>CM030358.1:236908164-237600664 GCA_017893485.1 Hemerocallis citrina
GAAACTTTTTGGGGCTCGCAGTGATATTCGAGCGTCGAGGCCCAAGCTGTTTGAGAGAAAATTTTTGGGTCTCTCGGTGACATCCAAGCGTCGAGGGTCCAAGCTATTGAGAGAAACTTTTTGGGACTCGCGGTGACATCCGAGCGTCGACCCCCAAGTTTTTTAGAGAAACTTTTTGGTGCTCGCGGTGACATCCGAGCGTCGAGGCCCAAGTCATTTAGGAGTAACTCTTTGGGGCTTGCGGTGACATCCGAGTGTCGACCCCAAGCTATTGAGAGGAATGTTTTGGGGCTCGCGGGGGCATCCGAGCGTCGAGGCCCACACCGTTGAAAGAAACTTTTTGTAGGAGGAACCTGGGTGAATAAAAGTGAAGTACCCAAGAAGTTGACCCTACGTACCGAGGCATCGCGTTGGTCGACAGAGCCGAGGGTAAGATGGTATTTTTGCGCTCCAGGCTGACGTCATCAAGATCTTAGTGGCCATTAGATCTTAATGGTGAAGATCAAACGACCAGATCTCTTTGCAGAATTCGAGGAGTTCCGTCTGCGCTTATAAATCCCCCTCCCCTCACCCCACTTCTTCACTTTGCTTTCATCCTCTTCACAACCGAAATTTTCTTGCACGCCGTCGGTGACCACTTTTCGTTGATCTTTCCGTTCTTCGATGAAATAGGTTATTATTTTTTGTTTTAAAATGTCACACTCTCGGTCCGGCTCCGAGGCAGGCACTTCAGGTCATACCGAGGAGGAAGTTCACTCGTCCTCGATATCTTGGTCGTCGGGTGACTTGCGCCCGGTAAAGGAGGAGGTTCTATCAGTTGGGGGTCGGATGGTGAGGGCAATGTAGATTTGATTGTAGAGCCTTTGCAATCCCGCAGGCCGGGTAAGGAGCCTGCAGAGAAGGGGCATGAAGAGAGTGAGCCAAGGGATAGGGGTTCGTTGAGGAGGAGAATGAGTCCGGGGAAGGAGGTTCGGAAGAAGAGGAGCAGGTTGAGGAGGGCGATGGTCAGGAGGGGTCCGGACTGAAGGCGGTAGCGATCAAGGTGAGGTCAGAGGAATCATGGAAGAGGTAGAGAAGGAAGAGGCAGTCCTCCCTCTATTGCCCCCCTTAGCGACCCCTTCCCCTGATAGGAAGGCACGCCCCCAAAGGAGGAAGAGGAAATGGATACAACCCGACAGTCCACCGAGAAGGATAAGTATGAGTATGGCTCCGGGTTTAAGTACCCTTATCTTTCTGGCAAAAATCCAGGGTTGATCAGGATGTATCCTGACGACGTGGAGGATCTTCTGGCGTACACTTCACTGCTACGGGATGAGGGCTGGTCCATGATCAAGATGGACAGCGTGAAGTGCGCCTTGCATAGGAACTACTTGCCCATCTTGAGGGCGGCTTACTTTATCCCGCGGGAGTTTGAGCTGCTTGTGCCGAACCCAGGAATCTACCCGACCACCGCGCTAGAGTCGAGCTTCTGTATGTTCCTTGAGGACGTTTTCATCTCAGGGTTGAGACTTCCGCTGCATCCGTTCATCAAGAGGGTGCTAAACCTACGGTCCTAACTCTTGGAAACACTTAGTGTGTTTTATTTTGAAGTGTCAGAAGAAGGGGATTAAGTCGAGGCTGACTTACTTCCGTGCCATCCTGGGGATGAGCTCGCTCGGGGACTAGGAGGGGATTTTTTATCTTTCACCACGCCCTCATAAGAAAGTGATGCACAGACATCCAGACTCCATAGAGGGGTGGAAGGAGAAGTACTTCATAGTCCGAAGCGAGATGCCTTGGGAAATTCCAACAGTTTGGAATTTTGGAAAGCCGAACCACAAGCCGCCAAAGCGAAGAGACTTGACCAAAAAGGAGTGGGCGAAGGTTGATAAGATCGTGGAGGGGCACAGCATCGGGTGGCCTCGCATCACAGAGCTGCATCTTGCTCGAACCGGACTAAGCCCAGCCGACCCTAGTATGTTTTTGTTTCCATTTCGTTTCTCCTTCTGCCTTCGTATTAACATTTTTACTTTTCCCTTTTATAGAAATGTCTGCTAAAGAGCTCGACAACCAAAATGCCATAGTAGCCCTGGCGGCCAGGAGGATGGCCAAATTGGCAAAGAAGGCCGCATAGGAGAAGAGTGGAGCACCGGCTGTGGGGTCCAGTAAGGTGCCGATGCCGACACCCGTGCAGCCATCCCCGAAAAGGGTGAAGAGGCATCACCACTCGTCAAGGTCGGAGAAGGAACCGGGGGCGAGCTCCGAAAGTAAGAAGGTGGCCGAGGTTCAGGAGCAGAGGCTCCCACCCCACGCCCGATGCCACGGAGATGGTGGGCAGGCAGAACTTGTTGCCGCACGTCCCGGGTTGGGGGGTCAAGGTAGGGGACACCCTGCTCGAGGGCTCGGTGGCGATGGAGGCGGCGGAGCATATCACCACGGAGCGGGATCGGATGAATCTGGCGACGCAGACGTCCAGGGCAGCCTACACGAGGTGGGCTCAGGCGCAATTCTCGGTAATTGTATGGTGTTTTCCATGTGCACAGAATTTTAGAGTTCAGGATTTTTCTAACTTGTTCTTCCTCGGCCAGGCGTTGCTCCATGGGCAGAACAACCACCGGTGCATGGAGAAGGAGGTCCTCGTCGAGATGAAGAATGGGGAGAAGCACTTCTGCGAGGTCTCCAAACTTATGGAGGAGCTGAAGGAGGCCCGGATCTATGAGTCAATCCACGAGGCACAGATGGCCTCTCTCGTCGACCATCATACAACTGAGCTAGCGCACTTCGGGGCGAAGGCCCAGGTGGAGGCTAAGAAGGTGCAGAAGGCCCTGGAGGAGGCGCAGATTGCCATGGCTGACACTTTGATCCCGGCCCAGGACGAGGCCTACGCCAAGGCGAAGGAGCACTTCACGATGATCTACCCGGACAAACGGGTCAACCATCTGCACGTCAACCGGCAGCCAAAGCATCTGCCCACGCTCGGCGGTGATGAGAAACTGGGGGACCCTTACCAAGAGGATGTCGGGGGGGACCCTGCTGACGAAGAGGTGCCATCCTCTCCTCAAGCATAGTTTAGGTTTTTTACTCTTCTGATTTTGTAATTACCAAACGTGAACTGGCCATCGCCTTTTTGTAACAAGAAAATTTTTGAATTTACAAGCGAAGAATTTTTAGCCGATGCTCTATGACTTGTGTTTTTTCTCCTTTTTGTGACCTGTTATTTTTCCCGTCTTCTTGATAGACGCATGAGGTCCTCGGCGCCGACCTTGGTTCTGCCAAGGTCTCCTGGGTCTGAGTTGAGCTTGGGGCCACGGAGCATGTCCTGGATCGCCAGCGTAAGCAGGCTCGGGATCGAAAGGCTGCAGTGAATTACTTTACGAAGAAGTCTAGAGAGCTCAGCCTAGAGGTCGCTCGCCTAAAGAAGGCCATATCCGACCGGGACTGGTGGGCAGTTGAGACGAACTGGTCAATCTCGGATGCCTCGAGTGGGCAGTCGGCAACGGAGTCTTTTCTCTGTGAGGCTGTTGTAGAAAAAGAGTTGGAGATCCGTAGGCTGAAGCTCATGCTAGGCGCCGGTCTAGTCGAAGAGGCGAGCAATTTCGTGTTGGGACCTTCTCCGACCTTTTTTTTGGAGGAGGCCCAGCCTATCAATGTGGAAAGCTCCGTTGCCGGGGTGCCCTCGCTGGCCAAGCGGGCAAAGGATCCCGTGGGAAGCACCAAGTTTGAGTTTTAAGCCGAGCGATGAGCGATTTGTAAAATTTTTCATTTGTATTGTGTGGCCATTTCTGGCGCTCCATGAGTAATAAAATTTCGATTTCTCTGCTTTGACAATTTGTTAAGTGAGACCGGCAGGGTCGTAGCTCGAGGTCATTGCCGTGTTAGGCCCTTCTCGGGAGTTGAACTGTAATTTCTTGCAGATAGCGCCCTCATCACTTGTTGGAAAAGCAAGGGGACACCGAGATCGAGGGTTGGAAGACGAGCCCCCATCACTTGTTGGAAAATTCCTGGCAGATAGCGCCCAATAAGGGATGTTTCGCCTTCCGATAAAATTAATGGAGATGCTTCACCTTCCACCGTTTGGACTTCCCGACGTCATAAATGCGCTTCTCTGGGGACTATATAACCTTCACCCCCTGTAACACCCCGAATTCCAAAATACAACTGAATTCGAAGTTCCACAGGATCTTTACACTTCTTTCGTACAATTTTACAAGGAAATTGAAACATTTCTTACATCAGAGTTACATTATACCTTTACATTATTACAGCGGAAGCAATTTTACAGTAATTACATGAAACAACATTTAAATCAATCTTTGAGCAGCATGTATACTTCAATTTGTCAAGTATCTTTACCCTACATGTAAAACTATGGGCGCGTCAATTCATTCACTGACAAAATATTATACACGGCCATCTTCTCGATGCCGGAAACAGTATAACGATTCTCAATACTTAACAAACCACAAACTTGTTCACAAACAAAGCTAAAGGGACTATCCTATAGATGTCGTGTTGTGCGGTGCGCTTAGTCCTTAGTGCAGTTATTATGTTACATGACACTAATGCATGCTTGTTCAGAGTCTATGCAACCCATACTACATAAGTCCAAGGGCAAGCCCTTAACCGTTCTTCATCTTGTAGGGTTCAATCCCTCGCCATGACTTAATCTACTACTGTAACTACGGTAAGTATCCTAGATGTTCTATGACCTACGAACTCATGTCTAGGCGTCTTGGAGGGAATCCCAACGCACTGACACATGACTCATCATGCAGGCATCTTGTGGTAATTCAGCTCCTACCATAGACATGACACCACCCGCAGTCACCAAACACCCCATGAGCGTCGCCACCGGGACGGTACCCTGGAGCAGTATCCATGCCCTATCATGACGCATCATGGAACATCCTGTGAATACTCTCACGCCGCCAATCCAATGGCCCCCATACTCAATGTTTTTCTCTTACTTTCGTCACATCTTCACTATGTATCTAATCCTTAGCTATTTGAATCATGAACAAAATCAATTCTCTAGAGTTAGCCCTTCCACTATACCGGTCTTAATGATCTATTCAACATGACCCAATCTTGGTCCTTTCATCTCAATTTTTCATTTCAGCATATCTCTTTTCAATGCTGGTATGAGGCTTAACTATACTCTAGTTCTCAATTTCAATTCACAATCACAAAATCGAATAAGTCTTTTTCATAATTAACATTAATTTTCCTTTCATGTTCATAGCATTTGCATATTCATGCTCATAAAATCTTTCATAAATAATCATAACATTCAATTTCACTTTCATGTACAAACTCATGCATAAACAAAAGAATTTGTTTTTCTAACTTGTCACATTCATAGCTCATTCAACCACAAGAAATTACCGTACTGTCAGTTTATCAAAAATTCACACTTTCATTGTCAAAACTCATTTCAAAACTCTTTTAAACAAAGCATGTATTTTTCTTTGTTCAAAGACAATTTAAACCAATAAAATAACAAGTTCTTTCTTGCCAAAAAGATAGTCTCAAATTCTTATTTATACTAGACCAAAGGTTATAGAAAATTATCTCACGAAAATCCAGACATTAGTTGAAACTTCAGGGCAGTCGACTGTTAAAACATGGCCAGTCGGCTGTTCTGCGATGATTTAAAATCCCGAATATAAGATGATCAGGGCAGTTGACTGTTATACTATGATCGGTCGACTGTTCCTCAAAGATTAAAACATGAAAAAAATACTCAGAGCAGTCTACTGTTACACTATGATCGGTCGACTGTTCCGCAAAGATAAAAAAAACTCGAAAATAAATACTCAGAGCAGTCGACTGTTTCAATCTAATCGGTCGACCGATGCTGCTAGGTTTTTCAATTTCCCAAAATATTTTTAGTTCTTTTTCTTCTCTTTTTGAAACATAACTTTCCAGATTCTAATGTATATACAAATACAGTAAACTAGTATTTTTAAATTCATTATTTATCAATAACACATGCATTTTTTTTATCTCATTTTAAGTTATATATCCATAATTTCGACATTGAGAACAAACCATAGTTGTACACAATTTGAATATAAATTTCTATAAAAAAAAACTTCATTCCTTCATTCTTTCATTTATTAGCAATCTATAACCTTTTTAAAACACAATTTCTCATCTTACTACAATAGAGTTATCTTAATTTAAACAATTACTTTCACTAGATACATTCAACTTTGTCTCAAATAAATAGATCTTCTTCACACAATATGGTTCTTAAATATCTAGCATGGCAAATCATGATATCATCTAGCATTTCAATTCATAATTTATCAACTAGCAATCATTTCAACAAACATCTTCTAGATTATCAATTCATCTCAATATAAGCAAACATGGAGTCAATTTCACTTAGGTTTTCATTAATAATTCAATCAAAGCATTCCTAGCATGGTAATTAGAATTAGAAGTATGAGAAACACCCACCTATTTGAAGAAAAACACTACAAAAGCTCATAGAATCTCCTTGAACACACGAGCGGTCCTTCTCCTCCTAGTTTGAACAACCACGATTGTCTCTTCCTCCTTGCACTAGTGAAACCCGAGCCTCTCTCTTTCCTTGATGAAGTGGCCGGCCTCCAAGAAATGCGCACACACACACATTCTAGAACACATTCAGTCTTTTTCTCACTCTCTCTCAATCCTTTTACTCTCTTATGTATTTTCTTCCTTTCTTTTCTTTACAAATATTTTTTTTTAGTGTATTGTATGCATGCAAGGGGGTATTTATACTAACTTTTGGGTGAAATGGAGGGCTAGGATTGCATTAGATGGTTGTAGATAAATGGCTAGGATACATTGAGAAGTTGTAGCAACCACCCATGAGAAAGTAACCACCTATCCCCTAAGCCACTTCTCCACTCTCCTTTGACTCCATCTGGCCTAGGTAGAAGAGTGCACAATGCACACTCTAGTGCATGCACATGCTAAATGTAGCACCCCTAACTACTAATTGTACATGATAAAATAATTAATTGTCTACCAAAATGATCTACACTACAAGTCATGTTATTTAAAAGAGAAATAAACTAGTGGGCTAAAACTCCATGGGATAATTAAAAATAATCAAAATAATTAAGATGGGCTTAAAATAAACAATTAGGCTTTTTAGAATCTAATTAGACTTTCAAAAAGTAAAAAGTGAGATAGGAAAATGTTTATTCATGCTACAAAATAAATATTTTTTTAATAGAAAAATGTACGTACAATACACGTAAAATTACAAAAATCTCGTAAATGAAATCTAGGGTGTTACACCCCCCCTCCCCCCCTCCCCCCCCCGGGTCACTTTTTCATCAGTAATCGAGATTGACTTAATTGCCATCTGCTGACAATTTGGGGTTTCGACTCTTAGAGCCGTTAACCCCAAGCTATCTGTGGGTGAAAGGTGGGTCGATCCGGAGGTGAGACCCGGGGTGCCTACCGAAGGCGGGCGCCCTCAATAGTAGAATTTTTTGGCCGAGGGTTCTGGGTCGGTGGCTCCCTGCCACCCTCGAACAATTCGGGGTTTTAGTTCTGAGGGTTGTAAACCTCGAGTTGTTCGCGGGTTAGAGGTGGGCCGACCAATGGTCCAGGTCTCAGGTCATTTTTGGGCGAGAGTCTCGGGTCGGTGGCTCCCCTGCCACCCTCGCACAATTCGGGATTTCAGCTTTACGGGTCGTTAACCCCGAGCTATCCGCGGGTGAAAGGTGGGTCGACTGATGACCCGGTGATAGAATTCATGGCCAAGAGTCTCGGATCTGAGTCTCAGATCTATGGCTCCCCTGCCACCCTCTGACAATTAGGGGTAAAACGGCTCTGAGGGCTTTTTACCTCGAGAACTGTCAGCGGGTGAGAGGTGGGCCGACCCAAGGTTTGGGACTCGGAGCGTTTACTGAAGGCGAGCACCCTAAATTTAAAACAAAAATTTTTGTATCTGGTGCGGTATGAGTGTAGCTGAAGGTCACCACCGAGCGCACAGGTCACCAGGCTTGAAAAATCCAAGGCCATGCTCGAGGTCGATGCCGAACCCCCATATGAAGAGAAGTTGATATAGGTGTAGCCGGATATCATCACCGAGCGTAAAGGTTCATGGCTTTGAAGAAAGTCAAGGCCTTGCTTGAGGTCGATGCTGAGCCCCCATACGAAGAGAAGTTGATATGGGTGTAGCCGGAGATCATCGCCGAGCATAAAGGTTCATGGCTTTGGAGAAAGCTAAGGCCTTGCTCGAGGTCGATGCCGAGCCCCCATACCAAGAGATGCCGGTTGTGGGCGTAGCCGAAGGTCGTTGCCGAGCGTAAAGGGCGTATGGCTTGAAAAAGACAAGGCCTTGCTCGAGGTCGACGCCGAGCTCCCAGACCTGTTCTCGGGTAGATAGTATGAATGCAGCCGAAGGGCATCACCGAAAGCATGGGTCGCATGGCTTGAAAAAACCAAGGCCCTGCTCAAGGTCGATGTCGAGCTCCCATATCAAGAGAAGTCGGTTGCGGGAGTAGCCGAAGGTCGTCGCCGAGCGTAAAGGGCATATGGCTTGAAAAAGCCAAGGTCTTGCTCGAGGTCAATGCTGAGCTTCCAGACCTATTCTCGGGTAGATAGTATGAGTGTAACCGAAGGGCATCGTCGAGTGCATGGGTCGCATGGCTTGAAAAAGCTAAGGCCCTGCTCGAGGTTGATGCCAAGCCCTCATACCAAGAGAAGCCGGTTGTGGGCATAGCTGAAGGTCGTTGCCGAGCGTAAAGGGCGTATGGCTTGAAAAAGCCAAGGCCTTGTTTGAGGTCGATGTTGAGCTCCCAGACCTATTCTCGAATAGATAGTATGAGTGTAGCCGAAGATCATCGTCAAGCGTAAAGGTCGCATGGCTTGAAAAGCTAAGGCCTTGCTCGAGGTCGATGCCAAGCCCACATACCTTAGAGCAGCTTGTTTACGACCCGCGGTGCCATTCGAGAGCCGAGCGCCAAGCTTGTGAGAGAAGCTTTTTTGGGTACGCGGTTTCTTCCGAATGCTGAGCCCCAAGCTTGTAAGGGAAGCTTTTTGTGCCTCGCGGTTCCTTCCGAACGCCGAGTCCCAAGCATGTCAGGGAAGCTTTTGTGACTCACGGTTCCTTCCGAACGCCGAGTCCCAAGCATGTAAGGGAAGCCTTTTGTGGCTCGCGGTTCTTTCCGAATGTCAAGCCAGACTTGTTCTTAAGAATGCTAATACGAAGTCGACGCTTGTTTTAAGAAAGCTAGCATAATTACAACATATCTTAACTCTACAAAACAAGGCACGATGTGCCGATTACATTTTTATAATTTACACGGGGGTATCTCTAGAGGCTAATCCTCCCCTTCGAGGAATTTGATGAGGTGCTCTGCGTTCTAGGGCCTCTTGACAGCCTTGCCCTCTGGGTCGGTAAGGCGATACGTGCCCAGGTGTATAACCTCAGAAACCTTGTACGGGCTTTCTCAGTTTGGGGCCAGTTTCCTCTTTTGGCCGGGGTTAGATACCGCCAGCTTTCGGAGGACGAGGTCCCCTAGCTTAATGTCGGTGGGACACACCCTTTTGTTGTAGAACCTTTCAATCCTCTGCTGGTATGTGTTTCTTCTTATGGAAAATTTCTTCCTGACCTCGTCTATGAGATCCAGGTCGGCACGTAGCTGTGCCGAGTTGCTTGCTTCGTCGAAGGCCATGATCCAGGGCGAAGGAAGCCCGATCTTGAGGGGGATTACTAGCTCTGTGTCGTATGTTAGATTGAATGGCGACTCTCCCGTGGGGATTCTCTTCATCGTTCGATGGGCCCAGAGGACACTTGGCAACTCGTCGACCCATAACCCCTTGGAAGAGTTATCAAGTCATTTTTTAGGCCATCGAGGATCTGGTAGTTTGCATTCTCAGCCTGACCGTTCGACTGTGGGTGGCATACCGAAGAGAAGCGCTACTGGATCCCGAGGTCCTCATAGAACTTTCAAAAGTTTTTACCCGCAAACTGAGTCCCATTATTTGTGATGAGTATGTGTAGAATCCCAAATCGGCAGACAATGTGTTTCCAGAAAAATTGTTGGGTCTACTGCTCGGTGATCGTGGCCAGGGGCTCGACCTCGATCCACTTCTTGAAGTAGTCGATCGCTACTATTAGAAACTTCCTTTGGCCCGTTGCCTTCGGAAATGGGCTTATCAGATCCATCCCCCACATAGCAAAGGGGGTTGGACTGGCTAGGGAGCGGAGGTTTGCTTATGGAGCTCTTCTCACCTGAGGAGAACCTTTGATAAGGGCCACACTTTTTTACCAGGGTCAGGGCGTCTTGTAGCATTGTGGGCCAGTAGTACCCGTGATTCAGAACCTTTCGCACAAGTGATCGGCTTCCCATATGGCACCTGCCAATTCTTTCATGGAGCTCTTTGAGAATGTACCTTGCTTCGTCGGGGGTTAAGAAGCAGAGGTAGGGCCTTCTACCCATCGTGGTATACGACCGTTTGAAGAGGGTCTCGCTGATCATGGTGAACCTCTCTGAACGGACCCTGATCCGCCTTGCCACAGCTCGATCTTCGGGGAGCTCTCCTTGGATTAGAAACTTTCTAATGGGAGTGGTCCAATCATCAGGCTGAGCTCCGTCTTCTATACAGAGGGTCTCAGGGTAGTCGATGCTTGGCTTCAGAAATACTTCGATCAGAATGGTGCAATTGAGACCTTTGAAGGACGAGGAGGCTAACTATGATAGACATCGGCCTGGGCATTCTACTCTCTGGGGATCCTTAAGACTGCAGACCCGTCAAAGGACGCTAAGAACCGCTGGACCACGGCCAAGTACCGGATCATCCGATCATCACGGGCCTGGTACTCTCCGATGATCTGATTTACCACGAGCTAAGAGTCACTGAAAGCCCTGGTCTATCTGGCACCTGCCTGATGTGCCAGGGTGAGCCCGGCAATCATGGCCTCATATTCGGCCTCATTGTTGGAGGCTGGGAAGTTTAGGCGGAGGCAATATTGGAGAAGGAAATTGTCAGGTCCTTGCAATATGATGCCTGCACCACTCCCCGCTTCGCAGGAAGAGCCATCGACGTAAACCTCCCATGTCTAGTCGGCCTCTCCACTTTCGGGTTGCTAGGAGATGGTGCATTCTATGATGAACTCGCCAAGGGCCTTCCCCTTGATGGCCATCCTTCGTTGATAACCGATGTCGTATTGACTGAGCTCGATCGACCATTTGACCAGTCGATCGAAGCTCTCGAGCTTGTAGAGGACGGCTTTCAGAGGTTGGTCCGTGAGGACCTAGATTGAGTGCGCCTGGAAATAGGGACAGAGCTTCCGCATAGCCATGACCAGGGCGTATGCCACCTTTTCTATTTTTGAATATCTGGTCTCGGCCGCGAGCAGAACCTTGCTCACATAGTACAGTGGCTTTTGGACTCCGTCCTCTTCTCGAACGAGAACATCACTGAGCACATTTTCCGAGGTCGAGAGATAAAGCCAGAGGGGCTCGCCTTGTTCGGGCTTGTTGAGGAGAGGAGGATTGGTGAGGTACTCTTTTAATTGGGCGAACGCCTCTTGCTGCTGAGTAGCCCACTCGAAGCCTCCAGGTTCCGCGCAAAGCTTTGAAGAACGGGAAAGACTTCTCTCCGGACTAGAAAAGGAAATGGCTGATGGCCGCTAGTCTTCCCGTGAGCCTCTGGACTTCTTTAGTATTATGGCCTGGATCTTCTCGGGGTTTGCCTCGATGCCGCACTGGCTGGCGACGAACTCGAGGAATTTCGCTGAGGAGACGCCGAACGCACACTTCACCGGATTGAGTCTCATATTGTGGGTCTAAAGGACCCCAAAGGCTTCTTCCAGGTCGGCGATGTGGTCCTGTCCCCGTTGGCTCTTGACGAGCATGTCGTCGACGTACACCTCCATGTTGCGACCAATCTGATCCTTGAAGACTCGGTTGATGAGTCTCTAATGAGTAGCACCGGCATTCTTCAGCCCGAAGGGTATAACACGGTAGCAATAAAGACCTTGGTCTGTGACGAAGGACGTCTTGGCTATATCAGGGGGGAATATTTGGATCGGATTGTAGCCTGAGAAGGCATCCATGAAAGAAAGGTGCTCGTGACCCGACGTCGCATCGATCAGAGCGTCGATGCTAGGGAGAACAGATCTTTGGGGCACACCTTGTTGAGGTCAGTAAAGTCTATGCAGATCCTCCAGATCCCGCTCGCTATTCTGACCATCACGATGTTTGCCAGCCACTCAGGGTAGCTGACCTCCTGTATGAACCGGGCGGGCAAGAGTTTGTCCACCTCCACTTTCACTGCTTGTTGTCTCTTCGGGGCGAACTTACGTCGCTTCTGGATGATCGGCTTCGAGTCGGGGATCATGCTGAGTTTGTGCATGATCAGGTCGTGCATGATCAGGTCTTCGGAGATCCCGAGCATATCGGAGGGCTTCCAGGCGAAGAGGTCGACATTGCGGCGAATGCAATCGATCAGGTCGGACTTGAGGTTGGGATCGAGGGAGCAGCTCACACTGAACCACTTCGACATGTCCCCTGTCTCGAACGAGACTTCTTCTAACTCGTTCGCCAGCTCGGGCTCGGGCTAGCTTCTTTTGGGCTGCAGCTCGACAGTGTCCAGGAGGAACACACCGCCCCCGACCGCCGTCATGTAGCACGATCGTGCTGCTTCCTGGTTCCCTAAGATGACCCCAACACCTGACTCGGTGGGGAACTTCAACTTTAGGTGGTAGACCGAGGGAACAGCCTGGAGGGAACAGAGCCCCGGTCGGCCGAGGATGGTGATGTAAGCTGCCTTGACGTTCACAACCATGAAGTCCATCGACTCGGTCCATCGGTGAAGGGTCGTACCGGTGGTGACATCCAAGGTCATGATCCCCTTGATTGGCACTGGGACGTCGGAGAACCCGTGCAGGGTGTACCCAGCTGGCTTCAGCTTGTCTCGGGGGAGCTTGAGGTTCTCAAATGCTTCCAGGAAGAGGATGTTCACCAAACTCCTGTTGTCCACAAGGATTTGACAGACCTCGTAGTTCGCCATGACAAGGCTGATGACGAGTGCATCGCAGTGCGGGAGCCAAACCCCCTCCAGATCTTCCCCTGAGAAGGAGATAGGGAGCTACTGAACCTAGGGGGAAGGGAGACCCCAGACGGCGTTTACCTCTCGGACGAACACCTTGTGGGAAGTGCTGGACTCTCCTCCCATAGGCCCCCTATGGACGCAATGTAGGATGGCTTGACCTCCGGTCTCTTCAGGCTTGGGGTTCCGCTCGGGACGTGGTTTGGGGGTGCGAGGAGGAGAAGGCCTCCGGTTCCTCGTGTCTCTTCAGTCCCGGGCATCTTCCCGGGTGAATTCCCGAAGGTATCCTCGTTGGATGAAGGCCTCGATTTCGTCCATCAGGGCCCGACAGCAGTCGATGTAGTGCTCATTGTCCCGGTGGAAGCGGTAGTAGAACTGCTGATCCCTTTTCTTGTTGCTGGTCGGTCGAGGGGGCATCTGGACGAGGTCCCTGTCCTCGATTGCTAAGAGGATAGCTGACACGTTTTGTTTCAGTGGTGTGTACCTCTCGAAGCGCAGAATCGGAGGGACCCTCTTCATGATGGTCCCGTCTTTCGGGACCTTTTTTGCTGACTCCGCCTCGTCAGCCTTGCGCTTCTCCTTCCCTGGGACTTCCTTGGCATCCTCTAGATTTAGGGTCTCCTTGGCCCAGATGTACTTTTCGACCCGGTTGAGTAGGTCAGGGTAATCGAGGGGAGGCTTCTTTACCAGGGATGCCTTCAGCTGGCCGTACCGGACATTGTGCCGGAACGTCGCCGAGGCAACCCCAGCATCGAGGAAGGAGATCGACCTCGCTTTCGTGGTGAACCTCCAGACGAACTGCCGGAGTGACTCCCCTTTCTTCTGTCGGAGGTCCAATAGGGACGCACTCGTCTTCTCGGCTTTCCTGTTAATCACGAAGTGGGCCAAAAAATTGGCCTCCAGCTGATCGAACGAGTAGTTTGAACCGGGAACGAGCTTAGAGAACCATTCCCGAGCCGAACCCCGGAGGGTGGCAGGGAAGGCACAGCATAGGAGGGGATCCGAAGTGCTGTGAATCATCATGAGGGTCTAGAAACCTTCCATGTGATCAGCAGGATCACCCTCGCTGTCATAGGTCTTGAATTGAGGAAGTTAGAAATTTTTGGGTATTTTCGCCTGTAAGATTGCAGCAGAGAAAGGAGTTCGGGTTGGCCTATGACCCTGAGCCGGCCTCGCGCCGCCGTCGCCAAAGTGGTCGAGGCGATTCTCCATTTCCTGGAGGCGTCTCAAGATGTCCTCGTCGTACTCTGGCGGGGCTGTCGGGCCGCGAGACGCGCTGGCTCCGGCATCCAATCGTGTGTTGGAGCGGTGGAGTGTCTTGTTGACAGGGGTCGCTAAGATGGCCTCCAGGATCTCGTTTCGGAAGTCTTGGAACTCACGGTGGGTGACCGGAGTCTATTCGACCGAGTCGCGTTGGGGTAGCGGCCTTCGGTCGATGTGACTGAGCGCCAGTTCCCATTCTCGGGACGGATGCCTGGGATGGTTCGGGGCCGAGTTGGAAGCAGCCCCTTTCTTAGTTCAACTGGTCAGTCTGTCCTGGATGACCCGACGCAGGTCGGTTGCGACCGAGCGGGAGGCACCCGGTCCGGGTCTGAGGTTGACCCTCGAATTGTTAGATCCATGAGTGTCGATGAGGACGTCCTGAGGAGGAATGTCCGGACGATGTGCAGAGGTGATAGCTCTCCTGGGCTTGGGTCCCATGTGAGCTCAGATTGATGGGATGCCGTTAATAGCTGGGTTCGGACTGATGTCCGTACTGAGGTTTCCCACAGATGGCACCAACCTAATGTGGTTTGTTTTTGGGGGGTAGCTGCACCAGGTGTGAGTTCTCTTAATTTGTAATTTTGCGGAAGCTTCGGTACTGACCATATGCCCGGCCTTCAGCTGAGGGAATGGCTCGGGAGTAGGCGGGAGTGAGGTGGAGGTCGGATACTCAGCTCGGATCTAGAGGCTCAGCTCGGATCCGAAAGTCTCGTGTACCTGCACTCGGCCTAGGAACACCGGGGTTGATCCCGATGGCAGGCCCTCCGACGATCTAGTTAGTCACTGAAGAGTAAAAGTAACTAGGATTTTTAGAGGGGAGAGATTGATTACCTTTTAAAGGGAGAGAGGGCCTGGTATTTATAGGTAGTGCAAAGCAGGTCAGGATCCGTTTGGGTCGGGTCTGGACCCGGTTGTCCGTGGGCCTGACCTAGCAGACTTGATGATCAGGGGTGAGTGGTTTTTGAGAGGATCCTGTGGCCCAGGAGGGGCCACGTCATCTGACCCATATCAATGGTATTCTTTTTTCTTTTAAATTTTGATAGTTTAAATATCTCTGTTGAGTTTTTATCTAATTTGGTTGCTCTTATTTTATCGTATTTTTGTCAAAGCACATTCTTTTCCTTCTTCATTGTTATCTTCTCTTTCTATTAGTTCTCTCATTTCTATAATTTCTATCAACGTTTTTATTTCACATTCTTCTATTGCACCGTCACTACTTCCACTATCTCCTTCCAGTACCATTATTTTTTCATCTTCACTAATTTCTGACTAGTCTTTTTCATATTCTATGGGTTCATAGTTTATGTTATTAATTTCTACATTTCTTGTACGTATTTTATATTTTCTTTTTTCATTCTGTTAGGGAAATTTGGTGATATATGTCCTACTTCTCCACATATATAACAATTACATTTCTTTGGGTTTTTCGGATATTGTCTATTTTTATTTATTCTTCTGAAGTATCTTTTATAGAGTTTTTTTTTTATCTCTTAAAATTTTTTCTATATTTTGGTTTATATTTTTGGATTTTGTGTTTACTCTTCTTTGTATAATTATAGTTATTATTACATCCCCAATGATTCGGTCTTGCATCTTCACAACAAATTCTTTGTTTATATATTCTATAGTATTTCATTATTGTTCTAGCTTCTTGACACACTTTATTCCTATAATCTTTTACAAATTGTATTCTATACCCTAAGGTATCTACTTCTGGTTTTACTTTCTCACCTATGTATGCACTATATATGTTTATACTCCGTGGATCAGATAGTTTTAGAAAAAATGAGTCAAAGATTGGAGTCCTTTCTTCTTTTGTATAATAACTATCTTGAAAATATTCTTGGAATTTACAAGCATAGTTGTCAAAGTAACACATGTCACATATTTCTAAATTGCTTAGTCTCTATCTTGCTTGGTTCTTTTTGTATGTAGTGTTTTTTCTCCTTTATCGTAGACATTGAATTTTGTTCTATTTCTATCTCGTAATTTGTAATTATTTCTTTTAGTCTTAAGGTTCATTGTGCTGAGCTTCTTCTATTCCTTTATCATCAATTGGTCTTGATTTCTGATAGCATTTTTTTCTTCTTCCTTTAGTCCATTCCACCATTTTGCTACTACTCCTATAAAGGTTGCTTCTATAAATTTCTCAAATAAGTTTCCTAAAAGGTTTTAAATCCTACTATCAGTGAAGCCTTTACACATTCTTCTATTGTCCTATCTACTTCTTTTACACAGTCTAGATCTAGTCATTCTCTATTTTCTACTACTCCTTTTTCGTAGTGTTCTGCAGGTCCATATTTTGAAGTTTCTTTTTCTTTATCTCTTCCTAACTTATTATTTTTCTATTTTTCCATTTCCATGGTAGGTGATAAGGTCTTTTGTTAGGTGGTTGCCTTAAAATTTCGTACATATCAGTTTGAATATCTGTAGGTTTGCTATAATCTTTTCTTTCTCTTGATCCATTTTTATTTCTTCATTCGTCATATCTAAAATTTTTAAGGCTTCCTCTACTTCCACTGAATTGGGATTTGCCATTAAATCTTCTATTTCTAAAATATTTATATTAAGCTTTTTTATGGCTTGTAACTCCTTCATACCTTCTTCCGTTATGCCTAGTTCTTCTTCTGTGTCTTCGGTATTATCTCTACCTAATTCTTTTATGTTCTTATTTATAATTTTAAATCTTTTCTTATAGTTCCTACAAACTTTAGACCATTGTAATATTCTTCTAACTCTTGTATGTTTATCATATAATTTTATGATTCAACTTTTGAATTTAATATTTCTACTTTTGGACTATTAACCATACTTAGCCTAATATTCTATATATTAGCAGGTGTTGGTAATACCAACTTGCTTCTTTGTTTCTATAATCTAATACTTTGTGTGTTATCACTTTTTGTATTTTCTTAGCTAGTTTCTCAATCTCTAATATTATAATGGGAGAAGGCCTTAGTGTCATTTGTCATTTTGTCATTCTACCAACATGTGCAACGCACGTACATAACTAATATAAAGGAGGTTTCCAGTTCAAATCATCCTTACGTCAGAGTTTTTATTTTTATTTTTTGAAATTATTAAAGCATGCATCGCACGTGTAAATTACTAGTTTAGTAAACTAGAAATTTGCACGTGCGATGCATGTTCTAATTTTTTATTTTTTCAAAATAAATACTAAAATGTAATCTAGCCTCCAACCTGAGACTTCTCTTTAACCATCTCAAATCCTTATCATAATTTTCACAAATTATTCTTAATGACACCAATTTTTATTTTATATGAATGACATTTTTGTAAACAAGTTTGTTGTAAATAAATTTGAACTTTAAGAGTATTATGGTAACTGACAACATTTGAGTAAATTGATTATTAATATAATTTTCACTTAAAATGAGGGGTTGAAATTAGATAGTTGGTTGTCTACAAATTACAAGTAGTCTACAAATTATACAACTCAAATTCTGGTATTATAGTATTAGAGATTTAAAAAAAATTGTCCAAATCTGCACAATCTCTACTACTATAATGGGAGAAGGCCTTAGTGTAATTTGTCCATCTACCAACCCGTGCAACGTACGTGCATAACTATTGTAAATGAGGATTTAGATCAAATACAGACTACGTCTGAATTTTTACTTTTAAAAAAACTATATTTATTAAGACGTGCATCGCACGTGTAAACTACTAGTTATTTTAGTTATTATTAACAAATATCTTGATATTTTCCTATTAGTTATATGCTTTCTTTATGTTTGTCTTCTATCAATGTATCTGTTTTAAATTTTGAGAGATTTTCAATCTTAATTTATTTATTTTTAGTGAAATATCCAATTTTAAGTAGGGTAGTGAGATATGTAATTTTTTAGTTTTATGTTGTGTAAATATCTCCAAAGGTATGGTCTTTTTTTAAAAGTTACTTACAATTGTCCTATTTTTCTATAAAGTTTGGGTGGTGTTTGCAAATACTTTCTAAAAAAATCCTATACGTGAGATTGACTCATGTCTATGCAAGAGAAGAGAGTGAACACATCTTTACTTTCAGTGCCTCTAGATTCAAGTATTTTCTAATTAGGCAGCCTTTGAATAAATAAACAGATGGCTACTTGATTTATGAGTTAGGGACCGTCCTTGTGAGCAGGGCCGGCCCAATACTTATTGAGGTCTAAAGCGAACGCCAAAATGAGGCGTTTTAAAAGCTTATAATAATATTTTGTTAAAATTAATATATTTTTATTTAAGTGTTATCTTTCGGGCTTTTTGAGACGAAATATCATTTATTATATTATTGTAATCAGTTTCGGGTTTTTTGGTATGTGAGGAGGCCTATTTCGGGGTTTTTGGTATGTGATGAGTCATTTATTATTATATTATTGTAATCAATTTTGGGCTTTTTGGTAAGGAGGCCTATTTCGGACTTTTTGGTATGTGAGGAGGCCTTTATTCTTTAGATTTTTTTTTTGGAGGCCTAAAGCCCTAGCTTTGGTTGCTTTACCCTTGTGCCGGCCCTGCTTGTGATCTCTTCGATAGACATTGTAGGGTAGGTAAATAAGAATGGTGTAGACCATCAATAAAGTGGCTCGTGACTATTTAGACCGATTACTTAGATAAGTTTCCGAAGGAGCCACCTTTGGAATGTCTTACCTATATATATAATTTTTTCCTTATTGACCCACTTTTTAAAAATATTGACCAATCAACCCACTTTTAAAAATATTTACCCAACTGATCTATTTTTGGACATGTCAGCATTAACCGCTATTGGAAATAAAGGCATCTGTTATTTATATGTCGTTGTTTCCAATGGCGGCATCTGTTAAAAAAATAATTCGCACGCCGCTATTTGGAGTAACGGTATCAGTTAACTTATTCCCAATCGTGTCTCTCTCTGACTTGAAAAAAAATTGCAAGTGTGAAAAAATCCTATAGTTGATACTGCTATCCCGAATAACGGCAATCGCATTACAGATGCCGTTGTTAGAGATAGCGGCATAGTTATAATATTCATTGTTAGGGATAACTGATGTCGTTGTTTGGAACAACGGCAACAGTTCATTTTATTATTATACTTGGCTAATCTATGTCTTTGAACTGTTGCCGCTATTTCTAAGAACGAAAACAGTTATCTCATTTCGTTGTTTGGAAGAACGACTGTGAAGGCAGAGAGTTTAATGAGTATTATAACTGATGTCGTTATCTCCAACAACGGCATCAGTAATGTGATTGTTGTTCTTGGGGATAACGACATCATCTATAAGTTGTTTCAGCACTTGTAATTTTTTCCAAGTCAGAACGTTCACACTTGTATAAAAAATGTACTGATACCGTTTTTCCAAACAGTGGCATGCTAAAAGAAATTTAAACTGATGCCTCTTTTTGGAAGAACGACATGGAATTAACCTATGCCCTTTTTTCCGAGAACGTGTTATGCTGACGTGTCCAAAACTGAGTGAGTTCGGTAAATATTTTCGAAAGTGGGTCAGTTTAATATTTTCAAAAAGTGGGTCAGTATGGAAAAAAATTCCTATATATATTGGACAACATCAACATACATTTAGCGAAGAAATGACCAATTATTATACTTAAGAGGCATCATTTCAACCATTTCTGTCCGTATTGAAATCTTTTCCTATTATTCATTATTTTCCATTGTTTTATTAATTCATGTTGTCACATAAAAGTATCTTTTGCCATAGAGTCCAAAATATTTACAAATTACATGAAACCTTGATTATTTGTGAAACATATTTTAAGGATAAATTTATGAGAAATTTTTCATTCTTTCTAGAAATAAATGTTTGGTATTCCTAAATAAACTGATTAAAATTTTGTTTTTAAGAGATGGAACACATGAAAAAACTAGATAGAGACAGCTCATATTTGATTGACAGTGCTACTACTCACACCATTCTTAAGAATATGATTTTTTCTCTGTCATTAATTCTAGTTCGAACGTAATATCCATGATAGTTGGTCATGCTTACATTATTGAAGGCTCCAGTAGAGCACATTTAAGTTTACCCAATGGAAACCATCTACTTATTCAGAATGCCTCAGAGCATATTTAATTTTACCCAATGGAACCATCTACTTATTCAAAATGCTTTATACTCTCGAAATTCTAGAATAAACCTACTAAGTTTTAAGGACATAAGGGCAAATGGGTATCAAACATTGAGTGAGGAAAATAAAGAATACCTTTGTGTAACCTCTAGTATAGGGAACCAGAAGTTCATTCTAGAGAAATTCTCTAGCTTATCATTAGGGATTCAATTCACTCACAGTGGGGTAGTCGAGTCACATAACACTATGAGCCAGTAGCTTACTCCTAATCAATGACCTATTATTAGCCAGACACCAAAGGATCCCCTAATTTTTAAACTTTGGCATGACCGTCTAGGTCATCCTGGGACTACAATGATGAGAAAGATTATAACCAACTCCTGTGGCCATCCTCTAAAAACATGCAACATACCAAATGGTCATTTCTGTGTCCCTGGTTCGCAAGGAAAACTCATTACAAGACTTTCAATCCCGAAGATTGATTCTGAATCACCTCATTTTCTTTATAGGATTCAAGGAGACATTTGTGGACCAGTCCAACCCCCTACTGGACCTTTCAGATATATTATGGTATTACTTGATGTTTCAACTAGATGGTCTCATGTCTGTCTTTTATCATCCGGGAACCTAGCTTTTTCTTTTATATTGACACAAATCATCAAACTCAGAACCTATTTTTCTAATCAAGCTATCAAGTCAATAAGACTGCACAATGCAGCTGAATTACCTCACATACCTTCAATAATATTTGTCTATCCTTAGGAATAGAGGTTGAGCATCCCGTTCCTCATGTCCATACCCAGATTAGTTTGGCAGAATGTGTAACACCTCGGATTTTAAAATACCGAAAATATTCGTTTTTATATTTTGTAGGGGTGGGAATTATTTTAAGTGATGTCTTATTGATACTGGTATGGATATTTTAATTGGATTGGTGTAGAGGCTATGTTGAAGCCAATGAGTTGAGATTTCATGTGAAGAAATATCATGTACTTTATTTTATAATTTTGGAGGATTGTTATGAGATGATTTAATGTATTTTGTATTATTAGTATTATTAAAGTATAAAGTTGGTGTTATTTTAAATATTTTAGGGTATTGGGGGTTTATTTGCTAATAGCCTTTACTTAATTATTATTATTAATATTTTTTTTTAGAAAACCCCTCCCCCTCCCCTTTTCTCTTCCTCCTTTCTTTCTCCCCATCCATTCCCGATCGCAACCTGGGGGGCCGAAACCCATTTCAGTCCACCCCTCCCCCCATCCAATCCATCTATTTACTTCATGAAATCCAAATTAAATTGGGAACTAGGCTAATTGAAGGGTTCTCTACATCGTGGAAGTGTCGAATTTTCGAAAGGATTCCGAAAAGGTAAACCCTAACCCATTTTATTGTATGAAATTGAGTTGGATTAATTTCTATGGAGTAGGATTATTATGGTAGAGAGATTTAAAGATGTTGGAAGTGGTAAATTTGAGGAATTAGTGGATTGTTAGAGAAATTGCAAGTTGTTAATGAATTAGGGTTTTGGGTTTGTAAAAGAGAGAATATAGAGCATATTAGAAGTTAAGATTGGTGCATATCATGGTGAAATCCTGAAGTTCTAATTTTGGCATAAAGCCAAATTTTAGAATATGTGAAGTAGAGTAAGAAACTTGCTTCTAGCGAGTTTAGAAAATGTATGGGAGGTTGTGGAGTAGTGTGAGAGTATCAATATGAATTTAGAAGGGATTTTGTAGACTTAGAACTTAATGGAAAAGATGGAGAATGAAAGTATAAATTTTGTGCACGCCGGGTGTTCGGTGAAATGCCCGCGCGATATAGAGGTAAGAATTTGATGAATTCGGAGGTGTAGATGAGTCTCATTATTGTTGTTAACCCTAATTTGAGATATTAGGACAAAGGGATTGAAGAAATTAGGAAATATGAAATTTTCCTATTAGAAAGCCTCCGATCAATATGTGAGTTCTTGCATCGGGGTTCGAATTTGAAATCCGTCGTTGTAGCTCGCCTACATATGTCATTTGTGATGCGTGGGTGAAGACGGATTCAAATTTGGAGGTTTGTAGGTCGAGTTTTGAGCTTTAAACTAATCGATCCTATAATTTCCTATTTAGGTGGAAAAAGTCGAACTTCGACTGGCTACAAGATGGACGTGGGACATCGTTTGCTCGATCCGTCAGGTGAGTACGTTGTGTTTATAGATATTTTATATTATGGCCGAATTTCGTGGCCTTTTGATATGTTTTGTGGGAGTTATGCCAAAAATGGATTTTTGTTGAAAATACGGATTTTTAAGGATCCAAAATGGGTTTTTGAGATATGTGGTGAAAGTGATTATTTTAAATATATAAAATCTATAGTATGGGTTAATATGATGTGTTGAAGTATAAAAACTAATTATATTAGATTGTTTATGCACATTTTTATCCAGTGCATGATTGTGCATGTTTTGGGGCATATAGGCCCTTATAGGTAATTATACTTACATGGAGTATGGTGTATGAGCTAGAATGCTATAATTAGATATTATAAGATTTAATTAGAGGAAATAAATGATTTGGCCCCTTTTTTTGGGAAACCCGCATGGGTGGTGTATATTTGTAATATATATATAGATGATTATGACGTGTGATGCAATAGTTGATGAAATTAATAATTGGGTACATGTTTACATTTTAATTCTGTTCGAAGTGAAGAATGGGGTGAATGTATTATTTATAAAATGAAATTTTAAAGAAGTGTTTTTGTGATTTTATTTAGTGCTAATTATTGGATTAGCGAGTGGGTAAGCTATTTATGAATTATTATGATGTGGCGTACATATAACGCAATAAGTGTAATAAAGAGAAGAACATCAGAAATGAAGAAAATGTGTATTGATGATATCTTAGGATGTTATTAGACCTAATTAGACGAAATAAGTGATTTTGGTGCATTTTGTGATATATATACATATTGTCGGTAATAAGTAATGATGTGTTAATTGATGAAATTAAGGATATAACTCATGTATGTTTTATTGTGTGTTTGTAGTGAACCAATGGGTGATGATATGATAGAATCTTCTATTTAAACCGTTATATGCTTAAGTTATTTTAGTGTGGTGAATTACATACCTCGATCTTCTTATGATACAATATATTTTCCAGTAATAATCTTATAAATGCAACTACTGGATGAATAAATATATGTAGTTCCATGAGTTAATGACTCGCATGGTTAAAGTTAAGAATGTGGCAATTGTTTACTTAAAAGCTGTGATGCTTTGTGTTAATTTAATAAGATGAAAAGATGAAATAACAAATGGTTTTGTTGACCAGTACCTACAGCAATCCTGGGGGTTTGGGCTAGACCTCCTAACGCCCAAGGACCGGCTTGGGAATAGTGGACCCAAACTATGTTTGGAGTAAGTGGATTTTATCGCCCAAGCTATCGGCTTGAGGCCCAGTTTCCCTCGATGACAGTCGTCGCGAGGAAGTACCCAGTTTACCTGGGACGTGGTGTTTTTCCCTCGATGACAGCCATCACGAGGAAGTACCCAGTTTACCTGGGACGTGGCTTTTTTTCCTCTTGGCTTCGGCTGGGAGGAAGTACCCAGTTTACCTGGGACGTGGTGTTTTTCCCTCGCTAGTTCGGCTAGGAGGAAGACGTAGCCTCAGACGAGTTAGACTCTGTGTGAGCATCGGACCGCATGTTTACTGGGCTGTCGGCTTTTAGTATGTTGGGATACTGTGGCTCACTGGTCGACAAACTAATAAAATAAATAAGTGTTAATAATAAATGTGGTAGTAAATAAAGTGGTTAGTGAAATGTGAATTGTGGATGAGAAAGAAAGTAGTTGTGAATGAAGTAAATGTGAAAGAAAACGAGTTATGAGTTAGTGTATAAAAAGAAGTGATAAATGCAGTGCGTGGTTAAGGTTAAATGAGAATAATAAAAGAGACATGTGTTCTTATGAATAGTACGAAGTAATTGTATTATATATGTGATCATTAAAGTAAAATACAGATTGATATGAGTTGTACCTTGGAATTGTGTCAAGGAACTACTTGCCCGCTATTTCTGTGAAAATGGTGGGAACTACCTGCCTTGGCATAATTCGCAGGGTGAGTTGGTATGATAGTGGTGATTAATGGAAATGAAGAATTAAATAAAGTGAAGATGATGAATGATTGTAGTGAATTAATAACCAAGCTGTCGGCTTGAGATGTGATGTGATATTACCCAAACTGTGTGTTTGAGGTGCAGTGATTATTACCCAAGCTATCGGCTATGGGGTGTGATACGTTGTGGCCCCAAATTGTGTTTGGGGATTAAGTAAAAATGAAGGTTAGTTAATTCTCAATAAGATTGAGTAGTGACTAAGTGGTATAACGAGATGAGAATGAATTATAAAACATGCTTTTGATACGATGAGAATGAGTATTCAGTAAGGTGATATGTTAATGATGTGATGAAATGTGAGTTAATTGCAATGTGTAATGAGGTTTTATATTTGTATCCCAAGACGTGAATGAATGTGGCATTATGAGGATAGTAGCTTATATGTAAGAACTGATACTTGTCATATTTCAATAAAATAAATACCCGTATTTGGAAAATGGTTACGAAAATGATTAATGCAGAAAGTATATTGTGCTATGAGTTTGTATCCATATAAATGGTTATTAAAGAAAGATGAAATAGCATCATGTAAGTGATATTTATATAAATAGCGAAATACTAATATGGTGATAATTATGGAGGAACAAATGTTCGGGTTAGGGAATTTAATTTAAAAAGTAATGGATTGTATGTGTATTCGTGCTATGCGGATGTAAAATAAGAATATATATATATATATACGAGGTTAAGGTGAAGTATATTAGAAAATGTGGGAAGTTATGGATAATTAAATAGTTGAATGCAGGATTGGCAAAGTATTCGATATATCATCGTATTGATGATGTTGTTGTGTTCAGGATTCAGGTTGCATTATCTTAACTTAGTATTTGTAAGTTTAAATTATTTTCTTTATACTATTTTAATTTGTTATTAGATTAATAACTATACTCATACCAGAAATGGCTGACCCCTTAGTGTTTGAGGGGTTAGGGGAGTCTGAGGACTACCCTAGATCCCCTACTGTTACAGGTTCTCATCAGTGCAGAGGTGAGGCGTGGATTGGTAGGATGAAGTTTTATTTTAAAAATTTGTACTAATTAGTTATATGAATAGTAAAATTTATGATCTAAATTGTATTATGGATGTATAAGTATGTATATGATGATGATGAGTATAGTGTGGGGTGGTATGGCATGTTTGTGACCCGTACCCATCTTGTTGTGGAGTACCAGGCTCTGTGGTAGGTTTTACAAGGATTTTTCTAAAATTTTACCTCGTTTTTCAAAGAAATTTATAGTTTTTATTTGATATTTGATAATCTGTTATGAGTTTGGCCCCCAAAGCATTATATTATATTGCCTGTGTGTATCTGCTCATTTTGGCCTTTGGCCTGGGGAGCCCGTGAAATTATTGTGTGTATTGTGAGCTACGGAATTTTGAGCAGAATTCCGTAAGCTATCTGTGTTTTTGGGCAAAATTTACAGGGGAAACTCTGCCAAAATTTTTCCTGAAATATAACTTTCTTAGTTTATGTTTAAAGTGATAGAGAAATTGAAAGAATTGAATTTGGAAAAAAAAAATTTTTTTTGGGGTGTTACAGAATGCCTAATCAAAACACTCCAATTAATAGATAAAACTCTTCTGTTGCAGTCAAAATTACCCGTAAGTACTTGGGGTCATGCAATCCTCCATGTTGTGCAATTAATCAATTAAGGCAAACATCTTACCATGCATTCTCTCCCACATAATTAGTGTCTGGACATTACCCAAATCTTTCCGATCTTCAAAATTTTGGTTGTGCAGTATATGTCCCCATTCCTCCACCTAAGAGAACCACAATGGGTCCCCAACGTCGGTTGGGAATGTAACATCCTGAATTTTCAATTATAATTAAATAAGAGTTTGTTGATTTTTATGTATTTTGCACGTACAAATTCATGTGCATTTACCCTTAGAAAATTATTTATTTTCATATCATGAATAAGTATTTCAACTCTTCTTTTCTTTTAATTTAAAAGCCTATTTAAATTCTAGGCCTAATTGTTTATTCCTAGCCCACACTAATTAATTTAATTATTTTAATTAGAAGCTCATAACTTTTAGCCCACTAGATTGAGCCCACTAAATTAATTCTCTATTAATTATCACAACTTGTAAGGTAGACTAGTTTTGTAACCAATTAATTAAATGAACATGTACAACTAGTAACTAAGGGGACCTTGTGTGACACGTGCATTGCACTTGCACGTGCCAAACACAAGAGGAAGGGATGGCCGGATGGTATCAAGAGAGAGTGGGAATGATGGAGTAGTGGAGAGGGTGGTTTTTGGTTCATGGGTAGTTGTTCTAACTCCCTAATTTATCCTAGCCCCTAATCTGCAACCATCTAGTTCAATCTTGGCCATCCATTTTACTTTGAAAAATTTATAAATACCCCCCCCCCCCCCCCCCCCCTCATTCTCATCATGAAATACATGAGAAAAATTGGTAAAAGAAAAAGAGGGAAAGAAACAAGTGTGAGAAAAGATTGAGAGCAATTGTGAGAAAAGATTAAGTGGTGTTTTGTTGTGTGTTCTTGCACCCATTGGAGGCAGGCTATTCACCAAGGAGAGGAGAAGTGCTCGGGTTCCATCTAGTACAAGGAGGAGAAGACATTTTGGTGGCACAATCTAGGAGGAGAAGGAACCGTTCGTGTGTTCAAGGAGATTTCTAGGAACTTTCTATTTATTTTTCTTCAAAAAGGTGGGTGATTTTTTGAGCTTCTACTTTAGATACCATGCTAGGGATTGAAATTGTGATTATGTTAAGAATGAATCGGAAAGATTGCCATGCATTTGTTTAAGGAGACTAAGAAGAAAAGGACACTAATTGATTTACATGAAAGGTTAGTAGAATAAACTAGAATGTGTAAATAAGGATGTGTTATGATGGCTTAGCAATATAATTGCATGCTAAATGGATATTGTGATTTTTATGAAAATTTGCTTGTGTATGAATTGTAGAATACAATATGTAGGAAATGTGCTTATGGATAAATTATAGAATGTAAATTAGTATTCATGGAATATTAATAGATTGAATTGTGATAAAAGTGTGTTTCATTAGCCATATGCAAGTAGTGTTGTGGTCTCCTGATTCATTATCTATATTGTCTTTTGCAATATAAGAAAATGGGTAATTTGTGAAATAGGACTAATTTAAAGAGCTTAATTTTTGTAAAGAATGAAAGAGAGAAAAACTTGCATGAACTTATTATGAATGAGGGGAAATTTGTTGATAAAAGAATTCGTTTAAAAATAATTGCTTCTATGTCGAAAAATGTAGTCACGATCCATTTTTTTTTATGAACTAAAGAAAAATAGTTTTATATGTGTAAAAAATGGGATTTTTCTGACAATCTAATGATATGCAAGTTACTGTTTTTTTTTCCTAAAAGAATAATAATCAGGGAAAGATCTCTACTTTATAAGAACAACTTGGATGAGAAAAATCGAGTTTTCTACAATTAACTATAAACAGTACAGTCAGACAAAAAAACTTTTTAACAAAATTCTTTTACGGGTGAGTCACTCGGTCCTGCTGGTCATCGGGTGCACTTTAAAAGAGTTACTGTAGCACAGTGGAGCCCTAGGTCTTGGGTTCGAGTCTCGGCAGAGACATTGTTTTTTTTTCTTTCTAAAATCTGATTTTATTCAGAACCGAACCCAAAAACTCAAGTATAGTTTAAGTTGCTAAATAGACAGCTGGTCGCTGTGAACTTTTTGGTCTTCTAGTGCGCCCCAAGTTGATGACTGTAGCGCGGGGGGGGGGGGGGGGGGGGGGGGGGGGGGGGGTGATGGGTTCGAAACTGGACCCTGGCCATTTATTTTGTTTTTTTTATTTTTTATTATACTTTGACATATTCTACGAGTTTTAAATGTTATAAAAATTGAGAAAAATTATTACAAATCTTAGAAAAATATCTAGACTTCATGAAAATTTTTCTACAACACTTTAACTCATCAAAATGAGAATTAGAAGCAAATTTTAGGAAAGGAGATTAATAAAATTTCTTAAAATATGATTTTTGTGATTAAAGATAATAAATATTTTTGAATGTAGAGAAATTTTGTATAGAGTTCTAAAATAAGAATTTGACATGGAAAAATTAAGTGATATTAAATATGAGGTGGATGTGCAAAACTATGCAAATTGTGTATGGAAAATAAAGAAAAAGAAATATGATGATATGTGAAATTTGTGAATATGTGTACTCTCATTTTGATGAGCATGAAAGAGAATTAAGACTAGAATTTTTGCTAAGTCCTTACGTCGGTAAGAATGAAATTTTGAAAAGAGAAAAGTGATAAATAAAGACCAAGTTTGGGTCATGGTTAATGATTGATATTTATGACCGATGTAGAGGTAACGCTAAATTCTAGTGTTGATTTTTATTCATGTTTCAATTATCTAAGGATTAGACACATAGTGGAGTTCTGATGAAAGTAAGAGAAAAACATAAGTATGAGGGCCATTGGATCCGCGGTGTGAGAGTGTTCACAGGATCCTCATGATGCGTCATGTTAGGACGTGGATACTACTCCAGGATATCGTACCGGTGGCGACGCTTGTGGGGTGTTTGGTGACTACTGGTGGTTCCATGGTCCATGGCGAAGGTGAATTGTCCACAGGATGCCTGCATGATGCATTATATGTCAGTGCATGGGATTCTCCCCAGGATGTTTGTACATGAGCTCGTAACTCATAGAACACCTTGGATACTTACTATAGTTACCGTAGTAGTTTAAATCATGGCGAGGGAAGCAACCCTACAAGATGAAGAACGATTAAGGGCATGCCCTCGGACCTATGTAGTATGTCATGTAATATAAATAACTGCATTAAGGATTAAGTGCACATTCACACACGACATCAATAGGATATTCCCCCTTAGCTTTGCTTGTGACAAGTGTGTACTTTCTAAGTAAGAGAAATTGATGTATTATATCCTAACGTCAGTTATATGCAACTGACGTACCCAAAGTTTCTATGCAGGATAAAGTGATTGACAAGACTAAAGATTGATCGCTGCTTAAAGAATTGTTCAAGTTATTGTTTAGTAACTTATATTTCCGCTGCATTAATGTAAACTCTGTTGTAATAAAGGTTTTTAATTTCTTGTAAAATTGTACGAAGAGAAGTGTAAAGATCCTGTAGAACTTCGAATTTAGTCTTATTTGGAATTCGGGGTGTTACAGAGTTGTATCAGAGCCACACTTCCAAGTAGTACAAATTTATAAGGAACGACACCCTAGAGTGGACATTAGAGTGTGAGTTGGGTATACAGATTTAAATGTAAGCTACTTACATTTTTGTTGCTCTATGATTAATGCTTCTTCTTCTCCCTTCCCCAAGATGGCGAACCACGACGACCCCGCAGCCGATAATGATTGGCACATAATCGAAGAGGACTACTACCCTGGACAAGGAGATTCCGACGAAGAAGATTCCGAGGAATATGAAGGAGAATGGCCCGAGTCCCGAGAGATCACTCTACCTCCGGGCTCATCGGACATTTCATCTGACGAGGAAGAACCAGATCGGGGAGATCTCATCAGGACCATTGAGAGTCAAGTGGAGACTCAGAGGGAGAGAGTAGAGTTATTGCAGGTACAGTATGTGAAGTGCAAGGAGAATATTGTAACCCTCAGTCATCATGTTTGGGAACTCGAGAAGAGAAAGAACATGTATGATGTACTGAAGGAAGAAGTGGCAGAACTACGGGAAGAGCTTAGAGAAGCCAAGAGGAACTGTAGGGATTAAAATGTTGTATTTTCTCAATGCTTTTGCTTGATGTCAGACGATGTTTTTAAATTTGAATGTACAAAGTTTTAATTCAATGAAATGAAAGATGTTGATTTAAATTCATGTTTTCTACTTTGAATTTAATGGATCTTTTGAACTAGAATATTGCTGGAAGAAGATCAAGGAATGGAGAAGGACCCAACTGTGGACTCGACTTGGAAACGAAGTTGGCTAGAGTTTATCAGACCCTCAACGCCGTTGCCATGAATCTAAACCATAGGGGTATGCCTGCGAATCCAGTTCCTAAGGCGATCAAACTCGTGGAGTCATTCAAGAGGATGAAGCCACCAGTGTTTAAAGGGAAGTCACACCTAGATGCAACTGACAATTGGATTCGGCAAGTCGATACTATCTTTGAAGTCTTGGAAACTCCAGAAGGTAGCAAGGTGAAGTTGGATACTTTGCAGCTTGAGAAGGATGCGGCGGTGTGGTGGCAGTCGATGAATCAGACTATGGAAAATGGTGTTATTGGCTGGGAAGAATTCTTGGAGGAGTTCTGCAGGCATTATTTTCCATCTGATGTCCAAGAGAAAAAGCAATGGAGTTCTGGCACTACAGCAAGGAGGCATGTCTGTCAGGAAGTATGAGACAAGATTTATTCAACTTTCGAGATATGCACCCGAACTTGTGATGGACGAGGCAAAGAAAGCTCAGAAGTTCGAGCACGGATTGAAGCCAAGTCTGAGATCAAGGATGATACCCCTCGGTATCAGAAGGTTTGACAAGTTAGTCAAGCGAGCTGCAGCTACAGAGGCAGATATGGAATAGTTCCATACTGTTCAGAACCGGAGGAACAACTGGAATGTGGGGAAGAGGCCCGCAATGTATGGGAATGTCAGAGGGCATCCGCTAGCTCAAAGCTTCAAAACTACTGGGGCGAACGCTATCAATGTGGCTGGAAGACCCGAAAATGGTTGGGTGAGACCTCATGTGACCTGCTTCAACTATGGAGAGACATGCCACTATAAATCTCATTGCCCTAAGCTGTGAGATGTCGTCCGTAATGGACCAACGCAGCAGGTCGGGAAGAAGTCGTACCAGCAGGGGCGAGTATTTGCTTTGACTGAAGTCGACGCTGATGAAGTGGATCATATCATTACTGATACGAGGGAGGATGTTTAGAAGTTTTCTGTTCTTCTTTTTCCCTACTCTATTTACTGAAACAGTTATGTAACGAAAGTATGTTATGTAACAAGAGAATTTTATTTGAATGAAAAGAAAGCTGTTGTATTGTTCGATACTGGATCCTCTCATACTTTTGTATCTCCTAAATTTGCCAAAGTCTTAGGAGTCAAACCGAAGATTTTTCCAGACAAGGTCTTAGCAGTAGCTACTCCATCAGGGGAGACTTTAACCACTGATCGGTACTATGCGGACTGTGAGATCGTGACTGGGAACAGGATTTTTGGGATTGATCTGATCGAGCTGAATATCTTGGGGGTCGATGTTATCATTGGCATTGATTGGATGTCGGTGTACAGTGTGAACATCAAGTGTAAGACCAAGGAGGTAACAGTGAAGACTCCAGGGGGGGCTGAAGTCACTTTCCAGGGAAAGAAGAGATGTTCAGATTTGGTGGCAGCTATCAGCAAGAAGAAGGTTCCTGTGGAGGTGCAGCAAATTCCAGTGGTCCGGGATTACCCGACCGTGTTCTTGGAAGATTTGCCCGGGTTACCCCTGCATCATGATGTAGAGTTCAGCATCACTATTCATTAGGGAGTGCACCCATTTTCAAGGCACTATATAGGATGGCGCCTGTGGAGCAGGATGAAGTTAAACGGCAGATTGAAGAACTTTTGGGGAGAGGTTTTGTTCAGCCAAGTGCATCACCTTAGGGAGAACCGGTAGTGTTGGTGAAGAAGAAGGATGGATTAATGAGGATGTGCATCGATTTTCGAAAGCTGAATAAGTTCACTGTTCTGAATAAATATCCTATTCTACGAATTGATGACTTGTTCGATCGTCTACAAGGAGCAGCTGTTTTCTCCAAAATAGACCTTCGATCGGGATACCATCAGGTTCGAGTGAAAGCAGAAGATGTGCAGAAGACTGCATTCAGAACTCGACATGGGCATTACGAATTCTTAGTTATGCCATTTGGAGTGACGAACGCACCTGCAATCTTTATGGACATGCTGAACAGAGTTCTGAGGCCGTTCATTAATTCTTTCATCGTGGTATTTATTGACAATATTCTTGTGTACTCCAAGTCGGAGGAGGAGCACACTGAGCATCTGGCTGAAGTTCTGAAGAAGCTTCAAGAGCATGAGTTGTATGCCAAGTTATCCAAGTGCAATTTCTGGAAGTCTGAAGTGGCATTCCTGGGTCACATCCTTTATAAGGAGGGAGTGGCAATTGATCTGCAGAAGATAGAGGCGGTGAAGGATTGGGCAATGCCTACTACAGTGAAGGAAATCAGGACTTTTCTTGGTCCAACTGGATACTACAGGAGGTTTATCCAAGGCTATGCTCAGATAGCCATACCGTTCACTGGTCTGACTAAGAAGAATGTGAACTTCAAGTGGACCGAGCAGTGCGAGGCAAGCTTTCAAGAGTTGAAAGAGAAGTTGACTACTCCTCCCATTTTGGCTTTGCCTAGAGCATGTGTTGAGTATGATGTTTATAGCGATGCTTCACATCATGGGCTTAGTTGTGTCTTGATGCAAGAAGGAAAAGTGATCGCTTATGGGTCTAGGCAACTATGACCGCATGAGAAGAATTATCCAACTCATGATCTGGAGTTGGATGTGATTATTTTTGCCTTGAAGCAATGGAGACATTACGTGTACAGTAAGAAATTAAACATCTACACAGACCACAGGAGCTTGAATTACATTTATCAGAAGAAGGACCTGAATCTGAGGCAACGGAGATGGCTGGAAGTACTTGAGGACATTCGTCTAGAGATTAAGTACCATCTGGGAAAGGCTAATGTTGTTGCTGATGTACTTATCCGTAAAAGCTGTTTGACCAATTTGATTATGACTCAGAGGCATGTTGCAGTGGAATTGGATTGAGCTGGTATTGAAGTTGTTGTGCAAGGCTTGGGAGCATCTTTAGCTCAGTTGAGGCTTCAGCCTACGCTGAATGAGAGGATTATAGCAAGTCAGAAGGAAGATGCAGAGATTCAGAAGATGAATGAGCGGGTTGGTGCTGGCAGGTTGTCAAATTTTCAGATCATGGATGAAGTGTTATGGTTTGGAGAGAGGTTATGTGTTCCGAATTAATCAGATTTGAGGGAGAGTATTCTTCAGGTGGCACATGCTACTCTTTTGTCTGTACATCCTGTGATGTATAAAGACATCGAGCAACATTTCTGGTGGTCAGGTTTGAAGCGGGATGTGGTTGAGTTTGTGGCGAAGTGTGAGATCTGTCAACAGGTGAAACCCGAGAATCAGAAGCCCAGAGGTTTAGTGCAACTGTTACCCATTCCAGGAAATAGGATAATATCAGCATGGATTTCATCGCGGGTCTGTCCAAGAGTTCGAACGGGTAATGATGCGATTTGGGTCATAGTCGATCGACTAACCAAATCAGCTCACTTCTTGGCGATGAAGCTCACTTCAACTATGGACAAGTTAGCCGAGCTGTATTTGGAGAGATCTTCAGGCTTCACGGTGTTCCGTTTACCATTGTGTCTGATCGAGATGCGCAGTTTACTTCGCATTTCTGGAGAAGTCGTCTGATAGCCTTGGGTACTAAGATGGATTTCAGCACTGCTTTCCATCCTCATACTGATGGACAGACTGAGAGAGTCAATCGGGTTCTGGAGGATATGCTTCGGTGTTGTGTTCTATATTTTGGAGGCAGTTGGAAAAGGCATCTAGCTCTTGTAGAGTTTGCCTACAACAACAGTTTTTCGACTAGTATCGGGATGGCACCGTATGAGGCTCTGTATGGCAGGAAGTGCAGAACACCTGTCTGCTGGTTTGAAGTTGGGGGGCGGCAGATGTTTGGGCCTGAGATCGTGCAGCAAACCTCTGAAAAGATCGTTTTGGTCAGGAAGAGGTTGGTGGATGCTTAGAGTAGGAAGAAGAGCTATGTAGACAACCGGAGGAGGGACCTTGAGTTCGAGGTTGGTGTCTTTGTCTTTATGAAGGTATCACCTAGTAAAGCTGTGATTCGCTTTGGCAGAGGTGGGAAGTTAGCCGCGAGGTTCATAAGCTCATATAAGATATTGAAGATGATTGGGAAAACTACTTACCGGTTGGAGTTACTGGAAGAGTTGTCTCAGGTGCACAATGTCTTCCATGTGTCTATACTGAGAGGTTACGTTCTAGATCCAAGTCACCATTTGCCCGAAGTGCCAGACGGTTTACAGCTGGATCTGAGTTACATTGAGCTACCGGTTAAGACTGTGGATCGTCGGGAGAAAGTCTTGAGGAATAAGACGATACCGATGGTCAAAGTAGTCTAGAGAAACCAATTGGTTAAAGAGACTACTTGGGAAACCGAGGAGAGGATGTTGAAGGATCATCCTGAGCTCTTTGTTTGATTTGTATCTTCTTTTCTTTTCTTCTTGTTGTGTTCTGCTTTCTAACTCTTTAAGCTTAGTTCCGGGGACGGAACTATTCTAAGGAGGGAGTGTTGTAACATTCTGAATATTCAATTATAATTAGATAAGAGTTTGTTGATTTTTACGTGTTTTGCACGTGCAAATTCATGTGCATTTACCCTTAGAAAATTATTTATTTTCATATCATGAACAAGTATTTCAACTCTTCTTTTCTTTAATTTATAGGACTATATAAATTCTAGGCCTAATTGTTTATTCCAAGCCCACACTAATTAATTTAATTATTTTAATTAGAAGCCAATAGACTTTTAGCCCAGTAGATTGAGCCCACTAAGTTAATTCTCCTTTAATTATCACAACTTGTAAGGTAGACTAGTTTTGTAGCCAATTAATTAAATGAACATGTACAACTAGTAACTAGGGGGACCTTGTGTGACACGTGCATTGCACTTGCATGTGCCAAGCACAAGAGGAAGGGGTGGCCGGATGGTATCAAGAGTGGGAGTGATGGAGTAGTGGAGAGGTGGTTTTTGGTTCATGAGTAGTTGTTCTAACTCCCTAATTCATTCTAGCCCCTAATCTACAACCATCTAGTTCAATCTTGGCCCTCCATTTTACTTTGAAAAATGTATAAATAACACCCCCCCCCCATTCTCATCATGAAATACACTAGAAAATTGGTAAAAGAAAAGGAAAGAAAGAAACAAGTGTGTGAAAAGATTGAGAGCAATTGTAAGAAAAGATTGAGTGGTGTTTTGTTGTGTGTTCTTGCACCCATTGGAGGCCGGCTATTCACCAAGGAGAGGAGAAGTGCTCGGGTTCCATCTAGTACAAGGAGGAGAAGGCAATTTGGTGGCACAATCTAAGAGGAGAATGAACCGTTCATGTGTTCAAGGAGATTTCTGGGAACTTTCTATTTGTTTTTCTTCAAAAAGGTGAGAGATTTCTCGAGCTTCTACTTTAGATAACATGCTAGGGACTGAAATTGTGATTATGTTAAGAATGAATAGGAAAGATTGTCATGCATTTGTTTAAAGAGATTAAGAAGAAAAGGACACTAATTGATCTACATGAAAGATTAGTAGAATAAACTAGCATGTGTAAATAAGGATGTGTTCTGATGGCTTGGTAATATAACTACATGCTAATGATGGCTTGGTAATATAACTACATGCTAAATGGATAGATTATGATTTTTATGAAAATTTGCTTGTGTATGAATTGTAGAATATAATATGTGGGAAATGTGCTTATGGATAAATTATAGAATGTAAATTAGTATTCATAGAATATTAATAGATTGAATTGTGATAAAAGTGTGTTTCATTAGCCATATGCAAGTAGTGTTGTAGTCACTTGATTCAATATCTATATTGTCTTTTCAATTATAAAAAAATTGGTAATTTGTGAAACATGACTAATTTAAAGAGCTTAATTTTTGTAAAGAATGAAAGAGAGAAAAACTTGCATGAACTTATTATGAATGAGTGGAAATTTGTTGATAAAAGAATTCGTTTAAAAAGAATTGCTTCTATGTCGAAAAATGAAGTCACGATCCATCTTTTTTTATGTGTAAAAAATGGGATTTTTCTGACAATCTAATGATATGCAAGTTACTGGGTTTTTTTTAATGAATAATAATCAGGGAAAGATCTCTACTTTGTAAGAACAATTTGGATGAGAAAAATAGAGTTTCTACAATTAACTAGAAACAGTACAGTCAGACATAAAAACGTTTTAACAAAATTCTTTTACGGGTGAGTCAGTCGGACCTACTGGTCATCGGGTGCATTTTAAGAGAGTTACTGTAGCACAGCAAATCCCTAGGTCTTGGGTTCGAGTCTCGGCAGAGACATTGTTTTTTTTCTAAAATCTGATTTTATTCAAAATCGAACCCAAAAACTCAAGTATAGTTTAAGTCCCTAAATAGACAGCTAGTCATTGTGGACTTTTTGGTCTACAGGTGCGCCCCAAGTCGGTCACTGTAGCGCAGGTGGGGTGGGGAGGGGGGGTGATTTTTTATTATACTTTGACTTATTCTATGAGTTTTAAATGTTATAAAAATTGAGAAAATTTATTAGAAATCTTAGAAAAATATCTGCACTTCATGAAAATTTTTCTACAACACTTTAACTCATCACAATGAGAATTAGAAGAAAATTTTGGGAAAAGTGATTAATAAAATTTCTTAAAATATGATTTTTGCTATTAAAGATAATAAATATTTTTGAATGTGGAAAAATTTTGTATAGAGTTCTAAAATAAGATTTTGACATGGAAAAATTAAGTGAGATTAAATATGAGGTGGATGTGCAAAACTATGCAAATTGTGTATGGAAAATAAAGAAAAAGAAATATGATGATATGTGAAATTTGTGAATATGTGTACTCTCATTTTGATGAGCATAAAAGAGAATTGAGACTAGAATTTTAGCTAAGTCCTTACGTCGGAAAGAATGAAATTTTGAAAAGAGAAATGTGATAAATAAAGACTAAGTTTAGGTCGTGGTTACTCATTGATATTTAAGACCGATGTAGAGGTAACGCTAAATTCTAGTGTTGATTTTTATTCATGATTCAATTATCTAAGGATTAGACACATAGTGGATTTGTGATGAAAGTAAGAGAAAAATATAAGTATGAGGGTCATTGGTTCTGCGGTGTGAGAGTGTTCACAGGATGTCCTCATGATGCGTCATGTTAGGGCGTGGATACTACTCCAGGATATCGTACCGGTGGCGACGCTTGTGGGGTGTTTAGTGACTACGGATAGTGGCATGGTCCATGACGGAGGTGAATTGTCCACAGGATGCCTGCATGATGCGTCATGTGTCAGTGCGTGGGATTCTCTCCAGGATGTCTGGACATGGGCTCGTAACTCATAGAACACCTAGGATACTTACCGTAATTACCTTAGTAGTTTAAATCATGGCGAGGGAATCAACCCTGCAAGATGAAGAACGATTAAGGCTTTCTCTTGGACCTATGTAGTATGAGATGCATAGAATCCGAACAAGTGTGCATTAGTGTCATGTAATATAAATAACTGCATTAAGGACTAAGTGCACATTCACACACGACATCAATAGGATAGTCCCCTTAGCTTTGTTTGTGACAAGTGTGTGCTTTCTAAGTAAGAAAAATTGATGTATTATATCCTAGCGTCAGTTGTATGCAACTGACATACCCACAGTTTTTATGCAGGATAAAGTGATTGACAAGACTAAAGATTGATCGCAGCTTAAAGAATTGTTCAAGTTATTGTTTAATTCATGTAACATGTTGTAACTTATATTTCCGCTGCATTGATCTAAACTCTGTGGTAATAAAAAAAATTATTTCCTTGTAAAATTGTACGAAGAGAAGTGTAAAGATCTTGTGGAACTTCGAATTCAGTCTTATTTGGAATTCGGGGTGTTGCGGGGAATTTATGTTGGTTTTGAATCTCCTTCGATTATTAAATTTTTAGAACCTTTGACAAGAGAGATATCTTTACCGCAAGATTTGCTGATTATCACTTCGATGAGTCCATATTCTTGCCGTTAAAGGAAGATAAAAGGAAGATAAATCACGGTTCTAGAAGAACGTCGTGAATTTTCGTTGCATACTCTCATTCTATCACATCTTGACCCTAGAACTCCCCAATATGAATAAGAAATTAGGAGAATTATTCATTTGCAGTCTATTGCAAATGAATTACTAGATCCATTCAATGATGCTACAAAAGTAACTAAATCACATATACCAGCTATGAATGTACCGTTTAGAATAGAAATACCGAAAGAACCAAATAAAGCAACAAATGAAACAATTCCACATCAAAAACTTGGAAGACCTAAATGTTCTAAAGATTCAGCTCCCTGGAAGAGGAGATTGAATAGCATAACATACCCTAATGCTCCTAAAGAAGCAGTTCCCGAAGTAGCATCTCCTGTAGAGAGAGTTCATGACAGTCTGGAAGAAGTCTTGAACCAAAGATTCAATTTCTCTAAAACAAAGTATAACGCTCCAGTTGAGGATATGCCTCAGATCCCAGAAAAGACTGAGAAAAAGGTACCAGTACCCAACAATAATGAGAAATTTGTGTTTTACACATACTCAGGAGAAACTTGGAATCGAACTGAATTTGTCATGGATGACATTTTATCATATTCAGTAGGAGATGATATTTAAAAAGGTGTTGAAATGAGGATAATAATAAACTGCAAACAATCCTTGAATGTTGAAAAAGACAAGACTGGCCAAAATGGAAGGATGTGATTCAAGCGAAAATGGATTCTCTCGCAAAACGTGGAGTGTTTGGTCCTATCGTTCAAACCCCAAAAGGAATAAACCCTGTAGGTTTTAAATGAATGTTAGTAAGAAAAACAAATGAAAAGAATGAGATCTAAAGGTATAAAGCACGAGTAGTTGATCAAGTATTCTCACAAAGACCATAAATAGATTATGAAAAATCATATTCTCCTGTCATGGACATCATCACAATTAGATATCTAATAAGTCTCGATGTTTCTGAAAATCATGATATGAGACTCTTGGAGGTAACCTAGACAGTGAGATATATAGAAAATGTAACATCCTGAATTTTTCAAATATAAAATTTTTATTCACGTGTCTTGCCCATGCAATTTAATGTGTATTTTAGCTTTAAAAAGTGTTCTTATATCATGAATAAACATTTCTTCTCTTTTTAAATTAAAGCCAACTATTAATCTTGAGGCCTAATAGTCTAATTCTAGCCCACTTAAATGAATTAATTAATTTAATTAAAAGAGCCCATGGATTTTAGCCCACCTAATTGGCGCACTAGTTAATTTTAATAATGATTAATACACCTTGTAGTGTAAACATGATCAAGTAACAAATAAATTAACAATTTAACGTACAAACTAATTTGTAGTATGCATAGTGTGACATGTGCATTGCACAAGCACGTGGAAGTGATGAGAAGGGTTTGGCCGGCATTGGTCTTGGAGTGGGAGTGATGGAGAGAGTGGTGAGGTGGTTATGTGATGGTGGGTAGTTCTTCTAACTCCCAAATGCATCCTAACCTTTCATCTAAACTCATCTCAACTCTCCATTTGATCTTGAGTTATGTATAAATACCCCCTTGTCTTCTTTTTTACTTGCATTAAAAATATTTCAAAGAGAAGGGAAAAGAAAAGAAACAAGTGTGAGGAAAAGAAAGAGTTGTGTGAGAAAAAGATTGAGTGTGTGTGTTTGTGTGCTCTTGCAACATTGGAGGCTGGCCAAAGCTTCAAGAGGGGGAGGCTCGAGTTCACACTAGCAAGAAGGAGAAGGCACGAGTTGTGTGGCAAACTAGGAGGAGAAGGGAACCGATCGTGTTTTCAAGCAGTTCTTAGGAGTTTTCTTTTGTTCTTCAATAAAGTGGGCGATTTCTCAAACTTCTAACGTAGATACCATGCTAGGATTTTAAATTATGAATATGTTAGAAACAAGTAGGAAAAATTGCCATCTATTTGCTTGAAGAGACTAGTAAGAAAGAAAAGAAACTCTAGTTTTACCTACATGAAAAATTAGTACTTACCATAGTGCCATTGTCCCATGACTACGTAGTGTCATTGTCCCATGACGGAGGCAAATTTTTCACAGGCTGTCTACATGATGGTCATTTCATGACGTGTGATTTCCTCCAGGCTGTCTGGACATGGGCTCGTAACACATAGAACATCTAGGATACTTACCGTAGTTACTGTAGTAGTCTAACTCATAGTGAGGGAATCAACCCTACAAGATGAAGAACGATTAAGGGCATGCCCTCGGACCTATGTAGTATGGGATGCATAGAATCCGAACAAGTGCGCATTAGTGTCATTAATTATAAATAACTGCATTAAGGACTAAGTGCACTTTCACGCACGACATCAATAAGATAGTCCCCTTAGCTTTGTTTGTGACAAGTGTGTGCTTTCCAAGTAAGAGAAATTGATGTATTATATCCCAGCGTCAGTTGTATGCAACTGATGTGCCCACAATTTCTATGCAGGATAAAGTGATTGACAAGACTAAAGAATGAATGTTGCTTAAAGAAATATTCAAGTTGTTGTTTAATTCATGTATCATGTTGTAATTTATATTTCCGCAGCGTTGATGTAGTCATTGTTGTACATAAAGTTTTTAATTCCTTGTAAAATTGTACGATGTGAAGTGTAAAGATCTTGTGAAACTTCGAATTCAGGCTTATTTGGAATCGGGGTGTTACAGAGTGGTATCAGAGCCACGCTTCCAACTAATACAAATTTATAAGGAATGACGCCCTAGACTGGACATTAGAGTGTCAGTTGGGTATAGAGAGTTAAATGTAAGCTACTTACATTTGTGTTGCTCTATGATTGATGCTTCTTCTTCTCCTTCCCTAAAGATGACGAACCACCATGACCCAGTAGGCGATGATGATTGGCACATAATCGAAGAGGAATACTACCCTGGGCAAGGAGATTCCAACGAAGAAGTTCCCGAGGAGTATGATGGAGAATGGACCGAGTCCCGAGAGATCACTCCACCTCCGGACTCATCAGACATTTCATCCGACAAGGAAGATCCAGTTCCGAGAGGTCTCATCGAGTCCCTTCATAGGCAAGTGGAGACTCAGAAGGAGAGCATATCTATTACAGGCCCAGTGTGCAAAGTCCAAGAAGAACATTGCAACTCTCAGTCATCGTGTTTGGGAACTTGAGAAGAGAAAGAATATGTATGATGTGCTGAAGGAAGAAGTGGCAGAACTACGGGTGAGCGTAGGAAAGCCAAGAGGAACCGTAGGGATTAGAATGCTGTATCTTCTCAATGCTTTTTGCTTGATGTCAGACGATGTTTTTAAAATTTGAATGTACAAAGGTTGAATTCAATAAAATGAAGAAGTTGATTTAAATTCATGTTTTCTACTTCGAATTTAATGGATCTTTTGATTCAGAGTATGGCTGGAAGAAGATCAAGGAATGGAGAAGGACCCAACTGTGGACTCGACTTGGAAACGGAGTTGGCTAGAGTCTAACAGACCCTCAATGCATAGCCATGAACCAAAACCTTAGGGGGATGCCTACAAATCCAGTTCCTGAGGCGATCAAACTTGTGGAGTCATTCAAGAGGATGAAGCCACCAGTGTGTGAAGGGAAGTCAGACCCAGATGCAGCTGACAATTGGATTCGACAAGTCGAGACTATCTTTAAAATCATGGAAACTTCATAAGGTAGCAAGGTGAAGCTAGCTACACTGCAGCTTGAAAAGGATGTGGCTGTATGGTGGCAGTCCATGAAGTGGACTATGGGAAATGGTGTTGTCGGCTAGAAGGAATTCTTGGAAGAGTTCTGCGTTCACTACTTTTCGTCTGATGTCCAAAAGAAGAAAGCAATGGAGTTCCTGGCATTGCAGCAGGGAGGCATGTCTGTCAGGGAGAATGAGACAAGGTTTACTCAACTTTCGAGGTATGCACCCGAACTTGTGATGGATAGGGCGAAGAAGGCTCGAAAGTTTAAGCACGGATTGAGGCCGAGTCTGAGATAAAGGATGATACCCCTTGGTATCTAGAGGTTTGACAAGTTAGTCAAGTGAGCTGCAGCTACAGAGGCGGATATGGAGCAGTTTCATGCTCCCAGAGCAGGAGGATCAATTGGAATGTCGGGAAGAGGCCCGTGGTTTCTGGGAATGTCAGAGAGCAGCCTCCACCTCAAAGGTTCAAACCTACGGGGTGAATGCTGTCAATGTGGCTGGAAGACCAGGAAATGGTTGGGTGAGACCCCCTGTACCGACTTGTTTCAATTGTGGAGAGGCATGTCATTACAGGTCTTACTGTCCCAAGCAGCGGAATGTCGCTCGGAGTGGACCACCGTAACAGGTTGGGAAGAAGACGTACCAGTAGGGGCGAGTATTTGCCTTGACTGAGGCCCACGCTGATGAAGTGGATCACGTCGTTACTGGTACGGGGGCCAATGTTTAGAAGTTTATGTTGTTCTTTTTTTCTATTTTATTTAGTAAGAACTATTGTGTAACGAGAGTGTGTTATGTAACAGGAGAACTTTTATTAAATGGAAAGCAAGCTATTGTTCTGTTTGATACTAGATCCTCTCATACTTTTGTATCTCCTAATTTTGCTAAAGTTTTGGGAGTCGAACCGAAGATCGTTCTAGGCAAGGTCTTAGCAGTAGCAACTCCAACATGGGAGACTTTAACCACTGATCGTTATTATGCAGACTGCGAGATCGAGGTTGGAGACAGGATTTTCGGGATCGATCTGATCGAGCTGAATATCCTGGGGTCGATGTTATAAATGCATTGATTTGGATGTCGGTGTACAGTGCGAACATCGAGTGTAAGACCAAGGAAGTAACAGTGAAGGCTTCAGGGGGTCCTGAAGTCACTTTCCAGGGAAAGAAGAGATGTTCAGATTTAGTGGTAGCTTTCAGCAAGAAGAAGGTTCCTGTAGAGGTGCAGCAGATTCCAGTGGTTCGGGATTACCCAACTGTATTCTTGGAAGATTTTCTCGGGTTGCCCCCGCATCGTGATGTAGAATTCAGTATCACTATTCAGCCAGGGAGTGCACCCATTTCCAAGGCACTGTATAGGATGGCACCTGTGGAGCAGGATGAAGTTAAACGGCAGATTGAAGAACTTTTGGGGAAAGGTTTTGTTCAGCCAAGTGCATCACCTTAAGGAGCATCGGTACTGTTGGTGAAGAAGAAGGATGGATTAATAAGGATGTGCATCGATTACCGAGAGCTGGATAAGGTCACTGTTCCGAATAAATATCCTATTCCACGAATTGATGACTTGTTCGATCGTCTACAAGGAGCAGCTGTTTTTCTCCAAAATAGACCTTCGATCGGGATACCATCAGGTTCGAGTGAAAGCAGAAGATGTGCAGAAGACTGCATTCAGAACTCGACATGGGCATTACGAATTCTTAGTTATGCCATTTGGAGTGACGAACGCACCTGCAATCTTTATGGACATGCTGAACAAAGTTCTGAGGCCGTTTATTGATTCTTTCGTCATGGTGTTTATCGATGATATTCTTGTGTACTCCAAATCGGAGGAGGAGCACACTGAGCATCTGGCAGAGATTTTGAAGAAGCTTCAAGAGCATGAGTTGTATACTAAGTTATCCAAGTGCGATTTTTGGAAATCTGAAGTTGCATTCCTAGGTCACATCCTTTCTAAGGAAGGAATAGCAACTGATTCTCAGAAGATAGAGGCAGTGAAGGATTGGGCAAGGCCTACTACAGTGAAGGAAATCAGAAGTTTTCTTGGGTTAACTGGATACTACAGGAGGTTTGTTCAAGGCTATGCTTAGATAGCTGTGCCGCTCACTGGTCTGACCAAGAAGAATGTGAATTTCAAGTGGACTGAGCAGTGCGAGGCAAGCTTTCAGAAGTTAAAAGAGAAGTTGACTACTGCTCCCATTTTGGCTTTTCCTAGAGAAGGTGTTGAGTATGATATTTACAGCAATGCTACACATCGTGGGCTTAGTTGTGTCTTGATGCAAGAGGGAAAAGTAATCGCTTATGGGTCTAGGAAACTAAGACCGCATGAGAAGAATTATTTGACTCATGATCTGGAGTTGGTTGTGATTATCTTCACCTTGAAGCAATGGAGACATTACGTGTACGGTGAGAAACTAAACATGTACACGGACTACAAAAGCTTGAAGTACATCATTCAGCAAAAGGACCTGAATCTGAGGCAACGGAGATGGCTGGAAGTACATGTTTAGTTGGAAGTACTTGAGAACATTCGTCCAGAGATTAAGTACCATCCGGGGAAGGCTAATGTTTTTTCTGATGCACTTAGCCGTAAAAGCAGTTTGGCCAGGTTGATTACGATCCAGAGACATCTTGCAAAGGAGTTGGATCGGGCTGGTATTGAGGTAGTTTTGCAAGGCTTGGGACCATCTTTAGCTTCAGCCCACGCTGAATGAAAGGATTATAGTAAGTCAGAAGGAAGATGCAGAGATTCAGAAGATGAAGGAGCAGGTTGGTGTTGGCAAATTGTCAGAGTTTCATATCAGGGATGAAGTGTTGTGGTTTGGAGAGAGGCTATGTATTCCGGATCAATCAGAATTGAGGGAGAGTATTCTTTAGGATGCACATGATACTCTTTTGTCTGTATATCCTGGGAGTACCAAGATGTATAAGGACATTAAATAATATTTCTGGTGGTCAGGTTTGAAGCGGGATGTGGTTGAGTTTATAGCGAGGTGTGAGATTTGTCAGCAGGTGAAAGTTGATAATCAGAAGCCCGGAGGTTTATTACAACTGTTACCCATTCCGAGGTGGAAGTGGGATAACATCAAGATGGATTTCATCAAGGGTTTGCCCAAGAGTTCGAAGGGTAATGATGTGATTTAGGTCATAGTCGATCGACTAACCAAACTGCTCACTTTTTGGCAATGAAACTCACTTTGTCTATGGACAAGTTAGCCAAGCTGTATGTTGGGGAGATCGTCAGGCTTCACGGTATTCCGTTGACCATTGTGTCTGATCGAGATGCGCGGTTTACTTCGCATTTCTGGAGGAGTCTTCAGATAGCTTTGTGTACTAAGACTGACTTCAGCACTGCCTTTCATCCTCAGACTGATGGACAGACTGAAAGATTCAATCGAGTTGTTGAGGATATGCTTTGGTGTTGTGTTCTAGATTTTGGAGGCAGTTGGGAGAGGCATCTAGTTCTGGTAGAGTTTGCCTATAACAATAGTTTTCGGACTAGTATCGAGATGGCGCCGTATAAAGCTCTGTATGGCAGGAGGTGCAGAACACTTGTTTGCTGGTTTGAAGTGGGGAAGCGACAGATGTTAGGGCCCGAGATCGTGCAGCAGACCTCTGAAAAGATCATTTTGATCAGGAAGAGGTTGGTGGATGCTCAGAATAGGCAGAAGAGTTATGAAGATACCGGAGGAGGGACATTGAGTTTAAGGAAGGTGGCTTTGTCTTTCTGAAAGTATCACCTAGTAAAGGTGTGATCCATTTTAGCAAAGGTGGGAAGTTAGCCCCAAGGTTCATAGGCCCGTATAAGGTATTGAAGAAGATTAGGAAAATTGCTTACCGGCTAGAGTTACCGGAAGAGTTGTCTCAGGTGCACAATGTCTTCCATGTGTCTATGCTGAGAGGTTACATTTCAGATCCAAGTCATCATTTGCCCGAAGTGCTGGATTTGCAGCTAGATCTGAGCTACATTGAGCTACTGGTTGAGATTATGGATCGTCGGGAGAAAGTCTTGAGGAACAAGACGATACCAATGGTCAAAGTAGTCTAGAGGAACCAGTTGGTTGAAGGGGCAACTTGGGAATCCGAGGAGAGGATGCTGAAGGATCATCCCGAGCTCTTTGTTTGATTGTATTGCTTTTCTTTCTTCTTTTATGTTTTGCTTCTCACTCTTTAAGCGTAGTTCCGAAGACGGAACTATTCTAAGGAGGGAGTGCTGTAACAAAATGGATTTTTCAAATATAAAATTTTTATTCACGTGCTTGCACGTGCAATTTAATATGTGTATTTTAGCTTTAAAAAGTGTTCTTATATCATGAATAAACATTTCTTCTCTTTTTAAACTAAAGCCTATTATTAATTTTGAGGCCTAATAGTCTAATTCTAGTCCACTAAAATGAATTAATTAATTTAATTAAAAGAGCCCATGGATTTTATTCGACCTAATTGGCCCACTAGTTAATTTTAATAATAATTAATACAACTTGTTGTGTAGACTTGATCAAGTAACAAATAAATTAACAATATAATGTACAAACTAATTTGTAGTATGCATAGTGTGACACGTAAATTGCACAAGCTCGTGGAAGTGATGAGAAGGGGGTAGCTGGCTTTGGTCTTGGAGTGGGAGTGATGGAGAGAGTGGTGAGGTGGTTATGTGATGGTGGGTAGTTCTTCCAACTCCCAAATGCATCCTAGCCTTTCATCTAAACTCATCTCAACCCTCCATTTGAGCTTGAGTTGTGTATAAACACCCCCCTTGTCTTCTTCATTACTTGCATTAAAAATATTTCAAAGAGAAGAGAAAAGAAAAAAAACAAGTGTGAGGAAAAGAAAGAGTTGTGTGAGAAAAAGATTGAGTGTGTGTGTTTGTGTGCTCTTGCAACATTGGAGGACGGCCAAAGCTTCAAAAGGGGGAGGCTCGGGTTCACACTAGCAAGGAGGAGAAGAGACGAGTTGTGTGGTAAACTAGGAGAAGAAGGGAACCGATCGTGTTTTCAAGGAGTTCTTAGGAGCTTTTTTTGTTCTTCAATAAGGTGGGAAATTTCTCAAACTTCTAATGTAGATTCCATGCTAGGATTTTAAATTATGAATATGTTAGAAACAAGTAGGAAAAATTGTCATCTATTTGCTTGAAGAGACTAGTAAGAAAGAAAAGAAACTCTAGTTTTACCTACATGAAAAATTAGTAAAATGAATTGGATTGTGTTAATTAAGATTTGTTACGATGTCTATTAATATATTTGCATGCTAGAATACATATGAGTTGATGAATCATGTTTATATGAAAATTGTGCCTATGAATGAGTTGTAGAATGTAATATGTGAAAAATTGTACTTATGAATGAATTATAGAATGCAAACTAGTATCCATGGATTATGAAATAAATTGATTAGTTGTAAAATTGAATTCTAATTGCATTATATAAGTAATATTATATTCACTAGATGATCATCTATGTTGTCTCTTTGAAACATAAGAAAATAATTAGTTTGTAAACATAAGACTAAGTTGAGAGCTTTGATTATGTTAAAAGAGAAATTGTATGAATACATTGTGAATAAAAGGGGAATATGTTGAGATTCATCTAAAAAGAAATTTTTTCTATGTCGAAAATGTATTCATGATCCACTTTTTCAAAGAAGTAAAGAGAAATAGTCTACTATGTGTTTGAAAATGAATTTTGACAATCTAAGAAATTATAAGTTACTGCTTTTCAAAGAAATGATATTCTGGAAAAGATCTAGATTTTTATAAGTACAAATTAATTGAGAAAAATCGAGTTTACTAAAAGAAGAACTAGATTCAGTGCAATTTATACAAAAATATTTAACTAGATTTCATATCGGTTAGTCACTCAAATACCTACTGGTCTTCGGGTGCATTTTGGGTGCGTTACTGTAGCTGAGCGGAGCATTTGGTCTTGGGTTCGAGTCTCTCAAGAGACTCTCTTTTTCTAAAATTCGATTTTTAATTCAAAACCGAAAACCATACTTTAAATACACCCCAAGCCTATTCTATATCGGTTAGTTAGTCTGGCCTTACTAGTCGACGGGTGCGATTTGGGTCGGTTACTGTTCATGAGCGGGGGGTTTGACTTGGGTTCGAATCCGGCCTTGGCCTTTTATTTGTAAATTCCGATATTTTTTTAACTTATTGATTTTTTTGGGTATTTTAAGATATATAAAAATGAGAAAAAATATTAGAATTCTTCCAAAAATACCTAAACTTCATGAGAATTATTTCTACAATATTTGACTTAGTACTAGGTTTGCCCGTTGACACGTGCCTACGGCACGTCTTCGGAACGGTGCACCTTGTTTGATCATATAAAATAGTTTTGGTCCAGCAAATTAATTGAAGTAGCAAACATATTATATGAGAAATTTTTGGGGGTCCAGCAAAAAACATATTATATGGTTTTTTTGATTTTTGTGAATTATTTTAAAGGTTTTTTAATTTTTAATTTTTAATTTTAAAAAAATTTTACAATTTTTATTTTCTTAATTTTTAAATAGAAGAGGGAGAGAAAGAGAGTATGATAAAATTAAATAAATATAGGAGTTGTTTTGGGTGGGGGGATTTGAATTTGAGTTTTGGGGAAAAACTTTTTTGGGGGGAGGGGGAGAGGAAAATATGTTTTGTGAGGTTAAATCTGGACCTTTGATTTTTGGGGAGATTGAAGGAGAGCCACTTGATAGCTTTCTTTGTGTTTTATTATATAGATAATGAGAATAAGAAGTAATGTTGAAGAAGAAATTAATAAAGTTTATTAGAATATAATTTTAATTAATTAAAGAAAACGAATATTTCTTTTTGAAATAAATTTTGGTGTAGAGATCTAAAATGAGATTCTTGACATGGAAAAATTGAGTACGATTAAAGATGAGATCGTGTTTAAAACTATGCAAATGTGCATGGAAAATGAAGTAAAAGAAATATGATGAAATATGAGATTTGTGAATAAGAACTCTCATTTTGATGAATATGAAACGAGTTGGCACTAGAGTTTAGCTCAGTCCGTACATCGGCATGAATGATATTTTGAAAGAGAAACGCGATAAATAAAGACCAAGATTGGGTCGTTATTAACAGTTGATGTTTAAGACCGATGTAGAGGTAACGCTAACTCTAGGATATTAATTATATTCATGATTCAATTATCTAAGGATTAGACACATAGTGAAGATGTGATGAAAGTAAGAAAAAAACACAAGTATGAGAGCCTCGAATCTATGGTGTGAGTGTTCACAAGTTGTCTACATGATGCGTCATGTCATGACGTGAATACATCTCCGGAATTATCGGAACCGTGGCGACGCCTATGTGGTGTTTGGTGACTACGTAGTGATATTGTCCCATGACGGAGGCAAATTGTCCATAGACTGTCTACATGATGCGTCATGTCATGATGTGGGATTCTCTCCAGGCTGTTTGGACATAGGCTCGTAACTCATAGAACATCTAGGATACTTACTGTAGTTACCGTAGTAGTCTAACTCATAGCGAGGGAATCAACCCTACAAGATGAAGAACGATTAAGGGCTTGCCCTCTGACCTATATAGTATGGGATGCATGGAATCCGAACAAGTGCGCATTAGTGTCATTAAATATAAATATCTGCATTAAGGACTAAGTGCACTTTCACACATGACATCAATAAGATAGTCCCCTTAGCTTTGTTTGTGACAAGTGTGTGCTTTCCAAGTAAAAGAAATTGATGTATCATATCCTAGCGTCAGTTGTATGCAACTGACGTGCCCACAGTTTCTATGCAGGATAGCGTAATTGACAAGACTAAAGAATAAATGCTGCTTAAAGAAATGTTCAAGTTGTTGTTTAATTCATGTATCATGTTGTAATTTATATTTTCACTGCGTTGATGTAATCATTATTGTACATAAATTTTTTAATTCCTTGTAAAATTGTATGCCGTGAAGTGTAAAGATCCTGTGGAACTTCGAATTCAGGCTTACTTGGAATTCGGGGTGTTACAGAAAAATCCCCTAAGGATTTAAATTATCAGACACCAAGTGTAGAAATACACATTGTATTAGATTAAAACGAGCCATATATGGACTAAAACAATCCGTAAGAATGTGGTACAATAGGCTCAATGAATATCTGTCTAAAGAAGGATATAATAATGATCATATATGTCCGTGTGTATTCATAAAGAAATCCCGGAAGGGATTTGTCATAACAACTGTCTATGTAGATGATATAAATTTGATCGAATTTCCTGAAGGGATTGAAAAAGTTGCTAGCTATCTTAAGAAAGAATTTGAGATGAAAGACTTGGGTGGAACAAAATTTTGTCTCGGCATGTAGATTGAACACAGTAAAAATGAAATTTACTACATCAAGCAAAATATGTTGAAAATCTCCTAAAGATATTCAATATGAGTAATTGGCATCTACTCAGTACACCTATGGTGGTCTGGTCACTAGAAGTTGACCAAGATTCATATCGGCCGAAAAAAGAAAATGAAGATTTCTGGGTCTCGAAGTACCCTATTTGAGTGCAATAGGTGCACTCCTTTATTTAGCACAATGTACCAGACCTGACATATTTTTTTCTGTGAACCTGCTAGCTAGATACAACTTTGCACCTACACGTAGGCACTGGAATGGCGTAGAACACATTCTTCGATACATCAAAGGAACCATTGATATAGGTTTATATTATTCATATAAATGTACTAAACTTGTTGGATATACAGACGCATGCTATTTATCTGATCCCTATAAGGGGATATTATAAACATGATATATTTTTCTTAACATTTGTGCAGCTATTTCATGGAAATCGGTCAAACTAACAATTGTAGCAACATCGACCAATCATTCTGAGATACCGGCAATTCATGGAGCAAGTAGAGAATGTGTATGATTAAGGTCTCTGGTTCAGCATATTAAGAGAGTTGCGAGCTTACAGTAGTCACAAATAAGCCTACAATCATTTACGAGGATAATTGTAACTCCTATTTTCAGTTATTGTATTTTCCTGGTATTATTTTTATTGTTCTCTTCATCGTCTCTTCTGAACCCCTGTAATTTGATTATCTAATAATAGAATTTATTGTTTGCTTTCAACTCAATTTTTGTCTCCCAATCTATTTAATTTTTCTGCTAAATTTTTTTTTGTTCATCCTATTTAAATTTTTGCCTGTTGATACCCCAATTAATCTACATTAATCCTATTTATTTTTCCTATTGGATTTAAACCCAAACCCTATAACCCTTTCTTATTGGATCCAAAACCCCTTAACCCGCTACCCAATAACCCACATCCTAACCCTATATATAACCATGTTTACCCCTAACCCTAATCTAAATTAAGCTCTAATTAATCCCACCATTAATCCTCAGTCGCCTAATCCCCCTATTCATCATCTTCCTCCTCGAACCTATCTCCGAAACCCAGCACCGCCACTTCCTTTCTTTTTCCCCTGCCTGCATCTTCGTCGCCATCCCCTGTTCACCATCTTCCACCATCGCCCTGCAACTACCGTTTCCGCTATTTTTATTTTTCCCTTTTTTGTAATATTTTATTTGTAATTGAATAAAATACTCGATTTTTGTTTCCTAATTATTTCAATTAAATCTTGTTCATGAAATTCTCGTGATTGAGCAACTTTTATTGATTCTATTCTTATCCTATTTAATTGTGGGTATTTTTATTTGAACCCTATTGATTTGAATCTATCTCTTATTGAACCCTACAACCCAATTCCATTGTTCTTGACCCAAAATTGCTATTACTGGATCCTATATCACTAACCCAATATCCTCATTGTACCTTAGAAATACAACTCTACTGCAAACCCTAAAAATTGCACAATTTTGAAACCCTAGCTGCTTATTCTCTATCCTCTCTCTCTCCTCATCGTTCTCTCTCTCCCTCACAATTTTGAAATCCTAGCCGTTTATTCTCTCTCCTCTCTCTATCTCTTCTCGTTGTTCTCTCTCTCCATGTGTTTTCCTACCCAAATCACTGAAACCCATTACTGAGCTTCTCTTCTCCGGCCACCTTTCCGTCGACGACCCCTCCAGTCGACACCAACCATCTCCCTAACCTCCGACGACCCTCTCCACGACGCCAGCACCCCAAAACCCCACCCCGACTCCTTCTTTGTCCATGACATTAGCGACAGAGCCCCATCCGCGGTGCTGTTCCCTTGTCCCGTCGACAGCACCGCCCCTTGCCGCTCACTGACCGCCGTCCCCTCTGGCAGCCTACGATGCCGACCACCAACGTCGGCCATCGCTATTGCCGCTTTCTCTCTATTGGTGGTTGTTGCTGCATTTGCTGAGTTCTCTTGTTGTTGTTATTGCTTTGGATCTTTATTGCACGTGTATTGTACGTGTTAAATTGATTAGTTTGTGGATTCGTTGCTTCGGGATCCTTATCCCGTTATTCTTGATATTCGTTTTCACTATCTAACTGGAAGTCACGGTCCTCTTGAATTCTACATCATATCAAATTCAAGTTTTATTGAAATTCTTGCAAGTAGATCCTATTCGTTATCATATTGCTGTATTGACTATCTTCGTTGGGTCTATTGAGGGTTTACACGAGCTAACTCCGATATTCTTGACATCGTGCCACTTTGACTCCAAAAATATTGAATTTAGCATACATCATATAGTATTGATAATAGGAAATTTTCATGCATCTCATAACACGATTAATTATTGTAAAGACAATTGCTAGGTTGTATATTGTTTGATCAATTGATGGTTGATTGATGATAAACTAGTGTATGTATGTGTTCTAATTTTATCATGTTTTGACACTCATCATGCTGATTATATAACTCATTGACTAATAGAATTGATACCCATCATGTTTAATTAAATTATTTTCACGAAAACTACACAAACCTGTAAATTGCTTGCTGGCCTGTATGTTGACTGCTATTTTTGAACCAGTAAATGATCTTAAAATGAATTATTTTCTAAATAAGAATTGTATCCTTATCTTTTTAGTTTCCAGAATATCTTGAATTTTTGAATTCTGAGTTGTATAGCAAAAGTTATGCCCGTTTTACTACAGTTGTGTTTTTACTTTCAGATTTTCATATTCTTGTATCTTGCATGCTTAAACAGTAAAAAAGCTGATCAAATGATAAAATTTTACACTGAAAATTTCCAGATTCTTAATGATCATGTTTAGGAGTCTAGAAATTATTTTTAATGAATTTATTATTGAGTTTTTGCTGATTCTAAAAATAAAGTAACATGATGTCAAAATTCTGCCTAAACATGAAATCTGTAAAGAACAATGTGACTGACCTAACTACTCTTTTCGGACTTTGAAATTTAAATATGCGTTGGAACCGTGTTGAAGTCTAGTTTCTAGAATTTCTGACGGATTCAGTTTTCGATTTCTAAAACAACGGAAAACTGCATTTTTGTACATACTACTCTTGCTGTCCATAATTTTATAATCCAGATTTTAATAGTTTAATTATTCCTATATCGTAACATTGCATGAATTAATGTATGTATGATGCATTGCATGATCCTAATGAGTTATTGTCACCATTCTAATCGTCCTATTCATGTTACCATCTTATTGTTCTCCTATTGATACTATTGTTCATCTCATGTCTTAAATTGCATATTGTATTGTTGTATTGATAAATAATTAATAAGCCGAGGTTTAAGGGATTGACTAAAGTAGTTGATGATATAGAGACTATACTCGGATGATGGCCTGTGATTATACCATTATCTTCATCGTGTAAGAAATTACACCATGGCCCGTGTTATTACCGTTATCGTCATTGTGTAAGAATTTGTACTATGGCCCGTGTTATTACCGTTATCGTCATCATACCCACATGAACTATAAAATCTACCACTATAGTCTAAACGAAATTGATTGTATGCATCGAACTTGTGGTATGAAACATAGGGGACACAGTAGTACGTACATTAGTTAGGATTTAAAATAATTTATAGACATAAGGATTGACACATCACCGACATTGCACATTGTTCATCATTGTTTATATTGATATCGAATATTAGCTAAGTGTTACCGTTATTGATCATTGATTATTGTTACCGAATATTGAAACATTGTTTATAGCCATTGCATCAATTACCGTGATATTGATTATTGATTATCGTGCCATGTTATTGATTCCAACTAATCCATTGATTCATTGTTATACCATTATTCTATTGTTCCTTGCTTTCTCTACTTTCTATCCATGACTTGCTCTAAAGACAACTTTTCTTCTTTTTTTAGATGAAGTGTATACAGGTAATGAAGGAGAATTTCCTGCTGGAATTGGAGAACCAAGATTATAAAGACTTAATGCTTTTTAATTGAATGTTATTTTTAATGAACTTATTGTATTAAGACTTATTACTGTTGTGTTTGGAATTTATTATTTTATTGGGCTTATGTCCCGGATTTTATTATTGTTCCAAATGTTGGATTATTATTGTATTTGGATATTTTATATTGCTTCATTCCAAGTATTATTGTTCTTGAGATTATCATTATTTCCTGCGCAATTGTTCTGTATTGATTATATTGTTGAGTTGATCGGATAAAGAGCTTATGGATGACGTTATTCATTCGCTGGGCCAATGCTATGTGCTCCTGTTCCGTATTTTTGGGAAGCGGTGCGTAACACGCCCCCTACACCTCGCGCCACTGACGACTCACCCTGTAATACCCCATAATTTCGAAAAGTATAATATATATATATATATATATATATATATATATATATATATATATATATATGAAGAGAGTGGATGTTGAGAGGGGGGCACGGAAACTACAGCACACAGAGCTGGCGTGTGCTGTGTGGGAGGCGTGACGTCAAGCATGACGTCACTGGGCCACCCAAGTTTCAGTTGAGTAAAGACAGCTTGCTGCCTTTGTGGGATGCTGACGTGGCACTAGGGCCCACGAGCCTTAGGTGCTCACGGGATTAGGGGAAAGAGGGTATTAAGTAATCCCATATCGGGAGTATACAATGAGTAATTTTATGTACATATAATTGTCTATGATCAAGAGTCACCTAATTGGTCAACCACCTTTTGAGAGGCGGCCTGTGGTGGGCAGTTGTACTATAAGTATTAATTTGTCTTCTAAAAATAATAAAAATTGTCTGAGTATTGGGTCGGGGCGTTACACACCCTCACCTCCATCCCATCGCTCTCCTCCATTGCACCCATCACCGCAACCAACATCACCGTCCTCCATCATCGCCATCTCCGATCATCCCGTCGCCCTCCAGCCTCGACACCACCCTCGACCTCGTCAGCCACCGCCACCCTTTCGCCATTGCCGTCATTCTCCTTCTCCCTTGTTTTGGCACCGAAATCGAACTGCCATCACCTCCTTGACCACCTGTTATACCCACTCCGACCACCATCGCAACTGTGCACCATCGTCGAACTCCGCCACCGTAGCACACCTCCGCAACTCTGCCCTGTGCACCAACGCGAGTCGCCGCCGAAGCCGAAGTCCCCGCTGTTTGCTGTCTGCTGCATTGCTGTTGGGATCTTGCTGTCTGTTGTTTTGGATTGCTGTTTGCTATTTACTGCATTGCTGTTGGGATCTTGCTATTTCGTGTGTTGCACGTGCATCGTATTGCCGTCGGGATCCTAATCCCGCTATTCTCACTCTCGGATTAACCGTCGGTAAAGGCAAGTCTTCTTCAACCCTGTTATTATTCGCGCTCAAGAATTTTCATTGATTCCTACAAGTAGCTCATATTCCAATATTCATAACTATATTTGTTGATATTTGTTCAAGAGTTTATCATAGATTCATCGGCGAAACCAAGTGATAAATCTTTTTTCGTGCCATTATCTTTGACTCGAACCCTAGTCCCTATTGCATAATGCATATGCACGTAATACTTGAAAACAATTAGATTCATTTTATAGAACTGATTGATGACTGGAATGTTCCCGATTGAATATGATTTCATGAATTAATTGCCCTGATTGTAAAATGCATCGTTAACCTTGAAATTGCATGTTAATGACTAAATAGAATCTTTGTTGGTCAATTACCATGAGATTGCATGCTTGTGTATTGAAATTATTGTCAATTCATGTTTATTTATTTTCTGGCCTACTGTGTGCCTCTTTTTGCATTAAACTTTTGAACTTGTTGCTGTAGTAATTTGAATGAACTTTGTAAACATGAATTGTACCTCTGTAAGTTTACTTTCCAGAATATTCAACGGATTTGAATTCCGAGTTATAATCTGTAAGATATCTAACTTTTAGTACTGCTAGGTCTAGATTTTCATATTTGTAATTATATGTGTATCACCCTGATTTGTTAATAAAAATAACATGTGAACTGTAAAATTAAAATGTGAAATTAATTTGGCTGAGACTATACATATGTAGGAATCACCCTAATTTTTTGTGAAATTAATTGCTAAGTTTTAGACCCGATACATATATGTGAACAAAATTTATAACCTGCTGTCTGAACATAAAATCTGTAAAGAATAAGAATTTGAACCTAGTTTCTGTGATTTTTATATATCGTATATATGCACTAGAACTGACAGAGAGTCTAGTTTTTAGAACTTCTGATGTATCCAGTTTTGCTTTCCTTTAGCAGCGAGAATACCTGTTTTTGTACAGAAACGTCCTGCTGTACAGATTGTATGATTTGCATTGATTTAGTATAAATATTTCTTGCCTTGCTTGTAATAAGTAGAATTAGTCACACCTTGCATCACACAACCTTCACATTTCTTGAATGCTCACATTAGGGTGAAATAAAATAATAACAAGCCAGGGTGTTAAGGGTTGACTTGGTAGTGAACAATCAGAGACTGTACTCGGTAGGGGTCCCTTACTGTTAATTCCTGTTTAATTCCTGTTAATTCTTGTTAATTTCATGCACACTTTCAATGGTCTCTAGCTCTCCCGAGACCGACTCAAGCCAGCCGGTTAACACTCCACGGAATCGCCGATGTACCCATTCAAATAGAAGAAATTATCACACTTGATGTGACAGTAGGAAAAGCTCCTGCAACTCGAATGGAAGCACTAGACTTTATGGTAGTCGACGTCAAAGCCGCGTACAATGCAATATTTAGTCGTCCATGTCTAGCGGTCTTCTATGCAATAGTTTCTGCCTACCATGTGAAAATGAAGTTCCCAACAACAGCAGGTGTAGGCCAAGTTGTAGGGAGCCAACAGGCAGCACGAGCATGCTACATCGCTACAATGGGGGACTCGGTTCTCCCCCTCGATGCCATAGAGTTACCGCCAGAAAGCAGTCACAATTCTATGACTGTAAACAAGTTTGAAGCGACTGCCATAAAACATTTCTGCCAAGAACTTCCAAATCTGCCAAACCATCTCTCACCAAGTCCAACTCATTCTCATCATAACGGAGTAATAAATTTGAATACCTCGCCTGAAGTCACTCCACTCATTCAACGAAAATAAATAGTCCTGCCTAAACACATTCGTGCATCAGAAGATCTCTCTTTCTCTATGCTAAATAATGGGGGGCACCCTCCAAAACAAGCAAGTTCAGGCAAGGTCTACCAGTTGTTCGCCTAACAGCTCATCAACTTGATGACCCGGATGGCAAGGAGATATTAGTAGGACTTGAAAAGTATAACACCTTATGAAGTTGAACGAGAGCGTCTAAAACGTCCTCTCTTAGTAATAGTAGCAAAATTTTCGTAATTTGTAATAAAGGTCAGTCACTAGAGCAGTCATTCAGTTTTACTTCTCAATAAAGACCGCTTCCACTATCGGTCACTGCATGTAACAGCGGCCAGCCACTAGAGCAGCTGCTTAGTTTTATTTTCCAATAAAATTTCATATTATTTTTTGCAGAATTCTTGTACAATTCTACAAATGCATACAATGAGTTAAAAACAAGCCTACTCCAACAACGGCATCAAAAACTTATTAGAAGCTCCTTATAAGACGGATTCAGAGTCCATACTCGTGGCTCGAAGTTACTCTAGAAATTTGCAATAAAGCAAGTTCAGAGTTTGTTTTGCCATTCCATCTACTCCTGTAATCTGTTAGCGTCTCGATGATAGATTCAGAGTCCATACCCATGGCTCGATGTCACTTTAGCAACTTGCAAAAAAGCAAGTCCGGAGTTCAACTCGTCATTCGATCTAATCCTGTAGCCTATTAATACTTAAACTAACAAGATCAGAATTCATATCCATGGCACAGAGCTATTTTAGAAACCTACAACTAAGCACGTGTCCGGGAAAAAGCCGAATATTTGATGGAAGAACAGGGGATCCTTTTGAACAACCTGTTCTAATAGGTAAGTCCTATATCCTAAAATTAATTCATCAAGTTGATGATAAAATCCATGGACGTTCGAGTGGACATTACGCACTTGTTACACAACAGCCCCTTAGAGGAAGGGCCAAGCAAGGGGGACAACGAGTAGGAGAAATGGAAGTTTGGGCTCTAGAGGGATTTGGTGTTGCTCATATTTTACAAGAGATGCTTACTTATAAATCTGATGCCTGCCTGCCATCAACACCAGAATAGATGGAGTTTTCCGAAAAAACCTGGTAGTGGAGGAAGACCTCCTAGGGATAAGAGACATAGGGCTAAAGAGAGAGCCAAAACAGGATCTTTCGTGTATAATCCTGCATAATCTCGAATGTTATCAGTTCCGGTAGGTAGACCAAATGATACAATGCGAGCAAAAGTTCCTATTTGCTCGCAGTTCCCGTTTGATACCTGATAAAGCAAATCTTGGTTTTCGTTTCCCTTGTGATGGCCCCGGAAGAGGGGGGACGTGTCAAGTATCCGCCTGGGATCATGTCTTTCCACATCTATGAATTGAAAGGTCCGAATGATCAACCCTGCAATCCGTTGTTAGAATCAATAGGTGTTCAAATCGTTCATTTGAATAAGCTTTTTTTCCTTCTCTCTTCCAGTTATTTCTGTATTTGAGAGGGGCAGATAAGACCACTCTATCGACGGACAAGAACGTTGTTTTCGGGGAGCTGGGCAGAAGGAAAAGAGGCTCCCGAGTGGAGTGGTTACGAACTGCCGAGAGGAAAGACTAAGAATCTTTAAGACCACACTGTAACCCCGACTATTATCCTCCAACTATGTTAGGACATATCAAGGGAAGTCGACGACATTTCATCCCCCATTGACTTTAACAAGCACAATTCTTTATGGCCTAAGACGTAAGTAAAGGAAAAGAGAATGTTACGTAAAGCACCAAAGCAGACGAGGAACTTCCATTACAGAAAGAACAGTACTGTACTCATATGAGCCCTATAAGGGCAAGAGAGAGAACCGTACTAAATGTAATGCCCTAAAAAAAAGCCAAGGGTCGATGTGAACCATGTCGTTGGGGCTCCATTTACCATCTACAGCATGGATCTGCGGGGTTGGTAGTCCAAGTCTAAGTGATATTTCATTGCCTTCTTTTTGCGCAACAACGCGCGAGACCTCCCTGTCATGGGTGTTGGTGTTTCTTTCCTCGTTCTTATCTTAGGATGACTTCTATGCACCCTCTCAATAAGTGGTTGAAATTCAGCTTCTATAGCTTCGAAAGGTTTGCGTTTTCCATACATAGTAAGACCAAGGTAGCGTACTGGTCCCTTAGCTTCTTTCATACTCAATGACCTGGAAATGAATCCATTGGATGAACCTGACTCCCGAAAATGGTATGGATGAATTGATCATTATGTAGTCACTGGTGCTCGTTCAGCTGGGTTCTTATGCTTGTCATCTATCTAATGAGGACTCATCTTTGACTTAAATAGGAATAATTGGCTTTCATCGGGGTGCCTTTTACGGGTAAGACCCCCTTCTTTTGCTCAGCAGCAACCGTGCGTGTGTGGACTGCCCCAATCTCATAGGTCATTCTCTTTCTTTCCATTCCGGTTGGGTTCATCTCTATAGTAATCAGATGCACCGGACTGTAAACATGAAAGAGTAAGAACCCAGCGATACCTTACCGCTGAGTTCTTACTCTTAGAGAGAAACGAAACTTTGATTTATCCCATACCATACAAATTGGAAAGTTATCCAGTCAACATAATCCGAATATTCTATTCGTAGAAATGCAAAAACGGCTGATTCTTTCAAACTGCTCTATTCCTTTGTTTATTATGATGTTTTTTTTATGTAATGGAATTGGAATTTATTTCCATTGATTTATAGGTTGGGCTCTACCGTTCGTTCTTCCGTAATATAACTGTTATGAAGCAACAAGAAAGAAGGAATCCGTCGATTTTTTTGTTTTCAGAATTTTATTTTTTAGTTCCATTTCCAATTTCATAAGTGAATTCCATTCCAAAATGAAACATGGTTCAACTCGCCATTCGATCTGTTCCTGAAACTGGTTAAAACCACCGTGCATGTGGTCCCATTTCCTGTTAAGGTCGTTAAAATGCTTGCTAGAGGTGCCTATAATGAAGGATCTTACAGTGTCAAGGGTTGGGCCAGGAGGGTCTCTTAACGCCTTCTAATTTCTTACGGACAGATTATAGGTCCAAAATTGTGGATTGTAGTTATTCTAATAAAACTTGCAAAAGTAACATTTGGGGTTCAATTCGCCACTCGATGTGACTTTCACAATTTGTTGGAGGACCCATACAGCAAATGTGGAAAGTAGCTCTCTCTTAGAGTTGCTACTACAACTAGCTGAGGACAAGGCGGATAAGTTCGGAACTCCGTCGCACATCGTCGACAGTTTGTTAGCTATACACAACAGACTTGAGGCCCTGTTATTTAGCTACAAAGAACCCAGTCGATGACCTATCAATTTCAACAACAAGGTGCAAAACAAGGATCAAGCATATGAAGAGATTTCATTAAAAACCACAGAACTATCGCAAACCCATATGTTCAGATCTAATACCGCTTCAAATATTTACAAATACAAAATGGCAAGTCCATAGTCCAACTCTCCCGAAGAGCAGCTCATAAGACTAGCCAACCCCCAAGACGACAAATCACATGACAAGATACCGGCATGTAGAGACTTCGTATTTCACAAAGCACAAGTCTCGTCACAACTACAAAATTATAATGAGTCTACGTTTCATGTCTAAGAATTGCTACAAAAGTCTTGTAAACACGGTTCAACGAACTATCCTGCAAGTCGTCCTTCTAACTAGCCATGCCGACGGCACGATGACAATGACGCCTTGAGAAAGCTACTCATAAGAGTCGGCCTCGGATGCCACGTCGAGGATGCAGCAAAATTGAAGCTTAAGAAAGCCACTCATGAGGGTCGGCCTCGAATGCCACGCTGAGGGCACGACGAATTGAAACCTTAAGAAATCCACTAATGAGGGTTGGCCTCGGATGCCATGCTGAGGGCATGGCAAAATTGAAGTCTTGAGAAAGTCACTCATGAGGGTCGGCCTCAAATGCCATGCCGAGGGCGCGAAAAAATTGAAGCCTTAAAAAATCTACCAATGAGGGTGGCCTCGGATTTCACGCTGAGGGCACGACAAAATTGAAGTCTTAAGAAAGCCATTCATCAGGGTCAGCCTCGGATGCCATGCCGAGGGCACGGCAAAATTGAAGTCTTGAGAAAGCCATTCATAAGGGTCGGCCTCGGATGCCAGGCCGAGAGCATGGAAAAATTGGAGCATTGAGAAAGCCAGGATCTGGTCGCCATGTGACGCTGGCATCCCAAGCGACGTTTCGCATTCGTTCGCGGTTATCGAGGGGGTGTCATGTGACCCGTTAATTGAGAAGTTGTGTAGCGCCCCGATTTCCATATACATGGGAAACCGTGACACATGCCAAGATCTTTCCTTCAATTAGTCACGATACACAAAATGCTGGAAATTTAAAACTTTTTATTCAATACAGAGTTACCACGCAGTAATTACAATTATCAGTTTGTAATACCAACTGTAGCGCCTGCCCTTTTTCCTTTTTGACTCCAAACTCAATTCTTCCAATTTCTATATCACTTTAAACATAAACTAAAATAGTTATGTTTCAAAGAAAAATTGGGCAGAGTCTCCTTTGTATTTTATGCCCAAAACACAGAAAAGCTTACGGAATTTTGCTCTAAATTCCGTAGCTTACATCACAGGCAATAATAATACGGGCTCCCCAGGCCAAAATGAGCATCATCACACAGGCAATATATATATATATGCTCTGGGGGCCAAACTCATAACGGTTTAACAAATATCAATTAAAAAGCATAAATCCTTTAGAAAACGTAGTAAGTTTTTAGAAAATAACCTGTAAAAACCTACCACGACGCCCGGCACTCCACAACGAAATGGTTACGGGTCAAAACCATATCCTGCCGCCTCACGCTATACTTTTCATCATCATCCACATGCTTATACATCAAAAATACAATTTAAAGCATAAATCTTTACTATTTACAATTAAATCATAACAACAATTTATAACTAAAGCTCCACTCCACGAAAACCTGTACCTACACCTCACCCCTGCACTGCTGAAGACCTGTAACAGTAGGGACCTAGGGTAGTCCATGGACTCCCTAACCCCCAAACACTAAGGGGTTAGCCAATTCTGGTGTGAGTATAATTTATTAAAATAAGCAAATAAATTAAACTTTACAAGTAAAAACATAACGAACTCATAATATCAAGATCAACAAATCTTACTTGACATCTGAACATGTAACCTCATAAATGGGAATTCACATCCAATACTCTCCGAGTCATCACCTGTATATATATCCATACCCACTCACAACATACTTATCTTTAGTAATCATTTGAATAACCCCTCTCATAATACCAATATTGATCCTATTGCCTTATATCACATATCACATCATAGGCATATGCATTCATTTGCATACTACCACATTCATTTATGTTCAATCTAACGTCTCATTGCACATTACCATTTATATGCATTCCATCACAATAGACTCCGCATCGCCAACATGGTTTGGCAATAACATATCACACTCGCAATTCAACTTAAATGGAAAAGACACGTGTACGTATAATTGATGTGCCAGTATATGTTATGACTTAACTCTAATGCAAGATTACCAATACAATGATGCTCTTTATTCTAATGCAAGACTACTAACACAATGATGCTCTTATTCTAATGCCAGCAAGTCTCCGAAAGCAACATGCAGCCCATACTACATGCGACTCCATCTCAAGCCGTTTCTCCATATATAGGGATTTGAACCCGCGTTATGAACTCTAATTTGCACACAACCTGTTCCTGACAACTACACGTGACTCGGGAGGCTGCAGATGTGGTCATGTGCCACTGTTGCATTTCGCCTGTGGTGTCTATGTTCGCCACCGCGACCCGGCTAACCGGACCTCACTCAAATTAGACGAACCCAATATATCGGGCGTCATTCCAAAATCAAACTATAGGGTTTCGCAAGCGCAGGGTAGCGCAAAGCCTACCCTGTGGCACCCTCTGGGGTATCGCAAGCGCAGGACTGCACAATGCATCCTGTGGCACCCCTAGCCACGGTACTTCAGGAATTAACAGCGCGAGATACGCAACCCGTGTCCTCAACCTGTGAGACGGCACCGTACGTATCCCTTTGACAGGAAGGCGCAACCCAATAATACCACCTAGTCTGCCTCCAGGGACGAGTTAGTCATAAGGTGCCCCCTACAACCGACTCCTCTCTTCCGGCAAGGGTCTATGTAATGATTTTATAAGTCACTACCCTAATGAGGTTATTATCCCTATGCAACCTTGCATAGTTTCCAATCATGGTCCAACTCGTGGTCCCTCGATCCAAGACTCTGGTAATAATATCTCTCACTCATCCCTACCCCTAACTCGGATTCTACCAACACTCTCGGCCCACGGTCAACCTACATTGGTTAAGATCCGTCGACGCCCGAGGTGAGATCTATCCATTTCACTCTAAGGGGGTAGGATGTGGTCTTGATGGTCGATGACCCTTAGGGTAATAACATCACCCTAGATGAGCACAACAAACTGCGTATTAGCTAAGAAGCTACATACGAGTAACCAAAAACACATACGAGCTAAACAGCTACGTATAGGACCAACAGCTACATACGGGCCAGTCGAACCGCGCATGAGACAACAACACAGATACGAGCCAAATAAGCCCGTATGAGACCAACAGCTACATACGGGCCAGTCGAGCCGCGTATGAGACAACAACATACATCGAGCCAAATAAGCTGCGTATGAGACCCACAGCTACATACGGGCCAGTCGAGCCACGTATGAGCAAAACCACACACAAACAACCATTAAGGTAGTCAAACCTAGAAGCAACCAAACGTGCTTACTAGCAAACTTTATCTTCTATAATTATAAGCAACAGAAGAATCTACTAAAATCAACTTAGCATGGGTTTCTTCTACAATCAACCCATCATGGCATACCTACTATAATCAACTCAACATGAGTTTCTTTCTAAAATCGGCTCAAACATGATAGGTTTTACTGGAACGTCACATAGGCACGAATGGGTTCTTCACACAACTCAAGCATGATGTTCTACTACAACTGAACCATGGGTTTCTTTCTATAACAATTCGAGCATGGATTCTTACTATACCACAAGGGTGGGTTCTTTCTCTATAACCATCTAAATCCATAGGATGGATTCTTTTACTCGCTACTACTAACAACTCAAATGGGTTCTCTTTGGCATACACAAATAATATAGCCCTAGGAATGGGTTCTTCCTCAACCTACAACACGTAATCCACAAAAGGTGTGATCTTTTAACCCCCTACCACTGACAACATCCAAAGATTGTTTCTTTATCAAACTACAACTAACATAATCATCAAGTTGGGTTCTTTTAGCATCCACAATTTGCTCAACTCTCAAAATGGGTTCTCTTCTTCACCTACACAAGCAGTACCCTAAGGATGGTTCTTTCTACACATACATGAGTAGATAAGGAAAGCAAGCAACTAACTTAGAAGTAGAGAATCCTCACATACATAACAAATCCATTATATAGGTTTTATATACTCAAGGATGGTAAATTTTCCCATACGCCTTATCCATAAATCATGTCACCTCTTCAGTTTATCCAAATTTCCTTGAATTATCCAATACGTATATAGAACCATACCCACCATACTTTGGTACTATCATATGAATATAACTCGCTCCCATATACACGTATATGTTATTCAAGCATCTTTTAACATCAATACGTAAATAGATTACACTCACATATTTCTCGAACCACAAAATATATCCATATACTAACTAACATGATTTCTTAAATCACGAAAATATATATAAATAAATTAAACTCACATATTTCTATACTCACAGAGGTACGCAAATAATTTAACTCACATATATCTTTCTTAGCACACAAAAATACATAATAAATCATACTCACTATATTTTTTATAATCACAACAATATATCTAAATAAATTAATATTCACACATCCATCAATTCACAAAAAATATATAATAAATCAACTCACATATTTTGCGAAGATCCAAGCGCCATTCCACCTCGCATCCAAGGTCGCGATATATCCTATCACCAAATTTCAAGCAATTAAAACTCAAATAATTCAACTAATCACAAGAGTAAATAATCGCTATCCCAAATATCCCACAAGCGCTTATTGAATGCTTGGGATATACACGTGCGATGCACGTGATGATCTAATGCCTATGGTATTTTCATCCCCAAATAATTACCAAATCGCCTCTAAAATATTCTAGTAGCTCAACTATGATTTCTACTACTATCCGAGAATTAATCCATATTCATATAATTCTCTTTTACAAACCAAATCCCTAATTTACTAACAACTCACAATCCCTCTAATAACCTACTAATTCCTCCCATCTACAATTTCCAACATCTCAAAATCTCTCTACCCTAACATTCCTACTCAATAAAATTAACCCAACTAAAATTTGTACAATAAAATAGTTAGGGTTTATACCTTTCGAAATCCAATCGAAAATCCGACGCTACTACGATGTAGAGAATCCCTCACTTAGTCTACCCCTCATTTTAATTTGGATTTGTCGAAGAATCGGATGGGATTGAGGTGGGGAAAACGATCGGCGATGGGTTCTTTTTGGGTTCGTTTTGATCGGGAAGAAGAAGAAGGACGAAGGAGGAAGAAGGGAACGGGTCAGGGTTTCATTCGACCGCTGGCGTGGACGGACGGGAGGAGGAAGGGAGGAGGAAGAGGAGGTCGAGCTTCTTTTGGGTTCGGCATCGAACAAGAAGGGAGAAGGAAGGAGAAGGGAACAGGAGTGGGGGTCTGGGTTTCTTCCGATCGCCAGCATGGACGAATGGGAGGAGAAGGGAGGGAGGTCGGGTGGGTTTCCATCGGTTTGGGATTGAAACTGGGAAGAAGAAGAGAAGGAAGAAGAACGAGAAGGGAAGGAGAGAGAGAAGGGGTTTTTTGTAAAAAGAGAATTAAACAATAATAGATGATAAATATCTAAGGGAATGTTGCATATAAGCCCTCTAGTCTTAACACATTTCAAATAAAGCCCAACTCTCTACTCTAATAATCCAAACAATACAAAATACATTAAAACAATTTCGTAGATAATCCGTATAAAAATAATTTAATACGAAAATAATAATAAAATAAGGTAGACAATATATCTTATATTTCTCAATTAAGATAATTTTTATCAGAAAAACCATGATCGCGGGAAATTCTCAATCGCGCACACATTTCGATGCAAAATAGCCATGTGCTATTTTTCGGGTCGTTACAAGTTGCTCCTTCTATAAGTCCCCCTACCCCACTACTTTTGGGACCACTTTTCCCTCCATCGAAAATTTTCTGAGTTCATCAAAACTTGTATGCCAATCAATTAGCAGCTCAGCCTCTTCTGTAGGAGGTGATGGATCTTCATCTTCAGAGGCTCCTAAACGCTCTTCGTCAAGGGTAAGTGAAGCCGAATAGCAACATTCGTAGGTCCTCGGATCGGGGGAGGTCAATATTGAAAAGGTTAGTACGGAAGTGGGTGACCCCGGGCTGTCAATGGAGGGGACCACCACTGAGGTGACAAGTGGGGGTCTGGAGCTCGTGGATGAAGGGACCCACGAGGAGAGCCCTCAGGCCCATGAAAGATGGAGGAAGAGTAGGAAGAGAGTTACAATGTCCCGAGACATGACGATGGTGAGGCTGCATGGATGTCTTCTATGGGAAGAACGAGGGTCGCGACCTTGGATAACAACATGAGCGCCCCGCTTCCTTGCAGTCTACGTCCTGCCAAGAGGAGGAGACCGATACTCTCCCTTGACAAGAAGTATGTGCCGATGTGCTATCGAGACGATCCGCAGGCTGTGTGTCTTCTCGGGTTTATTCGAAGGACTTGCAAGATCTGGTTCAATTCGGCGTACCCCCATCTTCATTGAACAGAACGAAGACAGAGGCTGACGAGATGTAGAATACTCTGATGGAGAGTGACCTGGCCGTTATCTTGGAAAAGTTCTTTAGACCCGCTGAGTACATTTTGATGATCCCGAAATCGGGCCTTCTTCCGATTGATCGACTGGGGGAGAAGTTTTGTATGTTCCCTGTGGATGCCTTTACTTCGGGCCTACGTCTACTCCTCCACCCATTTATCAAACGGGTTCTGAAATGAGCAGGGATGGACTTGATGCAATACACGGCGAACTCGTGGAAGTAGGTGACAAGTTTCATCATGCTTGGCCAGAGGAAAGGCATCCCTCTGAGCTTCATGTATCCCAAGAGTGCACTCCAGAAGAGTTCCTACCTGTGGTATATCGCCAAGTTATGCGTGGTGCACAACCATCCGGACTCCATAAAGAATTGGAGGAAGAAGTATTTTGTCATCTATAGCCCAGAGTCTGGGGTTCAGCTTTGACAAAATCCTTTTGTATCCCCGAAAGGCAATGTGGTCAATGCACTTTTGGCTACCCCGGCAGTACATCGAATGGCTAAGGACAAGGGAAAGAGAAAGATGTCATCGCGTGCTGGGGGGTCCCCAATAAGCAGTCCAAAAAGGGCACGGGGATCGAGGACCTAGGCTATCCGAGACCCAGAGGATTCTTCTCTAGCGGAACCGAGTGAGAGATCTCTTCAAGCCCAAGAACTGATGGTGTCTCCGGTGCTGCCGATCCACCCTTCTTAAAGGAGGTCATCCTTGATAAGGCCCGGTAGACCTCCACTCCTGATTGGCCGGTGAAGCTCGTCGACTCCATTATGGAGTCTCGGATGGCCGTCGAAGTGGTGAATAATCTTGTGCCTTCGAGAGACAGGAAAGCCCTTGCAAAGAAAATCTTCAATACTTTTATCACTCGGTGGTGGTAAGTACCTGTTTTGGAGAGTATGTGTCCCTTAGTAGGTATCTCACTGTTTTCCTTTATGTTGCAGGCCACACTTTATGTGAGTGAGCTGATGATGTATCCCGATCGACTATTAATAATATTATTTTATTAGCACTCGACTACTTGATTATTTTTATTTTTTCTTTCACAAGTGGGTTATCTTTTAGCCATGACAACCTAATTGATAACTAGGAATTGCTTGTTAGTTAAACCTAGGATTAAAGGACACAAAAGATTAAGGAATTCTTCTAGAACACTCTCTCCTCTACATCACCTTCCACCTCACCAAAAGCACCATACCCTCACCATACCTCCACCTCATCCTTTCCTTCCCTAGTAAAAACCGGCCCACCTTTTGTGGGAGGGGTTTTGTGCAATTGTGTGCATACACATTTGCACTCTCCACCCTTCTCTCCACCTATAAATACCCCCTTCCTCCACCTTTGTCTCATTTTAGAAAGATCAAAAGAAAGAAAGGAAAAGAAAGAGAGAACACCATGCTAACTTGAGAGTTTTCCTTGCAGGTTTAGTAAGAGTTCTAAAAGCTAGGAGGAAGGAGAAGTAGCATAGCTAGTTATTCCTACAAGTAAAACAATGTGGGGGTTTCTCTTTGTTTGTTTGTTTGTTTGTTTGAATTGTTGTTTTGATGATATTCTTCTTCTTATCCTCCTTGTTTACTTTTCTTTTTGGTATGGTTGTTTTTTCGTAGTAGTATGGTTGTGTGGATTCTTATCTTGTATGTTGTAGCATAATCACCAAAAAAAAAGGGAAAAGAATGATAAAGAACTTTCATGGAACACATAAGGAAAGAATATTGTTAGTAGTTATCGTTTGACTAATAAAAGAACTAACTACTTGGACTAAAATGACATAAGGCATATGGACTTGTACATACAACCATTTAGGGTTGTAGGACTTGAATGTGAACTAATACATAAGGCATATGGACTAAATATACAACCATCTTGGTTGTAGGACACACATTGACTTGGACAAAAAAAAGAAGAAGGCATATATTGGTTGAACCCAAAATGGAAAGGTTCTTACTTATTTTATTGTTGTTTAGTTCTTTTATAAGCTTAAGTAAGAAAGAAACCATTGTAGTTATTAATGAAAAAGAAACTATCTAATCACTAGTTGTAAAAGGATTAAAAAGATCGCTTTTATGTCCACTAGTAATAATAAGAAACATATGCTAATAAAGATTCTTTAGTAAGTAATTTAGTTGTAGATATTTTATAGTAAAGGCTCATGGTAGTAGTAGTAGTGATATGTATGTTCAAATAAAGTAGTAGTAGTAGAGATTAAAATAAAGTAGTTGTAGATATTTATGTCATGTGAAATTTTAGTAGATGATTATGGATATTAAATGGATGTTATGCTTATGTTAAAGTAAATACCATGCTAAGATTGGATTAGATTATTTTATTTATGCTTAGAATGTTGTAGGATTCATTCTAAAATTCCTATCATGTTTAGGAAGGATATTTATGCTTAGAATGTTGTAGGATTCATTCTAAAATTCCTATTATGTTTAGGAAGGATATTTATGCTTAGAATGTCGTAGGATTCATTCTAAAATATCCTATCATGTTAGATTAATTTATTCATGCTTAGAATGTTGTAGGATTCATTCTAAAATTTCCTACCATGTTTAGGAAGGATATTTATGCTTAGAATGTTGTAGGAATCATTCTAAAATTTCCTATCATGTTAGATTAATTTATTCATGCTTAGAATGTTGTAGGATTCATTCTAAAATTTCCTACCATGTTTAGGAAGGATATTTATGCTTAGAATGTTGTAGGATTCATTCTAAAATTTCCTATCATGTTTAGATTAATATATTCATGCTTAGAATGTTGTAGGATTCATTCTAAAATTTCCTACCATGTTTAGGAAGGATATTTATGCTTAGAATGTTGTAGGATTCATTCTAAAATTTCCTATCATGTTAGATTAATTTATTTATGCTTAGAATGTTGTAGGATTCATTCTAAAATTTCCTATCATGTTTCGATTAATATATTCATGCTTAGAATGTTGTAGGATTTATATAAAAAATACCTACCATGTTTAGGAATGATGAATACCATGCTAAGTGTATAAACATGCTTAGAAGGTTGTAGGATTAATGTTAGAATACCTACCATGCCTTGGAATGTTGTATGTTCGTACTAGTTATATATCCATGCTTAAGACTTGTTACAAGTGCAAGCTAAATCGCATTCATAATTAAGAATGTTGTAAGTTGACGGTTATGTCATATATACCATGATTAATTGTTGTAGTTTGATGCTTGCAATTGCATACCATGATTGAATTGCCATAGGCTAAATAATAAGAAAGAGCCATGTTGAAATTGTAGTTGTGACTACCTTGTTGTAGTTGATGTTAGTAAGGAACCATACATGCTTGGACGGTATAGTATAGCATCCTAGTTGCATGAGGAAATGTACCGATGTTTATGTGGGTTAGGAAAGAGAACCCATGGACTCTAGTCGAGTAGGTTCTAATTTAAAATGGAACCATAGCATATGAGCACCCTTCATTCATAGCGATAAGGGTTGAGAAGTTCTAATAGTTGTAGCTTGATAAAAAGCTAGTTTAGGGTCTTCAATTACCCTAAGGGTCATCGACCATCAAGACCACATCCTTCTCCCTTAAAGTAAAATGGATAGATCTCACCTCGGGTATCGACGGATCTTAACCGATGTAGGTTGACCGTGGGCCGAGAGTGTTGGTAGAATCCGAGTTAGGGGTAGGGATGAGTGAGAGTGATCTCGTTACTCGAGTCTTGGATCGAGGGACCACGAGTTGGACCATGATAATCTAAGTTGGAAATTATGTAAGATTGTATAGGAGTAGTAACATCATTAGGGTAGTGACTTATACAATCATTACTTAACCTTTTTGCCCGAAAGAAGGGGAGTTGGTAGTAAGGTGCACCGTACGACCAAACCTTTCTTTGGGGCCAACCTTAGGTGGTGTTATTGGGTTGTACCTTCCCATCAAAGGGATACGTACGGTGCCGTCTCACAAGTTGAGAGCACGGGTTGCGTATCTCGCTCTGTTAATTCCTGAAATACCGTGACTGGGGTGCCACAGGATGCATTGTGCAGTCCTGCGCTTGCGAGACCCCAGAGGGTGCCACAGGGTAGGCTTCGCGCTACCCTGCGCTTGCGAGACCCTATGGTTTGATTTTGGAACGAGGCCCGATACACTGGGATCGAGTGAGGTCCGGCATGCCGGGTAGTAGTGGAAAACGGAGACACCATAAGCAGACTGCATAGGGGGACTTGACCCCTTCTGCAACCTCACAGAGTCATGGAGTATTGTCAGGAACAGGTTGTGTACAATTAGAAGTTCATAACGCGGGTTCAAATCCCTATATATGGAGAAACGACTTGAGATGGGGTCGCATGTAGTATGGGCTGCATGTTGCTTTCGGAGACTTGCTGGCATTAGAATATGAGCATCCTGGTTTAGTTGACATGGCATTAGAATATGAGCATCCTGGTTTAGTTGACATGGCATTAGTATCCTAGCTTAGTTGACGGTGCATTAGTATTCTAGTTTATTTGACAGTGCATTGGTATTCCAGTTTAGTTGACATTTGTTAGATTCTAATCATTGCACTCACGAACACTTAAACTACACCGACATATTTTACCATGTTTGTATATGCTTGTTTTGGAGATCCGCTGCTATATGATCAGCCTTTAAGCGTCAGTGAATACTGACGTCCCCACTTCAATAGGTTGTGGACACAAGATCGCGAACCAGAAGGACTCTAGCCGAGGTGTGATCTACAAGTGAAAAAGCAATGATTATCTTTTATTCATGTACACTCTGATGTAACTTATTGTATTAGTGGAAACACTCGGCCTGTAATATTATGTTAATAAAAAATTTTAAATTTTCCTGTTTCTGTGTATTGTGACTAATTGAATGAAAAGGTCCTGGCTCGTGTCTCGGTTTCCCAGTGTATGGAAAACGGGGCGCTACAGATGAGGCAGTATGATTACGAATTGAATTCTGTTGAGCGCATGGCTCAGCAGTATCAGTCGAGATGCAGGATGAGAAGACCTGCGCTGATGGGTTAGAGAAGAGGGTGAAGGAGTTGGAGGCAGAGATCGATGATGCAGCTGGTCAGATCGTGCAAGGCCAGGTGGACGGCTACAAGCGAGCCCTTCAACATGTCAAGGAAAGGCACCTCAACGTCGGCCTTGAGGGCCTCTCATACGACCTAGAGTCAAGCCCTGGTAGCACCCCTTCGACCCCAAGGGAACTTCCTCTCGATGTTGGCGACCTGGTTGAGCCGAACCCCTTCACTCTCCTCCTCGGGAGGTCACCCCCTAACTTGTAGTTTTCCTTCTTTTTTACATGTTCCTGATTTTGTACACATCGTGCGCAGACTGGCCACCGCATACTGTAAATTTTTAGTCTAAATGAAAATTCACAACTGGTCATGACTGTCTATTTTGTGTCTGAGTTGCAATGTATTTTGTTGAGCAAGATCATTGTCGTGGACCCCAGGAGAAGAACCTCAAGAGCGAGGTTCACATTCTCCGTAATAAGCTGGGTCAGGCCGAGGAGATGGTCGCTCGCCTTCGCAAGGAGGTGATTGATCAGGAAGGGGCATTCGGTTTTCATATCAGTCGGTCTTAGGAGGTGGCTCGGAAGTTGGCTCGAATGAAGGCATTATTTCTTGACGCCGACATAGCTCTCGCTCGAACTATGCTGGCGGGTCCTCTCGTCTCATTGGCGATCAGTCCTCGGATTCCATCCTTAGATGGATGTTCATGGAGAAGGAATTTGAGACTTTTCGATTGAGGGCCAGACTGGGGGAGGTAAGCTAGGCATCCACCTTTTACAGTCCATTTTCGAGATTGACACCTTACCTTGGGATCCGCTCGAGAGTGGGGGCTCTCGGGGATGCCTAGAGCGGAGTAACGGGATTGACCACAATAGCGAGCGTGAGAGGTTTGGAGGTGCTCCGCTTGGGTGCCGACCCCTCCACCGCTGAAGCGATTCCTCCTGGATCGGGTCCAGATGATGACTCCAGGCCTCGGAACCTAGAGCCTTGAACTTGTTGTCCCATTGTAATTATATGAATGTAATCGCTTTCTTTGGTTTATAATAAAGATGCTCCAACGAACTTCATTCTTTGTCCGATAGCTTTTTGATGAATCGATGCCTGAGATTCCTATAGGGGAAGAAACTCGGCCTCAGTTTTCACCCTGAGGGTGGGGCAAATTGGTGATGCTTTTAACTCACTTCATACTGCTCAGCCTCAGATACGACTCCGAAGTTGTGGCAGACCAGTATGGCTTTGCACTTTCTTCTGGATGTCTGTTCTCAGATGCCACTCTGAGGTGGAGGAAACATGCATTTGACATGTGCTCACATGTTTGCTCGCATCACCGGTTGATGCATTCAATGCACCTAGGGAGTTGTAGTGTTGTCCGCCATAAATGCGGGAAGTTGGGGAGTTCTTCATGGTGCTTATAAAGTCCATGCCATTGGATAAGGGATTCACGCTTTTCTCAGAATCCCATTCTCAACTTGCGATGTCTTGGTGTTCTGTGGGGCCTGCGGTGAGTAGCCTGAACATTTTTCCGTGGAGTGAGGACTGTGGGAAAATGGCTAGAAGGGATGGGCTTGGCCCCACCGGGATCGGTGGTCAGTTGGGAGGCCCATCTTTGTCTCGGGTTTTGAGATCTGAAGGGATTCCCACCAAGTTCCGAGGAGAGTCATCGTCAGGTCGAAGCGAAGGAATGAGAGTTCCCTCCGTCAGAGGACTCTTCATCCTCATGCTTCACATACATTGATCTGGTTTCAGGTATGATGGGTTGTGCTAAGTCCACAAACCCTAGCATTGTGTTGGTTTAGCTACTTCTAGCGTTGAGACTTCATGAGTGTCTATTGTTGGTCGGGACTGAGCCTGTAGGGCCAATTTTCAAGGGACTCTTGTCCCTACCAACCCGTTTCCTGACGAAGACACCCATCTCTTGGTCAAAAGTCAATGTATGTGTGGTGCCTCTTCTCCATGGCAAGTTAATCCTGTGTAGGGATTGGTACCTCGCTCAGCCTGGCAGGTGCCCTTCATCATCATTGCTTTCTGTTTCTTAGGGGCCACCTCTGTGCTTGGGCACGTATGATGCCTCTTTTGCACTCCAAGTGTTGGAGATATTGAGTAGTCAGAGCGCAAGTCGGTCGCGAGCTGATGCTGAAGTGCAAGACGACCACATGGCACTCGTCGGGTGTTCCCAACTGCTGCTGAAGTGTGAGATGAGTAGAAGAGGGCGTAGACAGTAATTCAAGTGGTTATGTTGTAATTGTTAAAATGTGGACTCACCATCGCCCCCTTTGTAACTATTTACCTTTTTAATGAAAGGCATTTTTTCAAGATTCTTTGTTCGTGTGTGTAGTTTGCACATTATTTCTGGCATGTATACTTTCGACGTTGGATGACACGTCGGACCCACGCCCTGAGGGGGTTGTCCAAGGGTTTTTGGAGTTGAACCTTCGGGGTCGAATGCCATCCTAAGGAGGATATTTGGTGTCAAAGCCTTCGACATCGGATGCCAACCCTGAGGGGGATATCCTTCAAGAATTGTGGTTGGGCCTCGGGTGACTGAATAATTTGAATTTCAAATGAAAATTAAATTCTATTCATTGACAGCTGAAAGCAAGTACATGGGTCAACTTTTGAGGGCATTTTTACAAGTGTGGACTCCTAAGGGTCTTTGTGAAATTTCCTCAAACGTCCTTGATTTTAAGTCCTCTTGACTACCCTAGCCCCTGGTCTTCAAGTCAATACGCAAATGGGTGGACTACTTTGGAGACCATGTGCAGGTCTTCCCATTAGGAACTCTTGACTTGATACAGGGGGCTTGATCACGCTGCAGTATTTTGTGATTCAGTCTTGGAGAACGGGATCACCTTGAGCCCGTCCACCGGCTCGGATGTTATTGGACTTCGGTCTGATGGAAGCTCAACCGCTTTGAGAAGGAGAACAGTACCCCCCCCCCCCCCCCCACAGTGGCGGTATAACAGGCCTGAGCTGCCTCCTGGTTCCCTTTGATGACCCCAAACTCAGATTTGGTCGGGAATTTCATGCGCATGTGGTAGGTCGAGGGTACTACTTGGAGGAAGGTGAGGCCGGGTCAGCCTAGAATAGCATTATAGGCAGCTTTGACATTGACCACCATGAAGTATGTCGCCTCCGTTCGGGGGGTCAGGAATTTCCCTGCAGTGACATCCAGGGTGATGATTTCCTCGATCTGGACCGAGGCACCAGAGAAGCCGTGGAAGGTGTACCCCGGTAGTTTCAGCCTCTCCCAAGAGAGTTTCGAGGCTTCGAATGCTGCTAGGAACAGCATATTCACCGAACTTCCGTTGTTGACAAGGATAAGGCAGACCTCGTGATTGACAAGCACGAGACTTATGACCAAGGCATCGCAGTGCGGGACCCGAATGCCTTCGAGGTCTTCATCCGAGAAAGAGACATCCAACCCAAGACCTCAGGGAGGGGGACAGTTGTGAACGGAGTTTATCTCCCTAATGAAGAACTTGCGGGAGGAGCTAGACTCTCCTCCAATGGGCCTGCCATGGATGCAATGGAGGATGGCCAGGTTATCGATGTCCTGATGTTCAGACTCTGATTTTAGATGTCTGTTCACCCCGCAAAGGGGCAGAGAGGCTCTCGAGATGTTCTGCATGAATTTGGCAAGATAACTAGGGCTATAAAATAAACAGTACGGTACGTCGTCCGTCTGAGTCCGGCTCAAGAAATAGCCTGACGGTGGACCGTACGAACTGTTATACGAACTGAACTTGAACAAATTATTAGGTTTGATGCTTTACTACGTTCGGTCTGTCCGAACAAACATAGCCTTCTACTTTTATAATGAACCGAGCTCGGACTATAAAACTTTTGTCCGACCTGGACCGAGCCGGACATAAGCACGTCCGAGTACAATTTCCATCTGAGCTTGAAAGTATGGTTGTTCGGTCCCGTCCGGTCCAATTTACTGCCTTAGACATAACCTCTCCGGATGAGGGCCTCGATTTCGTCCTTCACGGCACGGTAGTTGTCAGTGTCGTGGCCATGGTCCCGATGGAAACAGCAATAGTACCTCTGGTCACTTTTCTTGTTGGGGTTGTTGGACCGAGGAGGGTGTTGGCGTATGTCATCGCCCTCTATTTCCATCAAGATGGCATACACGCTCGCATTGAGTGAAGTGAACTTATCAAACTGGGAATGCGGGGGAGGGTGCCTCTGCCTAGAGGCATCTTTTTGGGCCTTCTTGGAAGGCTCGGAGCTGTTCACTTTTCCTTTGTGCCTTAGGGGATCCTATCCGACCTCCCGGGTGGAGGGCCTTTTCATCCTGGATATACTTCTCGCTCCTATGGAGATGGTCGGGGAAATCGACAGGTGGCTTCTTGTCCAGGGAGGCCTTCAATGATTCATGGTGGACATTGAGTCAAAAAGCCACCACTGCTACCCCAGTGTCGAGGGAGGAGATCGACTGACCCTTGCCCGTGAACCTTTGGACAAAGTTTCGGAGGGATTCCCCGTCTCTCTGTCTAAGTTCCAGCAGAGAGATGCTCGTGTTCTCAACCTTTTGGCTGGTCACGAAGTGAGCAAGAAAGCTTTCCTCGAGCTGGTCGAAGGAGTATATCGAACCGAGGGCAACTTTGGTGAACCATTCCCGTGCGCGGCCTCTCAGGGTGGCCGGAAATGCATGATAGAAAAGGGGATCTGAGGTGGTGTGAATCATCATGAGGGTTTTGAAACCCTCAATGTGATCAGTAGGATCTGTTTCTTTGTTATATGTCTCAAACACTAGAGGCTTGAAGCTCCTCAGGATGGGAGCATCGAGGATTATGAGAGGATAAGGGTGGCCTATTTGGCCAGTATCTTTGTTTGGACTGCCTCCCGCCTTTGGCAATTCGAGCTAGGCGGCCCTCCATTTCCTGAAGTCGCTTGAGGATGGGGTCTTCCCGTCCTTCGGATCAGGTTGACCCATGGGATTCATCATTCCCGTGCTCGACCGCTCCTACTCGGTCCCTAGGTTGCTCGGGAGGGGGCCCGCATCGGATGGCTCGGAGTATTTCATCTCAGAATTTGTGGAACTCTACCCTGGTTACGTGACCTCCATCCCCTCAACAGTTTGAGGGTCAGCAGTCCCTCGAAGAGCGGTTACGCTCCCTATCTCGACCATGAGAGGAATGGTGACTCCGACTGAGATTGTGATCCGAGGGTTCCCCTCTGTTCCGAGACCGGATGAGGCAGTTTCAGAGGTCATCCTCATTCTGTCGATTGCTTGTGATGTTTCTTAGGTCAGACACTACTGGATGGGCAACCTCGCGAGCCACCGAGCGGGGTGCGCTCGAGGCAGGCTTTTGTAATCCTTGGTCATGTGGCTGTTGGAGCCCTTGAGTCACTACTTGGCTTCAAGTTGGGCATGGAGAAGGAAGTGGGGGTGGGACGAACGACCCCCGGGTGGAGTCTTCTTGGTTTTGGGAGCCATAGGGAGAGAATCATGGGGAAGAGTCTGAAGAAGGGGCTCGAATCTGTGTTTCCCACAGACGGCGCCAATCTGATGTTGCTTACTTTTAGGTGTGGGAGCAACAGATAATGTGAGTTCTTTTGGGAAGAGGAAACTATAATCTCGGCCTCAAATCTGACTCTATGGTTAGGCTGATGTGGATGGATTTCGTGGATCTGGGAGGTTTGGTCATTGTTGAACACCTGCAAAAAGGCTGAACCAATGGGAGGACTCCCAGCGACAGACTCTCCGATGCTCAAGTCAATAACCAGCGGATTAACAATGACTTAAGTGGTGAAAATTGTGATTACCTAGTTACTATAGTGGTAAAGCTGTATTTATAGGTGTGAAACTTGATTTTGGAGTGTTCTAGAATCCACTAATTATGGAGATGCGACCCGGCCCATGTTGGGTTGGATTTGGATGATGGGCTTATAAGTGGCACGTAAGCAGTTGTGAGATCTTCTCGATATTTGTGTCAGGATCGAGCGGTGTAGATCGCCTGCCATTTTCACCCTGATCACTAATCATGGTATTTGTGGATCAATCCTGCACAAGGTATTTAATTTTAAGGAAGTAATTGGTATTGCAAGCTTCATTTCCCCATGTTTTTGGTTTAAACTTCAAAGAGTTTTTTTAAGGGAAAAGTGAAATATAGTCACCATATTTCATTAATAAGAAATTAACAAAATAAACTCAAAAAATTAGGCCAAATATACAACCTACAATACAAGAAATAAAATATAGAACCTCCAGTTATACATGGGAGGGTTGGATAATAGACAAAAAAACATAAAGCAACATGACCTGTACAGACAACAAGCAGTCCCTCCAACAAAACTCTGCCGGGTGGGTCATTGACCCAAAAGATAGCAATCTCCATGATACCATACTCGTTCTTCAAGTGATTTGATGCACACGCTAGAGGAGAGGACAATCTGGTCCATTTCTTGGGCCTAAAGATAACCTCAAACCATACTCGACCCCATCCAGGCCCAAAGGAATTTCCTTAATATTGTACTGGAGCTCTTCTTGACCTATTCACAGTGCTTGGCCCAATAGAAATGTATGTATGTCATTTCAGCTTCGTGTGCCGCTCACGTGGTATGTGCACACCAACCTAAAGTGAATCGGGCGGATTTTTTGGTGCCAAACCGTTTCAAAATTCAAAATGCCTGCTCACAGTGGAAGCGCCTCTCTCACGAAGGCCTAGTGAGCATCATCGAAGGTGTTGGCGGGGGGGGTCGTCATGCCCAACCCTTGTAGCCAAAATGCCCACTCACGGTGGAAACGCCTCTCCCACGAAGGCCTAGTGAGCATCATTGTAGGCGTTGGTAGGGGGTCGTCATGCCCAACCCCCATAGCTCTGCTGCAACGGCTGTCACCCGCTCACCCGCGCTACCTGCCCCCTTCGAGGAGAGAAGCTGCAAACCTCTTTCGTCTTCATATTTTCTCCACACTCTCACTAAGACCGAAAACTTAGACCCAATCTTTCCTTCTCCCTTATCACTGTCACTCCGAACCAAATGTTAAACACAATCTTCTCCTCCTCTCTTCCCACACACTCGTAATCAACACTCTCACTCACAAGCATATCCCAATCAAATTCACAGCCACAGAGAGAGCAGTGAGGAGCATACCCACCTCTCTCTCTCTCACAGTCAACCCTCTCACACACCAAAGAAAGAGTAGTGAAGAGCATCCTCTCCTCTCTCTCACTTACTCAACCAAAATCCAAACAAATCCACAACCAAAGAAAGAGCATTGCAGTCATACATCATCCTCTTTCTCACAGGACTATGAGGGGCATTGGGGTTGCTAAGGAGAGGTGGTGGGGGGTTAGAGAGGCGGTGGCGCGGCAGCCGCCCAGGCAGTCGGGGGATGTCCCGGTCTGGGATGTGGTCATTAGAGAAGGAGGATAAGCCAGCAACATCTGACGAAACCCCCACTCTCTGGCTCGCGCACCAAGGCAGGCAGGCCGAGGTCAACGACTGCTGCCTAGTGTCTGCTGTGGCAGGGGCGGCTCTAGTGCCCCCATTTGCGACTTGTTGTCCTCAAAACCCTAATTTGGGGATGGAATTAGGACAAGAAATTGGGGAGATCTAGAATTGATTTTGGGGATGGAAGAGTTTAATAGCAGTCGGTGGAGGACAAGGTCGGGGTTGCAGCGGGTGGAGGGGGAGGGGGAGGAGGAAAAGTCGGAGGCTTGGGTCTGAGGTGGTGGCTGAAGGTGGGGAAGGGGGCAGTCAGATAAATTTAGGGTTGGGGATGGGGGTGGGGGTTAATAAAATGCCCAAATTGTAGTTTCTCCATGTATTCTCTTATTATTGACTGGATAGAAATTGATTCTGAAAAACTAGGACAAATGTTTCTCACTCACTGTTCTAAGCAATATCCTAAGAAGAACAAGCATATTTCTCACTCACAAGGAATGGCACGAAGATCAAATATTTTAATAGCTGGCGACTATAAAATGAAATGGAACATTATAACTCTATATGGAATTTTTCATATAATTAATAGTGATGATAATCACTCATGGGGTCACCCTCTGCATGATCCGTATTACTCATGTGATGCGATATTTTCCACAACTGAAAACCATACTCTCTGTGTATTGCATAATGCACAAGCATCGACCTACAAATATACTGCATTGATCATCCACGTGCTGTGATATCTTCCATTACCTAAACCATACTTTTTGTGTATTTTATAATGCACAAGCATCCACCTGTGGGTACTAATATACTGCATTGATCATCCGTGGGCTAGGCCGGTTATGAAATTTATAAGGCCTTGTGCGAGAAAAAAAACTAGTAATGTTTACATATTTTAATACTAATTTGACTTTATTTTAATTTCGACGCCATGTGTGTGTGTGTGTGTGTGTGTGTGTGTGTGTGTGTGTGTCATCTGTGGGCTGGGCCGGTTATGAAATTTATAAGGCCTTGTGCGAGAAAAAAAAACTAGTAATGTTTACATATTTTAATACTAATTTGACTTTATTTTAATTTCGACGCCGTGTGTGTGTGTGTGTGTGTGTGTTGGAGGGGGGGGGGGGCGGTATATATATATATATATTGAAAAATATGAATAGCATACATTCTTTATCTTTAATTTTTTGAAAAAATACATTTCAAAGTTGCAAAACCTTTTAGTATCTTCAAAAATCTCCAGTCTATCTAAAACTTGGAATTCCATGAAAAAATCTTAAAAAACAAACAACAAAACTCTTGATTTTTCTGCTAGAATAAAGAGTCATAATCAGCATAGCCTGATTTGTAGGCTCTCAATCTGTACATTTATTCTATTAGGACTCTGTATTGAATAGGAGGAGTAGGAATATAAAGAGTATTTTTCCATTAACCTCGAGCCTATCAAGCAATTGAATAGGAGAAGTAGGAAGATCGAGAGGTTTTTTGGGGGAAACTCCATTAACATTGAAGCATGCATGTTAATTAACTATTTTTGCCCGCGGGCACGTACCTACGGCACGTCTTCAAAACGATACAGCATATGAAAAGCCTTGTAAACAGTAAATCAACAATTATGTAACCCAAGTTTGAATAGTATGACAATAATTAGTTGTAAATAAAAGTTCATGTTTCCATATATATATATATATATATATATATATATATATATATATATTGATATGGCTAAAAATGGGGGTTAATCGGGACCGTCCAAATCAGGTACGAATCTTGAGATCCGGGGTAAAACGGTAATTTCGCCTACAAAAAGGACCAAAATGGATATTGGGTCTCCTCTCCTAGGACCCAATAACCCACGAATGGATCCACCAACAAGAGGGTGCGGGTTTTAACCCGCTGCGCACCCAATCCAACAAGATAGAATCAAGGTCCCTGATTAATCACGATCAATGGCCCTGATGAACATCTATCTTTTCACTGGGGTTTGGGGATTAAATTCCTTATCTGATTACGGGGAATATACCTTATCAGATTACATTCCTAATCTGTTTACAAGGAGAACATTCCATATCAGATCACGGGGATTACATTTCTAATCTGTTCCTCGAGACGCCTATAAATACCCCCCATCCATCTCCATTAAGAGGTAATCAATCTTTCACCAGTTTTTGCGCTCTTTCATAGTCTTCCTAGATTACTGACTTGAGCGTCGGAGGGTGCGTCGCCGGGAACAACCCTGGTGTCTCGCACTTTTTGCAGGTCTACGGCAGGACTCGCGACCGAAGCCCGACGGAACAGGTATACAGGTTTACTATTCAGTTTCCCTAAGAATCCACAAATACTATCTGTTTGCCCCCACACCAAAATTAGCGGCAACAGATTGGCGCCGTCTGTGGGAAACTAACGAATAGGAACCTCTCCTCTTCCCCGAAAACAGGTTTTCTCCAGCCATGCCACCTCGAAAAGTCAAATCAAGGGGGTCCAACCGAGGACCTAACCCTGATCAGCAGCAAGAAGTTCCCAACAATCATGCTCAACAACAAGGGCAGCTTCCCCCTACGGCGGAAGACCCGCTCCAACAGAACCTTCCCCCTCCTGATCCAAAGGGTCCTAACCCTCAGAAACAACCCCTTCATCAAGAACAGGTCTCCATCCACAACGCCTCCACTGACTCTATGGCCTCCCATCACCCCCGAGCCTCTGGTCGCCACAATACAGCCCCTAACCGCCAGAAAGAGGATGATCTCCGCTGCCATCTGGAAGAAAAATGGGCCCGAGAGGGAGCCTCCCGCCAACACTATCCGGGCGAGCGGTCTCCTCGCCACCGGTACCACAGGTCCCCCGTCCGCAGAGGGAGGAAGGAGTCCCCCGATCATTACCGAAGAAGGTACTCTCCCGCAGGTCGGCAACAGCCCAGGAACAATGAGGCACCAATCACCCGTGCCGAGTTCCAGCAGTTCCAAGCGACCGTCCTGCAGGCTCTCAACCTTCGTCAAAATCCTAATGAGCCAAAGGTGCCATTCCCTCCTCCAGTCCGAAGCCCTCACCGACGGTCCCCATCTCCTCATCCTGCTCCTAGCAACTCCCGACGTACCCCAAGTCCTCACCGCTCCCGAAGTTACCATCGCCGCAGCCCTCGCTCTCCCTCATACGAAGACGAGTCTCGTGGCTCGGCAGATTACCGTCGGAGAGATGACACCATGAACCGCTGTCTTCATGAAGTAGAGAGACGCCTGGGTCAGATAAACCGAGAAGAAGAGCTCAGGGGGAGGACCCTACGTCCTAGCCGACCCCCTTTCTCCCGAACCATACTGGATGCACCTGTCCCGTTCGGCTTCAAACCTCCCCAATTTGAGACTTACACCGGGGAAACCGATCCAGTCGATCACATTGAAAGTTTTAAAACCCTGATGCTCCTACATCAAGCTTCCGATGCCCTCCTCTGCAAAACCTTCCCCGCAACTCTCAAAGGACCAGCCCGGGAGTGGTATTCTCGTCTCGCCCCCTCCTCGATATTCTCCTTCGAACAGTTCGAAACCCTCTTCGTCACACATTTCGTAAGCAGCCGAAGGGCCGAGAAGACGAGCATCTCCCTATTGCACCTCCACCAGAAGAAGGGGGAAAAATTGAGAGACTACGTGAAGAGGTTCACGGCCGAGGCCAGATCCATAGCATCCCTCGACCAGTCGGTCGCTACGGTAGCATTTCAATCCAATGTCCTCAATTCCAACCTCCGCTCCTCTCTCGCCAAGAAACCACCACATGACTTTTCCGACCTTCTCCTTCGCACTGAAAAGTATATCCGGGCCGAAGAGGCCGAGCAACAACCCAACTGAGAGGGGTCTACCTCCGGGTTTAAGAGGAAGGGGACAGAAGAAGAGGGAGCCAAGAAGCTCCAGAAAGATAATGCCGGCCAGCGCCGACCTCCTCCTAGATTTGAGAAGTTCACTCCCCTCACCACTAACATCTCCGCCATCTTCATGGAAGTTGAAAAAGAAGGGATCCTGCCTCCAGCTCCGAGGATGAATACCCCCGCCAAAAGAAGAGATAAAGAGAAATGGTGCCGCTATCACCGGGACCATGGGCATGACACCAGCGACTGCCGTGCGCTGAGAAATGAGATCGAAGCCCTTATCCAGAGGCGGCAGCTGGCAAAATTTGTAAAAAAGGACCGAGCAGAACCTCCATCCCAGCCTCGGGGGGCTAACAAACGTCCGGAACGAGAAGAGACGCCAGACTTTGAGGAAGAGCGAGTCCTCCACCTCATCCATGGCGGTCCAATGGGGGGCTCCTCGAACTCCTCTCGAAAAGCATTTATCAGGGAAGTCAACTCAGTCTGAACCACCCCTCCTCCCAAAGGCCTCGGAGTGCCAGTCAAGTTCTCCGACGAAGATCTCAAGGGAGTTCGTACCCCACATTGTGACGCACTCGTCATTAGCCTCCACATGGCGAATTTCAAAGTGGAGAGGATCTTAGTAGACAACGGCAGCTCCGTCAACATCCTCTTCCTCTCCGCTTTTAAAGGCCTAAAGCTCTCCAGAGACAGACTCAAGCCCGCCGGGTACACTCTCCATGGGTTCACGGGGGTTCCGGTAACTATTGAAGGGGTGATCACCCTCGATGTAACTGCCGGCCAAACTCCTACCACCCGAACAGAGCCAATGGACTTCATGGTGGTGGATGTTCCTGCCGCCTACAACGTCATTTTGGGTCGGCCTGGCCTCGCAGCTCTGGAAGCTGTCCCTTCAGCATACCATCTTAAGATGAAATTTCCCACCCGGTCCGGGGTCGGGGAAGTAAGGGGCAATCAGGAGACGGCCAGAAAGTGCTACATGACCTCAACCCTTGGACCCGTCCTCTCCTTAGAGACTCTGGAGATTCCTCAAGATACTGCAAGACCGACCTCCGAGCCGGTGGATGAACTCGAGGAGGTGCTCTTCTCTGAACAAGAGCCGACCCGCAAGTTCTTTGTTAGCAAGACCCTCCCGTCCGCCCTATACTCAGGTATTGTGAAATGCATCCGAGCCAATCAAGACCTCTTCGCATGGTCAGCAGCAGATATGCCCGGTATCTTCGAAGAACTCTTGGTCCACCGCCTGAGCGTCGATTCGGGGTCCAAACCAGTTCAGCAAAAGAGGCGCAAGTTCGCCCCCGAGCGTCAGCTCGCTATCAAAGAGGAGGTAAACAAGCTGTTGAAAGCCCGATTCATACAGGAGGTGAACTATCCTGAATGGCTATCAAATGTGGTAATGGTAAAAAAGTCCAATGGGACGTGGAGAATTTGCATTGATTTCACCGACCTCAACAAGGCCTGCCCCAAAGATCCTTTCCCTCTGCCGAGCATCGACACTCTGATTGACGCAACCTCGGGACATGAGCTCCTCAGTTTCATGGATGCCTTCTCAAGTTACAATCAGATAAGAATGTTCCCTCCAGACATCCCGAAGACGTCGTTTGTTACCGACCATCTTTTGAAATACCAAGAGAAGGCAACTACGCCTCTCTAAGTAACTCGAGATGTCGAACCATTCCCTTCCTTTTACTAGTAGTGATTTTTTCCTTTTATTTTTTCATTGTAATAACGGCTAGCAACTTTAGAAGCAGCCGATCATTAGATATTAATAAATAAAGTTTCTTCATATTTTCACTGCTATTACATCTCTCTGCTTTTAACTCTCTAATCTAACAATGGTTCCGGAGTCCAACACTTGGCTCGATTCTACTTCACAAGTTGCTCCCAAGCGAGCTAGAAGTAGCTCGCCATTCGGAACTGCTCCCACAGCTGTTGAATGGTTCGGAGTCCAACACTTGGTTCGACTCTACTCCGCAAGTTCGCTCCTAAGCGAGCTAGGGGTAGTTCGCCATTCGGAATTGCTCCCACACCCCTTAAACTGACAATGGTTCCGGAGTCCAACACTTGGCTCGATTCTACTTCATAAGTTCGCTCCCAAGCGAGCTAGAAGTAGCTCGCCATTCGGAACTGCTCCCACAGCCGTTGAATGGTACGGAGTCCAACACTTGGTTCGACTCTACTCTGCAAGTTCGCTCCTAAGCGAGCTAGGGGTAGTTCGCCATTCGGAATTGCTCCCACACCCCTTAAACTGACAATGGTTCCGGAGTCCAACACTTGGCTCGATTCTACTTCATAAGTTCGCTCCCAAGCGAGCTAGAAGTAGCTCGCCATTCGGAACTGCTCCCACAGCCGTTGAATGGTTCGGAGTCCAACACTTGGTTCGACTCTACTCCGCAAGTTCGCTCCTAAGCGAGCTAGGGGTAGTTCGCCATTCGGAATTGCTCTCACACCCCTTAAACTGACAATGGTTCCGGAGTCCAACACTTGGCTCGATTCTACTTCATAAGTTCGCTCCCAAGCGAGCTAGAAGTAGCTCGCCATTCGGAACTGCTCCCACAGCCGTTGAATGGTACGGAGTCCAACACTTGGTTCGACTCTACTCCGCAAGTTCGCTCCTAAGTAGACCTGGCAATCTTGACCCGTGACCCGTGGGTACCCACGGGTGTACCCGTACGGGCCGGGTACGGGTAAGGAAAATTTTGAAAAAAAATGAGCGGTTACTTTTTTACCCGGCCCGTGAACCCGCGGGTCGGGTCGGTTATACCCACGGGTACCCATGTATTTAAATAAATTAAATTAAATTAAATACTCATCAACTTGAGTTGTAATTTATTTGAGTGTGTTGAGTTTGAATTTTATTTGGTTTCATTGTTTTTAATGTAATTAATTTCAAGACTTTAGAAACTTGTCATATGGTTTTATTGTTTTGATTTTGCAATTGTATTTTTGATTATGTTTAAATTTTGTTTAGACTCAATTAGGTCTGTATACTTTGAAAAATAATTGCTCTTTTGTCTTTGTTGATGAAATGATAAATTGAAATGCTAGTTGGATTTTGAATGTTGATACATATATTTATTTGAACAAGGAGCATAAAAAAACAACAAACAACAAGCTTATTAAATTATCGTTCTTGATTCCTCATTACATTTGTTGTTGTTCCAGTTATTCAATTTTATATTTTACATTTTAAAAAAAAATGATAGCATGTTGCTAATGTTTTTAATCAATTATTCAATTAAAATAAAATTTTAATTTTTTTTTAAAAACCCCAAAACAAACTCAAAATAAACAATGAAATATTGGCGGGTACCCATGGGTACTTGTGGGTACCCGCGGGCCGGGTCCGGGTTGGAAAAAAACTTTAAAAAAAGTTGCGGTTACTTTTCGACCCGGCCCGTTGAACCTGTGGGTCAAGCAACCCGTACCCATGGGTACCCGACCCGACCCGTTTGCCAGGTCTACTCCTAAGCGAGCTAGGGGTAGTTCGCCATTCGGAATTGCTCCCACACCCCTTAAACTGACAATGGTTCCGGAGTCCAACACTTGGCTCGATTCTACTTCACAAGTTCGCTCCCAAGCGAGCTAGAAGTAGCTCGCCATTCGGAACTGCTCCCACAGCCGTTGAATGGTTCGGAGTCCAACACTTGGTTCGACTCTACTCCGCAAGTTCGCTCTTAAGCGAGCTAGGGGTAGTTCGCCATTCTGAAACGCTCCATTAACCCTAACCTAATCAAACAAGGGCGCCGAAGTCCGACACTTGGCTCGATGCTACTTCGCGAGTTCGCTCCTAAACGAACTGGAAGAAGCTCGCCATTCGGAGTCCAACACTTTAGAAGCTACGGCACAGCAGGCAACAGTCACAAGAATAAAACACACAAGTTCGACAACAACCCTTTTATTGATGAAACAGATGCGGTACAGAGACAAACACAGCAGGATTACAACTCATCAAAGAAGAGGCTACAATGCCGACTTATTACACTTAGCAGAAAAAACAAAAAATACACAAAAACTCGCGGAGTCGACCACTTCAGCGCTTCTTTGGGGCCGGAGCGTTCCGCTTCAGGGACACTCGAGAGTGACGACGCTTGTCTCCGGAGCGCGACCCCAAGCCGGCAAATTGAGACGTATCCTCGGCACCACTCCTAGTAGCTACTCCGACGGACGCCCCGCTCGATGAAATTGCCACCGAGCTCTGCGCATCCCCCGGACTAGGTTGGCCGATCCGCTGACGGGTCGCCATCTCATAGAAGGTAATGCCCCGCTCACTCTCAGCGCGAGTGCACGACGTGCTTCGAATGTTGATCGGTCCTGAATGCGGCTTAAGACGGGCCACTTCTGCCTCCAACTCTGAGATCCGATCCCGCAACGAGTCGTCTTTGGCATCGACTTCGAAACGTGGGGGTATCGCGGAGTCCGGCACTCCTGATCGGCTGGCGATGAGGCGCCGGAGGTGGGTGACCTCGATGCTTTTATCCACCATCGCCCTCTTGAGCGCTTCAACTTCGGCAGTCAACTGAACCCGTTCGGTCGTCAATTTGGCCACTTCGGCCGTCAGCCCCTCGCCCTCACTCCGAAGCTTCGCCTCTACGGACTGCAGATGCTGTATCTCGGAAAGCAAATCGTCTCTCTCCGCTGTTATTTTGGACAAGTTATGACGGATGCACTGAACCCGAATCTCATTACTGAAATCAGTTGGCGAATATTCACCTTCGGGGATAAGCTCGGCGATCCTGCTTTCCAAACGGCGAATCTCGATATCTCGCCGGCCGAGGATGAGCTGGAGATGGGTCCTCTCGCTTTCAGCTTGGCACAATCCAAGCTTGACCTCGTAGAGTCTCTCTCGGCACCTCGCCAGACACAGCCTCGTCGCCCCTAGGCCGACCTCGGCTCGAGTTCCCTCATCCGAGCGCAAAGGCTCGACGTCTTGGGCGATCACCATAAGCTGCAAAGAGATCGAAGTAGTCAGCAAAAACGTCGAACACTGCCGAAGCCCCACACTTGGAAAAATTTTCTTTTCTAAAAACAAGAAGGGAATGTTCGGCAAAAGAGGGGGCAAAAGACAAAAACTTCCGAACATCAACACTTGCAAAAACTTTCTTTTCATTGATGTCAAAAAGTAGCGGTGGCCAGTCCGCTATTAGGCATTACAGAGTTCGAAAAGAAAAACAAAAAACAAAAACAAGAAAACGAAAGGCGGAGTCAAGGCTCGACCTCTTTCCCCGGGCGTCGAGGTGGGGTAGGAGTTGACTTCGCCGAGGGAGACGCCGCCGCCAGCGGGGTAATAGCGGTGCTGGGGACCTCATCAGTAGCCCCGGTCCCAGCGCTGGCTTCGTCGTCGCCCTCCTCCTCTTCTTCCCCTTCGGACTCGGGGTCGAAGCCCTCGACGTGTCCGGGGAATAGCTGCCATCCCGAGACATCCACCGCGGGGTATGCCTTCGACACCCGCGTGAGGGCGGCAGCGAAGGCCTTCGCCATATTCTGCGCGAGGAACCCTTGGGCCTTCTCCAAGGTCGCGTCCTCCGTCGCCTTCACGGCTACCGCCTGCGCCGCCTCGACTTCGGCCAACTGCTTGGCCGACCCCTCCTTCTGCCTAAGGAGCTCGCCCTCCAGCCTCTTCACCTCGGCCTCGAGGTACTGGACCCTCGCCGACCTGCCTTCATGCACGACGCGGAGCTTGTCGAGCTCATTCGCCAGGCGAGCTTTTTCGTTCCGAGCTTGGTCGGACTCCTGCTTCAGCTCCTTCTCTAGAGCTGTCAGCCTCTCGGTAAGGTGGCCGAAGTGGACGATGATCTGCAGCAAAGAAGAGCTAAAAGAGTTAGAAAAAAAAATTCCAATTCAAGAAATACAACAGGCGAGGAGGAGCTTACCGATACCGCCGAACGAGCGATCTCGATCACGTCGTCGCCCTCTCTCCCCGCCTCCATGGCGGCTCGGTCCTTCGGGGTGGCGAGATGCTTGATGGCCTGCATGCTCGCCAAGAAGTTCCCAAGGAACCCATCGTGCTTCCGAACTTGCCAGTCCGGAATATGGATCCGCTTGTGCTCCTCCGTCAGGAGCTCCTCGCCTGCCACGGTCAGCGGCGGTGTCGGCATGGCGAGTGCGGTGGCAATGGGGAAATCCCCCACTGGTGCAGGAGCCGAAGTCCCTACCACGGTGACGACCGGGTCGTCAAGGATCTCCACCCCCTCGACAGGGCCCGCGATCCTCGGAGCCTTCGAGGTCGAGGGCAGCTTGGATGCTACCCTCTTGTGCTTCTTCGGCGCCTTACTCGCAAGCCCTGCCCTGAGCGCCAAGACCGCGTCGTAGTCCATGGATTCTGCATCAAAAGCAAAAAATTGATTAGCACGTAGAAAACAACAAGGCAATGAGTACGGAAAAAGAAAAACTTGACGAGAGCCGCGTACTGGGATCTACGCGGCAGAGCCCTCCCTTGCAGAGGACGTCCTCCGTCAGCTCCCTCCAATCGTACTTCGGCCGGTCAAGGAGGATCCGGACCGCCTCTTCTTCTTCTACTGAAAGCCTCGGCATCGCCTTTGCCCTCTTCGGCACCCCCTCTACCCAAGCGGAAGGGATCGGCCATGCCTCTCGACTCCGCACGACCAACCACTTCTCTCGCCAGTTCTTGATGGAGTCGGGGCATATGACGAGCCTGCCGCCGTGCCTCGGAGTCAAGTAATACCGGTACTCCGACTTGTTCCCTTGGTGGAGCCGGTATAACGTCCGAAGCACGTTCAGCTGCGGCTCGATCCCTGCGGCCTGGCAGTGGAGGACGAACCCATTAATCACTCGCCACGCGTTCGGCATGAGTTGGATGGGGCTGACCCCGAACCAACTCACCACGATAATTGCGAACGCGTGGAGAGGTAGCCGAGCACCGGCGATAAAGGCGTCGACCGGCCAGCAACACATCGTCACTGGCAGCGGTGAGTTCGCCCTAACTCCGGGGCCCGGCAACATGATTTTGTACTCCTCCGGGATGAAGAAAGAATCCCGGATCACTACCAGATCCCCCTCACGCAGGATCGACGCCGCATCGTCCGCCTCCGTTGTCTCCCTCGCGGCGTTCTCCTCGAAGGACCTCTCCCTCCCATGAACAATCCGTTCGGCCTGATCCTCCGGGAGCTGCCTAACTCTGTGGAGCCTCGTCAACGGCCCTGGCAGTTGTCCGAACTCCCCTATCCTCTTCGGATCCACAACGATCGAATCCTTGCCGAACACCTTGCCTTTGGTCGGGGTCGGAGTCGAGTCCTCGACATCTTCAAGGGAGGGCTCGGACCAAGAGACTTCGTCGGAGACAGAAGCTATAGACATAATTGATGATAAATTACCTTAAGAGAGACAGCTGCCGGAAAACTTCGCCTGAACCAAACGCCGACGCCGGAAAAACTCGCCTGAGCACAAGAAACCGACTGAGCAAAAGAGAGGAGAAATGAGAAATGAGAGCGGGGGGGAGGATTTATAGAGGGGGGCACACCAAACGAGGATAATGGGCTCGTACGACCGGCCCATCTAAACCAAACGACGGAGCGATCCCAATCGTCGCCTCGCTAACCACAACGAATCATGAGTTGAATTTAATGCGCGTCCCGCCTGATGGAAACCCGAGGTCACTGCAATTAATGAACGTCCCATCTGTCAGGGTTGTCAGAGTTGTCAGAGTTGTCAGAGCTGTCAGAGCTGTCAGAGCCACCAGAAGTTCAAATGACGCACAGAAAAAACAAGCCCCTAAAAACGACAAGTCTAGAAGTTCGGCACTCACTGCCGAGCGTTCGTGACACCGACCTTGTTACGGGGCAAAAATCAAGTTCGGCACTCACTGCCGAGCGTTCGAGATACCGACCTTGTTACGGGGCAAAAATCAAGTTCGGCACTCACTGCCGAGCGTTCGTGACACCGACCTTGTTACGGGGCAAAAATCAAGTTCGGCACTCCCTGCCGAGCGTTCGTGACACCGACCTTGTTACGGGGCAAAAATCATGTTCGGCACTCACTGCCGAGCGTTCGTGACACCGACCTTGTTACGGGGCAAAAATCAAGTTCGGCACTCACAGCCGAGCATTCGAGACACCGACCTTGTTACGGGGCAAAAATCAAGTTCGGCACTCACTGCCGAGCGTTCGTGACACCGACCTTGTTACGGGGCAAAAATCATGTTCGGCACTCACTGCCGAGCGTTCGTGACACCGACCTTGTTACGGGGCAAAAATCAAGTTCGGCACTCACAGCCGAGCATTCGAGACACCGACCTTGTTACGGGGCAAAAATCAAGTTCGGCACTCACTGCCGAGCGTTCGTGACACCGACCTTGTTACGGGGCAAAAATCAAGTTCGGCACTCACTGCCGAGCGTTCGTGACACCGACCTTGTTACGGGGCAAAAATCAAGTTCGGCACTCACTGCCGAGCGTTCGTAACACCGACCTTGTTACGGGGCAAAAATCAAGTTTGGCACTCACTGCCGAGCGTTCGTGACACCGACCTTGTTACGGGGCAAAAATCAAGTTCGGCACTCACTGCCGAGCGTTCGTGACACCGACCTTGTTACGAGGCAAAAATCAAGTTCGGCACTCACTGCCGAGCGTTCGTGACACCGACCTTGTTACGGGGCAAAAATCAAGTTCGGCACTCACTGCCGAGCATTCGCGACACCGACCTTGTTACGGGGCAAAAATCAAGTTCGGCACTCACTACCGAGCGTTCGTGACACCGACCTTGTTATAAGGTAGAAAACAAGTTCGGCAGATCGCCAAACTCACTCCTAGTGCTCGCAGCTATGCCGAACTCGCTTTCCTCTCCGGAAAAGCTTGCCGAACTGCATGTGGACCTCGGCCCCCTAGTCAGCGAGCCTTATGGGGGGTCTAAGGCGTGATCCAAATGTATAAGACCCCCGAACAACGAATTGACGCTTTGCGAAGGTAAAAAGGATATCCCTGCAAGAACACCACATGACCATCAGAACTCATGAGCAACTCAGAGCTCAATCCACTTGGCAAATCACCTCACTACCCCTTCAAGATTCAAAACCCTCCATTTGAACCTCGATGCAACTCCGCTAGCCATTAAAACAGTCAAACTACTCCTCAAAGGCCGATTAAAATTAGCCTTTAGAAGTGGGGGGCTCGTGATATGGCTAAAAATGGGGGTTAATCGGGACCGTCCAAATCAGGTACGAATCTTGAGATCCGGGAGTAAAACGGTAATTTCGCCTACAAAAAGGACCAAAATGGATATTGGCTCTCCTCTCCTAGGACCCAATAACCCACGAATGGATCCACCAACAAGAGGGTGCGAGTTTTAACCCGCTGCGCACCCAATCCAACAAGATAGAATCAAGGTCCCTGATTAATCACGATCAACGGCCCTGATGAACATCTATCTTTTCACTGGGGTTTGGGGATTAAATTCCTTATCTGATTACGGGGAATATACCTTATCAGATTACATTCCTAATCTGTTTACAAGGAGAACATTCCATATCAGATCACGGGGATTACATTCCTAATCTGTTCCTCGAGACGCCTATAAATACCCCCCATTCATCTCCATTAAGAGGTAATCAATCTTTCACCAGTTTTTGCGCTCTTTCATAGTCTTCCTAGATTACTGACTTGAGCGTCGGAGGGTGCGTCGCCGGGAACAACCCCGGTGTCTCGCACTTTTTGCAGGTCTACGGCAGGACTCGCGACCGAAGCCCGACGGAACAGGTATACAGGTTTACTATTCAGTTTCCCTAAGAATCCACAAATACTATCTGTTTGCCCCCACACCAAAATTAGCGGCAACATATATATATATATATATATATATATATATATATATATATATATATATATATATATATATATATATATATATATATATATATATATATATATATATATATATATATATACATATATACATATTGTATATATATACATATATATATATATATACATATATTTATAATGTTAAAAAAACCCACTAAACTTTGGGTCATTTTTAAAAAACCGCACTAAGTTTTTTTTAGAAAAAAAACCGCACAAAACTACAGTTTAAAAAAACTCACTTTAACGGAGTTAGGTTTCCTCAAGGCTAAATTAAAAAAAATCACTTTCATCTTTTATTTGTGTTTTAAAAAAATCACTTAACTAATCAGATGTTTAAATAAACCCCCCTAAACTAACCCTAACCCTTACCCTAACTCTGTCAGTGTGTGTGTTTTTTAACTAAAGTTTTGTGCGGTTTTTTTATATAAAAAAACTTAATGGGGTTTTTTTTTAATGGCCGAAAGTTCAGTGGGGTTTTTCAAATTTAGACTATATATATATATATATATATATATATATATATGGAAGTCTTCCGTTGTGCACACGGTGTGTGCACTCGGCCTTCCCGCCTTCGTATCAACGATCTGAACCGTTCACAATGATCTACACATCTAAATTAGTCTAAATATGTAAAATCAAATCATTTGAAATTCATTTGCCCATCCATTGAAGTGTTACAAAAATGTATGGCTGAAAATCAGTGTTTTTTATAGTCACATTATGGATGGGCAAATGAATTTCAAATGATTTGATTTTACATATTTAGACTAATTTCAATGTGTAGATCAATTGAAATGGTTCGGATCGTCGATACGAAGGCAGGAAGGCCGAGTGCACACGAGTCCACACGGGGGGGTGGTGCACAATGGAAGATTTTTCTATATATATATATATATATATATATATATATATATATATATATATATATATATAGGCAAATGCTCCATTGAAAATGGGTGTAGTTTTCATGGGTTGGAAAACACGAATCTGAGCCATTGGATCGCTCATGATCGCGATCAGCGGCTCAGATCGAGCCCCCCATCACCCGTTTTAATTGATGAGCAGAGGGTTATTTTGAGAATTTCGTTCCAAATAACTCTTCGCCTCACTGATTCTAAAAAAAATGATATAACCTAGGCCGTTGTTGGGAACAACGGACTAGGTTATAAAAAATTGAATCATAGGCCGTTGTTTGGAACAACTGCATCGTTCTCAATTTTTATAACCTAGGCCGGGCTATAAAATTTCTATAAATTTCTATAAAATTTTATAGTCTATAGAAATTTATAGAAATTTATAGAAATTTTATAGCCCGGCCTAGGTTATAAAAATTGAGAACAATGCAGTTGTTCCGAACAACGGCCTATGATTCAATTTTTTATAACCTAGGCCGTTATATCATTTTTTTCAGAACAAATCAGGCAAAGAGTTATTTGGGACAAAATTCTCAAAATAACCCTCCGCCACTTAAGTCATATTGGGTGATGGGCGGAGGCGATCTGAGCCGCTGATCGAGATCATGAGCGATCCAATGGCTCAGATTCGTGTTTTCCAACTTGTGAAAACAAACCCGTTTTCAATGGAGCATTTGCCATATATATATATATAGAGAGAGAGAGAGGGGGGGGGGGGGGGGGGGGGGGGGGGAGAGAGAGAAAGAGTACACATTGAATTTTCATTCCTTTTCCTAGTTTTGCTTGTCAGACCTAAGTTAAGTTTACTTGTACTTGGATTGTTTTCTATACAAAAAAAATTATTGAAGAAGAAGGTGTAATATAGTCACCATTTTCATTAAAGATAGTTTAACATAATAAATCTAGAGTACTGGGTACAAATATAAGTCCTCCATATAGGAAAATAAAACATGGTCAATGAGCCTCCAACAAGACCCTGGAGGGTGGGAACAAACTAAGCAAAATGAATAATAACATAGGGAGTACAAAAGACTAGACTACCCTCCAACAAAACCCTGGAGGGTGGGTTACTGAACCTCGCTCACTCGAGAGTGGCCCCGATCACGACCTCCTCCTCGTCGTACTCGTCCACCTGCAAGATCCTAATGATCCTCCCTCTAAGGTCCTAATGCTGCAGTTGTAGCCCAGAAGGAAATAAGAGGCATGATAAGAATTTGATTATCAGAAATACTATTACAAGTCCCACGAAAGTAAAAGTTAATTCTATCTAGCCATAAAACCCAGGTCGTTGCTGCAATAGAAATATACAACGCTTCTTTCATGTTTTTCCTTTCAGATACAAAAGTGGTGCCCACCCACCGCTCCTCATATGAGTGGGGGTACCTTGTTGTGCCGAGAGCTCTAAGGACCTCAGCAAGCACCGAGTGACTCCTGCGGCAATCGAGGAAAAGGTGATTTCTCGACTCAATGTCTGCACCGCAGAAACTACAGTTCGTCCCTATATTAGGTAACCTCTTAACTAGATTCTCCCTGGTTAGTATTGCATCATTAAGGACTAACCACATGAAAACTCTAACTTTTAATGGGGCCTTCGTCTTCCACTAAATCGATGCCCAACTTGGTCTGCAGCCCCTACAATGTATGTGATTATAAAGGGAGCGGACCGAAAAGGAACCAGATCGTTCTAGTTCCCACGATTTCTGATCAGGGCCTTGCGAACACCTAACTCCCGACTGAGATATGTATTCTTGCAATGAACTTAATCGGGATTGGCCATCCTGAGTCAGACGCGACCTGAAAAAGGGTCTCCAAGTCCCCCTTTTCTAAGATTTGGCCACCGAGATATAAGAATGGACCGCTAGCCTGTATAGGTTTGGGAATATATCACGTAACATATGAGGTCCACACCATATGTCCCACCAAAATTTAGTATACATACCATTGCCAATGAAAGAGGTCAAACCGTTATTGAAAGTTTCGTGAGCTTTCGACACATTCCTCCAAAACCAGGAGACCCTTGGGCCCACCCTAAAGCCAAGATCTCGCGAACCCTTACCGCATAGGTACTATTGGATAAAACCTTGTCAGCCTTCCCCATTGGGGTGGAAGGTTTTCCACCACCATTTACCAAGGAGGGCCATATTCACATCTCTCAGATCGATGACCCCCAACCCCCCGTGAATCTTCTTCATGCATAACTTTTTCCAACTGATTAGGTGGTATCCCCCTCTATCAGTATCTGCCCCTTTCCATAGGAATCTCTTCCGTACCCAGTCAATCCGCTTAATTATCCATTCTGGCATTTCAAGACAGACATGTAGTATGTTGGGAGATTGGATAAGACCGAGTTGATGAGGGTAACTCTCCCACCATGAGATAGGGACTTGACTTTCCACCCGAAAAGTCTAGCTTCCACTTTATCAATGATCGGAAACTAATTCATTTTCCTAAGTTCCCTAGGCGAATAGGCAACCCCACGTATTTGAGAGGAAAATCATCGAACTTGCAGTTCAGGGCAGAAGCATGCAGGAGTGCCTCCTCCTCAGGCAACCTAATAAGAATTAGGGCACTCTTATGGAAGTTAACCCGCAGACCCGACCAGGCTTCAAAACAGTATAGCGCGCCTTTGAAAGGGATGGTTTTCTCCAGCACTGCATTATCAAAGAATAGGGTGTCTTCAGCGTATTAAAGAATCGTGCATCCCATACAATTACGACTCCTAGCAACCGGGCGGATCCATCCCGTGATCCTGCATCTATCGATCATGAGTTTAAGGACATTGGCCACAATAGCAAACAGTAGTGAAAAAAATGGGTCACCCTGCCTCAAACCTCTTCTACAATAGAAAGGGACCCCAACCTTCCCATTAACCAAAATAGACGTCTTGCTCGAAGAAAGACAGTGACGTATCCAATTTAATCCATCGAGGTCCAAAACCTCTGCCTCTCAAGAGTCTCCAGTAGGCATTCCCACTCTACGAAGTCATACGCTTTTTCAAAATCAAGTTTGAGGAGATAGCTCTTATATTTCGAGATGTGACACTGGTGGACCACTTCTTCGGCAGTGGCAACACAATCCAAAATACATCTTCCTTTGATGAAACCGGCCTGTTCAGGACTAATCAAATTATCCATAAGGCCAGCCAACCTATTGGCCAGAGTTTTGGTGATAATTTTGAATGAACAATTAAGGAGACTGATAGGACGAAAGTCTCCAATCCTATTAGACTCAGCGCTTTTTGAGATAAGCACCACCTCCGAAAAATTGAGTCTGCCAAGTTTAAGACTATGGTCATAGAATTCCGACATGAGAGCCATGACATCATCTTTGATTTCGTCCCAGAATGTCTGGTAAAATAAGATCGGAAATCCATCAGAGCCAGGAGCTTTATCACTTCCCATTTGCGATATCACCTTTTTGACCTCATCTTCTGTAAATGGATCCTCCACCGACCCAAGCCCTTGTCCTAAACTGGAAAGGTTGCCCCACCAGAAGTCCGATTGGAGGGGGATCCCGAAATCTTGTTTGCACCCGAACAGCATTCTGAAGTGAGACTGAAAGGCTTGTTGAATATGAGATTCTGTATGGATCCCGCCCGCATCAGTTTGGATGGAGGGGATGAGATTGGACCGGCGCCTGGCGTTAGCCACCTTGTAAAAAAATATTGTGTTCGCGTCTCCCTCTTTGAGCTAAGAAATCCTAGAACGTTGTTTCCATTAAATCTCGTCAAGTTTGTAGAGTTGTGTGATTTCCTCCTTGAGATTTAGCAAGTGATTACGCTCATCTTGGGAAAGATCTATAGTCGCTTCTCATCTCTCTAATTCATCGATGCGATCCAGAATGATGGCTTTCACGCGCCATATGGTTGCAAATCTGGTGTGGTTCCATTTTCGAAGTTTAGACCTCAGTTTACGGATTTTCTCGCACCAAATAGCCGCTGCTTAAGTCCCCCAGGTTGGAAGGGCCTAGTTCTCCATGACTAGGTGGTAAAAACCCTAAATTTCTAACCAAGCTTTTCAAATATGAATTTAGCCTTTTTCCTGGTGTATGGATCGCCAGTAGAGAAGATGATGAGGACATGGTCAGAGGTTGGTTCAGAAAGGGATTTGGAAAAAGCAAGTGGGAATTTCACCTCCCACTCCAACGAGCCAAGGACACTGTCAAGTTTGGCCATGATTGGGGAGGCTTGTATATTAGACCAAGTGAAAAATCTATCAGAGATCGGGATATCGACAAGCTCCAAGTCCGTAATAAACCTATTGAATTCCTCTTTATCAGCCTCACTGGAACCCCTACCCCGATTTTCAAAAACAAATCTAGTAATATTGAAATCCCCCCATCCACCTGCACATGCCACTAGGATTGCATTGAGTGGAGCTCTGCACAGAATGCAACTCTGGAAGTCTGGTGGTTGGGGCCATAGAAAATTGTAATAACATGGATCAAGTTGTCAGCACGTCGTTGCAACTTGATCGACAGAGAGAATTCCCTATGGAATTCCTCCAGACACGAAAGAAGGTTCGAATTGATCCCAATAGCAATGCCACCAGATGCCCCGGTGGATGGGCAGATCTTCCAGTCGGAAATCCTAGATCCACCTAGTCTACTGAATCTGGAAACATGTGACAATTTGGTCTCCTGGAGACCCACAATGTTGGCCTCGGATGAATGGATAACATCTTTGACCAACTTCCGTTTACTGTGACCACCCAGACCCCTAACATTCCAAATTAATGTAATCACTAATAACGGACTGTGGTGTACGTGAAGTATTGGGCATAGAAGTAGCCACAACGGACCCTCGCTCAAATTCCCATGCTCTAATCTTATTAAGGAGTAACGCAATTCGCTCAACATCCCCTACCTCAAGACCACAGGTTTTTGCTTGACAGAAGACCTTAAAATCAGACATAAAATTAAATATGGAAGATAACCAAGAACGCGTACCTCCATCATCGGCTCTGGAGTCTTTTGCAGCATCAATTTCCAGGTAATCATCTAGAGCCTCGGTATGGTTCCTCTTAAGATTTGGCTAAAATATGCCGCCTTTCGACAGACGCTGACTCCCAACACAAGACTGTGAGTCAGGGAGGGTGGGAGGGACCCTCTCAGAGGAGGAGTCTGCAACTGCCTCAATAACTAACTCCTGCTCGAATTTCGAATCCTCCTTAACATATGGATCATCATCTTCAAGATTGAGGCATTCATCGTCCTCCTAAGTGCACAGGACCACTCGAGACCCCATCATGGGCCTAGTAATATTGTTGATCGAAATGGCACAAGTGAAGGACCTAGATGGACTCTGAATAGACTGTGGCCCAACACAGGACGACTGGGCTTGAATCGAAGTTAGGAAAAAAGAATTGTCCGAGTTGAAGGAGTTAGTGGACCTCTGCAATGGCCCACCTCCATGCCCACAAAAGTCCCCCTCATCAGCACGTGCAACGCACGAAGAGATGGACGGTGGGAGATTTGGCACCGACACCAACTCCAAAGCACGTTCAACGCAGGTAGATCAACAAGCGGTAAACTTGGTGCAGGAAATGAACCCAAATCACATGGGTCGGTGCGTCGCGCGAGTGAGGAGCTGCCACGTGGAGGGGGAACGGGGACCAAAGTGCTCGGGGCAGAAAGGTAAACTAACCCCGTTTTCATCTTCGTCTTTACCCTCATTACTTTTTCTCTCATTTCTTTCATTTCTTCTTTCGAGCTTCGCTGTCTTACCCTTTTTTCCTTCATTTCCTCTTTCATGTTCAAATCTTCCATGCTCCAAAACTCTGAGCTCTGAGTCTTGCCCACCATCTCTGCCAACTTTTGTCGTTGCTTTCCAGCGATGACCAAGCTTTTCCCAAGGTTGTTAGCCGACTTCGTACCAACTCCTATAGCTTTTGCAGCATCACTTTTCTCTTTTTCCATCTCTGGTCTCCAAAAAGAAACGACCTGCTTTTGACTTGCTTTCTCAACCTCTTTCTCCCTTCGTCCAGCGTCGTTGGATCTAGATTTGGATCCTGATCTGGGGCAGGATCTGGTGATGGTGATGGATTTGTTGTTGGATCTTGGTCTGCCTCTGGAACTTAGACTTGGGTCCGGAGTTTGACCATTTCCCATCAGAGCGGTCCATTCCCTCTGGTGAACGCCGTTGGGGTACAGGCTCCTTAGCAGCACAAATAAATTCTCGATGGGCACGCTCGATTTCATAAGCCCCATCGATCATTGAGTCCAGAGCCCAGAAGGAGTTCAGTGTTTAGGCGGAGTTTGGGGTTGAGGTGTTAGGTTTTGTCAACGGGGGAGGGCCAAGGACTACCTTGGATTTGAGTACAAACCGAATGATGTAAGCTTCATCAAAGGTAAAGAATTTCGCAAAATGAGGCATCTTAGAGATGTCGGGGCTCCTGATTTGTACTCTAACAGAGATGAGCTCTGATTTTCTGAGGGTTTTATTATCGATTTCGCAAATGGAGCAGAAGTCAGAGACAATCTATTCCAGCACTTCTCTTCCCCAACAATGGAGGGGGACATTGTGGATCCACATCCAAATGCCTCCCCCTGCGGTGCCTCCGTCCCGAAATGAAGGGTCATCGACTAAAGGCGACCAAGAAGTGACCGAAGTCCACATTCTTCAAATCCACCACCTCAGCCAGCTTTTCAGTAGAGGGAAAGGAGACGAGAAATTGAAGATGACACATCTTTTTGACAAACCAATCTCGGCTTATTTTCTGAAGGGTTTTATTATCGATTTCGCAAATGGAGCAGAAGTCAGAGACAATCTCTTCCAGCACTTCTCTTCCCCAACAATGGAAGGGGACATTATGGATCCAGATCCGAAATGCCTCCCCCTGTGGTAGCTCGTCCTGAAATGAAGGGTCATCGACTAAAGGCCACCGAGAAGTGGTCGAAGTCCACATTCATCAAATCCACCACCTAAGTTAGTTTTTCAGTAGTGGGAAAAGAGACGAGAAATTGAAGATGACACATCTTTTTGATGACCCAATCTGGTGACTCCTCATAGGCCACCGTTTGTTGAGCTCGACAAGGAAATGATTTTCAGATGGGCAGCCAATATGATCTTTGGCGATCGGGCACCAAGCTCAGAGTCAATGTTCTTCCTTCTTGATGCAAGTCAGGCTACTAGCAAGTCGAATCTTGGTCGGATTCTCTGGCGGCGACCTCGCTTCACCACCTTCTTGGATTCTTCAGAGTTTCCTAGGTCCATCAAAAAACATTCTTTTCGCTAAGCGTATATAATAAAATAGAGTGAAAAGGTCTACCCCGAAACCAAGGGGGTACTAACTAACAGCTGAGTCCTCTCCGAACCACAGGAGATAGTTGCCCATCATACGGCTCACCAACTTCACTTGCCTCTAAAGGGGCTTGCTCCGGGCAGGTTCGGATCACTTACAATATGCAGCTCTACGAAGGGGTGAGGAGCTCAAGATGATTCTTTCTTTGTCGAGACGAAAAAGGAACCCATTCGACTGGAAAATGTGAGTCTGTTTTGTCCACTTTATCCACCCCCCCCTATAAAAATGATAGAAAAGGAAGGTGAGCTTTACCATATTAGACCAATCATAAGACATGTGGCTCCATTTCAAGCAACTGAGACAGCACACCTCTTTCGTGCATTTGGCGCGAATGTGGCCCAAATCACCACAGCTGAAATACGGCACAGGTTTTTTTTTCCCCTTATGGTATGGTTTTGACTTGGAGGACTCATGATCCTGAATATGCATCTTCTTGGCAGCCTGGTTAACCACCAAGGTCCACGGCCTGTCATCCGCCCCCACTGGTTCCTCCCTCCCCGAAGCCACCGCTAACTTCTTAAGATTCCCCTCTGGAGCCCCATTGGAAGCAGAACCCAAATAGGAAGGTGGTTACGAAGGTGAATTTGGGGGATGAGGGGCAAGGATTGGAATGATGGGAGTGGAAGGCCTTGGAATAAATGAGGTACTGTTTTTGTGAGTTGTGGGTTTCGGATTGGGTAATGGATGGATGCCCTGATGGTGGTGGGAATGGTGGTGGTTGTAAGGTTGGTGATGATGAGAGTTGTAGGCCCTTTTGTCCCTATAGCAACGCTCCTTCAGTTGTGGAACCTCGATGGCCTGAAGAGGGGGGCTTTTTATGCCAGAAATGGCTATAGGAGGAACCTCTCTTAAGGCCCATCCACGGTGCTGAGGCGAGCGAGGCGGTGATGACAGCAATAAACGCTAGAGCATCGCTGATCACTACGGTGATCAGCATTTAGCGCCTTCCTGGTTGTGGTGGAGGGACGGTTGGGAGAGATCGACGGGGCAGGGGGGTGCAGGACCACTTCATCAGGCCGACACCCCCTCATCTCAAGTTCAAAAACATCCATTTGGGGGAATAGTAGGGAAGATGGTGTTCTGTTTTAACTGCATAATAACCTACCAACGAGATGCAAGAATAAAATCAAAAGCAACACACAAGAACACAAGAGAATTTTTTGAGGTTCACCCAATGCAATGGCTACTTCCCCGCGCAAAGACACTCCTATGATTTCGAGTAGAAATATGAAGAACAAGTTTACAAATCTCTCAAGAACTCACCACCAAGGTGTAGGGTTTCTCTCTATCTCCCTCTCTCTCAATGATGGCTGATAGACATGTCGTCCACATACAACGCCAAGGTAACTATATCATTATCCTCATATCTACAAACATACACACAATGATCTGTTTTGCATCTATCGAAATATTTTCCTCTCATACAGCAATCAAACTTCAAGTACCATTGCCGTGGTGCTTGTTTTAGTCCATAAAGACTCTTCTTTAGTCGACACACCATGTCTTCTTTCCTTTTAGCTTCAAAACCTGTGGGTTTTTTCATGTACAACTCTTCTTCGACATCACCATGGAAAATTTGTTTTCATATCCAACTAGTCTAAGTGTAAGTCTTCAACTGTCACAATACTAAGCATAACCCTGATTGAAGCCATCTTCACAACAGGTGCAAAGACTCACTGTAATCAACACCTTCTATTTGAGAGAATCCTTTTACAACAAGTCTCGCCTTATGCCTCTTACTGTAATTTGCCTCATCCTTGACTCTAAAAATCCATTTGTCATTATAGCTCATTTCCCTACAGGTAACTTGGTCAACTCCCAAGTTTAGTTCTGTTCCAAGGAGTTCATCTCATCTCTCATGGCTAACTCCCACTGAATTCAAGTCTCATCCTTCAAAGCCTCATCATGAGTCTCTGGATCTCTTGAATCCGTGTACAGAACATGCTTGTGAACAATACTAGCTGATGGATCAAATATCTTGGTTGACCTTCTCTCTCGTGTAGATCTCCTCTATGTGGGTACCGGTTCACCAACTGGTTCAGGTTCCCCGAACTACTCTAGCTGTACCTGTTCGTCTTGGATAACTTGCTTATTCCCAATAGGCTCACCATGAGCCTCATGTGCTACATGTGGTACCTGTACCTGCTGCTGCACTATAAGGCCCCCACCACTAGGACCACCTTCATAATCTGAATCTGAATCTGAGTCTAAACCGCAATCTGACTCTGAACTGGTTGTACTTTCTTTTCCTGTGTGTCTGTCCTTTTACAAGACCTCTTCGTTGAACACTACATTCCTACTGTGAATGACCTTATTATCCACAAAGTCGTAAAGTCTGTAACCTAACTGATCGCCATCATAGCCAATGAATACACTCTTTTGGAATTTAGAATCTAGTTTCTTCCTTTATTCCCTGTCAATTAGTGAATATGCAATACAACTAAAAACTTTCAAATGCGAATAATTGACAGTTTTGCCTGACTATAGTTTTTGTGGAACGGCCCCATCAAGGGGATTAGACGGGCAACAGTTAATCAAGTACAATGTTGTATCCACTGTAGCGACCCAAAGATGGATCGGAAGACCCACATGAAGTCGCATGCATCTCACCCTTTCAAATATCGTGCGGTTCATTCTTTCTGCTACACCATTCTCCTGTGGAGTCTTTGGAATTGTCTTGATTCTTTTGAGATCTTCCTTTACCAGATAGTTAACAAACTCTTTACTTGTGTACTCACCTCCATTGTCGGACTTTAATGCTTTCACTTTGCAACCCGTCTCATTCTCAACTCTGGCCTTCCAAGCTTTGAATGCATCAAACATCTCTGATTTCTTGCAAATTGCATGATCCCAAACTTTCCTTGTTGAATGTAACGAAGTGTCTTTTACCACCATAAGAGAATTCCTAAGCTGGACCCCACACATCTGTATGTACAAACTCTAGCTTCCCAAGCTTCTTCTCACGCCCACTCAACTGAAAGCTAACTGTTTTCTGTTTGCCTATTACATGGTTCTCACATAAATCCATCTCAACCTTCTTAAGCCCCGACAAAAGATTCCTAGAACAAAGATGCTTGACACCCTTTTTCGCAAAAGGTGCTCTAACCTAATATGCCAAAGAATTGAAGAGGGACTACCTGTTGATGCTGTAGCAATGATATCACCTGAATCACCTTCTCTGAGTAAGTACAACGTATCACCACGCTTTCCTTTTGCCACCAACCTTGCACTTGTAGTCACCTTCCATTCTCCATGCCCAAAAGTTATTTTGTATCCTTCTTTGTCTAGTTTGCTAATTGAGTTTAAGTTCTTTAAACTTGGAATATGTCTTGTGTCATTCAAGACCAATTGCCCACCATTGCGAGCCTTCACTCTCACTGTGCCTCAACCTACAACTGAACATATTTGTCCATTGCCAACTGAAACTGCACCAAAATTACATGTCCTGTAATCCTCAAAAACATCCCTCATGGATGTACAATGATAAGAAGCACCTGAGTCTATACACCAATCATCTTGCATAATATATGGGGTTCAATACTTACCACATTGGCTACCTGTGATCCTGCTTGTGCTTTCTTATACTCCTCGTATTGGTCTCTCCTATGTCCCGACTTCTTGCAGTACCAACACTCATCTTTGCGATGTCCGGTTCTTGACTTGGACCTGTGATTCCTGCTTTGCGACCTTCCTCTATTGTTACTTCTACCATGGTTATAAACTAACAGCCCGCCATTACTAGGATATGACACTGAAGTCTCTCTATGTCTCTTCCTTCTTGCATCCTCATTCATGATCTTGCTTATAACATTCTTTAGAGTTGTCATCAGTTATAGTGCTTGTAACTGTCTGCTCTACTGTGTCGTAACTATCGGGAAGATTGGACAGCAACAACAATAATTTTGCCCTTTCCTCAAACTTTAAACCCGACGATTCTATCTGATTGTAAACCATACAGAAATTATTAATGTGCTCTGCAACCGAACCCCTTTTCGATAACTTCAAGTTAACCAATTTCTTTAGGTGTAGGATTTGGTTCGCTGCATTCGGTTTCTCAAACATATATGTCAAGATCTTCATTGCCTCCTTCGCGGTCTTTGCCTTCTTAATGTGAAATAGCGACTTCCTACTCAGTGACAACTGAATCAGTCCAAGTGCTTTCTTATCCAATCTATTCCAAGCCGCCAATGCAACCGGATCGACCTCCACCCCTTCTAGCTTTAAACCAAACAATAGATCATCTATATCCTTCTGTTGGAGATACACAATCATTTGGATCTTCCACATTGTCAAATATGTTCCATCGAACTCCTTGACTCTACTCTTGTCCCCCATCTTAATCAATGCTACCAACTTAGTGCTTCGATACCACTTTGTTGAGTTTTAACTACAGAATAACTCACCAACGAGATGTAAGAACAATAAAATCAAAATCAACACACAAGAACACATGAGATTTTTTTGAGGTTCACCTAATGCAATGGTTACTTCTTCGTGCAGAGGCATTCCTGCGATTTCCACTAGAAATATGAAGAAGAAGTTTACAAATCTCTCAAGAACTCACCATCAAGGTGTAGGGTTTCTCTCTATCTCCCTCTCTCTCAATGACGGCTGATAGATCTTTCTTTTCTTTTCACATTTCTTCACCATAACCCTAAAATCATATACAATACAATATATATAGGTTTTCATAACTACTAATCTCAGCCGCTTATCAATCAGCACTGCTGTAACGCCCCGAATCCCAAATTACTGAATTCGAGATGTTCTACAAGATCTTTTCACTTTCTTTGAGTACAACTTTACAAGGAAATTCAAACTTTTCTTTTTACATCAGAGTTTACATCATTCATTACATTTACATTTGCACGGCGGAAGTAAAAATATACAACATTTACATAAATGTACACCGACATGATAAAATCTTTATGCATCCATTCCTCTTTACATGTAATTTCCTGCATACAAACTGTGGGTACGTCAGTTTATTCAACCGACGATAATTATACATGGTCATCCTCTCTATGCCAGAAACAGTATAACGAATCTCATTTCTTAACAAACCACAAACTTGTTAACAATATAAATATAAATCAAAGGGGAAACTCTTAATGATGTCGTGTCGTGATTGTGCACTTAATCCTTAATGCAATTATTTAATTTACATGACACTAATGCGCACTTGTTCGGATTCTATGCATCACATACTACATAGGTCCGAGGGCAAGCCTCTTAATCATTCTTCATTTTTGTAGGGTTCAATCCCTCGCCATGACTTAATCTACTACTGTAATTACGGTAAGTATCTTAGATATTTTCCAACCTACGAACTCATGTCTAGGCACTCTGGAGGGAATCCCATCGCTGACATGACTCATCATGCAGACATCCTGTGGTAATTCAGCTCTCACCATAGACATGACACCACCCGTAGTCTTCAAACATCCCACGAGCGTCGCCATTGGGACGGTACTCTGGAGTAGTATCCTCACCCAGACTCATCATGGGAATTCCTGGGATACGCTCTCGCCGCTACCCAATAGCCCTCATACTCAATGTTTGTCTCTTACTTTCATCACATCCCACTATGTACTAGTCCTTATTTTAATAGAATCATGAATAAAAATCAAAGCTCTAGAGTTAGCCTCTCCCTAGATCGGACTTATTCATTCATTTCGATACATGACCAAACTTGGTCTTTCAATTCTCATTTTATTTCATTTCCATTGCCGGGGGAGACTTAGCTACTCTTGGTTTCAATTTACAATTCACAACTTCCAATTGAGCACTTTCAGCTCATAATTCAATTTAGAGTCTCACAGACTTTCTTATCATGATCTTAGCCTTTCCATGTTCATTAAATTCTCAACTCATATCTATGATTCTTTTCATATAAATTCATACAGCCATAAGAGTTCATTGACATCAATCATACAGTCCACAACTTTTCAGCAATAATCAAAACTGAAATCTCCGACATATCAAAATCCACTCTGTACAGTCGACTTGGAAGAATACCAGTCGACTCATACAGTCGATACAAGTTCATCATAAACACTCGGGAGAGTCGATTGCTGCACATGGCCAGTCGGCTGTCCCGCACTTTTCCATGTTCAAAAATGTGATCCACGTGACACTCGACTGTTCACCCATCAGTCGTCTGTCCTGGGATTTGTAACAGTACATTATCAGATTCAACTCAGTCAACTTACTACGTGCATTCAGTCGACTGGACAGATTCATATTTCAAATTAAGGGATTATCTTTCTTACAGTTCTTACATACACTTGCATCATGATGTTTAAATCACAGTATACATATATTCATGTTTCGAAAACATAAAACTTCTTACTGTTCAGTAACATCGCAACATGGAATTTCAAGTCACTAACATTATCTTTTCTTTGAGAAAATACTTTAAACATGCATTTACACTTATTCATAACTTTCGTGCAGAGGTAAAACATGATTCTCAATTACACTAAGACAATCATAATGGAAACATATCTCATTTCAAGGAATTGCAGAATAATCATAATTAAATCAATGCACCAGTCGGTTGTTCACATCATCAGTAGACTGCACAGGCCGTTCTTAGTTTTATTAATCATCGCTAGCTCTTTTCATCCGTTCACCTTCCCTCCATCATATGTAACATGGGGAAATATGAACTTAGCAATCGTACTATTACGTCTGTTTTGCATACATGTTTATTACCCTATCATGAAAATAATTGTCTCGTACCAGTCGACTCGTTCATGTGACAGTCGACTGTACCGACCCTTTTGTTCTTATTTACAAGTCGTTATTACACTATTTGTCCTTCATGATCATCAACATGCTCAGGCAATTTCTACTACGTTAAATTTACTTTTCATAAACATGGTAACAATTATTATCATCATGGTATAAATCCTACATTAGAAGTCCTGAGAAACACCCACCTTATTTGACGAGGTAATCGAAATCCAGCAAAGCTCCTTAATATCGTGGACGCCTTCTTGCTCCTTGCTCCTTTGCTCCACACCGAACTCTTCAGAATACTACTCGGCCTCCACAGAAAAGCACCCACACACAACTCACAAAATACCTCTCTTACAATAATAATCTTAGTGTAAAAGAGATAGGGAATGAGAGGGGGTATTTATACTAGAAAATAAGTGGAATGGAGGGCTAGGATTCGGTAGGTGGTTAATGGATCAAGGGTTAGGATGCACTAGGGGGTTGAAATAACTACCCACACCTCTACAAAACTACCCATGACTTGATCCCCACTTCTCTACTCCAACCGGCCACCAAGGGTGCTCAATGCACGTGTACATGGAGTGCACGTGCAAGAACAAGCCACACTATTAAAACTTGTACACTCATAACAAGTCTTATAAAAAGAGGGTGTTACACAAAACAAGTTGCAAAAAAAAAAGGATTAAACTATGGGCTTAAATTAATTTGGGCCAAAAATAAATATTTTAAAAGAAAATAAGCAAACTAACATTGGGCTTTAGGAACAATACTCTTTATTCATCATGTTGAGAAAGAATAGTCAACATGCTACACATGCATACCATATGTAAAAATAAATAATCTTTCATATATTCGAAAAATCAGGGTATTACATCACTCCCTCCTTAGAATAGTTCCGTCCCCGGAACTACAATCAAGAGCGAGAAAAACAGAAAATACAACACAACAACAACAAAAAAATACAAAGATACAAAGATACAATCAAGCAAAAAACTCAGGATAGTCCTTCAGCATCCTCTCCTCAGATTCCCAAGTAGCCTCTTCAACCAAATGGTTTCTCCAGACTACCTTGACCATCGGTATCGTCTTATTTCTCAAGACTTTCTCCCTACGGTCAACAATCTCGACAGGAGTCTCGATGTAATTCAGGTCCAACTGCAAACCTTCCAGCACTTCAGGCAAATGATGACTCGGATCTGGAATGTAACCTCTCAGCATAGACACATGGAAGACATTGTGCACCTGAGATAACTCTTCCGGTAATTCAAGCCGGTAAGCAGTTTTCTCGATCCTTTTCAATATCTTATACGGGCCTATAAACCTCGGGGCTAACTTCCCGCCTTTGCCAAATCGAACCACACCTTTACTGGGTGATACCTTCAGAAAGACGAAGTCACCAACCTCAAACTCAAGGTCCCTTCTCCAGTTGTCTGCATAGCATTTCTGCCTGCTCTGAGCTTCCACCAACCTCTTCCTGATCAGATCAATCTTCTCAGAAGTTTGCTGTACAAGCTCAGGACCAAACAACTGCCGCTCCCCAGCTTCATACCAACAAACAGGAGTCCTGCACTTTCTGCCATACAAAGCTTCGTACGGTGCCATCCCGATGCTAGCCTGAAAACTGTTGTTGTAGGCGAACTCTACCAAAGGTAAATGCCTTTCCCAACTACCCCCAAAGTCTAGTATACAATACCGAAGCATGTCCTCAAGAATACGGTTGACTCTCTCAGTCTGCCCATCGGTTTGCGGATGAAAAGCAGTGCTGAAATCTGTCTTGGTACCCAAAGCTATCTGAAGACTCCTCCAGAAATGCAAAGTAAACCGCGCATCTCGATCAGACACAATAGTTGAAGGAACGCCATGAAGTCGGACAATCTCGCCAACATACATTTCAGCTAACTTGTCCATCGAAGCAGTGAGTTTATCGCCAAAAAGTGAGCGGACTTGGTTAGTCGATCGACTATGACCCAAATCGCATCATTGCCTTTAGGACTCTTAGGCAAACCCGTGATGAAATCCATACTGATGTTATCCCACTTCCATTCCGGAATAGGTAACGGCTGTAATAGACCTCCGGGTCTCTGATTTTCGGCTTTGACTTGCTGACAAACCTCACACTTCGCAACAAATTCAGCCATATCCCGCTTCAAACCTGACCACCACAAATGCTGTTTGATGTCTTTGTACATCTTAGTACTCCCAGGATGTACAGACAGAAGAGTAGCATGCGCCTCCTGAAGAATACTCTCTTTCAGGTCCGCCTGATTTGGAACACACATCCTATCTCCGAACCACAGCACTCCATCCCTGGTTTGAAATCCGGGCAACCTGCCAGCACTAACCTGCTCCTTCATCTCCAAAGTATCAGCATCAACCTCCTGACTTGCAATGATCCTTGCATTCAGAGTAGGCTGAAGCCTCAACTAAGCCAAAGATGTTCCCAATCCGTGCAAGACAACCTCAATACCTCTCCGATCCAACTCCTCAATCAGATGCCTCTGAGTCGTAATCAAACGGGCCAAACTGCTCTTGCGACTAAGTGCATCAACCACAACATTATCCTTTCCAGGATGATACTTGATCTCAGGTCGCATATCCTCGAGCACTTCCAACCATCTCCGCTGCCTCAGATTGAGATCCCTCTGCTGATATATATACTTCAAGCTCTTGTGGTCCGTGTACATGTTCAATTTCTCACCGTACACGTAGTGCCTCCATTGCTTTAGGGCAAAGATAATCGCAGCCAACTCTAGATCATGAGTCGGGTAATTCTTCTCATGTGGTCGTAGTTGCCTAGACCCATAAGCGATTACTCTACCTTCTTGCATTAAGACACAACCAAGCCCACGATGTGAAGCATCGCTATAAACATCATACTCAACACCTGCTCTAGGCAAAGCCAAAATAGGTGCAGTAGTCAGTCTATCTTTTAACTCCTGAAAGCTCGCCTCACACTGCTCAGTCCACTTAAAGCTCACATTCTTCTTGGTCAGTCCAGTAAGCGGTACAGCTATCTGAGCATAACCTTGAATGAATCTCCTGTAGTATCCAGTCATCCCAAGAAAACTTCTGACTTCCTTCACTGTAGTAGGCCTAGCCCAATCTCTCACTGCCTCTATCTTCTGAGGGTCAGTTGCCACTCCCTCCTTGGAAAGGATGTGACCCAGGAATGCCACTTCAGATTTCCAGAAATCACACTTGGATAACTTGGCATACAACTTCTGCTCTTCCAACTTCTGCAACACTGCTGCCAGATGCTCAGTGTGCTCCTCCTCTAACTTGGAGTACACGAGAATATCGTCGATAAACACCACGACGAAAGAATCAATGAACGGCCTCAGAACTCTGTTCATCAAATCCATGAAGATTGCGGGTGCATTTGTCACTCCGAATGGCATAACTAAGAATTCGTAATGCCCATGCCGAGTTCTAAATGCAGTTTTGTGCACATCTTCAGCTTTCACTCGCACTTGGTGATATCCTGATCGAAGATCTATTTTGGAGAAAATAGCTGCTCCTTGTAGACGATCGAACAAATCATCAATTCGAGGAATCGGATACTTATTCTGAACAGTGACCTTATTCAGCTCCCGGTAATCGATACACATTCTCATTGATCCATCCTTCTTCTTTACCAAAAGCACTGGTTCTCCCCAAGGTGACGCACTAGGTTGAATAAAATCTTTCTCTAACAGTTCCTCAATCTGCTGTTTCACCTCATCCTGTTCCACTGGAGCCATCCTATACGGTGCCTTAGAAATGGGTGCACTTCCCGGTTGAACAGTGATGCTGAACTCTACATCACGATGCGGGGATAACCCAGGGAAATCTTCCAAGAACACAGTCGGATAGTCCCGAACCACAGGAATCCCTTGCACTTCCACAGGAGTCTCTTCCTTGCGGATAGTTGCCACCAGCTTAGAACATTTCCGTTTCCCTTGGAAAGTGACTTCAGGTCCTCCTGGAGCCTTCACTGTTACCGTCTTAGTCTTGCATTCGATGCTTGCACTGTACACCGACATCCAATCAATGCCAATGATAACGTCGACTCCCAAGATAGTCAGTTCGATCAGATCAATGCCAAAGATTCGATCTCCAATCACAATCTCACAATCAGCATAATACCGATCAGTGGTCAAAGTTTCCCCTGATGGAGTAGCTACTGCTAAGATCTTGCCTGGAAAAATCTTCGGTTCAACTCCCAACACTTTAGTAAACTTAGGAGACACAAAAGTATGAGAGGATCCAGTATCGAACAATACAACAGCTTTCATTCCATTAAGATAAAGTTCTCCTGTTACATAATACACACCATTACATAACAGTTTCACAATATGAACGGGAAGAAGAAATGAAAAAAACCACTAAACATCAGCCCTCGTACCAGAGATGACCTGATCCGCCTCCTCAGCATCAGCTTCCGTTAAGGCAAATACTCGCCCTGGTTGGTACGGCCTCTTCCCAGTCTGCTGTATTGGCACATTGTGATTGCCAGCCCGTAGTTTGAGACATTGAGATTTGTAATGTCCCACTTCACCACAGTTGTAGCAAGTGACTGCAGAAGGTCTCCCCACATTGTTTCCAGGTCCTCTAGCTACACTGATGGCGTTCGCCCCTGTCGGTTTGAACCTCTGTACAGATGGTTGTCCCTTGAAACTCCCAGAATTGGCGGGCCTCTTCCCGGACTGCTAGTTGTTCCTCTGGTGCTGAGCAACATGGAACTGCTCCATATCCGCCTCCGTTGCAGCCGCCCTCTTGACCAACTTGTCAAATCGCCTGATACCAAGGGGTATCATCCGGGATCTCAAGCTCGGTCTCAAACCATGCTCGAACTTGCAAGCCTTCTTCGCCTCATCCATCACCAGTTCTGGAGCATACCTAGAGAGCTGAGTAAACTTAGTCTCATACTCCCTCACTGACATGCTGCCTTGCTGAAGTGACAGAAACTCCATGGCCTTCTTCATCGACTGCCACCAAACAGCCGCATCCTTCTCGAATTGCAAAGTCGCCAACTTGACCTTGCTGCCCTCCGGTGTCTCCAACACCTCAAAGATTGTCTCTACTTGCCGAATCCAGTTGTCAGCCGCATCTGGGTCTGACTTTTCCTTGAATACAGGTGGTTTCATTCTCTTGAACGATTCCACCAGCTTAATTGCCTCGGGCACTGGATTCACTGGCCCCCTTCCTTGATTCGCAGCTATAGCATTCAGCGTCTGGTAGACCCTAGCAAGTTCGGTCTCCAGATCCAAACCTTCACCATTCCTAGCTCCTCTTCTCGACATATTCTGATGCAAAAGATCCATTAAATTCGAAGTATAAGACAAGAATTTTAAGTCAATTTGCATTTCATTGAATTCCAAAGTTTATACATTCGAATTTAAAAACATTTCTTAACATCAGAATAGAAGATAATAGAAACCAAGACAATCTAATCCCTACGGGTCCTCTTCGCTGCTCGAAGTTCATCCCGTAGTTCATCAACTTCACCCTTCAGCACATCTGCCAAGTTCTTTCTCTTCTCAAGTTCCCAAACCCGGTGACTGAGAACAGAGAAGTCGTCCTTTCGCTTCGCCAGTTGAGCTTCCAATACTCCAACTCTCTCTTTCAGGGTTTCCACTTGCCTCTGAAGAGAAGCCACAGTGCTACTCAGAGCTGGTCCCTCTTCTTCATCGGAAGAAGAATCGTCAGATGAATCTGGAGGTGGGGTAATCTCTCGAGATTCAGGCCACTCCTCCTCATCAGAATCTGCTTGCCCAGGGTGATACTCGTCCTCAGAATCAGCCTGTCCAGGATGGTACTCTTCCTCAATAATATGCCAGTCGTCGCCTCCAGCAGGGTCGAAGTGATCAGCCATCTTAGAATAGAGAGGAAGAAGCATAAGTCATAGAGCAACACAAATGTAAGTCACTTACATTTAAATCTCTAAACTCAAATACACACTCTAATGTCCACATCTAGGGTGTCGTTCCTTATAAATTTGTACAAGTGGGAAAGCGTAGAAAGCGTGGCTCTGATACCACTCTGTAACGCCCCGAATCCCAAATTACTGAATTCGAGATGTTCTACAGGATCTTTTCACTTTCTTTGAGTACAACTTTACAAGGAAATTCAAACTTTTCTTTTTACATCAGAGTTTACATCATTCATTACATTTACATTTGCACAGCGGAAGTAAAAATATACAACATTTACATAAATGTACACCAACATGATAAAATCTTTATGCATCCATTCCTCTTTACATGTAATTTCCTGCATACAAACTGTGGGTACGTCAGTTTATTCAACCGACGATGGCCATCCTCTCTATGCCAGAAACAGTATAACGAATCTCATTTTTTAACAAACCACAAACTTGTTAACAATATAAATATAAATCAAAGGGGAAACTCTTAATGATGTCGTGTCGTGATTGTGCACTTAATCCTTAATGCAATTGTTTAATTTACATGACACTAATGCGCACTTGTTCGGATTCTATGCATCCCATACTACATAGGTCCGAGGGCAAGCCTCTTAATCGTTCTTCATTTTTGTAGGGTTCAATCCCTCGCCATGACTTAATCTACTACTGTAATTACGGTAAGTATCTTAGATATTTTCCAACCTACGAACTCATGTCTAGGCACTCTGGAGGGAATCCCATCGCTGACATGACTCATCATGCAGACATCCTGTGGTAATTCAGCTCTCACCATAGACATGACACCACCCGTAGTCTTCAAACATCCCACGAGCGTCGCCATTGGGACGGTACTCTGGAGTAGTATCCTCACCCAGACTCATCATGGGAATTCCTGGGATACGCTCTCGCCGCTACCCAATAGCCCTCATACTCAATGTTTGTCTCTTACTTTCATCACATCTCCACTATGTACTAGTCCTTATTTTAATAGAATCATGAATAAAAATCAAAGCTCTAGAGTTAGCCTCTCCCTAGATCGGACTTATTCATTCATTTCGATACATGACCAAACTTGGTCTTTCAATTCTCATTTCATTTCATTTCCATTGCCGGGGGAGACTTAGCTACTCTTGGTTTCAATTTACAATTCACAACTTCCAATTGAGCACTTTCAGCTCATAATTCAATTTAGAGTCTCACAGACTTTCTTATCATGATCTTAGCCTTTCCATGTTCATTAAATTCTCAACTCATATCTATGATTCTTTTCATATAAATTCATACAGCCATAAGAGTTCATTGACATCAATCATACAGTCCACAACTTTTCAGCAATAATCAAAACTGAAATCTCCGACATATCAAAATCCACTCTGTACAGTCGACTTGGAAGAATACCAGTCGACTCATACAGTCGATATAAGTTCATCATAAACACTCGGGAGAGTCGATTGCTGCACATGGCCAGTCGGCTGTCCCGCACTTTTCCATGTTCAAAAATGTGATCCACGTGACAGTCGACTGTTCACCCATCAGTCGTCTGTCCTGGGATTTGTAACAGTACATTATCAGATTCAGCTCAGTCAACTTGCTACGCGCATTCAGTCGACTGGACAGATTCATATTTCAAATTAAGGGATTATCTTTCTTACAGTTCTTACATACACTTGCATCATGATGTTTAAATCACAGTATACATATATTCATGTTTCGAAAACATAAAACTTCTTACTGTTCAGTAACATCGCAACATGGAATTTCAAGTCACTAACATTATCTTTCCTTTGAGAAAATACTTTAAACATGCATTTACACTTATTCATAACTTTCGTGCAGAGGTAAAACATGATTCTCAATTACACTAAGACAATCATAATGGAAACATATCTCATTTCAAGGAATTGTAGAATAATCACAATTAAATCAATGCACCAGTCGGCTGTTCACATCATCATTCGACTGCACAGGCCGTTCTTAGTTTTATTAATCATCGCTAGCTCTTTTCATCCGTTCACCTTCCCTCCATCATATGTAACATGGGGAAATATGAACTTAGCAATCGTACTATTACGTCTGTTTTGCATATATGTTTATTACCCTATCATGAAAATAATTGTCTCGTACCAGTCGACTCGTTCATGTGACAGTCGACTGTACCGACCCTTTTGTTCTTATTTACAAGTCGTTATTATACTATTTGTCCTTCATGATCATCAACATGCTCAGGCAATTTCTACTACGTTAAATTTACTTTTCATAAACATGGTAACAATTATTATCATCATGGTATAAATCCTACATTAGAAGTCCTGAGAAACACCCACCTTATTTGACGAGGTAATCGAAATCCAGCAAAGCTCCTTAATGTCGTGGACGCCTTCTTGCTCCTTGCTCCTTTGCTCCACACCGAACTCTTCAGAATACTACTCGGCCTCCACAGAAAAGCACCCACACACAACTCACAAAATACCTCTCTTACAATAATAATCTTAGTGTAAAAGAGATAGGGAATGAGAGGGGGTATTTATACTAGAAAATAAGTGGAATGGAGGGCTAGGATTCGGTAGGTGGTTAATGGATCAAGGGTTAGGATGCACTAGGGGGTTGAAATAACTACCCACACCTCTACAAAACTACCCATGACTTGATCCCCACTTCTCTACTCCAACCGGCCACCAAGGGTGCTCAATGCACGTGTACATGGAGTGCACGTGCAAGAACAAGCCACACTATTAAAACTTGTACACTCATAACAAGTCTTATAAAAAGAGGGTGTTACACAAAACAAGTTGCAAAAAAAAAAGGATTAAACTATGGGCTTAAATTAATTTGGGCCAAAAATAAATATTTTAAAAGAAAATAAGCAAACATTGGGCTTTAGGAACAATACTCTTTATTCATCATGTTGAGAAAGAATAGTCAACATGCTACACATGCATACCATATGTAAAAATAAATAATCTTTCATATATTCGAAAAATCAGGGTATTACATCACTCCCTCCTTAGAATAGTTCCGTCCCCGGAACTACAATCAAGAGCGAGAAAAACAGAAAATACAACACAACAACAACAAAAAAATACAAAGATACAAAGATACAATCAAGCAAAAAGCTCAGGATAGTCCTTCAGCATCCTCTCCTCAGATTCCCAAGTAGCCTCTTCAACCAAATGGTTTCTCTAGACTACCTTGACCATCGGTATCGTCTTATTTCTCAAGACTTTCTCCCTACGGTCAACAATCTCGACAGGAGTCTCGATGTAATTCAGGTCCAACTGCAAACCTTCCAGCACTTCAGGCAAATGATGACTCGGATCTGGAATGTAACCTCTCAGCATAGACACATGGAAGACATTGTGCACCTAAGATAACTCTTCCGGTAATTCAAGCCGGTAAGCAGTTTTCCCGATCCTTTTCAATATCTTATACGGGCTTATAAACCTCGGGGCTAACTTCCCGCCTTTGCCAAATCGAACCACACCTTTACTGGGTGATACCTTCAGAAAGACGAAGTCACCAACCTCAAACTCAAGGTCCCTTCTCCGGTTGTCTGCATAGCATTTCTGCCTGCTCTGAGCTTCCACCAACCTCTTCCTGATCAGATCAATCTTCTCAGAAGTTTGTTGTACAAGCTCAGGACCAAACAACTGCCGCTCCCCAACTTCATACCAACAAACAGGAGTCCTGCACTTCCTGCCATACAAAGCTTCGTACGGTGCCATCCCGATGCTAGCCTGAAAACTGTTGTTGTAGGCGAACTCTACCAAAGGTAAATGCCTTTCCCATCTACCCCCAAAGTCTAGTATACAATACCGAAGCATGTCCTCAAGAATACGGTTGACTCTCTCAGTCTGTCCATCGGTTTGCGGATGAAAAGCAGTGCTGAAATCTGTCTTGGTACCCAAAGCTGTCTGAAGACTCCTCCAGAAATGCAAAGTAAACCGCGCATCTCGATCAGACACAATAGTTGAAGGAACGCCATGAAGTCGGACAATCTCGCCAACATACATCTCAGCTAACTTGTCCATCGAAGCAGTGAGTTTATCGCCAAAAAGTGAGCAGACTTGGTTAGTCGATCGACTATGACCCAAATCGCATCATTGCCTTTAGGACTCTTAGGCAAACCCGTGATGAAATCCATACTGATGTTATCCCACTTCCATTCCGGAATAGGTAACGGCTGTAATAGACCTCCGGGTCTCTGATTTTCGGCTTTGACTTGCTGACAAACCTCACACTTCGCAACAAATTCAGCCATATCCCGCTTCAAACCTGACCACCACAAATGCTGTTTGATGTCTTTGTACATCTTAGTACTCCCAGGATGTACAGACAGAAGAGTAGCATGCGCCTCCTGAAGAATACTCTCTTTCAGGTCCGCCTGATTTGGAACACACATCCTATCTCCGAACCACACACTACAAAAGAAAGTAGCTTTCCCGGCGCTTTTTTACGTCTATACCGGCGTTTTTTTACAATAGCGCCGGTCCAACTGCCGCCGAAGCGGGCATCGCTGAAAGAAAGGGGTCTACACCGGCGTTTTTGGTGGACGCCGGTAAATGTTAGGACTACACCGGCGGTCATAAAACGCCGGTGTATATCGGTCTCTGGGTGCCGTTCTTGTGCACCTATATACATACACCGGCGGTCGTAAACCGCCGGTTTTTATCCATTCACCGGCGTATATGAAAACGCCGGTGTAGATCGAAAGTATACCGGCGGTCAAGAAACGCCGGTGTATGTGCGTTTATGAGCGCCTGCTTTTCCCTGTTTACGAACACCGGCGCGACTAAAAAACGCCGGTGTAGTTATATACGCCGGCGTTTATAAAACGCTGGTGTATGCCTGTGCCGTTACAGCTGAAAACTTTCGCCGGCGTGCGTTGAAACGCCGGTGTATCGCACACTCCAACAATTAAATTATATAGACCGCCGTTTTTTAAAACGCCGTTCTGGCTATACCCGTTTATTTTCGATACTCCACTTTTCCGTTCGATTTCAATTCACAGTTTCATTTACAAAACCTGTAAACTAATTCTCACAACTGATTCAATCAATTTCGTTGCATACTACTGCGCAAACCACAACCAAACACAAGAACAATTAAAGATAATCAAGTTTCACACGTGTCATATCAACGTCCAAATTCATTGATTAATTAACAGTGTCATAATTAACAAATTAATATAGAGACTAACATCCAAAATATCCAAACAAACCAGTCTGACAAATATCCAAAATATCCCAAATTCAAAGTATGACATAACTCTCATAAAAAAAACCAGTCTGACATAACAACAGCAAGGAGGAGGACATAAGAACAACAACCATACAGCAAGGAGGACATAAGAACAGCAAGGAGGACCGCAGATTCATACCCCTCGAGTAGCTTCAGCTCTGATCATCAGAATTTCCTTCATCTTGACGACCGCTCTGTGAAAAAAAACAATAGTTTAATTGAACAGTAGATCACAATACAGAATATACATATTTTTTGAAATTGCAAAAAGAACTACCTGTATCTCGAATTATAAGATCAAAGTACCAACTGCAAATGGAATTGTTAATGATATATACAGAGGTAAAATAATTACATTGCAATGCTAAAAATTCCGTACTTAATTTTGTTTTTAAATATATCTAAAATAACAAAACAAATGAAAATTCAGTATCTAACTTGAAACCTTTATATTCTCCTCTGATTGGGAATATCCACTATCTAAAACAATAAAACAAATGAAAATTCAGTATCTAAGCATGTCCTTCATGGATTGTTCAGACAATCCATGAAACTGTCATCGTGGACGGAAACCAAATATAAGAAAAATAAGAAAAATAAGATAGGGCTCATATCAAGTGTATTTTTAGGGAACTGTCATCGTGGAAGGAAACCAAATATATATAGAAGCCAGAAATGGAAACAGAAAGAAGAAAGGTAGAGACTTTGGATACACCAGGCTACCATAGCGGCATTTTCCTCATCTCTCTCTCATCCCTTATTTTCCTTCAGCACACGAACAGAAAGAGACATCAGCAACCACCTTAAGAGCGACAAGAACAACAATAATAATAAATTATTATGAACAAGATGTCTCTATATGGGTTTCCAGATCTCCACTCGAGCCCACTCTTTCTAATCACTGCCCAATTAAGAACATAGACAACATCCACTAAACAATCCAATCATAGCCCAGTCAAAATTTGCCATCCTGGATCTTAATGAAATACGCTTCATTAACAGTGAAAGAAAATGAGGATGCTAGCAGCATACTTAGTTTGGAAGTGAACCCATTTTTTGTTAAAAAATCATGCCAAAGATGGTAATCAGCTTCATTAATAGTATCTGAAAATGAAAATTTCCATTAACTGAGCTTATATGTTGCTACACTAATTCACTGTGCCCAACTAAATCTAAAACCCAATTGTTGTGCGTATCCGGAGGATTTTGGCATACGTACCTATAGCATCCTCAGTTCACAGTAAACCCGTTTTGGTCAAAAAAACATGCCAAGATCACAATCAGATGCATGAAAATAAGCTTCACTAACAACAAAAGAAGAAACTGGGGATGCTATGCAGCATACTTAGTTTGGAAGTGAACCCATTTTGTGTAAAACAATCAAGTTACATTGACAGTATCTGAAAATGAAAATATCTCCATTATCTGAGCTTATATGTTGCTCTACTACTTTTTTAGCCCAACTATATCGCAAAACCCAAGTGTTGTGCATATCCGGCCGGAGGCCGTTGGCATACGTACCTATATAATATCCTCAGTTCACAGTGAACCCATTTTTGGTATAAAAACATACATGCCAAGAAGACAATCAGGTGCTTGAAATCAGGTTCACTAACAGTTAGTGAAAATGGGACCATAAAATAGCTTAAGAAGACCATCAGGTTTGTGAAGTAAGCTTCACTAACAGTGAAAGAAACTGGGGATGCTATGCAGCATACTCATTTTGGAAGTGAACCCATTTTGTGTTAAAAAAACCATGCCAAAGATTGCAAGCAGGTTACATTGACAGTATCTGAAAATGAAAATTTCTCCATTATCTGAGCTTATATGTTGCTCTACTACTTTTTTAGCCCAACTATATCGCAAAACCCAAGTGTTGTGCATATCCGGCCGGAGAATTTTGGCATACGTACCTATACAATATCCTCAGTTCACAGTGAACCCATTTTTGGTATAAAAACATACATGCCAAGAAGACAATCAGGTGCTTGAAATCAGGTTCACTAACAGTTAGTGAAAATGGGACCATAAAATAGCTTAAGAAGACCATCAGGTTTGTGAAGTAAGCTTCACTAACAGTGAAAGAAACTGGGGATGCTATGCAGCATACTCATTTTGGAAGTGAACCCATTTTGTGTTAAAAAAACCATGCCAAAGATTGCAAGCAGGTTACATTGACAGTGTCTGAAAATGAAAATTTCTCCATTATCTGAGCTTATATGTTGCTCTACTACTTTTTTAGCCCAACTATATCGCAAAACCCAAGTGTTGTGCATATCCGGCCGGAGAATTTTGGCATACGTACCTATACAATATCCTCAGTTCACAGTGAGCCCATTTTTGGTATAAAAACATACATGCCAAGAAGACAATCAGGTGCTTGAAATCAGGTTCACTAACAGTTAGTGAAAATGGGACCATAAAATAGCTTAAGAAGACCATCAGGTTTGTGAAGTAAGCTTCACTAACAGTGAAAGAAACTGGGGATGCTATGCAGCTTACTCATTTTGGAAGTGAACCCATTTTGTGTTAAAAAAACCATGCCAAAGATTGCAAGCAGGTTACATTGACAGTGTCTGAAAATGAAAATTTCTCCATTATCTGAGCTTATATGTTGCTCTACTACTTTTTTAGCCCAACTATATCGCAAAACCCAAGTGTTGTGCATATCCGGCCGGAGAATTTTGGCATACGTACCTATACAATATCCTCAGTTCACAGTGAACCCATTTTTGGTATAAAAACATACATGCCAAGAAGACAATCAGGTGCTTGAAAACAGCTTCACTAACAGTTAGTGAAAATGGGACCATAAAATAGCTTAAGAAGACCATCAGGTTTGTGAAATAAGCTTCGCTAACAGTGAAAGAAACTGGGGATCCTATGCAGCATACTCATTTTGGAAGTGAACCCATTTTGTGTTAAAAAAACCATGCCAAAGATTGCAAGCAGGTTACATTGGCAGTGTCTGAAAATGAAAATTTCTCCATTATCTGAGCTTATATGTTGCTCTACTACTTTTTTAGCCCAACTATATCGCAAAACCCAAGTGTTGTGCATATCCGGCCGGAGAATTTTGGCATATGTACCTATACAATATCCTCAGTTCACAGTGAACCCATTTTTGGTATAAAAACATACATGCCAAGAAGACAATCAGGTGCTTGAAATCAGGTTCACTAACAGTTAGTGAAAATGGGACCATAAAATAGCTTAAGAAGACCATCAGGTTTGTGAAGTAAGCTTCACTAACAGTGAAAGAAACTGGGGATGCTATGCAGCATACTTATTTTGGAAGTGAACCCATTTTGTGTTAAAAAAACCGGTTACATTGACAGTATTTGAAAATGAAAATTTCTCCATCATCTGAGCTTATATGTTGCTCTACTACTTTTTTAGCCCAACCATATCGCAAAACCCAAGTGTTGTGCATATCCAGCCGGAGGATTTTGGCATACGTACCTATATAATATCTGATGACCACAGTGAACCCATTTTTGGTATAAAAACATACATGCCAAGAAGACAATCAGGTGCTTGAAATCAGCTTCACTAACAGTTAGTGAAAATGGGACCATAAAATAGCTTAAGAAGACCATCAGGTTTGTGAAATAAGCTTCACTAACAGTGAAAGAAACTGGGGATGCTATGCAGCTTACTCATTTTGGAAGTGAACCCATTTTGTGTTAAAAAAACCATGCCAAAGATTGCAATCAGGTTACATTGACAGTATCTGAAAATGAAAATTTCTCCATTATCTGAGCTTATATGTTGCTCTACTACTTTTTTAGCCCAACTATATCGCAAAACCCAAGTGTTGTGCATATCCGGCCGGAGGATTTTGGCATACGTACCTATATACCATCCTCAGTTCATGGAAGAAAAATACGAATAGGGCTCATAGAAAGTGTAGTTTTAACTGGAATTGTCATCGTGGAAGGAAACCAAATATAGAAGCCAGAAAGAGGAATGGTAGAGAATGAGGATACACCAGGCTAACATAGCGGCATTTTCCTCATCTCTCTCTCATCCCTTCTTTCCCTTCAACACACGAACACATAGAGACATCAGCAACAACAGCAAGAGCGACAAGAACAACAACAATAATAAATTATTATGAATAAGATGTCTCTATATGGGTTTCCAGATCTCCACTCCAACTCGTCTCTTTCTAATCACAGCCCAATTAAGAACAATTGTTCACAGTCACTGTTAAAGAAACATATATGCTCAGATTATGAAAAATTTTCATTTTCAGATACTGTTAAAGAAGCTGATTTCATGCATCTGATTGCAATCTTTGGCATGGTTTTTTTAACACAAAATGGGACTACTTCCAAACTAAGTATGCTGCATAGCATCCCCAGTTTCTTTCACTGTTAGTGAAGCTTATTTCACAAACCTGATGGTCTTCTTAGGCTATTTTATGGTCCCATTTTCACCTCCTCCAAATCAGTACAACAACACGACTGAACAATCCTTGTTTGCAGGTCATACAATGTCATCTATACCAGGTTATGTGCCAAAATGGGGTTGGGCATACGATGCAAGGCCGACAAGTATTAGTTGTTTGTGAGTATGCAATAGGATGCAGCTATGAACATGGGCTCATATCAAGTGTAGTATTACGGACTGTCATCGTGGAAGGAAACCAATTTAATATAGAAGCCATATATGGAGCCAGAAAGAGGGATGGTAGAGAATGAGGATACACCAGGCTAACATAGCGGCATTTTCCTCATCTCTCTCTCATCCCTTCATTCTCTTCAACACACGCACACAAAGAGACATAAGCAACAACAGCAAGATGGGGTTGGTCCAACAATAAGTGTAGATTATAATAAACGAGATGTCTCTATTTTGGGTTTCCAGATCTCCACTCCAGCCCTTTCTTTCTAATCACAGCCCACTTAAGAAACATAGACGAAATGCTTATAGACGACAGCCACAATGCAGACTCACAAACACTAGTACGTGTCTTTCATGCATTCAAGTAACATAATCTCTTTAAAAATACCAATTTTAAGACTTACCGATGTTTTTTGACAGTGGGCGGCGTGCTACCCTCACTCTCATATGTTTGCCTGCCACTATTATTTAGTGGCTGCTCATCCCCATAGCTCTCGTTGCCATCATTTATATTTACCCTCTTTCCACGCCTCGGCATGTTGTACCTGTCAAGGATTCGGTAACTTGGTTCAAATGATAGTTTGGTTCAAATGACAATGATAGTTTGGTTCAAATGACACTAAGCATAGTTTAATGTAAATAATACCAAGCAGTAGAAAATAGAAAGATAATTAAACCAGTGTATTAAATTCACAACGAACATATTCGAAATTACAGACATAATATTACAACAAGATTTAAGACATAAAATTACAGACATATAATAAACTCAATTGAAAATCATGTAAACTACAATACGACATCTTCTAGTACATTGCCCTCTTCTCCATCCTTGCGGAGCCAAGTCCCGCAAATTCCAACATCGGTTGTGTTTACATCAAACACAGGAAACTCAAAAGCAATGTAACTGTTCATGTCTTCACCGTCTTCATCGTCTGAAGTATCGCCCAGTTGGAATACATCTCTTGGTTGCATAGGGATAGCCACATACGATTTTGGCAGGGTTGGATCTTCAATGTAGAACACTTGTTGCACTTGGGATGGAAACACAAATGGCTCATGGCTAATGTGTGTACCGATGTGAATCAATTTTGAGAAGTTTACAACTGTGAAGCCAAGCTTGTCCTTGTTGTTAGCAAAATTCCTATCAAACTCAGCCCAATCCCCACGAAATAAGACAACACGGAAATGGCCAAAATAATTCAACTCAATGATATCCGTGAGCACTCCATAGTAGTCGAGATCCCCATCTACAGGCCTCGTGTCCGATTTGGAAGCATAACTTCTAGTCTTAGACGTCACTATCATTCCACTATTTTGAGACTTCAAATTAGATTCACGATCCTTAGTACGAAATCTAAAACCATTGAATATGTATCCTCCGTATCTTTTGACCATCTGATAGGAACCTTTGGCAAGTACTTGTATTTCAGATGACGCACCTTCAGGACCCAAAGAATGTATCTATTAATTTTGCGCAAATCGTATCAACACCATAGAAAATGTAGATATAATAAAGATTAACTTGCATAACTGTAATTCACCTACATGAGATTCAAACCACTTATGAAATTTTTCATTCATCAGCTTGTTTTGTTCACGTGGTGGTAGTCTTCTTGGTCTAGCCCTTCGTTTGATGTCCCTGACAAATTCGCTAAAAAACAAGCAATTGAAATTAGGAATAACAAAAGTATCAAAAATATCGAACTCCGCGGTTTTCACTGTATTCGATTTACATTCAAAAGCAACTTACTTTCGAAATGGTTCCACTGATGCATGATGGTCTAGCACATATCGATGTGCCTGTTCCCACGCTAAGCTATCGAGCTCAAATGCATCAACTTTACCAACAGTGGTACCAGCGGTATCAAAAAGATATTGTGCACCATCAAGGTTGGAAATGTCTAGATTTCTACGTGGTCTGCTGGAAGATGTCTCCACACCAGGCAAATACCTGGAAAAAAAATGTGAGCACTCCTCTGATAGATATCCCTGGGCTATTGACCCTTCAGGATATGCTCTATTTTTCACATAACCCTTTAGCCGGTATAGGTACCTGAACATGTACAATTAATAAACTAGAGCGGATTAGGGGATTAAAAGAAATGAGCTTTTGAAAATTCAATTTCGCAAGATGAACGAATTATTTTACCTCTCAATGGGGTACATCCACCGATAGTGAACAGGACCACCGATTCTGGCTTCACCAGCAAGGTGGATTATCAAGTGAATCATAATAGTGAAAAACGATGGAGGAAATATCATCTCCATTTTACTAAGTGTCAATGCCGCCTGCTGCTCCAATTGGTCCAGATCTTCAACACGAAGCATTCTTGAGCAAATACCTTTATATATGCTACAAAGATCTTTCAGGACAGTAGTGACTTGCTCACACATTGAAGACCTTAGGGCCACAGGAAGGAGATCCTGCATTAGGATGTGGTAGTTGTGTGACTTTAGACCCTGAAGCCTCTTCTCTTTAAAGTTGACACATTTTGCCATGTTAGAAGAATAGCCATCGGGGACTTTAAGTTCAAGTAGTACTTTGCAAAACAACTCCAACTCCGATTTTGACATTGAATAGATTGCAGGAGGTAGGAGCACTTTCCCGTTCGGCAATTCTTCTGGGTGCAACTCATGTCGGATGCCCATTGACTTCAAATCAAGTCGGCTCTTGAGATTGTCCTTTGTCTTCCGATCATCTCCCATAACTGTTCCTATACAATTCTCACCAATATTTTTTCCGATATGCATCACATCTAAATTATGTCTCAGTAAGTTGAATTCCCAATACGGCAACTTGAAGAAAATACTCTTCTTCTTCCATGCACCTAAACTCGTCAAGTTTTGATCCTCATCCTCGCCATATAGATCGGTCTCCTCATCTTGCTCCGGCCTTGCCCTTTTCTTGCCCTTTGTCCTGACTTCTGGTTCCTTTCCATATTTGAATTGATGACCATCTACCCGCCTCAAAATATCTGAACCAGAGGAAGACCCAGGAGCATGTTCCCACTCGTCGGTGCCATCAAATGTCGCTGCCTCTGCCCGAAATATATGTGTGTCAGGCAACCATCTCCTATGACCCATATAGCAAAACTTTCTGCCATTGTACAACCACCTTGAACTAGTTTGGTCAGCACAACATGGACATGCATAACGTCCTTTAGTACTATATCCAGATAAATTTGCATATGCTGGAAAATCATTGATTGTCCAAGACAACACGGCACGAAGAGAAAATGTTTCTTTAGCCACAGCATCATAGGTTGGAACACCCACCCACAACTTCTGAAGTTCATCTATTAACGGTTGTAGGTACACATCTATATCATTTCCAGGACCTTTCGGTCCAGGAACTATCATGGACAAAATAAATGAGGACTGCTTCATGCATTTCCATGGCGGCAAATTGTATGGTATCAACACAACCGGCCATATGCTGTATGTACTACTCATTTGCCTGAAAGGGTTGAAACCATCACTAGCTAGTCCAAGTCTCACATTTCGAGGATCTTCCGTAAAATCAGGATATCTTTCATCAAATCTTTTTCAAGATTGAGAATCAGCAGGATATCTAAGAATCCCATCATTAGTGCGGCCTTCAGCATGCCATTTCATATCAGAAGAAATTTTCGTGGACATAAACAACCTTTGTAACCTAGGAATTAGAGGAAAGTAACGCAATGTTTTGGCAGGCTTCTTTTTCCTACTTCGCTTAGTAGATCCACTGGCTCCCTCGTCTTGATTTGGTCTTTCTTTCCATTTCGAAGAACCACACACTTCGCAATTCTCCAGACTTTCCTTAACACTCGTGAAAAGCATACAGTCATTTGGACATGCTGCTATCTTCTCATATCCTAGATCGAGAGAACTTAGGAATTTTTTGATTTTATAGGCTGAGTTTGGAATACAGATTTCAGGAAATGCTTCATTCAACAATTCAAGTAGCATAGTGAAGGACTTAGCAGACCACCCGTTTAAACATTTAATCTGAAATAGTCTGACAATGAATGAGAATTTAGAAATTTTGGTGCAGTCGCAGTACAACGGGATACTAGCATCTTCAAGTAACTTAGCGAAGGATTCTTGCTGCTTATTATTTTCATGGGTGGGGCCAGACATTTCCTCGTCCACCCCACCACCAATCTAGTTTGTTTCTGTTGACTCATTGTGAACTTCGGTTGTTGGGTCATTGGTGTGGAAAGGAACATTATGAATCCCCATGGCATCTTGTAACAAAGCATGCATCTCATCGGGAACGCTTAAGTCTTCGTTCACTAAGGGCTCAGCCTCATTTTCTAATACAACCGGACGAACAGGAGCTGCCGTATGATCCTCTCCATGACAAAACCACCTTGTGTACCCTTGAAGAAAACCGTTGACAGCCAAGTGTGTATGTACTACGTCACATGTCCTCAGCATACAATTTGTACAGCGAAGGCATGGACAAAGGATTAGGTTGGGATCACGGGAATGTCGTTTGGCAAAGATAATAAAATCTTTAATACCATCACGGTACTCCTTGGATAATCGTGGTTTACTAATCCAACTTCTATCCATTATATCAATAGCACACAGTCTGAAATTAAAATTTGATATATTAAATAGTAATAACAGTAAAAGGCATTTTGTATATTAAATTTCACCTATTTGAAAACTATCCCTAGCTGCAAATAAATAAACGATATAATCTTTAACTGTAAAATAAAGAAATTGTGTCTCCAAAAAATGTACAAAAAAAAACTACATCTTAACACAATCTACTCTATTCACCAAACCCTAAACGACCTTTTGTGGAAATGATCACAACCACCTTAGACGGTATTTTATCGCACACCCTGTGTTCGAGCATAAAAAAAATCGACTATAGTCTCCCCTGTATTTGGCTTTCCGTTCAAGGAGATGATGATGGTAAAGGGTATTTTGCTGATGAAGAGGAATCGGCCGAATAATGAGCGCGTCGTGCTGTAACTACGGTAACAAGAAGATCTGATGACTCATGAACTATTCTGTTCATGACTACTAATAATCACTTATCTCATAATAATAATAATAATAATAATAATAATAATAATAATAATACTAAACAAAAGAAACAGTAAAAGAAAAATTAAAATGTCTAGTATGTAAGCATATATTTTGCAGACTGAACCAATTGTTGTACATAGCCGGAGGATTTTGGCATAGAGCTATAGCATCCTCAGTTCACAGTGAACCCATTTTGGTCAAAAAAACATGCCAAAATGACAATCAGATGCATGGGATAAGCTTCAATTCATTAACAGTGAAAGAAACTGGGGATGCTATGCAGCATACTTAGTTTGGAAGTGAACCCATTTTGTTAAAAAACCATGCCAAGGATTGCAGTCAGGTTACTTTAACAGTATCTGAAAATGAAAAATTTCCCATTATCTGAGCTTATATGTTGCTCTACTACTTCTTCAGCCCAACTAAATCTAAAACCCAATTGTAGCCGCATATCCGGCCGGAGGATTTTGGCATACGTACCTATACCATCCTCAGTTCACAGTGAACCCATTTTGGTAAAAAAAACATGCCAAGATGACAATCAGATGCATGAAAATAAGCTTCACTAACAACAAAAAAAGAAAATGGGGATGCTAGCAGCATACTTAGATTGGAAGTTAACCCATTTTCGTATAAAAAACCATGCCAAAGATTGACAATCAGGTTACTTTAACAGTATTTGAAAATGATAAATTTTCCATTATCAGAGCTTATATGTTGCTATACTACTTCTTCAATCCAACTAAATCTAAAACCCAATTGTTGTGCGTATCCGGAGGATTTTGGCATACGTACCTATAGCATCCTCAGTTCACTTAGTCTGGAAGTGAACCTATAGAAACTGGGGATGCTATGCAGCATACTTAGTTTGGAAGTGAACCCATTTTGTGTTAAAAAACCATGCCAAAGATTGCAATCAGGTTACTTTAACAGTATCTGAAAATGAAAATTTCCCATTATCTGAGCTTATATGTTGCTCTACTACTTCTTTAGCCCAACTAAATCTAAAATCCAATTGTTGTGCATATCCGGCCGGAGGATTTTGACATACGTACCTATAGCATCCTCAGTTCACAGTGAACCCATTTTGGGTAAAAAAACATGCATGCTAAGAAGACAATCAGATGCATGAAATCAGCTTCATTAACAGTGAAAGAAAACGGGTATGCTATGCAGCATACTTAGTTTGGAAGTGAACCCATTTTATGTTAAAAAACCATGCCAAAGATTGCAATCAGGTTACTTTAACAGTATCTGAAAATGAAAATTTCCCATTAACTGAGCTTATATGTGGCTCTACTAATTCATTGTACCCAACTAAATCTAAAATCCAATTGTTGTGCATATCCGGCCGGAGGATATTGGCATACGTACCTAGAGCATCCTCAGTTCACAGTGAACCCATTTTGGGTAAAAAAACAAACATGCCATGAAGACAATCAGATGCATGAAATCAGCTTCATTAAGAGTAAAATAAGATGAAAATTTCCATTATCTAAGCATATATTTTTCTATTAATTCTTCATCTCAACTAAACCGTTCATGCTAAGGAAATCGAAATGAATAAACTGAAAAAAGCTGCCTTTTTTGGAAAATAAGGGAAATCAAGAGATCATACCGAAGAGAAAGAGAGGGAGCGGGGCGATGAGGGCGGGGGCGTAGGAGAGAGAGAGAGGGGGGGCGACCGCCGATTCACCTCCAAATAGAGAGAGGGAAGAAGGAAATCGAAAAGGACGAAGGGAATAAGGGACGATTTCGAATGGTCGAAGGCCGTCGAAGAGGACGAAGCGGCGGAGGCAAACGCGCGGGAAGTAGAGCGAGGAAGGAGGGAAACAAAAGCACCTCTTTCCTTTTTTTTTTTGGGTAATGGGAAAATGGCGAGCGAAAGATTAGGGTTCGCGGGTTTTATTCCCAGTTATTCACCGGCGTTTTAATTGGAAACGTCGGTGAATGTGTCCGTATATTCGCCGGCGTTTATAATAAAAAACGCCGGTGAATAATAAACTTCACCGGCGTGTTTAGGTAAAATGCCGGTGAATACTAACATACGCCGGCATTTTAAATCGACCGCCGGTGTATGACCATCCCATCCAGCGCCCAATTCCTACTCGCTCCCTACCCCGGCGCTACTAGTAAAACGCCGGGGAATAATTGCCGGTAAAAGCAGTATCTTTTGTAGTGACAGCACTCCATCCCTGGTTTGAAATCCGGGCAACCTGCCAGCACTAACCTGCTCCTTCATCTCCAAAGTATCAGCATCAACCTCCTGACTTGCAATGATCCTTGCATTCAGAGTAGGCTGAAGCCTCAACTAAGCCAAAGATGTTCCCAATCCGTGCAAGACAACCTCAATACCTCTCCGATCCAACTCCTCAATCAGATGCCTCTGAGTCGTAATCAAACGGGCCAAACTGCTCTTGCGACTAAGTGCATCAACAACAACATTAGCCTTTCCAGCAACAACATAAACATCTTCTCCCCATTCTCTAATGGTTCAAAAGTGGAAAACATACTTCTGTTAGAGCACACATGTCGAGTAGCTCTAGTGTGAATCCACCATTCCTTCGGGTTTGAACCTAACATATTCACCTCTGAGATCACAGCTGAGAGGTTGATATCAGAAACATCTTGAGCAATGCCTTGAATCAAGTTTGCTTCTCTGTTCTTGTTCTTCTTGGGAAGTCTGCATTCAGTAGACTTGTGACTCATTTTGTCACAATTGAAGCACTTGCCTTGAAACTTTGGCTTCTTAGAGATTCCTCCCTTAGGCCCCAGCTTGGGATCCTTGTTGTTGTGCTTGTTGGAACGTTATTTATGTTCCATTACATTTGCCTTAGCTGCATGACTGACGAGTCCAACCTTTTCAGATCCTCTATTGTCTTCTTCAATACGAAGTCTGACAATGAGATCTTCAATGCCCTTTTTTTTTTGCTTATGCTTTAGGTAATTCTTAAAGTCTTTCCAACTTTGTGGTAATTTTTCAATTATACATGCCACTTGCAAACTTTCACTTAAGTTCATACCTTCAGCATGAATCTCATGCAAGATCAGTTGTAGTTCTTGAACTTGACTGATCACTGATTTAGAATCTACCATTTTATAGTCTAGAAAGTGGCCCACAATGAATTTCTTGGCCCCAGCATCCTCAGTTTTATACTTATGTTCTAGTGATTCCCAAAGTTCTTTAGCTGTTCTTTTGTCAATGTATACATTATACAAAGAAACGGCTAATCAGTTCATTATGTAATTCCTACACAAGTAATCAGCATTTTTCCAAGCATCCACAGCGGCAATGACTTGGTTATCTTGCTCATTTTTCTTAAGATTTGGAGCTTCTTCGTTCAAGAATCTTGCAAGATTCAGTGTAGTCAGATAGAACATCATCTTCTGTTGCCACCTTTTGAAGTTCTGCCCGTTGAACTTCTCAGGTTTCTCCCCATGGGAGACTGAGACAGGTACAATGGTGGGCATTGGCACTCGTGCTGCAGCAGCATTCGGTTCTTGCGTCGTATCAGCAACCGGCACGTGGACCGTTTCAGACACAGCAACATTGTCCGATGCTGTAGTCATTTTGATTATGAAAATTACACAACACGAGTGTAAGTTTTAAATTAAAGAAAAGAAAAAGAAAAGTCGTGCCTCAAAATCGGAAATCAAGAAAATAAAAAATCTGTTTTCATTTTGTTACAAAAATTCTTTTACAATAAACTCGATTTGAATGAGAGGCACAGAAAACAGAGAAGAAAAGAGGAGAGAAAGAAAAAAACCGAAAGTAAAAAAAAAAATTAAATAAATAAACAACTTACAAAACCCAATGTCAGATTACAAGTTGAGAAGCCGAGGTCTGTGTATCACACAGTGTCCTTAAAACAGATTTTGCCTCTTCCGGTTACTAGAATGAACGAAGGCATCTGTCTCCCAGGATGCAACGACCAGAGTGTTCACATAGGCACCACGTAGCACTCTCGAACTAAGCAGCAGCGTCAAAATCCTATCACCGATTTACCAAAACAGCAGAAGTAGAGAAACAAACAGGACTCAGGAGGAGGAAGAAAGAAATGTTTCTGTTACGGGGAAGAAATGAGAGGGGAGGCATCTATTTATAGAGACAGAGTTAAATCTGTAACGGCAGACAAAGCTTTGAATGCTTTTAGTGTAACGGCAGATAAGGCTTTGAATACTCAGCAGATACGTAATTGAATGCCTACATTGTAACGGCAGACAAAACATTCAACACGGCACTGAAACGGCAGGCAGAACCGTTTCTGCATTTATTTCAGCCGTTACACAAGAAAAAAATCAAAACTGTAGCAAAAAGTGGCTCTGCACAGGGTGGGGTCATGTCGGTCCGGCATTCGTGTATGCAGGTCGTGCGGGCGCACACAAGTCGCATGTAATCCGGTCTGGGATTTGCACCCCCCCTGCGCGCGCGAGAGAGAGCCTCTCTTCTAGCTATCTTACAATGCTTAAAAGGAGGTTACTATATATCCTCTTCTGTTTCCTTTGATTTTTCCGATGTGGGACTAAGTTCTCTTAACCCATTTTCAAGAATGAAAACGTTTCACTTGAAAGACAATTTCTCATTCACTCCTTAACCGTTTTTAGCAAACCAATATATAATTTTGATCTACTCACGAAGGAGAACACAAATCAATCAAGATCTCTCAACAATTCATTAAGGATCATACTCAAAAAATTGCTCAAAAATCTGTTCGTAAATGGTGTATAAAACACCCATTTTCTAATAGAAAACTTAACTCATTGTCCCGCTGAAGATTAGTTTTATATAATTTAATAATAATATAATTATATTTACTGAGTTACCTAACAGAATGAGTAATATTCATATGTTATGTTCATGTTTTGTTTTGTTTTTTTTTCTTTTAGGGAAAAGATGGAGTATAGCCACTATATTTCATTAATAGGATGTTAACAAAACTTACCCCGAGTACCTGGTAAATGTACAAAAGAAAAACCTACAATACTGGAAATAAAACTTAACTCCTCCAACATACATGGAAGGGTGGGACAACTCCAATAATAAAACAACATAAAGAATACAAAAAGAGCAAAAGAGATCCCTTGAACAAAGCCCTAGAGGGTGGGACTCTAAATCAAACTGGCTCAATCACTATCTCCTCGTCTCATACTCCTCAACCTGGAAATCCTCTCTCTCTCTCGGTCACGTCGATGCTGTTGTGCTTAAAAAGAAATAAGATGGATAATCTGAGTTAAATTACTAAAAATGCTATTACTAGTCACACAAAAGTAAAAAGTTATTTCTATCAAGCCATAAAACTCAAGTCGTTGCAGCGGTGGAGATATACCAAGCTTCCTTCATCCCATGTCTCTCATTAGCAAACTTAAGACCTATCCACAAGTCCTCGTAGGTCAGGGGTTAATCATTTGTTGCAAGGGCCCTTAGGAACTCGACCAGGACTGCTTTGCTCCTATGACAGTCAATAAATAGGCGGTCTTTAGTCTCAATGGTAGAGTTGCAAAATCCGCAGTTGATCGCAATGTTTAGTTGACTTTTAACAAAGTTCTCTCTTGTCAATATCGCATCGTTGAATACCAGTAAAAGAAAGAAATTTAGTTTTAGGGGTGCACTGATTTTCCAGATTATTGTTGACCATCTCAGTCTACATCCTCTGAAATGTATACGATTATAGAGTAAATGTACCATACAGGTACCATACTTTTGAAGTCCCCATGATTTTAATCTGGGCCTTACAAACAACTCACCCCTGACTAGGCTATATGAGCTTTCCCCAAGTCTAAGTTGGGACTCATGGCTAAGGTGATGTATGAAAGCAGGTGTCCACGATCGTCTTTTTCATGTTTTGCCAACCGTGTTGTGTGGTTGTGTCATTTGTTCATATAGATATGGGAACAACTCTTTGAGGCTATGTGCTCCACACCATTTATCCCACCATAATTTGGTCAAGATACCATTGTCTATGAATGATGTTACACAGTTGTTAAATGAATCATAGGCTTTAGAAACCTCTTTCCAAAACCAAGGTACTGTAGGCCCAACCTGGAAACCCAAACTTTACGTGGTTGGGAAAACAAGATTTTCCCAATTTGAGTTAAGATGATAAGTGACAAGAGAGAGAGAGGGGGGGGATCAAGATGAACTTTCAGGTGAAAGACCCTCACTCGAATTTAGTAGGAAGCCAAGCATGTTGGTCCGTAGAAGGAAGAATCCGCAACTCGCATTGAAAGGGGATTAGCCATAGGGACTTGGCTCTATCTACCATACATGCAAAATTTAACAAGGATTAGCCCATTTGTGGCCTACATCCTCCCTCCCATTCTCCACCGGTTTCGCAAGTAGGAAAGACAATTATAAGGACTTCTTCTGAAGATGATATAACTTAGTTTGAGGCTTACAAATTTTATCTCTCACAATACATGAGATGGTGGGCTCTCACTTACAAAGTGGACTTCTTATGTTGTTGTTATTCTTCTTTCCTACCTCATGGTCCTCATCTCCTCTCCTTTTATAGAGAAGGCTTGGCTCTTGGTATCCCACTCATCATTAATATTGCTACATCTTCCTATGCCTATTGAAGTAGGGGTGGTATACCGTACCATACCGTACTATCGTTACTCTACCGTCTATCGTACCGGAATACTAAATTTCTTTACCATTACCATACCAAAATTTCGATACTACCAAGTTTGGTAATACCGAAATATCGGTATGGTAATGGTAGTACCATGGTAGTACCAGACATCAATTAGTTCATAAAACTAAGTAATTAACATTCATATAACTAAAGAAAATATAACAAGACAAAAAGAAATACTCTGTAAAGAATTAAAGCTGTAGAAAAAAAGGCAGAAGAAAAGGCAGAAGAAAGGCAATCTTGTATATATGTATACTCTCATAAGGTCTTCGTGCATCAATTTCAGAACAGAAAAGAAGGCAGAAGAAAGTCCTGCTTTTAAGCCAAGGCAAGGTTATAGTTTATATAAAAGAAGAAGAAAATCTCCACGAAGAATGGGTGAAGTAAGTCTCAAATCATGCATGCACATAAATTCTTGACGAAATGTTGATAGATTACTTATTTTAGAACACATTATTTGAGGTATTTGTTCATTAAAACCACTCCCAAATCAAAGTTGGGTTTCTTGTCCTTTTAATATATACAACTAAGTTAAATTCTTGTATTTTCACTGCAGGCAGTGAAAAAAAGAAACAAGGAAACTGGAAGTAATACTTCTAAAACATACCAAAACAATTTAAGGAAAAGACAGAAATACATAACACTACTTGACTATTGATACAATACCAATCAAATATCCTGAAATAATAACACTGATAAAATCTTGTACGAATTGAAACGGACTTCAGAAGCTTCTCTAGATAGAATTATTAGCTATATGCTATCATTCACTCTGTTACATTCTTTATAGTGTAATTTTTTTTGAGCTTATGAGGTTCTATATTCGTTCATGATTCAACTACACATTTTCAAGACAGAATTGTTTTTTTTTTTGATGAATCGGATAGAGCCAAAAGGCTCCAGCCATCAATAAATATATAAATCACAATACAGAATTGTTAATGTATCTTTAGTATCAATATGATACATGTTATAATAGAATCTGAAATATAAAATTTGATTTACCTGTGACTGTTTAAGTATAGTACACCCTCCCAGCCAATTAATTATCTTTACTAATTCTATTTATAATAAGCTTAAATCACCTTAAATATATTCGGTAGGGTACGGTATACCAACAGTATTAATATTGGGTACCACTACCGTACCATAAAAATTCGGTATGGTACAATACCGAGATTTCGGTACGGTATTACCAAGTTTCGGTTATGTTTGGTATGGTAATGGTATGGTACGTGTATGATACGGTAATATGGTATTTTTCGACAACCCAATATAAAAGTCCATAAGGTATGCCAAATCATCTCCCAAGATGTGGAAAATCCAAAAAGGTTTATTAATGGATCAAAGTTAATGAGCATCACGATAGACGAAGCATCATTCAACCATGCATGAATAACTCATGTGGTATACTAATAGACTCTGAAGAATGTGGCTGGACTTTCTCATCAATCTCCCTCTCCAGCCTCATGATGAAGGGGAGGTCATGTCTACTAAGTTTCTGCAGAGCTCAGGTATTTCCTTTGGTAAAAGCTTTGTCATCATATTTGACGGATTCCAACTTGTATCAATCTTGACAATATGTATCAATCTGTTCTCCAAAGCATCTCGGATCCAATGATAGAAAACATCAATGTGCTTTGTCATTGAGTGATATATAGCATTCTCACTCAAGTCGAACGTGCCTTGACTGTCACAATGGATGTTGAACTTCTCCTGCTCAATGGATACTTCGTTTTAAGAAATTCTTCATCCACAAAAGCTCTTTGCTATCATTTGTAGCAGCTATATATTCAGCTTCTGTAGTGAATACGGAAAGAATCTTTGGAACTTGGATTGCCACGATACATCCCCCTTGCATAAGTAAACAAGTATCCTGATGTGGACTTTCTTGTATCGATATCACCTGCCATGTCAGAATTTGTATACCCATCTAGAGCTGGCTTTGCTCCCCCAAAACATAGACAATGTTTGGAGGTTCCTCTAAGGTATCTCAGAATTCACTTTACTACTTCTCAATGATCTTTGCCATGATTTTCAAGAAATCACTTACAACACCAACATCATATACAGTGTCGGGCCTTGTGCACACCATATAGTACATCAAACTTCCGATGACAGAGGCATATGGGATGATGTTTATTTCCTCCATCTCATTCTCTGTTGAAGGGCTTTGTTGTGAACTTAACTTGAATTGAGCGGCAAGAGGTGTAGGGACTGGCTTGGAATTCTTCATGTTGAACTTCTCAAGAACACGCTCAAATGTAAATTTCTTGTGATAGTCATAGCTTATTTGCCTTCCTATCACAAGAGATCTTCATTCTCAAAATACATTGTGCTGACCCTAAGTTCTTCATACCAAATGACTTTCTCAACTCCTTCTTCAAATTGCTAATTTTAGATTTATCTTTTCCAACCACAAGCATGTTATCGACATATAGTGAAAGAATAATAAAACCATTTTCAACAAAATTTTGAACATAAACACAATGTTCTATATATGTTCTTTTGAATCCATGGTCAGACATGAAAGAATCAATCTTCATGTACCACTGTCGAGGAGCCTGCTTTAGTTCATACAATCTCCTTTTCAATTTGCAAACCAAGTATTCTTTTCCCTTTACCTTAAAGCTATCTGGTTGCTCCATGTAGATTTCTTCTTCCAATTCACTATGGAGAAAAACGATTTTCACATCTAATTGTTCAACTTCTAGGTCTAAAGATACAACAAGACCTAAGATAACATGAATAGATGGCATCTTCACAACATGAGAGAAAATTTCATCACAGTCAATACCTTGTTTATGGATGAAACCTTTTACCACTAGGTGAGCTTTATTAGGATCATGTCTTGTATTCTCGTAGTTCAAATTAGCAGAATGCACGATGAAGCACGGAGGTTGAAACGTCAAAGAGAGTAGAAGAGAAAACAACAACATCAGCAGCCAGGAAGAGGGACGGTCGACCGCACGCCCGACTGCAATTGTACAGGATTTTGGTTGAGAGGAGGTCAGTCTACCGGTCTTATTGGACGGTCGACCGTGCGCAACATGTTCTCTTGGGGCCTCAATTTGTTAGGTCATTTCAGCCTAATCTTCAACTCCAAGTCAGATCGCACGGCTTCTATTCAGTTAATTCTTCTACATGTTATATCAGACGATTGAGAATCAAGATTAATCTAGGGTTCTTTATGTTCTTCTTCTATATATTATTGTAATCTCTTCCAATATGAGAGTGAGAAGTACTCCATTGATATTTTTCTTCATTGTAAAGAGAGGCATGAGAGAGATAGTTCATGGTGCATGAGAGAGATAGTTCTTGGTGAGTGAGTTTAATTCCTTATATTGAATAAATTATTAACTCCTTGTAATCTCTTCTAGTTGAATATTATATCTCCCTATATTTCCCTCTAGATTAAGTGAAGCTAACCGGGATAAATCCTCGTTGTGTTTGTGTTGGATTGGTAGATCTATTTGCATGGGTGTTCATTGACTCGTCTCATCTACTTCGACTTCCTCATTGCTCTAATCAGTTCCACTACACCATCATCGGTGTGTTTGTAGACACCGCATCCCAACAAAGTGGTATCAAAGCTTCAGGTTGCCGAGTCCCTTGGTTAAGATGGCAGGTCATAATCCTTGGAAGATTAAGTAATTTGATGGAAAGATCAACTTCATTCTTTGGAAGGTAGACATGTATGATGTCCTAGTTCAAGAACGTCCACAGTAAGTCATCAAGAAGAAGGAAAAACCATCCAATATGAAGGAGGATGTTTGAGATGATATTTGTGAAAGAACCGTAAGTCTAATCCGACTATCATTGGCAGGCGATGTCAAGTGCAAGTTTGCTGAAGAAACTGACGCGACGAGTTTGTAGAAAAAACTCATAGCTGACTACTCTGGTTCGTCGTTATTAGATCGGATACATTGGAAGAGAAAGTGTAATACCCCGTGTTATATATATATATATATATATAATATGTTCAAAAGTATAAAAAGAGTTGGTTGTTTGTATATGTAAAGTGTTGGATGACATATTGGTAAATATGCCGAAATTAAATGGAATAGGGGCGGCCCACTACATTGACGCACAACAGATGAGTGTGCTGTTTGGTTGAGAAGCTTGTTGACTTCGTTAACCTGGGTGAGAGAGGAATAACAGAGACTGTGATTGGGATTTATCCGATATCGGGAGTTGAAATGAATATAATAATATATAAATATAATAGCCTATGATCAAGAGTCACCAATTCGGTTAATCACCTTTTGAGAGGTAGCCTGTAGTGGGCAGTTGTACTACATAGTATCTAATTTGTCTTCTAAATTGTATAAATTGTCTAAGCTAGGGGCAGGGGCGTTACAGGAAGTCATTCCGTTTCTCAATGAAGGAAGGTACCAATCTCCAAGACCACATCGTAGAGTTCAATGAGGTTTTATCAGAACTCAAGGCGATAAACACGGATGTGTGTGAGGAAGATAAAGATTTCAACTTGATATATTCACCGCCGGATTCGTTCGAGCATTTAACCACTACCATGCTACACGGTAAATCTGCTAAGGAGAGTATTACAGTAGATGATGTAATCAAAGCATTGAAGAAAAATTAACTTAGGAAGAAGACTTAGAAATCATCGTCTACTCCAAGTTGTCTAGCAATGGAAGGTCCTTCAGGTGGAAGACATAGTTCTATGCAAAAGGATTCGATCCATTGCCGATATTGCAAGAGGCCAGTGCATATCAAGAAAGACTATTGAAAATTGCAGAATCAGACGAGCATGAAGGAAAAAAAATATCTCGCCTATGTGGCTAGTGCTGGTGATTCATGTGATTCGTGTCTTCTTGTTTCAAATTCTTTAGAAGTGGATTCTAGTTGGTTTCTTGACTCAAGGAGTTCTTCTCATATTTGCTCCGAGGGGAGGTTGTTTTCTATAGGTCTACTATAGGGCGTAGTGTAAGAACGAAAACTGGAGAGATTTGTGAAGTAGTGGGTGAGGGGATAGTTGAGTTGAAGATGTCAGGTCTAAACATGTTCACTCTAAGGGAAGTTTTGCATATTCCTCTGCTTAAATGGAATCTAGTTTTCTTGGGAACTCTTGAAGCACAAGGTTATAGGCATACAGCTCGAGGTGGAGTTCTGTCTGTTTTTAGGATCATCGTAAGGTGATTAGAGGTATGAGAGTGGTTGGGCCAAGCCAAAATAATCTCTACAAGCTTTGGGGAATCCGAAATACCTGCGCTGGAGTTATTGCTTCTTTTCTTGTTATTCCTACAAGCTCATCTAGTTTGTCGCATGTAGCATCATTAATTCGAGACCGAGATGTTCGAATATCGTCGAAAGGCAGAGAGTGCCTTGATATAGGTGGAGTTCATGCAAAGGTTGGCAACTCCGTGATAATGCCTACTGTGGTGTGCCCTTGAGGGGGTATACTGATCGGTGAGATTGGGTAGAGATTTGTTCAGCTAGTAGAAGAAACTATTATTCTAAGTATTTTTGCAAGTGGAGTTCATTAGAGTTTGCAGATGAGTAATCACATCATGTTGATAGCACTCGTATGCAGTCCAAGGTGGAGAATGCTAGGATTATGTCTTGTATACTCGTGGTTCATATTAGAAGAAGGTACGCACGGAGGTCGAAGTGTCAAAGAGAATAGAAAAGAAAACAACAACATCAACATCGAGGAAGAAGGACGGTCGACTGTCCTGGGAGACGGTCGATTGCACCCCCGACCTCACACCCGACCACAGTTGTACAGGGTTTTGGCCGAGAGGGTGTCGATCAACCGGTCTTGGTGGACGGTCGACCATGCGCGGTGCTGTGTTCTTTTTGGGTCTCGATTTGTTAGGTCTTTTCAGCCTAATCTTCAACTCCAATTTAAATCGTATGGCTCATATTCAGTTACTTGTTCTATATGTTATATCGGATTAATGAGAATCACAATTAACCTAGGGTTTTCTCTATTCTTCTTATATATATTATTGTAACCTCCTCCAATATAAGAGTGAGAAGTACTTCATTGATATTTTTCTCCATTGCAAAGAGAGGCATGAGAGAGAGATAGTTCTTGGTGTTTGAGTTTAATTCCTTGTATTAAGTGAATCATTAATTCCTTGTAATCTCTTCTAGTTGAATATTATATCTCTCTATATTTCTCTTCGGATTAAAGGGAAACTATCCAGGATAAATCATCATTGTGTTGTGTTGGATTGGTAGATCTATTTTCTTGGGTGTTCATTGACTCCTCTCATCTACTTTGACTTCTTCATTGCTCTAATCAGTCCACTGTGCCACCACCGATGTATTTGTAGACACCCCATCCCAACAAGCTCTGTACTAGACTTTCCCATCGTCTTCATTCTTAACCTTGTAGATCCATTTATTCCTCACAACTTTTATGTTCTTTGGTAGCTCCACTAGATCATATGTGTGGCTCTTATGCTAGGAATCGATCTCCTCTCGCATAGTTTTTCTCCACTTGTCCTCGTGCTCATGAACTTGTGCTTCATGGAAATTTTTTGGTTCACCAACATCAGTGACCATAATGAACTCAGAAGCTAGATATCTTGTTGAGGGTTGTCGAACATTTCTGACAGTTTCAACTGCGGCTCTTGTGGCTCCTTTATATAGGGATGATCTGCATGTATTTACTCTCCTGATCAGGAGTCGGGGAACCTGCAACTTCATCTTCAATTTTTTATCACGTGTCCCCTTCCCTTGCAGATAAGAGTGGATGAATTCCAACCTTCACTATTTGGGTGAAACACTTCCACCACCACTTTCCAAGGAGAGCCAAGTTTAAGTCTTTTAAATCAATGATGCTCAGTCCTACATGTATTTTCATCATACAAACCTTTCCCCGTTTGGAAAGGTGGTAGCTTTCCTTATCTGCGTCGGCTCCTCTCCACAGGAATCGCTTCCGGATGTGATTAATCATTTGGATAACCCATCTTGACATTTCAAAAATGGACAGGTTGCAGGTTAGGAGGTCAGACAATACCGAGTTGATAAGGGTCTACCCCTTAAGGATAAAGCTTTACCTTTCCACCAAAAAATCTTGCTTCTACTCAATGAATAATCGGCAACCAATCTGACTTTTTAAATTTGTTTTGTCTAACTAGTAGCCCTAGGTAGTTGATAGGGGAAACTATCAAGTTTGCAGTTTAAAATGATCGCATGTTCCCATGCCTCCTCGTCAGACATAAAGATAGGTATTAGAGCACTCTTGTGTTCATACCAGACTTCAAAACAATATAGTACTCCTTTAAATGTGATAGTTTCCCTAGGATCTCCATTTCCAAATAGTAAAGTATTGCCATAAGAAATATGTATGTTATAGCAATCATAGCACCCATATATAATATTGGAAGAGTTTTTTTAGAGAGATGAAATATCAATTATATTAGAGCATCTCCAACCACGCTAGCTATTTTGGCTAGCTATAATAGCCAAAATAGAGAACAAATTGATAATTTGGCCAGCAAAAATGTCTATACTTCAACCATACTATCTATTTTGGCTAGCAATAGATAATTTAAAGCCCAAAATTAAATAAAAATAAAACAGAAACCCAAACCCAAAAATAAAAGCCCAGGCTATAAAAAGAAGTTAAAAAATGTTAAAATGCCCAAGCCCCAAAACAAAAAAGCTCAATCTACCCCCAAAAAAAACTTCCTGCTGCTCCTACTTGCCATCACATATCACGATTTTTGCGAGATTTTTTTTTTCGACTTAGTTTTCGATATTTTTTTTAGGGGCACAATTTTCGTGATGAAATTTTTCCGCGACTTATTTTTTCACATATCGCGACTCAGTTTTCGCGATTATTCTTGGGAGGAATTTTCACAAATCGCGACTAGGTATTTGGGTTTTGAGGTGCGGAAAGAGCGGAAGTAAATTTAGCGAGTAATATAGACTCGCCATATTTGGCAAGTGAATTTGAGGATTTTATTTTGGCAAGTGTTTCGGCCAGTCCCGCTGGAGCAAATTTTTTCTTCTAAATATGCTATTTTGGCTAAAATTGAGGGATGGCTAGCGTGGTTGGAGATGGTCTTAGGAGCACACCTTACATGTTTTGATGATACAAGTATATGCCAACCTCTTATACATTTAAACTTCCGATCTCTTGCTTACCAGCAAAAAAATCTTATCATTACCACGGTGACACTTGCAATTCTTATAGTAACCGAATACCGCAAAACATAAGTGACAAAGTGAATATAAATATAATTTTACAAAAATGGTAAAATGCAAATAAAATTCACATAGAGTTCTTCCTAAAATAACTAAGGCACATTATTTGCAGCAGCCGCAGCTAGCATTGGTATAATTATCTGAAATCTGGACCCGATCCGGATCCGGCATTGGATCGGAACCGACCCGGCCTATTCGGGTCCGGGTCCGGGTTCTAAAATGGGACCCGTTGTACTTTCGGGTTCGGGTCCGCTCAAAAGAGACCCGACCCTGACCCGGACCCGGATCCGGACCCGGACCCGTTAAAAAAAATCCAAAAAATCAACAAAAAATTAAATATTCTATCATCAGCCCTCTCCTCTTTCATCCTCAATTCTAAATTTTCCTTTTCCAAACTAAAAACTCATGCCTTTTTTTTTTTCTCCTCTATTCTAAATACTTTACTCGCCGCTCATACTCCCGCTCCTACCCGAACGGGTAGGAATATTTTAATAGGATCCGGAACCGAACCCGGTCCTCATGGGTCCAGTCCGGGTCCAATTTTTGGATCCGTAAGGAACCGGATCCGGGTCCGGATCCAATTGTTAGACCCGTAGAGAACCAGGTCCGAATCTGGATAGTGAAGGACCCGACCCGACCCGATACCAATGGTAGCCGCAGCCACCAGTAACAACAGCAGTATCTCCGTCGTAACATTGTTCATTCATCCCCATCCAAAATGCTCACCAACACCGCGCTCTCCAATATCCAAACCTCTTGTCCATTTCCAAGTCGATCAAAAAAAGCTCAAAATTAGGGTTTCCAAATTCTCCCCCCCCCCGCCCAACAAAAAAAAAATCCCCTTTTTTATGGAAACAACCACCGGAATCCCAAATCCCGACACTCCCAGATCCCACGGCGGCGGCGCTGCCCAGTTCTCCGTCGCTAGCTTCATCCAGTCCCCCATCTCCACCCTTCTAGAATACTCCGGCATCCTCCGAAACCCTAGGTTCGGTCCCCAAGAATCCGAGCCCCTGTTTCCCGCCGCCGCCCCCAGCGACGGGGAGATCGCGATCCGGATCGAGGAAGTTAGGGTTTCGAGTTCGGGGGAGAGGAGTGGGGAGTTGGTGAGAGACGGGGAGAGAGAAGGGGGAGGGGGAGGTGGTGGTGGTGAGGTGAGTGGCGGTTTGAATAGTTCGGAGGAGAGTGGTAGAGAGGAGGGGGAAGGGAGTAATGTAGGTGGAGGGACGGGGAGGGAGAGGGATTCGGCCTATCAGAGGTATGATATACAGCAGGTTGCGCGGTTGATCGAGCAGATCCTTCCGTTTTCGCTACTGCTGCTTGTGGTGTTCATACGGCAGCATTTGCAAGGTACAAAGTTGAGGGCGTTTTGTAGAATTTGAGAATTTAGTAATGACATTGACGCAATATTTGGGAACAAAGTTAAGTTAGCATGACCAGAGTTATCTCAATTAACTCCAAAAGCCTCTAGATATCCGAACTTTGGCATATTTGGGACTCATTTTGGAGTAAAGTTAACTATAATTATCTTACCACAAAATGTGAGAAAACTGTAGTTATCTAAATTCCACTTTTTACCTGATTTTTCTTGACTATGAAGATAAATTTTGAATTGGAGGCAAGGATATGACTACCAAAGTTAGCATGCCTTGTACCTCCAAAGTTAAGATAACTTTGGGCTTCATCTCACTTAATTTATTTATGAAAACTCTGGGCTATCCATTTTTTTCTTAACCATGGACAATGGGACACTTAGTAAGAGATACATATGTGCCAACTTTATTTGTTGCTCCATTTCAAAGATAACTTTAGTTATTCTAACGCTGGTCCCAAGTATCCCTTGAATGCATTTAGAGCTTGGAAAGCTTTCATTAGTAGAGATTTGTAGGTTACTGATTTCGTTGGATTGCTTGTGGTGAAAATAATTTGGTGAATTAGAGTTGGTTGGACTCTGGAGAAGTTTGTTGGAAGTGTTGAGAGTTGAGAGAAACAATGTTTGCCGGTTTTTTGACAGTATTTGCAGAGAAAGGCTGCCGGATCAATTGATGGAAAAGTTTTCCGATCTCTTTCACCAACATCCAAACATAAGGAGTGTGAATCTTTTCATACTTGTACACCCATTTAGATAGCCCCTTGTGAATGTGTTAATTTTAGTGAAAAAAATTATTATAACTAGGAGTTAATTTGTATAGAGCATATAATTAATTAATTATGGTCTAAGTATACTTTATCTTGTGGTGTTCTCGTCATTCTAATGTTGTTGTTGTTTATTATTATTATTATTATTATTATTATTATTATTATTATTATTATTAAAAATTTGGTGACTAGTTTGGAGGATGTGTTCACAAGGGAAGTTGGATTATTGGACTTTGTGATGCATCGTTCCTATTGTAGGTGTATTGTTGTCCAAGTGATGCATTTATTTTTTAGTATTCTTTTTTGGGGGGGTCAAATTTAGAAACAATAGTAATACTAAATTGTTAGTATATCTGATTGACAAACTACTACTGTATGATCCTTCTAAAACAAACAATATAATCTGCCCATGACTTACCTGTATATTTATTGCACTTCCACTTCTCTAATTATGCTTACTGGTTAAATAATTTTATCTTTTATCATTGATTTTATGTACTAGATAATTTGTATGTTTGTTGAGTTACATATTTTACTCGTTTGGTTATGCATATACTATATGCATTTTAGATTTACATATACTCAAAATGAAGCAGGAAGGTACTGCCTTCTGTTTCTCGTGCTTCATTTGTAGGCCAGGGTAGTTTGTATAAACAGTTTTCTTACATCAGGATAGTCACTGTATGCCTTACCCCATCAAAATGAGTTTGGCTAACATGTTCCATGGATATAATGCCTTTTTTTCTCCCTTATTCTTTTTATGCATCTTTCAGTTAGTAAAATGCTGACCTCATGGAAGGACTTGCAGGTTTCGTTGTCACAATTTGGATTGCAGCAGTGATGTTTAAGTCAAATGATATATTGAGGAAACAAACTGCTCTAAAGGTTTGACAAAATTTTATACTTTGTTCTTCAATTTTTTTATTTATATTTTATACTTTGTATGTATTTTTCTGTGTATGGAATAATCATCTATATATGTATAGCAGAAGAGTTTGCAATTCTGTTACTGGCTGCCAGTTTCATTTTGTGAGTGTAGTTGTTCACCTATATCTTTGGTCAATTGTTAATTGCATTGTCTACGTAGCACCCCTCCCTAAACTTATATTTAATTGTCCAAATTTATATACAATTTATTTAATTGTCCAAATGTATTCAAAATTGACAGGTTTATTTGTTTATATTTCCCTCTAGTAAGACAATATTGTATAATTTTATATATATTGTCCTTTTCAATTCTCCTGATGCATGTATAATCCTATTGAACCTCTCTTGTAAACATGCTTTTCTAATGAATCATGGAAGACTGTTATGTATAAGTAATAGTATATTTTGTAAAGATTTCTGGATTATTTTTATTTATTTTTATTTTTATCTTTATTTTATATATTTTTTCCATAAGTGGTGAAATATATGATAAAATCCCCACTGATTAACTGGAAAAATGTGAGAGTGAGTTACACACTTGGGAAAATTTAATAAATCTCTAGTTATATTAGTATTTTAACATTATCACATGAATATTAAATATCATGTTCTAAGAATTTTGTTTCTCATTGCCATTATTCTCTCTGCATATTGTTCGCAAAATCATTTTCCAAAATTGTAGCCTCACTGAACTTCTTTATATTCTCTTTCTTTGGACTACCATCTACTGTTGAAACCTGTATGACAGAGGTTGAATTATTAATATTTTACCTCGAGGAACTAGTGTTGTTTGGATCAAGGTTTTAAAACTCGGGATTGGGAGCTGGACGAGGTTTTTTATATTTCTAATATGTTTCTATAATTAAGATATTTTTTAAAAATAATAATTAATTGTTTAGGAAAATGAATCGATGACTTTAAATATTTCTTTTTACAAGTTTAATATTTTTAATTGCATACTCGAACATTTTAATTAGTTTGAGAAAATTATCAATGCAGAATAAACCTAGAACAATAGAAATAGCAATAGAAATAGATAAACCCAATAATACAAATTTTATTTACATACGAGGGGGAAAAAAGTTTACATGAAATGATGTTCATTACACAATTACATCTTCATTGCTTGGATAAGATGATCCACATGAATAGAAAATTCAAATATTGTAATTTTTTAATCATCAGATCGGTGGTTTCGGGTTGGATCGGGCCGATCCATTCAATCCAATTGCTAACTCGGCTAATCTCCTATTATCTCGCCGATCCTGAAATTTAGGTGTTGTACCGGAGCAGCCCCTTGAAAAATGATCCGTATCGGCTGGATCGGGATCGGTTGATCTTTAAAACCATGGTATGGATATATGGGTAAAACAAATTGTAACCAATAATCGGAGGGAGTGCTTTTGAGGGTCACGAGAGAAACTGCACAAGTAGAAGAAACCCTTAGAATTATTTGACTTGGCAATGGGCAATGTGAATAGGTGATTGCTCTTTCTTTCCTAGAAAAGTTAAAATATGTATTTTGGGGGGGGGGGGGGGGGGGGTTAGGAGTTGCTGGTGGATACACCAGTCTTCGCCGTCTGTCACGGCTGTGCATTGCTCGTCTTATCCGCTCATGTCTAAAGTACACTCTTGTGTTTTGCCGAAGTGAATGAGCGAGAGAGTGGGGAGAGGGATGAAGGGGTTAGAGTTAGGGTTTCTATAGTTAAAGGGTGAAGTGGATCAGCAGTTGCAAGCTAAGCGCGGTGGTATCAGCCGATACTAAAGTTAACAGGAAAATGAAAACCCAAAAATTCCAACAGTAAGCATTTGAAATCCTAAATCACATACCATATGTATGACATCAACAACAGCGACATTGAAGGAGAATGACACATTATGATGAAAAATATTTCAAGTTTATCTTTAACATCGTATTCTTTATATCTTAGAAAATGTGTACTGTTTATAACTTAATTTTGTAACAAGAAAATAAATTTGTAAAAAAATATCATGCGGCCGGAATTGATAATATAAACTATAAAGATAAACACAGTAATTACATTGTATTGCTATAATTTAATAAAACATGGATTGAACTGCTGGACAACTTGTTATTGGTGACAAATAAAACAAAAACAAAAAGATGCACGTGCACCTCAAAGTTATCTTGTTCTTCCTGAGCAAAGGCGGTGTCTGCATGCATGCAGTGCTCTTTGTTCCCAGCTCCCTAAATTTCTTTGAGAATTGAGTTGCCATCCTACATATTATTGAATGTGAATTCAAATTCTGCCTGCCACGTCCCACACATCTGTATTATGGTATCCATTGTCAACAGCTTTTATACCAAGCAGGTTCATCTCTCCAAGCACTGCAGCCTTTGCTAACCGTGGATTTTTTAAATTTTTCTCTTTCTGTTCACTTGAATGTTGGTAACTTAAGAGTATTTGCAACAGTCTGCTCGTGCTAAGCTTGTGAGTTTTATGTAAATATTATTTGGTAAAAGTTTTTTCTTATTCTACCATGCCATATCTTTATTTCATTTAGGCACTAAGGATTGATGTACAGCTATTAGCTTCAATTTTTTCATGACTAATTTGCATATGGGCTGTTGTTTGATTTGCAGAGGGAAAGGAAAATTTATGTCCTATATGGGATTACAGTTGTTTTCATGATACATGTTTTTGGAGTTTACTGGTGGTTAAAAAATGACGATCTATTATATCCTCTTGTCCTGCTTCCGCCTAAGGAAATACCTCCATTCTGGCATGCCATATTTATTATCATGGTTAATGGTATGCATTCAACCTCCATTTTCGTCATATGTGTTTTGTATTTGTTCTTTTACAGCTATAATCTTGCTGTTAAGTTCTATGCTATGATAATATGAAATTTTACATTCTGTATCAGTTGAAAAATTAAACGTCATGATGTTTAGTGCAATAAATTGTTAATGGTCGTTAATAAAATTCTCAGAATATCTCCGGTCTTTAAACCATGCAATTACTTATTCATAGTTATTATTTTGTATCCCTTTTCTAGATCATCAACTGTTGGTTTCTAGAGCAATTCATCAGATAGTATGTTTCTAACAATTAGCAGTGAAAAGATATTTTGAAATTATTCCATTAGGAGAGCAGTTCTCATCAGAAGCTTTGGTATTTGGTTTGATGTGGCTGTTATTATAACATATCTTCTGCTCATCAGAAGCTGAGCCGCTTGGATAACTTTTCCAGTGTTGCATCAGCTAAACTATCATACTAAACTATTTAATTTTCATAAATTAAATTTAAATGTTCCAGAAATAGGGGACAAATGTTGCTGAAGGGAACATCAGCCCTTTAGATAGACTCTATTCATCTTAAGTACCTTCTTTTGTTTCTAACAGAAGAAAATACAGCCTTATATATTAGGATCACTGTTGTTCTTATAAAAAATAGATGTGAGTACTTATCCTATTAGATTAATAGAAAAAAATACCAACTCATAATGGACTGGACTAAGAACATGTTGTTCAATTTATAATAGACAAAGCCACTACCTCTCCGAGCTTTAGCATACCTAAGAATTTTCTATTAATACATAGATACACAGGTTACAGTTATGCAGCGGTGCTTATTAATTTTCACCTTATACAGATACAATTGTTCGCCAGGCAGCAATGGCTCTGAAGTGTGTGCTGCTGATGTACTACAAGAATAACAGAGGTCGGAACTACCGTAGGCAGGTAAAGTCTATATACCGTAAAAGAATTAATGTGGTATTAAGATCTAATAAGTAACATGTTGTAGAGTTCTGATAGATAACCCAGTCATGTTTGATGGTTTTTGCTCTTAAATGCTTAGCCGAAATTAACGAAATTAACGTGATAGTGTCTTTTGGTGCATTCATTGTGCAGCAAGTTGTTTATTTAGTACATAATTTATTTGAAATTTAAGATGCTGCAAGATTGATGAAAATGTAATAGATTCAATTAGTGTGTGTAAGAGGTGAAAATCTTTTAACTTATTAGTTTTGTTTTAAATTGTTGCTGTAAGTTGAATCGCGTCTTTAATTTGGCATTTCTTTCAAATGGTTTGTTAGTAATGAAATTGCTGCAGAAAAATTAAAACGTGATATTTAGAAAGTTAAATGGGTTCTTATCATGCAATCAAGTTTAGGATGATAGCTTATATGAAAGCATCAAATATTAGCACATATTTGTATTTGAAATCTCATTACCTTATAAAACGACTTATATGTGCCCTCACTGTCATATTTTCGTATGATGGATATACACTGTAGATATGATCTTTATTAATGTGGAAGCAAGATTTGGAAGTATTATGTCTAATACTTCTAGAATTGTGGCCTGCCTGTGGGTTGTGGGTATAAAGGTTTGTGCTCTGATATTTGGCCAGTCAGCCAAAGGGTGGCTCCTTATTGGGAGACTTGTGCAAGTTATGCACTTAGTACATGAGAATCAGAGCATTGAGGTGGTCCATGTTGGTTGATGTTACCGCTGATTTCGGTGTGGGGGTAAACAGATAGAATTTGTGAGCTCGAGAAAAACCTGAACAGCTGTCCCAAGCCTTCTGGCTCCTGCCGCAATCTGCAAGGAAGTGCGAGACACCGGGGTTGATTCCGGCGACGCACCCTCCGACGCTCTTGTCAGTAACCAGTGGTGATTAAAGAAAGAGCTTAAGGTGGTGAAAAAATGATTAACCTGGTCACAGTGGCAGAGGGGAGGTATTTATAGTCGCCAGGGAAGTGATTAGAGGCCTGGTTCCCAGTGTAACTGCTAGGAGAAAAATCCTCACAGTCTGTTTAGGAAACTAACCCCTTGATTCCCGGTGAGAGCAAATCAGGCCCGTTGACTTGGTCAAATCAGTGGCTCTGATTTGTCTCCTGCTGGTTTGGGCTCGCCTCGGGTCGGGACCCGTGCCCAATCGGTGTGGACCCGTTCGCGGGTTATTGGGTCTCGTGCGAAGGAGATCCGGAACCCGCTTTGGATCCACCTTGTATGTGAAATTACCATTTTACCCCCGAGCTTCGAGATTCGCACCCAATTTGGACGGTCCCGATTTAACCCCATTTTTAGCCATATCACGAGCCCCCCACTCCTAAAGACTGAGCGTGATCAGCCTTTGAGGAGTAGTTTAACTGTTTCAGTGGCTGGTGGAGTTGTATCGGAGTCCAAGTGGAGGATTTTGAATCTTGAAGGGGGTAGTGAAGTAATTTTTGATGTTATGTGCTGTTCTCTAGCCATATCGAGTATTTGGCGGCTTTTATTTATTTTTTCGGACTATTTATTTAATTTTGCGATGTGTTTACTAGTCGTTCGGGGGCCTTAACAGTACTTTCTAGGTAATAATTATTCGTTCGGGGGCTCAAAAATATACCCCCGAATTTTTAATTATTTTCCAGAATTTTTAGTTAATTTCCCCGAATTTTTAGCAATTTTTTCGCAATTTTTAAATAAATAAAACGATTTAAATAAACAAAAGATGATTTTAAATACCGATTTATGACGTGGCTCCATCCGGACTGTTGATCATAGACGGGCGCGAATTTTTGAGAGATCCAGCGGTTGTAGTAGCTCGGCGTCTTTTTTCTCCGTTTGCGAGCTCGGAAAGGCACTTGCTCGGCAGCCGACCGAAGACAGGGGGTCTTGGCAATTCAAGCGACGTGGCGCAATCTGAGCCATTGGATGACGACGCGCATCTCAAGACGGGCACATTTCTCAAGAAAACACTATCTTGTCGTCTAGTGTCCTCGGCGAGATCTGGATCGTCTGATCGAGATCATGCGCGAAAGTTGAGAAGAAAGTGAGTTTCCTCCGTTTGCGAGCTCGGGAAGGCACTTGCTCGGCAGCCGACCGAAGACAGGGGGTCTCGGCAAGTCGAGCGACGTGGCGCAATCTGAGCCATTGGATGACGACGCGCATCTCAAGACGGGCACATTTCTCAAGAAAATACTATCTTGTCGTTTAGTGTCCTTGGCAAGATCTGGGCCGTCTGATCGAGATCATGCGCTAAAGTTGAGGAGAAAGTGAGTTTTCTCCGTTTGCAGGGTCGGAAAGGCACTTGCTCGGTAGCCGACCGAAGGCGTGGGGTCTCGACAGGTCGAGCGATGTGGCGCAATCTGTCTCGAGACGATCCTGTTCCCAAGGGCATTAATGGTGCTCCGGGGTTTGCGCGGCGTTCCACTTTCCCCAGGTCATTAAGGATAACTCCTTCAATTAATGCGTGGCGTTTCAACTTCCGAGGGTCATAATGGCCAGACCTTGGAGGAGAGCTTATAAGTACTCCACTCCCTTTGTTATTTCAATCGCAACAACGTAGAGTTTCAAACCTCGGAGGTATTGGCCTTGGGTAACTTGTCTTTCGAGGTCCGAGGGGGTGGTTGCTCTTTTGCCTTTTTCTTCTCCCGTTCCTGACGGCCCCAAAGTGGATGTCAGGAGCGGGGGGGAACGAGGCAGTAGTGGTGACGACCATAGTCCGGGCTCGAGGGATGAGTTACTTCGGAAGGACGGGTGGTCGCTCTGTTGCCTTGTTCTTCTCCCGTTCCTCACGGCTCGAAAGGGGATGTCAGGAGCGGGAGAGGATAAGGCAGTAGTGGTGACGACCGTAGTCCGGACCTGAAGGGCGAGTTACTTCGGAAGGACGGGTGGTCGTTCTTCCACCATGGTCTTCTCCTGACTCTGACTGCTCCCACGAGGGTGTTAGGGTCGGGGGAGATCATGGTGGAAGAGGTGATGATCCATGTCCGAGGGGTGAGTTCGTTTGGAAGGACGGGTGGTCACCCTTCCACCATGATCATCACCCGATTTTGACCGGCCCGATGGTGGTGTCAAGATCGGGGGTGATCATGGTAGAAGGGGTGATGACTGTAGTCCGGATCTGACGGAGGGGTTCGCTTCGGAAGGATTGGTGGCCGTTCTTCCGCCCAAATCTTCTCCTGACTCTGATGGCCTGGGTGGAGGTGTCAGGGTCAAAGGAGGTTTGGGCCGAAGGGTAGGCCACCGAGATCCGGATCCGAGGGACGACTTGTCTCGGTAGGACGGGTGGTCGTTCTTCCACCATGATCTTCACCCGATTCTGAGGGCCCCATCGTGGGTGTCAGGGTCGGGGAAGGTCATGGTAGAAGAGGTGATGACCCTAGTCCGGAGCCGAGGGACGACTTTGCTTAGGTAGGACGGGTGGTCGTTCTTCCACCATGATCTTCTCCGGATTCTGAGTGCTCCAACGTGGGTGTTAGGATCGGGGAAGGTCATGGTAGAAGAGGTGATGACCTGGGTCCGGATCCGAGAGTCTGCAACAGCTTCAGAGTGGTGGGTCTCCTCCCCTCTCTGTCTTCCTTCCGGGCTGATGACCTCTGATGGATGTCGATCCGGAGGAGTTAGAGATGGGGGGAGGACCGATCTGCTTTTGACTGGGCCCCGTGGGTTGGTGGAATACCGACCGAGACATGGGGCCTGGGGGGCACGCCGAAGGCGGTGCCTTAAAACTTTTGAATTAAAATTTTTTCTGGTTTCTTCAGACAGAGGTGGGGTATGGAGGAAGTGTAGGCCATCCGAGCGACTTGACGCAATTTGTACCGTTGGATGGCATCGTGCATCTCGAGACGGGCACATTTCTCGAGAAAACACTATCTTGTCGTCTAGTGTTCTCGGCGAGATCTGGGCCGTCTGATTGAGATTTCACGCGAAGTTTGAGGAGAAAGGGAGTTTTCTCCGTTTGTCAGCTCGGATTGGTACTTGCTCGGTAGCCGACCGGTCTCTTTGCTGGCGTGGTCGGATGGCGTATGGTCCGGCTCCTGGTCTCGGTATACCGAGCTAGTTGTCTTGGCGAAGAAGGTAGTTGTGTTGGGCCTTCGCGACGTTTCGAGAGCAGCCCAAGAGTCGCACTTTTTCGTTTGGAAGTCCAAGGGACGTTCCCTTTTACTATAAATCTTCACCCCCCCTCAGACCAAGTCTCATTTTTTACTTTTACTCTCTCTCTCCTGTTCTTACTTTTCGTCTTCGAAGTTTTTAGCTCCTTGGTGGTGGTGCTAGCTGACGCGGCAAGGCGTTTCTTGTTTCCGGCGAACTTTCCGACCGTACCTATCACTTCAAGGTCAGTCTCTCTCCCTTCTCTCTTAGAAAATGGTTAAGATCACGTCCTCGGATGAGACCCCCGCCTCGGAGCTAGCAGTAGGCCGAGGGGATAAAGGGAAGGAGGTAGTGGAGCCGAGCGATCAGAACGTCGTTTGTCCGGATAGAGAGGGCGAAGTGGCCGAGCTGCCTAAGGAGGTCGCGGCGGTGTCCCAGAAGGGTAAAGCCGTGGTCACGATCGTGGAAACGCCGAAGACAGCGGGAGCGTTCGGTCGGCAGCCCATTGCTCTGTCGAGCGTGGGGGGTGTACGGGATTATGCCGAGGACACCTTGGAGAGAGTGACCCAAGGCACGGCTAAGTTGGTGGAGGAGAATGAACCGAGAGAGCTGTCTGAGGTGGACCATACCATCTCGTCTCTTACAGAGGCCGACCTTCACCTGATCCGAGAGGGTTTCCGGATCCCTGCCGACTACGGACTGCTCCTCCCCGGGCCGGGTTTCCGAGCCAATACAAAGTCTTCGTCAGACATGTGCGTCTTTCCGGTCGACTCCCTTATTGTCGGACTCCGTTTCCCCCTCCACCCGTTCGTTGTTGACGTCTTGACATGGTATGGTTTGAGCCCCACCCAGCTGATGCTGAACACTTGGAGGCATGTCATGGCATTCGTCCTCCGATGCCAAGAGGTTGGTGCCAAGCCGTGTATGTTCCTCTTTCGGAGCCTCTACCGACCTTGTCAGCCAAGGCGAGATGAACAAAGGTTCTATCTTTCGCCCCGGACGGGCGTGAAGCTGATCGAGAATCCGGACTCGATCAAACATTGGAAGGAGAAGTATTTCCTCATCCGAGCTCCTGCGCCGTGGGTGATACCGACGGTTTGGGCGAAGGATGGTCTGCCCAAGCGGACCAAGAAGGAGACGGTTTTGAGTGACGAGGAGACGGAGGTCCAGAAGAAGCTCCTCGCCCTGCCAGCGTTAAGCTGGAAGGATATTACCGAGGAGGATCTGTTCCGAGGGGGTCTCAGTCCGATTGACCCTAGTATGCTTCTGGTATTTATACTCTTTGCTTAAAGTTCATGAAAATTTTTCTAAGTTTTCTCATCCGGCTTGTGCAGAGACGATGAAGCTGGATTACAAAGCTCTGGTGGCGAAGGGCAGGTCGGAGCAGGAGGCGAAGAAGAAGAGGCCTTCGGCAGGGCCTCAGAACGGCCGAGCCTCGAAGCAGCCTTCGGTCGCGAAGGCTGCCGACCAGCCGAAGGTCATGGTCCTCGAGCAGGGGGTGGTCATGGTCTTCGACCCTCCTGCTTCGAGTGCGTCGACACCGACCCCGAAGGGGGACGCTCCCGGTTCGTCGAGCGGTGCGTTCGGCGTGAAGGAGGTGTTGTCCCTCCAAGTTCTGTCCCTCACTGTCGAGGCGGAGAAGATCTTGACCGAGCGTCATAAGCAGATCTTTGTCCCTGACTGGCAGGTGATGAACGTCGACGGCTTCTTGGGCGACGGCAACATCTGCATGGAGGCGGTGAGGCACCTGCCGACCCCAAAGGATCGAGCGACCCTGAAGGCCGGGCTAGCAGGGGACGCCGTGATGCAGATTGCTCGGAATACTATCTCGGTAAGTAGGCCGAGCTCTCCCTCATCAAAATTTTTTTCTTAGAATTTTTCTAAGTCCTTGGGTTCGGGTTTTAATGTGCTGTTCTTTTTCAGACCCTCTGCCACTTCAATTTCCTGCTCGAGGAGTTTGCGAGCAAGGAGCAGGAGAATGAACGGGAGAGGGCGGAGCGTGTCAAGGCCACGCAGCTGCTTGATGCCGAGCAGCTCCTCTCGGCGAAGAGGGGTGCCGAAGTGAAAGGGCTGGAGAAGCAGCTGGCCGACGCCATTCAGCTGTCGAAGGATGCAGCGGTCAAGCTTGAGGCGTCGGAGAAGGAGGTTGCCGAGCTGAAGGAGGAGCTGGCTAATGCTCGGTCCGAAGCGGAGAAGGCTCGGAAGAGGGCCGAGAAGATCATGGCCAAACACCAGAAGAAGGTGAAGAAGGCCGTGCAGGAGGAGGCCGTGCAACACATGCTCCAGAACATGGAGGATGCCTACGGTCGAGCCTTGCTCCACGTAGCCGCCAAGAACCCGGGCTTCGACACGTCCTCCTACCGTTTTTACGACCCCGTGGAAGGGGAGGAGGAGGTTCCCGAGGGGCTGCTTGACCCTGAGGGAGAGACGGAAGGTGTCGAAGGCCCAGGAGAGATCGAGGGCGAGGGCGAGGAGGAGGACGACTCCGAGGAGGAGAGCGGGAGCGAAGGCAAAGGCGAGGGCGATGGCGAGGGCAAGACCGGGGGGTCGACGGACCCGAGCGACAAACAGGTCGACCCCTGACTCGGTTGTCTCTTTTAGTCTTTTGTTGTCTTTTTTGTAAGCCTAACTGCGGACTGGCCACTGCTTTTGTAAAACTTTCTCCTCGGTTTTGAATGAAAATATTTTGTTTGGCCAAAGTTTATCCAAGTGTTGAGTCTCGGATTTGCGTGTGATTAGTTGTAGATGTTTCCATGTATTGTCCCATCGGATTTATCTCTGCTTTTCAGGTGAAGTTCGGTCCGATCACGGAGGTCTCGCACCTCCGTAAAGAGTTGGTCAAGACGAAGCGAGAGCTGTCACTGAGCCGTGATAAGTGCTTTTACTTATTTTTGGAACTGAGGGAGGTAAAGGCGCTGGCCAGGGTGAAGTGTCGCGAGTTGGCGCAGCTACGAAAACGGCCCCCGGTCTCTGCTCTCGAGGGTGAGGTCGAGCGGCTTGGTGGGGAGCTCGCCGTCGCCGAGCGGAAGAACGAAGAGCTCTCGGCCAAAATCCGACACTTGGAGGCAGTGGGGCGAGGCCGCTCGGCGGAAGAAGAGAAGCTTGCTTCCGAGCTGGAGAAGGCGTCATTCGAGCGCAAGAAGCTGCTAGCCGAGGTCGACAAGCTTAGGAGGATTACTATAGATAGGGGGATCGAGGTCACCCATTACTGACGGCTTGCGACCGATAGTGCCAACGCCTCGGGCTCGTCGAGGCTCCCTCGCCCGAAGAAGTTGGCAAAGGACGATGCTTTGAGGGACAGAATCATCGAACTGGAGGAGGAGGTCGCGTCGCTCAAGCCCCTGCCCGAGAGAGCCAACGTCCGGAGCACATCGTGTACCCGCGAAGAGAGCGAGAGAGGGATTACATTTTACGAACTTGCGACACGCTTGCCTACGACCAGGCGGAGTCCAGCCGACGCTCAGAGCAGTGTGGCCGTCTCGTCGAGCGGAGCCTCGGTCGGCACCGCTGTTAGAGCCAACAGCGAAGGGGGGTCGCGCTTCGTTGGTTTAGGATCGAGCTCGGAGGGCAGGCCTCGTCGTCCTCGCGTTTCCCTAAACCGAAGCGTTCCCCTCCCGAAGAGGCCCTAATCATGTCGTTTTTCACTTTTGTTGGTTGTTGTAAAACCTAATTGTAGGATCGGTTCGACCGTCTGTAACACTATTATATCTGAATGCGAATCTGAGAGTTTCTTTAGAAAATTTCCAAGTGTTGGACTTTGGCAGTATATTGAAATTTTGCTGTTCGTTTTTCCTTCTTTTCAGCTCGTGGTGGCAGTCCATGACTCGGATTCCGACAGCACGAACGAGGACGCTGAGATCGAGGTGATTTCAGGGGCGACGAAGTCCAGCTCATCGAAGTGCCGAGAGCGGCTTCGTGGCGTGGAGCTGAAGTTGCGCCGGGCTGAAAGCGAACGGGCCCACCTCCAGTCCGTCCTCGGCCAACGGGACGTCGAGATCCAACGCCTGGAGGGTAGGATCGTCGAGGTGACTCCCGTAGGGGAGGATGAAGACTCGCAGTCTGCTTTTAGCAACGCTCTTCGGGTCCAATGTATTCGGCACAATCAGTCGAAGATAATAACCGAGCGAGACGATTTGGTCTATGAGATCCATCACTTGCAGACCGTGGAGGCGAAGCTTCGGAAAGAGGTGGAGGAGCTATTGGCCGAAGTGGATATGCTGGCGACCGAACAGACCAGCGAGGATATTTCTGTTTGAACGCCAAGTGTTGTGGGTCGGCGTTGTATTTTTTGTTTTCTAATAACACTTTGAGATCATAGAAAGATCGCTTTGTATTATGCCCAGATCATTAATAAAATTTCTTTTAAGAACTGGCATCTCTTTTGTTACTATGCGTATCGATCTCGTGTAAGTGTGTCGGTCGCGTGGAGGCCTACGAACCGAGCGTGTCAGTTTCGTCGGCGAGAGTATCGAACCGAACGAGCTCTTGACGGGGCATTGTCTTGTCGTTTAGCGATTCTGACAAGATCTGGGCCGTCTGATGCTGGCGCGAATCTCGAGGCGGCTCAGTTTCCAAGAAAATGCTATCTTGTCGTTTAGCGTCGGTGGCAGGATCTGAACCGTTGGATGTTGGCACGAATCTCGAGGCGGCTCAGTTCCCAAGAAAACGCTATCTTGTCGTTTAGCGTTGGTGGCAAGATCTGGGCCGTCTGATCGAGATCACGCACGAAAGTTGAGGAGAAAGTGAGTTTTCTCCGTTTGCAGGGTCGGAAGGGCACTTGCTCGGTGGCCGACCGAAGGCGTAGGGCTTTGGGCTTCGGCTGTTAGGCAAGATTGCTCGGGTTAAGCGGCTGAACGTAGCTTCGGTATCCCTCCACCGGCGAGGCTGAGGGGTGGATCACTCCTAGTCTGCCGCGAAGCAAGCTTGGGGGGACTGGGAGCCAAGTGTTGGACTCCGGGACCATCGTTGTAGTTCGACGGTTGTGGGAGCAATTCCGAACGGCGATTTATCCCTGGCTCGTCCGGAGGCGAGCCGAGGAGGTAAAGTCGAGCCGAGTGTTGGACTCCGAACCATCGGTGTAGTTCAACGGTTGTGGGAGCAATTCTGAACGGCGATCTACCCCTGACTCGTCCGGAGGCGAGCCGAGGAGGTAAAGTCGAGCCGAGTGTTGGACTCCGGGACCATCGTTGTAGTTCGACGGTTGTGGGAGCAATTCCGAACGGCGATCTACCCCTGGCTCGTCCGGAGGCGAGTCAAGGAGGTAAAGTCGAGCCGAGTGTTGGACTCCGAACCATCGATGTAGTTCAACGGATTCTTTATTGATAATCGACGGCGAACCGTCTTACATGTTACAGCCCATGAAAATAGATTACAAATTAGAGGAGAGGAATAGCTCGATATCCTATGATACTTAGAGTGGCGCCGGGGTGCTTTCTTGGTATTTTAGGAGGTGGTCGGCATTCCAGGTCCTCGGAAGCTCTCTGCCCTCTAGGTCTTCAAGACGATATGCTCCGGGCCGAACTACCCTCGTGATCCTGTACGGCCCTTCCCAGTTCGGAGCCAGCTTGCTCTTCTGATTGGGGAACGATATGGCTAATTTTCTCAAGACCAAGTCCCCTTGCTTAAGGTTGGTGGGTCGGACCTTCTTGTTGTATGCCAACTCGACCCTTCTTCGGTAATTCTGCTGCCGAATCGACGCTCTCTCCCTCAGCTCATCTATCAGATCTAAGTCTGCCCTGAGGTCCCTGGCGTTCTGTTCCTCGTCGTAGGCTGCGAGCCGAGGGGAAGGTATTCCGACCTCGAGGGGTATCACGGCCTCGGACCCATAGGTGAGGTTAAAAGGAGACTCGCCTGTGGGGGTCCGCTTGCTCGTGCGGTAGTTCCATAGGACGTTGGGGAGTTGGTCGACCCATAAGCCTTTGGAACTTTTGTCCAGCCTTTTCTTGATGCCTGCGAGGATCTGCCGATTAGCATTTTCTGCCTGTCCGTTCGACTGAGGGTGGGAGACGGACGAGAAGCACTACTGGATGGCAAGGTCGTCGCACAGAGCTCGGAATGCTGCGCCAGTGAACTGAGTCCCGTTGTCCGTAACGAGGACACGGGGGACGCCGAACCTGCATATGATGCTCTTCCAGAAGAACTGTACCACCTTGTTCTCAGTTATAGTGGCGAAGGGCTCGGCCTCGACCCACTTCGAGAAGTAGTCGATGGCTACGACCAAGAACTTGAACTGACCCGGAGCCGGAGGGAAAGACCCTAGTAAATTCATCCCCCACATTGCGAAGGGGATAGGACTTGATAGGGAGGCGAGGTTGGCCTGAGGGAGGCGACGGATGCTGGAGTCTCTGACAAGAGCTGCATTGCCGAACGTGTCGCTCGGCGTCTTGAAGGAGGGTCGGCCAGAAGTATCCATAATTCAAAGCTTTCTGGGCCAAGGACCTGGATCCTGAGTGTGCCCCGCCGATGCCTTCATGGAGCTCTTGTAGGGCGTATTCGGCCTGCTCTGGAGAGAGGCACCTTAGGTATGGTCGGCCGTCTATTTGGGAGAAGGAGCGTTTGTATAAGATACCCTCGATCAAGACATAGCGCTCGGCCCGAGTTCTGACTCGGCGCGCTTCCTTGGGATCCTCGGGCAGAACCCCGTCCCTCAAGAATTCCACCAACGACTTCATCCAATTATCCTGCAACATGACCGGCAATGACTCCACCGAGCCGGGTGCCTCGTCTTCTATGCTCGGCCTAGAGAGGACTTCGATCAGTACGGTCTGTTCGAGACCTTGTAGGGAGGATGAGGCCAATTTGGAGAGGGCATCGGCTTGTGAGTTCTCTTCACGAGGGACCCGCTGGATGAGCGCCTCCTCGAACCGGCTCATGAGGGCCCGAACCTTGGCGAGGTACTTCGCCATCCGCTCGTCTCGGGCCTCGTACTCGCCCAAGACTTGGTTCACGATAAGCTGGGAATCGCTGTGGATTCGGAGGCGTTGCGCCCCAGCACTTCGTGCAAGTCCGAGATCGGCAATGAGTGCCTCGTACTCCGCCTCGTTGTTCGAGGCCTTGAAGTTCATACGGATCGCGTACTGGAGGACGAAGTCGTCAGGGCCGTTCAGAATGATTCCGGCGCCGCTTCCCTCGCTGCAGGAGGAGCCGTCCACGAAGACTGTCCAAATGGGGGGTCCATTCGGTACGTGGCTGACTTCAGGGATGGTGGACTCTACGATGAAGTCGGCAAGGGCCTGTGCCTTAATTGCCGTCCGAGGCTGGTAAGAGATGTCATGCTGGCTCAGCTCTATGGACCACTTCATCAGCCGGCCCGAGGTCTTAGGCTTGTGGAGGATTTGCTTTAGGGGTTGGTCGGTGAGGACAACGACTGAGTGGGATTGAAAGTACGGCCGAAGCTTCCTCGCTGCCATGACTAGGGCGTAGGCTATCTTCTCTATCCTCGGATAGCGGAGCTCGGCGTCCCGGAGCACCTTGCTCACGTAGTAGATAGGCCTTTGGGCCCGGTCCTCCTCTCTCACCAAGACAGCACTTAGGGTCTGCTCGGAAGCAGCCAAGTAGATGAAGAGAGTCTCACCCGGGATCGGTTTGCTGAGCAGAGGGGGGTTCACCAAGTAGGCCTTCAGTTGGTCGAACGATTCCTGTTGTGGTTGGCCCCATTCAAAATCCTTAGCCCCCCTGAGTGCTTTGAAGAAGGGGAGGCACTTTTCCCCCGATTTCGAGAGGAACCGACCGATAGCGGCGAGCCGACCAGTAAGCTTCTGCACCTCCTTGATGTTCCGAGGCGGGGCCATGTCCAATATGGCCTTGATCTTCTCGGGGTTGGCTTCGATCCCTCGCTGGCTCACCATGAAGCCGAGGAATTTTCCCGAGGAGACCCCGAACGCACACTTGTTCGGGTTCAGCCGCATGCTGTGCCTTCTCAACACGCCGAAGGCCTCCTGGAGGTCGACCACATGATCAGTGCCTCGGACGCTTTTGACGAGCATGTCGTCAACGTACACCTCCATGTTCTGGTCTATCTGGCTCTGGAAGACCTTGTTGACCAGGCGCTGGTAGGTGGCGCCCGCATTCTTCAACCCGAACGGCATGACCCGGTAGCAATAGAGGCCTTGATCGGTGACGAAGGAGGTCTTCGGAATGTCCGGAGGGAACATTCGGATCTGATTGTAGCCCGAGAATGCGTCCATGAAGCTGAGGAGCTCATGGCCCGAGGTGGCATCAATAAGAGTGTTGATGTTCGGGAGAGGGAATGGGTCATTCGGACACGCCTTATTTAGGTCGGTGAAGTCAATGCATATTCTCCAGGAGCCGTTGGACTTCTTGACCATCACCACATTGGAGAGCCACTCGGGGTAGTTTACCTCCTGTATGAACTTGGCCTTCAGCAGTTTATCCACCTCTTCCTTGATGGCCTGCTGTCGCTCGGGAGCGAACTTTCGTCTCTTCTGCTGAACCGGTTTGCACCCCGGTTCGACACTTAGGCGGTGGACGAGCAACTCGGAAATGCCGGGCATGTCCGCGGCCGACCATGCAAACAGGTCTCGGTTATCCCGGATGCATTTAATCAGGTCAGAGCACAGCACGGTCGGCAAGGACTTGCTGATGAGGAACTTTCGGCTCGGGTCCTCGTCCGAGAAGAGCACTTCTTCTAACTCGTCCGCCGGCTCGGACGTTGGCCGAACTTTCGGCTCGGGGATTTCTAGTGTCTCGAGCGAGAGCACTGGTCCCCCTGTGGAAGTCATGTAGCACTTCCGAGCCATCTCTTGGCTTCCCCTGATTTTCCCTACTCCCGACCGAGTGGGGAACTTCATTTTGAGATGGTACGCTGAGGGGACAGCTTCCAGGGCGGCTAGGCCGGGTCGGCCCAGAATGACATTGTATGCTGCCGGGACGTCGACGACCATGAAGTCCATCGGTTCGGTCCGGGTAGTAGGGTGCTTCCTGCAGTTACGTCTAGGGTTATCACCCCCTCGACAGTTACTGGGACCCCCGTGAACCCGTGGAGTGTATAACCGGCCGGCTTGAGACGGTCCCGGGACAGCTGCAGGCCTCGGAAGGCCGAGAGGAAGAGGATATTGACCGAACTCCCATTGTCTACCAAGATCCTCTGCACCTTGAAGTTGGCCATGCGGAGGTCGATGACGAGGGCGTCACAGTGGGGGGTTCGGACCCCTTCGAGGTCTTCATCGGAGAAAGACACAGGGACGCCAAGACCTTTGGGTGGAGGGGCGCTGTGAACCGAGTTAACCTCTCGGACGAAGGCCTTCCGAGAGGAATTAGAGGAGCCTCCCATGGGGCCTCCGTGGATCAGGTGCAGAACCCGTTCTTCCTCAAACTCGGGTGTCTCCTCGCGTCGCTCGGAGCGCTTGTTAGCCCCCCGAGGCGGAGGAGTGTTGCGGTCCGCCCGATCGTTAGCCTTCACGAATTTGGCCAACTGCCCTCTCCGGATGAGGGCTTCTATCTCATCTCTCAATGCCCGGCAGTCATTCGTATCGTGGTCGTGGTCCCGATGGTAACGACACCATTTATCTTTGTTCCTCCTCTTTGCCGGGGTGTTCATCCTCGGAGCTGGAGGGATGACCCCCTCCTTCTCCACTTCCATTAGGATGGTGGAGACGTTGGTGGTGAGGGGAGTGAACTTCTCGAACCTGGGGGGAGGACGGCGTTGACCGCCGTTGTCCTTCTGTGCTTTCTTGGACCCCTCTTCCCCCGTCGCCTTCCTCTTCGACCCGGAGGAGGGACCCCCGAAGCTCGGGAGGGATTCAGCCTCCTCTGCTCGGATATATTTCTCGCACCTCAGGAGGAGGTCGGCGAAGTTATGCGGGGGCTTCTTGGCTAGGGACGATCAGAGGTTGGCGTTGAGGACGTTCGACTGGAACGCCACGGTCGCCACTGACTGGTCTAAGGAGGCGATAGACATGACCTCTGCGGTGAACCTCTTCACATAGTCCCGCAGCTTCTCTTCCCTTTCCTGCCGCAGGTTCAGTAGGGAGAGGCTTGTCTTCTCAGCTCGCCTGCTACTCACGAAGTGAGTTATGAACAGTATTTCAAACTGCTCGAACGAGAAGATGGAGGAGGGAGCGAGTCTGGAATACCATTCCCGAGCCGACCCCCTGAGGGTGGCGGGGAAGGTCCTGCAGAGCACGGCGTCGGAAGCTTGATGGATCAGCATCAGGGTCTTGAAGCTTTCGACGTGATCAACTGGGTCGGATTCCCCTGAGTACGTTTCAAACTGCGGAGGTTTGAAATCCCTCGGTATGTGGGCCTCCATGATCGACCGAGAGAAAGGGGGTCTGCTGGGGCGAACGGTTCCTGCTCGGGACTCCTCTCTGTCCATGCGACCAATGCGCCTCTCCACCTCATGGAGACGGCGGTTGAGGGCATCATCCCTCCGCTGGTAATCATAAGATCCCCCGGACTCTTCTTCATAGGAGGGGGAGCGGGGACTGCGGCGCCGGTAGTCCTGGGATCGGCGAGGACTGTAGTGCTGCTGCTGGCGGCTGGGAGCCGAGGAAGGACTTCGGGTTCGGCGACGAGGACTGGGAGCCCTCGGGGGCGTTGGAGCCCTCTGGGCATTTGGGATGTTCTGCCAAAGGTTGAGAGCCTGCAGTACGGTGTCCTGAAATTGTAGGAACTCGGCGCGGGTGATGGGCGCGTCATTGTTCCTGCGATGATGCCGATCCGTGGGGGAATGTGGCCTCCTCCTTCGGCGCGCGGGCGATGCCGCTCGGCCCCTTCGGTCCGGAGACCGTCTGCCATCTCGGCGGTGAGGTGACCGCTCCTCACGATGCTGGCGGGAGGCTCCCTCCCGGGCCCGTCTCTCGTCTAGGTGGGTGCGGAGGTCCTCGTCTTTCTAGCGGTTCAGGATCGTGTTGCGGAGGTCGGGGTGATGAGAAGCCATTGAGTCCGAGGACTCATTGTGGACCGAGACATGGTTCGGATTGAAGGGCTGTTTCTGCCTCCGACCGTTATGTCCGGAAGGGCCATTGTTGGGTTGCTGTTTGGGAAGAGGAGGTTGGCCCTGCGGGGCCGGAGGAGGAAGTTCGGGCTGTGGAATTGGATTGGCAGGGGCTTCCTCCGTAGGGTCGGCGGGATTGGTCCCGCGATTGGACCCTCTAGATCTGACCTTCTTTGGAGGCATGGTTGGAGAGGACGACAAGGAAGGGGCTGAGGCTGTTCGTGTGGTTGTTCCCACAGACGACGCCAATCTGTTACCGCTAATTTCGGTGTGGGGGTAAACAGATAGAATTTGTGAGCTCGAGAAAAACCTGAACAGCTGTCCCAAGCCTTCTGGCTCCTGCCGCAACCTGCAAGGAAGTGCGAGACACCGGGGTTGATTCCGGCGATGCACCCTCCGACGCTCTTGTCAGTAACCAGTGGTGATTAAAGAAAGAGCTTAAGGTGGTGAAAAAGTGATTAACCTGGTCACAGTGGCAGAGGGGAGGTATTTATAGTCGCCAGGGAAGTGATTAGAGGCCCGGTTCCCAGTGTAACTGCTAGGAGAAAAATCCTCACAGTCTGTTTAGGAAACTAACCCCTTGATTCCCAGTGAGAGCAAATCAGGCCCGTTGACTTGGTCAAATCAGTGGCCCTGATTTGTCTCCTGCTGGTTTGGGCTCGCCTCGGGTCGGGACCCGTGCCCAATCGGTGTGGACCCGTTCGCGGGTTATTGGGTCTCGTGCGAAGGAGATCCGGAACCCGCTTTGGATCCACCTTGTATGTGAAATTACCATTTTACCCCCGAGCTTCGAGATTCGCGCCCAATTTGGACGGTCCCGATTTAACCCCATTTTTAGCCATATCAGTTGACATACAGAAAGTGTCTTTGTAAGCATTGAGTAGCACGGGGCAAGGAGCTATCCAGTGTCTATCCACCTTGGCACCTTTCAGGTAGATGAGAAAAAGGGAAAAAGAAAAATATGTTAGAGAAAGAATGAAGATTCACATCTCTATGTTTTCAGTGCTCACCACTGCATCTGTACACTGGAGAAGGAAAATATGACAGCAGTAGGAGAGAGTTGTATTTCGAGTTTCTTAAGCTCTTAGTTAAGCAGGTTGTTTCTTAACCCTGTTATCTTTCTTGCATTGTTTTATCCTTTTAGTAAGGTGGCAGTCACTTCGGGCTTAATCGATGTGGTTTAGGTGTTACCCTCGCCTATACCTAGGTGGTTGCCTAGACGGACCACTTTCTATAGAAACTCAAAAGTCAGGAATTGGTCATATGTCCAGGATTGTTGCCTACTCAATTACTAGCCTTGAGATTGAATGTTTTCACTCTAGTGATTACAATCCATTGAAATAATTTGTCAACTAGTACGTGCAGTTGGTTTAGTGTGGACTAGTTTATGGCAAGTAGAGACGTGCACGTTGATGTTAGTGAACATACGTTGTGCATTTGGTTTTTTTTGTCAACCGAGTTAGTTTACGTTGTGCATTTGGTTTAGTGTCAACTGAGTTAGTTTTGTAGGTTGATTCAGGAAATAATGGGTCTCTTAGAGCAATATCTGGTGCTTTGAACCATATTTTCTTGGGTTGGCCCTATATTTTATATATAGGACTTCATCAAGATCAAAGTGCTAGGAAGCATGACTAAAGAACAAAACATTACCTAAAGATAATTTTAGAGCAAAAGAGTTGGTATATTTACAATGATCTCGTATGCTAGAAGGTTGGAGATTGCAGCTAAACCATATGTAAAATATGATCTCGTGCGTCAGATATGAATTAGAAGATTTCTTGATCATATTTGATGTTCCTAAGAGATGTCTAGTTGGCAAATCTTGCACTAGACAGAGCCAAATAAAATGCTGTAAAGAGAATTAATGACACATTACCTCTTCTGCAGCTTATGTGTGTGAATATGGTCTACTTGTCAAATCTTGCATTAGATTAGAGTGAGCCAATTAAAACGCTTTGAAGAGGGTGTGCATGACACACAATACCTCTACGGATATGTTCTTTCCTTTTTTTTTTTGCCAACACCTGTGCAGCCCCTTGGCATCTCATAAAAAAACAGTGGACTTTAGAAACGAGACTTTTTAATGATAAGTAACTTCTTTTTTTCCTCGAAAGAAAATAAAAGTGAACCAAAGGTACACTTTAAGTTCCATAGCTACAAATGATAAATTGACCCTTTGCAGCGGTCGGTCTAGGAATTTTACCGTGTGAGTCAGAAGAATTACAAAATGTATATAACTTACATGTTAGAATTTTTTTTATGTCACTTTTCGAAACTATTTGCACTTATAGGACAGTTGCCAAAGTATTTACGCTCGTGGACTCGACAATTAAACTTGCCGTTTTCAACGACGAGTTTAAATGTTTCATGTTTGCCGGTGGGATACGGCGAGTTTAGTGATTTTTTTGAGAAACTCGCGGTTCCCAACGGCCAGTTCAGTTCAAAATTTTCATTGAAGACTCGTCGTTCTCAACGGCGATGACATTTATACTAGACTCGCTGTTGAGAACGAGTTTAGTTCAAAATTTTTAATGAAGACTCGCTGTTCCCAACGGCGAGGACATTTACACTACACTCGCTGTTGGGAACAACGAGTTTAGTTCAAATTTTTTTTCTATGGAGTTCTTTTCGAAAATTTACTCAGTCCAACAGAATGTTTCACTCTCTGTAAAATTTTCTACATCTTCGCCGTTCCCAACAGTGAGTCTAGTATAAATGTCCTCGTTGTTGGGAACGGCAAGTCTTCTTTAAAAATTTTGAACTAAACTCGTTCCCAACAGCGAGTCTAGTATAAATGTCATTGCTGTTGGGAACGGCGAGTCTTCATTGAAAATTTTGAACTGAACTTGCCGTTGGGAACGGCGAGTTTCTCAAAAAAAACACTAAACTCGCCGTATCCCAATGGCGAACAGGAAACAACTAAACTCGTCGTTGAGAACGGCGAGTTTAGTTGTTGAGTCCACGAGCGCAAATACTTTTCCTCTTTCTCCAAATAGTTTCGAAAAGTGGCATATAAAAAAAATTCTACATGTCAACTAGTTTGTTTGAGTATGTACAGATTACATTACATGTGATAAGCTTTGCATGTTAAGACTGTTAAGTGTTAATTGTGCCCAGACTTAACGAAAAAGAGTACATTTTAACTACAAGAAAATTTTCTTAACAAAGAATAAAATATTTCTGTTAAGAACAATAGCGCATTTAGGAAAGACAATATATGTTATATTAATGCGGTACATCTTAACCATTAGAAAAAATTAAAATTAAAATAAAAAAAGAAAGAAAGAAAGGACTATTTGAGAATAAGAGAATTTTATCCCAAGAATTTCTTTATTAAAGTGGGCAGGGTTTTGCTGAAATATTTTTAAATGGAGGGTTTTTAAAGCATACAAAATACAGTCAAGAAATTTAAGAAAACAGTCATGGTCAGATGAGGGTCCTGTTGAAATTTCCTTATTAATGCGCTAGAGAAAAGGAGTGCAGTTGAATTCCTAACAGAAGTGCGAGATTATGTGGGGTCAGGTTTGCACTTAACCCTTCAAGACATTGAAAATTACTAAAATTTAAAGCTACATATACATATTCTTTTAAAAGAGGTGTGGGGCAGCTGACCCCACACGTTTGTATCTGGGTCCGCCCCTGACCCTTTGTCAGTTTCACTTTTTATAAACTGATCAACTTTAAATTTGAGATGAGCTTCATTTACTTAAGTAGCTAACCATTATTATATGTCGATTAGAATTTTGATTTTGATTTTTTTCATTGTGGCATTCAGACTCAAAACCATGTTCCCAAACTCCAATTTATTTTCGAGTTAATTGGGTAGAATATTTATTGGTTTCTGTTTTCATTTGAAGTTACTAATATCCGATCCAATTTTTTCCATTTTGTTGTCAGGGTCAAATGCTAACTCTAGTCGAATATTTCCTTCTTTTCTACCGAGCACTATTGCCAGCACCTGTTTGGTATCGGTTCTTCCTTAACAAGGAATACGGCAGCCTCTTTTCATCTCTCACTACTGGACTTTACCTAACATTCAAGCTAACTTCGGTTGTTGAGAAGGTAGCATACTTTGAAGGCTCTATTAAAAGAAAACGTCCTATAAAATTGGTTATCTTCCCACTTTGGTAGTTTAGCATAAACCTTGTTGTATAACTGATTAGCAAGGATAAGTTTCTCTAACTTCTGAGCTCATGGTTCCAGGTTCAGTCATTTTTCACGGCATTGAAGGCCTTATCACGTAAAGAGGTGCTTTATGGATCTTACGCAACAGCAGAGCAGGTTAAGTGTTGAAATGTCCTTTAATTTCCTATAACCGAAACACTTATTTATTTGCTTCAATTTATTTATTAGAAATGCTTGTGAAGGTGTGATTTAACAGACATGTATTACGTATATACTTGCACATCTGTACATATGTTGTGCTTTTGTGTATGTGTCTGCAATATAAAAAAACTGCCCATTCACAACCCATCAGTCCCATCCCATGCCTATCTCTGCATTTCACAGGATGATTGGATTGTTGCAACCAGTGGCTAGTACAGTGGGATAAGAATTCTTCTCTAGGAAGCATATATGAGCCATGTTATATGCAGTAATGTGCAAGTAATGAGCAATTGTAGCATTGAAAACATTTGGAAACCCCCATACCTTTTGTTTATTATTTTACATCTGCTTAGGCCTGGTTGATCCTTCTTGTTCTCTTGTCATCCGGCTTTCAGAATTTTCAACATCCTAATTAATTCCATGTTTGGCCCGATTTAAACCTTGGACCTCCGACGTTAGAGTGGAAAGCTTTCTCATTCATGCACACAAGTAAGGTACTCTTTTTCATGGATCCTCTGATAAGGAACCTGATCAGGAAGAACCTAGCAGATTAAGTAGGTTCAATGGTTTAGGATATTCTTAGATTTTGTGAGTTGTATCTCTTACTCTCTTTAGTTGGATTTTTGTTTATTGCTAGTTCCGTAACCTGTTGATAAGGCAGAAGTAGATGGTCTTATAGGGCCTCTTTGATGGCTGGTTGGTTGATGGGCAAAGTAACTGATTTGTGAGCGAAAATTACGTGTTGAGGCTTCTTGGTAGGTAGCCTTATCACCCTCTTCCTCCCTTCTCTTCATTATTCCCTTATGTTCCCTACCCCTGTAAATCTCTTTTCTTTTCAACCTACCCTTGGTTCTACCCCATGCTTCCTTGGTCTTTGATGCATAGATCGTGTATTCGTTTGGCCACTTAATTTCATCCTTTTTTTGGTAGGTGAATTGATTTTACATTTATCTTTCTGATGCCTACTAATGCATATCCCTTAAGAAGTTAATTTGTGCAATTACTGAAGTTGGCCCATGTGGTGTCCATATTGCAAGATATTGATGGCGAGTCCTTTACAAGTTATTTCTTCTATCTTGATTATTCACATGAAGAAGTTGAGCTGCGAAGTGTGGACTCTCATAGGGAGAGTTTGGGCACTGTTTTTTTTAAAAGGTTTTTTTTAAAAAAATATGTGAGCTTGGTCTATGCATTTTTATTGGTTTTATACATATACATGGCTTAATATATCTATATAGACTGAAATGAGTTTTGAAGTTCTTGTACCCTTAACCCTGTTTAGCTAGTTTAGGACTCAGCAAAAATATTTTGTGAGAACTATTTGTTTATCCTTCTATTCAACCAGGCTTATGGTAATGTTTTGCTTCCGTCACTATGTTGAGCTCTCCCTAACATGAAAACCAGTATAAAGTTCGAGAGAAGATAAAGCGTGTGGCTAGGTATCATAATATTTGGATCAGCAGAGTGAAATTATATTTGAACACATAAGATCATGCTTGAAGCTATGTTAATAGAAGACTGATTTAATGTATTTGACCATTGCTACATCTTATGTTTTCCTTTTCTTTTTTCCCTTCAATATAAATCTATGATATGCATCTTATAGAACAGAAAATTTTCTGTTTGTTTAACTCAACCACATCGTTGTCCATAATTAAATTTGCAAGGGCCCATTAAGTTGCATCTCCAGAAGGGCCACAGATGCAACAATAGATTGTTTCAGACATTTATTGCGTATTCCTCACAAGTAGATCCACATGCTACTGCTTTTACACCATTATTTGGTCGACCTTCAAATGTTTACATAAACAACATATACAAAATATGTGTATTTCATTTTTCTTTTTACACATGCCGTTTACAATGTTTTGTAGGCTGTGTACCTTCTCAACATGAAAGCTTAGTTCAAACAGCTTATAAATTACTTCTTGTCACATCCTGCTGACTTGACTCACTTGAGTATGCTTAGAGCATGCGGCTTACATGATTTCTCACATTTAGTTTATGGTTGTGACAGGCATGAGATTAATATTAGTCTCATTACCATTCTTATCATTTTTGTTATCATTTTTCGTTTCTCCTAATTGATAAGAGAATATTGTTTTTATGGTTTCCTGGCAGTAGACTTTGTATTCCCTAAGAGAATAATTTGCCTCCTATCATATGATGATGCTTATGATTCCAAAAGTTTGCATGTCTGACACAGCTGGACTTGTGACTGTCCAATACGTCAATTAAATGAGAGGAAACTCTCATGGCGGTGGTTTTTTTTGTTTTTTGTTTTTTTTTGTTTTTTGGGACGTAGCCGCCCACTTTGGGGAGAGGGGATTTTCCAACATCTCAAATTAATTCCATCTAAGGCTGGAATTTAACCAATACCTCTCATTTAAGAGTGAGAAGCCATGTCACTTGCACTACTAGTGCTTGGCAACTCATGATTGTTGATCTGATAAGGTTCATCACCAGTGATTTGCTAAATTACCTTTTTGTACCCTAACGTTTACCCACCGTTACATTTAAATACCTCCATGCAAAAAAAAAACCCCTCGACTAAGGTTGTTTTTTTAACCTTTTGCTGCCTAACTGTCTTGTCAGAAAAATTGAATAGATTCTTGTACCCTTGTGTTTAAACATGTTTTCCCTCTGTTCTCCATCATTTGAGACACTTCGAACCCCCTTGACCAAGTTTGATCTCATTTCTACCTCAATTCCCCATTTCTAAGACTTAGAACGCTATTTTTTGCCCAAAAAAATAATTGCACGGGAAAAAATGTTCTATAATCTATATAATAAACCATAAAGAAAGCTATCAAGTGGCTCTCCTTGAACCCCCCCAAAATTAAAGGCCCAGATCTAACCTCACAAAACACATTTTTCCCCCAAAACTCAAATTGAAATCCCCCCTCCCCAAAACAACTCATTTATTTATTTAATTCTCTCTCTCTCTCTCTCTCTCTCTCTCTCTCTCTCTCTCTCTCTCTCTCTCTCTCTCTATATATATATATATATATATATATATATATATATATATATATATACTAGATTTGCCTGTGGGCACGTGCCTATGGCACGTCTTCGGAACGATACAGCATATGAAAGTCAAGTAAACTGTAATTAAAAGTTCATGTTTTCATTAGTATATGTTTTTTTTTTTGAAGAAAAGGTGGAATGTTTCCATTAGTATACGTTGAAAAATAATTATAAATGGGGGTGTAAAATCCAACTTCTTAGAACTTTGAGTTTGGAAAATGATGAAATTTAACTGTTGATGAGATATTTGCTATTTTCAATGTAACAAGCAATAAAAAATGCATAAAAAATCTGAAAAATTACAAACCTGAAATATAAAAATATAAATTTCTGTGTAAATAGAAAGAGAATGTGTGTGTGAGAGAGAAAGCAAAGTAAATAAATAAATAAATAAATGAGTTGTTGTGGGGGATTTGAATTTGAGTTTTGGGGGAAAACTTTTGGGGAGAAAAATATGTTTTGTGAAATTAGATTTGGACCATTGATTTCAACCCTATTGCATGAGAGCCACTTGATAGCTTTCTTTGTGTTTTATTATATATATATATATATATATATATATATATATATATATATATATATATATATATATATATATATAATAAAACACAAAGAAAGCTATCAAGTGGCTCACCTTCAATCCCCCCAAAATCAAAGGCCTAGATCCAACCCCACAAAACACATTTTTCCTCTCAAAATTTCAAACCCCAAAATTAAATCCCCCCCCCCCAAAAAAAAAAAACTAAAAAACTCATTACTTTATTGCTATATCTCTCCTCTCTTCACTTTTTCATATTTCTCTCTCTCTCTCTCCCTCTCTCCCCCATTCTTTCTTTACTAGTAATTTACATGTGCGATGCACGTTTTAATAATTTCAAAAAAAAACCTCTGACGTATGTAGGATTTGAACCAGAAACCTCCTTTATATTAGTTATGTACGTGTGTTGCACATGTTGGTAGAATGACAAATGCCACTAAGGCCTTCTCCCATTATAATATTAGAGATTTACTTAGAAATTTAGATTTTAAGATTTCAGGTTTGTAAAATTTTCAGAATTTTTACTCTTTTTTAGTGCACATGTTATATTGAAAATAGCAAATATCTCTTCAACAGTTAAATTTCATCATTTTCCATCCTTAAAGTTCTAATAAGTTGGATTTTACACCCTCATTTATAATTATTTTTAAACATATACTAATAGAAATATGGACTTTTATTTACAACTAATTATTGTCATACTATTCAAACTTGAACTACATAATTGTTGTTTTACTGTTTACGGGACTTTTCGTGTGTTGTATCGTTCCGAAAATGTGTCGTAGGCACGTGCCCACGGGCAAATCTAGTATATATATATATATATATATATATATATATATATATATAGGGAAAAAGGGGTATGAGCAACTTGCTCATTTAGTAAATAAGCAATTGATGATGTGGCATACATGTGATTGGAAAATCCTTAAAATGGTTAGTTGTCCAATGTATCACATGCATGCCACATAATCAATTGCTCATTTACTAAATGAACAAGTTGCTCATATCCCTTTTACCCATATATATATATATATATATATATATAGGGGTCGGTTCGGGTGAGAACCAACCCTGGGGTGAGAACCTAAGGGCCTATCCCAGCCATTCATCTGTGTAATCTTAACGGTCAAGATTTTTTAAAATTAAACAATAAGATTAATTAATTTTTGCATTAAGATGTCAATCCCTTTAATTAAGGGATGGGGACCGCGTAATAAAAGGAATAATTATAAATTGTCTTTTTTGTGTGCGACGGTTAAAGCAAATTTGGTCAAACTGGAGAGAGAAATAATTTATTCCCGTAAAGTATTGGAGAAGATTTTGTTTCCCAAATATATGTATTACAGTTGCTTTTAACTTCAGTTGCTAATTATAGTATTCCTTCACCAATTTCAGTTGCTATTTATAATTATTTCAGTTGCTATTTATAATTTATACAGTTGCTATATATATGTATTACAGTTGCTATATATATGTATTTCAGTTGCTATATATATGTATTACAGTTGCTTTTAACTTCAGTTGCTATTTAACTTCAGTTGCTATATATATGTATTACAGTTGCTTTTAACTTCAGTTGCTAAAAAAGGAAAAAACATTATGGTTCTTTTGTATACTAATGAAAAGAACCATAATGTTAATTAGCAACTGCATATCAACTGCATAAAAACTCAAAAAAAAATAGCAACTGTAAATAGCAACTGTAATAACTATAAATAGCAACTGTAATAACTATAAATAGCAACTGAAATAACTATAAATAGCAACTGCATAGCAGTTAATTAGCAATTGCATATCAACTGCATAAAAACTCAAAACAAAATAGCAACTGCATAGCAATTAATTGGCAATTGCATAGCAACTAGATAGAAAATCAAAACAAAATAGCAACTGCATAGCAATTATTTAGAAACTCAATTTTTCAAGTAAATAGCAACTGAATAGTAATTAATAGTTATAAATAGCAACTGCATAGCAACTGCATAGTAAACAAAATCAAAACAAAATAGCAACTGTAATAACTATAAATAGCAACTGTAATAACTATAAATAGCAACTGCATAGCAGTTAATTAGCAACTGCATAAAAACTCAAAACAAAATAGCAACTGCTTAGCAATTAATTAGCAATTGCATTTATTCCTTCACCAATTTCAGTTGCTATTTATAATTATTTCAGTTGCTATTTATAATTTATACAGTTGCTATATATATGTATTACAGTTGCTATATATATGTATTTCAGTTGCTATATATATGTATTACAGTTGCTTTTAACTTCAGTTGCTATTTATAGTATTCCTTCACCAATTTCAGTTGCTATTTATAATTATTTCAGTTGCTATTTATAATTTATACAGTTGCTATTTATAATTATTACAGTTGCTATTCGAGAAGATTTTGTATCCCAACTTAATAGCAACTTCAGAATCATCACCAATTCGTTCCTTCACCAATTCGTTCACTATATAGCAACTGACTGTATTGTAAGTAGATACAATAGCAACTTCAGTTGCTATTTATACTTTTAACTTCAGTTGCTATTTATAGTATTCCTTCACCAATTTCAGTTGCTATTTATAATTATTTCAGTTGCTAATTATATGTGATCTACATTCCTTTTAAATAAAATAAAAAAGGCAATATATGTTGCCTAATAATCTGTGATCTTTCATTCCTTTTATTACGCGGTCCCCATCCCTTAATTAAAGGGATTGACATCTTAATGCAAAAATTAATTAATCTTATTGTTTAATTTTAAAAAATCTGTCTAATATTTTCATTCCTTTTATTATGCGGTCCCCCACGCTTAATTAAAGGGATTGACATCTAAAATCAAAAATTAATTAATCTAATTAATTATAACGGATAACATCTAGACCGTTAATATTAGTCAGATGGATGGCTGGGATAGGCCCTTAGGTTCTCACCCCAGGGAATGGTTCTCACCCGAACCTTTCTCTCTCTCTCTCTCTCTCTCTCTCTCTCTCTCTCTCTCTCTCTATATATATATATATATATATATATATATATATGGAAACATGGACTTTTATACCCCAATTTATAATTATTTTTCACCATATACTAATGGAAACATGTACTTTTATTTACAACTAATTATTGTCATTCTATTTAGACTTCAACTACATAATTGTTGATTTACTGTTTACAAGACTTTTCATATGTTGTATCATTCTGAAGACGTGCTGTAGGCACGTGGCCACGGGAAAATCTAGTTATTGATATGTCTCATGGGAATATTCCGTCCGTTTTTTTTAATAGAATGATAATGTTAGGTAGCGAAAGGTAGGGTCAAGAAAATGTTGGCATATTTAAAGGTAAAGTTGGTTTCCATAGAGAAAAAATTGTCCGGTTCTCACTTTTTGGGTTGCTCCAGCATGCCTCCCCCCCCTTTTTTCATTCTCTTTTCCTTATAACTAGGATGATTCAAAGTTTCAGCAAACATCAAAAATATAGACCACACAAGAAAACAGTGTATTCTCTATGGAGATCATGCTAATTATGAGCTCGGTCAAATGCATGCCCTCTTATCCTTCATGTCATTGATAGAGATAGATGGGAAGCACTTGAATACCTGTGTGAGTTTTTGTCCACAACCTATAATCCCAACTCTCTAGTTGTTATGACAAAAGATTGTTCACTATGTAGTCAAACTGCAAATGTCGCAATTCTAATGTTATCATCTCGAATATTTGTAATTGATGCAGGTCCTTGCAGTTGGTGACCTGTGTGCTATATGCCAAGAGAAGATGCATGCTCCCATCTTACTCCGCTGCAAGCATATTTTCTGTGAAGACTGTGTCTCTGAATGGTAGCATATCTTCTTTCTAGTCTGTTTTATTCTTTGGTTGCGAAGATTGAAATGGAATTGCTTTTGAAGGGGATCAAAGCTTTTTTGCTTTTACAGCTTTGGGTTGTTAACACACTAGTCCCTAACAATCTAATATTTGTTGCTTAGTCTACCACGAATCTATTATTCTCTTTTGATACCTGACTATCAGTAGTCCTTTTTAGAGACTTGTATAGTTAGCTTCAGCATTTTGGTCCATTTCACTGTTATATTGGTACAAGAAACTGAACGATTATCTTTTGCTTTTCAGGTTTGAGAGAGAACGCACGTGCCCACTATGCAGGGCTTTAGTTAAGCCAGCTGATCTCCGGTCCTTTGGTGATGGTTCTACGAGTCTCTTCTTCCAGCTGTTCTAAAACACTCATCTTACAAAGTTGCGGCATGCAATGAAACTTTGGGGATCCAGTTTGTATCATGGCTCAGGTTGTGATATGTTTGAACTGATGTATGTATTTGGCCTGTTTCGTCTCAGTTTTTGTTGAGAAGGGGAATGTTCATAGGAAGGGAAGGGGGGGTGCGGCCTATAATTAGGCCATCATTGGATATTTTTACAGAATAGCTGAAAACCATAAACACAGTATGTATATGTTCTCTGTTAAAAAGAATGCAAGGGTATACCCACAGTCTGATGTTGTAACTGTGATATGCATGCATTGCAGTGTCTAGGCAAACTTATGCCGAATTATATGTTCAAAGGAAATGATATATTCAGGGAAAAGAAACATCGAAAGTAGAATTTGAAGGATAATTATTCCTAGTAAAAAATGCCTTCTTTTAAACATTCCAAAACTGTGAGAAGGGTTGTGTATACAAGTTGTTTGACCTACCAAATGTTCGTAAATCCTCGCCAGAATTTGAATTTTCCCAAAATGACCCACTTTCTAAAAATATTTACCAAATTGACCCACTTTCGAAAATATTTGTCAAATTGGCCCACTTTCAAAATGCCCCACTTGCTGTCTCAAATAACGAGTTTGATGAAATTAACCTCGTTATTCGATATAGCGAGTTTAGTATTAAGAGTTTCTGCACAACTTAGTTGTCATGCCCCGCTTTCCTAAATACGGGAATACGAGCACATAACGAATGCCCAGTGAATGATTATATATTATCCATAAGCTGTACCAGTTTAACTCAACAATATACAAGAGAAATAACTACGCATGCAAAGAATATAATCACATAAACAATGAATAATCTCAAAGATAATCATGAAATAAGTTCACCAATAATAATCCAACATCCGGGATAAAACAAAATTCGGGTCATAAAGCCCAAGAATACAAAGTATGATAAAAAGAAATACAATAAGCAAATAAGAAAAGATAGCTAAGTAGTCTAAAGACCAGCTCCAATCTTCAAAGAGTTTGCTCACCAATGTCTTCTGGTATTGCTTCTTCGGTACTTGTTAATACTTGATCTAAAAAGAAAGAACAAAGTGCCATTAGAGTAAGTCGTGGGCAGCAAGTAGAGAAAACAGAGATAAAGGAAAGCATGAATATGAAAGGAAAGAAACATGGTCAAGACAAAGAGCAAAGCAAAGGCAGGCAAAATATTAAAGGTCTACAGTAAATCACGCATGTAATGCGGGATGTCAGGATCAGGAAGGAAATGCAGGTTATTAAGTATTTTATTAATCTATCTAGTGCACGTACTACTGTGTCCCATTCCACAGGTTCCGCGCAAACACACAGTGAACGTTTTAGACTGATGGTGAATTCTCGGTCTGTGTACTCGGCCTAGTAATCAGTATTTCATGTTTAGTATCAGTGTTTCTCGAGCAGTGTTTATCGGGCAGTAGTTTATGGCCATCAGTATCAATCGGTGCAGTTCAGGCAGTAGGGCCCGACCGAGTACAGTTTCCGATCGTTCACTACCAAGTCTACTCACGGTACCCCTGCTTTTTATTAGTTATTTTAATCCTATGTGAGCACGCAAGAAGGTGTTAATATTGTATAATACTACTAGTAATTTACATGTGCGATGCACGTCTTAATAAATATAGTTTTTTAAAATAAAAATTTAGACATAATCTGGATTTGAACTTAGAACCTCCTTTATAGTAGTTATGCACGTGTATTGTACGGGTTGGTAGATTGACAAAACATTTACAAATGACACTAAGGCCTTCTCCCATTATAATATTAGAGATAAGAGTATTTCTTAGTTTTTAAAAATAGTGGGGGTATATGCTAATTTTCACATTTTAAATGGGGACATTTGCTAAAATATCCCTGTTTTAGGGGCTGCACGTGCATCACACGGGTATGTTTGGTGGATTTAGTTTGGCCGTATATTGTACGGGTTTGCTCAGTTACAAAATTAGGGTTTGTTTGTTTACAACCCCAACTCTCCCATTAAAATAGTAGAGATGTGTGACTAATTCTATGCGTTACAGACAATTCATGAAGCAAACAAGTCATTTACACACATATCACATGATCAGGACAACATGACCTTGCTGTACTAAAATATGGATTAAGGTCACTACAAGATAGCAAATCTGAATCTGCCGGAAGAACTGGAAAATAGATTTCTACACAGTTCCAGTGAGTATAATTAAGATATATAAAAGATATAAGAACTAAGGTGAAAACTCTATTCTAATCAGGTTTTAAGTTCAGGCAGCATGCAGTAGGTTGTGTTCTAGTAATTGTTTCGGGTTAGAGAACTCTTTATTAAAACCTATAAAAATTCTGGGAGATACCCATACATCTTTAGGTTCAGCCTAAATTATTTCAGATTTTTCTTGTACTATTAACAGGGTCAAATAAAATATAGAACAGCAAAGAATGCATAAAATTATGGGTCTGAAATTACTAACACAGTTGCTGTAAAATGATGATATCTAACAGATAACAAATTGGAAATTAAATCCAGTCTGGAGAAAAATTATCTAGACATCAAGGGCTACATTTTATGTTTAGTAAGTTCTTTCAAATTATGTCTCTAGCATGGTCAAAAATCTAATTCAAAATGAAACATACAGCAGTCGAGAAATTTGTCTTAGCATGAATAGGCAAATAAATAAATCATATGTTCACATCTAGCATGCAAATTAATAATAAAGTGATTCTTAAGTGTCAACATGCAATTTCTAAGGTTCAAGGTACATTTATTACAGTCATGGTGTCAATTCATCAATTAAAACCGAATCAGTATATTTATGTCCATTTCATCAAGCAGTTCTAAGCTTAAATCTAGTTATTTTAATTGTGCATATGCATGAAACATTGATGAATGAGTTATAGATCAAGGAGATGGCACGAAATTAAGAGTATGTTGGGTTAGCTTGTGTAAACCCTCGATAATCTTAACGGAATTGTCAAAAGCAGATTTTTTATAACAAAATGGATGGATCTACTTGCATGAGATCAATTAATCTTGAACACAAACAATAAAAAGGGTTCAAGAAGAGACTTGTCTGTTATTGCAAGTATAATTAAAATAGGAATAACAGGATCAGAATCACGGGGGAAATCACCAAAAGCACGCGCCAAGAACCACAGCAACAAAGCATAGCAACAGCAAAAGCTCCACACCAGATCTGGGCAGAACACCAAACGGCGAAGTGGGATTTGCTGTGTACAAAAAGCAAACACTTAAGTCCTCCACTGCCCTCTTTTCCTCACACCAGATCCGCCCCAAACACGGGACAGCGGATGGAGATCTGAGGCGCCCGAACACCGAACAGCGGAACGAACCACTCACAATCCGTCTTCCCCAATTCGACAGAGAGAGAAGGAGAGAGCGGGAGAACTGGCGACGACGACACGACACGGTGGCGGGGCAAATGCGCTGCACTGTGGCGGGGGCAGAGCGGCGGTGACTGGTCGGGAAGCAACGCAATGGCCAAGAACGGCGAGGATGAGTGCTCTGTTTCGCGCTCGAAAACAGAGGAAGACGGTAATGACTGGGTACTGGCTCTGGACGGCGACAATGACGACGATGAGGGCTTGGTTCTCCGGTGGTTTCGGGGTGAACGAATTGGGGATCGGAGCACGGGATGGTGGAGGCGAGGAATGGGTTAACGGGTTTCGGTGAGTTGGGTTGCGGTGGGTCTCTTGGGCGAATATAGGGGGAAAGATCGGAGGGGTTGATGGTGGCGATGAAGACGAGGGAACACGACGGGTGTAATGCCCCGATTTTTATTTAATGAAAATTATTTATTATTTATATATATATATATTTTTGCACGTAGTGTGCACGTGCCTTCTTCGTAATATGAAATCTTATGATTACTTTCATTATGAATGATGAGTATGTGCATAGAAATATATGTATATATGTGCTGTAATTTTTATAAAAGGCCCTTTATTTTCAAATAAACTAAAGCCCAAAGATCTCATTTATTTTTTGATAAAAGCTATTAGTTTGGCCCATCAATTTAAGCCCATAAATTAATTCTTTGAATAAACAACTTGTAAGGTAAACACTTTTCAAAAAGATTATATTTTTTTTATAGAAATGTATTTGTACAAGTTTTTAGATGGAGACTTGCGCATGCACGTGCATTTCACACACACGTGCATGAGCACCATTTTTTCCTTGGCCGGTTTTTGGAGGAGGTGGAGATGGTGTAGGAGTGGTTACCTAGTTGTGGGAAGTTATTACAACTTCTACTCTCATCCTAGCCTTCCATCTCATAACTACTTACTAAATCCTAGCCCTCCATTTCACCAAGGATTTAGTATAAATACCCCATTTTCTCAAGTGTCTTCTACACTAAGAATTTCATTGTAAGAGAGATATATTGTAAGAGAGTTGTGTGTGATTGTTCTTTGGAGGCCGGTTATCATTTCAGAAGGTTTCAATAGCAAGGAGCAAGGAGGAGAAGTCACATTATCAAACTAGAAGGCTTCGCGGGATTCGTTTACTTTGTCAATAAGGTGGGTGTTTCTCAGGACTTCTAATATAGTAATTATGCTATGGCAATAATGATTGTTACCATGCTCATGAAAAGTAAGTTTAAATATATTAGATTGTCCTGTGTATGCTTATTGTGAAAGTTGTGAAAGACTAATAATGAAGTAATGACACTTTAAAAAGACTGTAATTGGCCTGTACAGTCGACCATCATGTGGACAAGTCGACTGGTACGAGGCGAATGTTTTTCTCATGATTTATTAGAAGATTTAATTGTGTACATGTATACAAACTGAAGTGATAGAATGATTGCTAAATCCATATCCTCCATGTTGTATATAATTGAGGAGACAAGAACGGATGAAAAAGAACTAGTGATAATTAGAAAACTAGGAATGACCCGTACAGTCGACTGCTAATGTAAACAGTCGACTGGTACATTGGGATAATTATGTACAGTTCAGAGTTCCATGAAACGTGGTATTTTAATGTGTTGTTCTAGTGTGTTAAATTGAGATTATTATCCATCTCTGCAAGTAAATGATGAGTAAATGAAAGTGCATGCTTAGCATTTCCTTGAGGAAAGAAAACATTAGTTATGTGAAATTTATATGTTGTGATGTTAGTGAACAGATAAGAAATTACATGTTTATGTTAGTATGAATATATTGTAATGTGACAAAAGATGTATGTGAATTGAAGAACAGAAGGAAAAGCTGATTCCTTAATTTGAAATTTAACCTGTTCAGCCGACTTAATGCATGTAGCAGTCGACTGGGCTGAGCATGAAAAGTGTACTGCTAAATCATCCAGAACAGACGACTGATTTGAATGACAGTCGACTGTCAAGTGAATGATATTTTTAGACATGAAAAATTGCGGAGCAGCCGACTGGCCATGTGCAGCAGTCGACTCTCCTGAGCAGTTATGAAGAACTTTATTTGACTGAACAAGTCGACTGGACTGTCTCCAAGTCGACTGTCCTGGATACTTTTGATATATCAGAAATCTTATTTGCCTTATGATAAAGATTGTGAATTTTATGGTTGATATTGGTAAACTCTATTTGTCGTTGCATGAATTTACATGAAATGAATCATTGATTTGAATTGGGAATTAAATGAATATGAAAGCTAGGAACATGATAAAGGAAGTCTGAGAGACTATCAAATGAATTATGAGTTGGAAATGCTCAAATTAGAAATTGTGAATTTGAATTGAACCAAAGGAGTAGCTAAGTCTCTCCCGGCATTTGGAAAGAAATGAAATGAAATGTGAACTGAAAGACCAAGGTTGGTCAAGTTGAATAAATGAATAAGTCCGGTTTAGTGGAGAGGCTAACTCTAGAGCTTTGATTTTTATTCATGATTCTAATAATTAGTACATAGTGGAGATGTGATGAAAGTGAGAGAAAACACAAGTATGAGAACTAGAGTTTACGGTGCGGGTGTGTGAGCCACAGAATGCATGCTTGATGAGTCAAGACATGGCGTGGGCACAACTCAGTAATGATCGGACTTTAGCCACGCTTGTGGGGTGTTTGGTGACTGCAAGAGGATCGTGTGCCATGAAGGAGGCTGAATTGCCACATAATGCATGCTTGATGAGTCAAGACATGGCATGGGATTCCCCTCCAGATTTTCTGTACACGAGCTTGTACTCATAGATCATCTAGGATACTCACCGTAGTTACATTAGTAGATTAAGTCATGGCGAGGGATTGAACCCTACAAAGATGAAGAACGATTAAGAGGCTTGCCCTCGGACCTATGTAGTATGGGATGCATAGAATCCGAACAAGTGCGCATTAGTGTCATGTAATATAAATAATTGCATTAAGGATTAAGTGCACAATCACGACACGACTTCATTAAGATTTTTCCCTTTACTTTAATTTGATATGTGAACAAGTTTGTGATCTGTTAAGAAATGAGAATCGTTATACTGTTTCTGGCATAGAGAGGATGGCCATATACAATTATCGTCGGTTGAATAAACTGACGTACCCACAGTTTTATATGCAGGATAAATGGCATGATAAAGATTAAAGAGGAACAAATGCTTAAAGATTATTCAATGTTGTTGTACATTTGTTCAATCGTTGTAAATTTTACTTCCGCTGTGCAGTGTAAATTGTAATGTATTCATGTAAACTCTGATGTAAAGTGAAAAGTTCAAATTTCCTTGTAAAATTGTACTAAATGAAGCGAAAAGATCCTGTAGAACTTCTCAAATTCAGTGTATTTGGGATTCGGGCATTACAACGGGTGGATGAGGACGATGTGGAGATGATGAGATGGGCAATCGGAGTAATGGAGTTGGCGATGAATTAACAGGGAGAGGGAGACCGGGAGATGGAAACACGAAGAGAGAGGGGGAGAGATGTACAGTAACGGGGGGAGGGGGGGGGGGGGGGAGGAGGAGGAGGAGATTTTAAAAAAAAGGATTAAGGTTAAATGACGACTGGGGTTTTTTAATTAGGGTTAGGGTATTTATAGGGGAAAAAGTGGGATATTGGGTATTGGGTATTTGGGTATAAATCCAGTAAGTAAAATAGATAGGGTATAAAGATATAAAGATCAATATAAACCCAAATACAAAAGAACATGATTCATAACAAAAATATAATTTGTACTACGTAAACTATTTAGAATAATTATAAATACATTTGTCAAATAAGAATTTAATAATCAATAATAAGTAATCATAGTAGAAATAATAATAACGATAAAATACTAACATTAATAATGGAAATCCTCAGGATAAAAATAGGAATTTTGTTGAAATAGTCGAAACAATAATAATATTTTTGAGGTTTAAAATGCAAATAGTTGATCAAATAAAAATGGAAACAAAGTTTATTCAAATGATTATAATTATTGTTTAGAAAAACGTTTTAATAAAGAAACTCAAACGAATTTAACAATAACAATTTATAAATATTGAGATACAGAAAAATACTCGTGAAAATACGTATTTCCAGAATTAGGGGTTACATTAGTTTAAAAAATGAAAGGAAAAATACCAAATGAGACTCGTTGTCTCAAACAGCGAGCGTGTTCATGCCACACTGGCTATTTGAGATAGCGAGCCTAACTTTAATTTATTTTTTAAAAAAACACAGTTGCTTTCTCTCGCATCTTCATTCCATCTCCCCCATCCTTTATTCACCCTCTCCCAACTCCGAACCCAAAACTCTAGCTTTCAAATTCGATCTCTCATCCAAAAATATCATCAAAAATCTCTTCCAATCAACTTTATCTCTCACTACCCTCTCTCCTCACACTCTCAAAATCATGAACCCATCATCCATGATCCCCATATTTGGAGATTTCAGGAAGGGTCAAGAGGGCTGCAGCGAAGCGGGTTTATTCATCTCGTCCTTATTCTATACATCCTAAAGCACTCATCTATTGTACGGTATGACACTATGACTTCATTCGTTTGCATATGAATTTTGGGTTAATTTTGAGAGTGTTTGTTTGATTCTAATGTTGACAAATGGTGTTGTTGGAATTGGAATTTTTGGATTGGTGTAGTCGGAATTGGGTTCTCGAAGTATGATTTGTGGGATGATCTAGCTTGTTTATTGAATTATTGCTAATGTACATTGTTAGAACGTTAGTATGTAATGATGATAAAAACCGTTGTCGGATCAATGGGTTGTTGGATAGGGTTTGTGGGATCAATGGATTGTTGATAAATATTGAATTGTTCATAATGAGTTGTGTTTGTGTATCAATAGGGTTTGTGTTTTGAAGTATTGAATTGTTAGGTAATTTTAAAATTTGAAGTATTGAATTATACTAAACTGAAATACAATCTCACTTGTAGTGTACACTACTTAATTACATATGGCACGAATGCGGGGTAATCTTCAAGAAGAATCGAGTAGTAGACCACAAATTCGTATTATTTATTTAATTAGATTAAAAATACATTGTTTGGGTAGTATCTAACAAATGTCGAATAAAATTTGAAGAACACGTCTAATGAAGGAGTACCCCCAAGTAACTAAGGCGGGAGACCACGAACTTGTTACGGACCTCCGGTTAGTAGTGGTTGTGGTGGTGGAACAGGACGTACAAATGTAAGATGAAGTTTTCTTTCTTTGATCATTTTGATTTAGCTTCAATAAAATGATATATTGTTAAATTGATGTTTATTATTTTTTGTTGTGTAAGTCTTACCTAATCGGTCTTTTTTCCTAAATGAGTCAGACCCGCCTTCATCATCTTATGTTCCACTTGAAGGTCCCGGTTCTCTCGACCCAAGACTCTTGGCCTTGCAAGCATAATATCATTCAAATCTGTATGGGACGGAGAATCAAAGGAGTGTATTTTTTGGGGGCACACCACCTTGCCCATGCATCCACGAATTCATGAGCTGTTACGGGATTGCGGTTTGTAGGGTATTGGTTTGATGAGTTCAAATAAGGCCAATTGACTTCTTCTAACCGCCCTTCTCGAGAGATGACGCCCGAAAATACACTTTTTCACTTGCCGAAAGGGGAGATGATTGTCATGGTACAGGATATTGCGGTTATCACAGGTCTTCCGATTAATGGACTGGAACGATGAACTTCGATCCAGAGATTCTTGTTCCAGAATACCTCGGTGTACGGGCAGATCCTCGGGCAGCAATTGGGAAATCCATTCAGCTGAAATAGTTGAAGGATACTTTCAACGACATATTGAATGATGATTCGAATGAGTACGAAGTCGAGTGCTATTCTAGGACATACATATTGTCATTATTTAGAGGTATCATGTTCCCGAACTCGACTGGCCACTTGGTGTCACTGATGTATTTGCCTTTGATCGCATACATTCGGAAAGTTGGGACGTACAGTTAGGGTAGTGCGGCATTGGCCACACTGTACAGGAGTTTGTGCAATTGCACCCTTGGTGCTGTTCAAATGAATGTGCCTATGCATTTGCTGCAAGTCTGGAGTTGGGAACGTAATCATGAACTAAACTAGGTTGACGTGGCAACTCATCTTCGGTAGGATCTGAACTAGTTGTATTTGTGAACGTGTCTTCTTGTGGGGACGGTGAGATTGCATGTGATTCATGTCCTTGGTTAGAAGTCATCTCATGTGTCAACACTTCACATACGAAACTTAAACTAGGATCAACATGTGGCTGAGCATTATTAATTTGGTTCTGCTGAATATATAACTCCAATGCAGACCAACTATAATTGAGATCAAGTGTCATAGCAATTATGGACTTTAGAGCGTTATCATTATATACGTACACTGTCATACAATATTGACCATCTATTTTTTCCACCGCATAGCGAGCTAAAATTTTAACACTCCATTGATCTCTATCCCAATTAGTAACTTAATAAATTTTATCTACTAGTTCTGTCATTGTAATAGTACAAGGTGCCCAAATTATTTCAGGATCAACGACACTATAACAAAAACCTAGCTTTGGGTCATAAATTATTGAATCACCAAAATATAACCAAAAAAGAATATTGTAATCCATACCTATACATATTTATACCAAAATACGAGTCATTATCTAATCACAAACTAAACCTATCCAAGTGTACATGAGAAGGGGTTATACAAATAATACCTTCAAAACAATGATCAAGAAGATTGAGCAATTGTTAATGCGGATAAGAGGGGGTAGAGAATGTGGATGAGACGATTGCACTTGATTCCCTATCTATCTTCTTGACCCTTCCCGAAATCTCCAAATATGAGGATCTTGGATGATGGGATTAGGGTTTTGAGATTGGGAGGAAAGAGGGTTGTGAGAGATGAAGTGGATTGGAATAAATTTTGGAGGGGATTTTTGGGTGAGAGGACAAATTTGAAAACTATGATTTTTGGGTTCGGAGTTGGGAGTGAGGGTGGATAGAGGATAAAGAGAGAGATGGAATGAAGAGGTGAGAGAAAGTGAGTTTGTTTGTTTAAAAAAAAAAAGTAAGACTCGTTATCTCAAATAGCGAGTCTGATATAAACACACTAGCTGTTTGAAACATCGAGTCTTATTTGGCATTTTTCTTTCACTTTCTTGGCCCAGGTTGTGGAGAAACCCTTAATACTAAACTCGCTATCTCAGACAACGATAGTGATTAGGTCAGTTTAGTAAATATTTTCGAAAGTGGGTCAGTTTGGTAAATGTGAGTCATTTTGGAGAACAATTTCTGGGATTTTACTACAATGCCTGTGGAGAGTGAGCTTCAGTTCAGGACAATTCTGAGAAGAAATGCGTTTCAGTTGAGGATGAGAAAAGAAATGTAAATGTGTAGATGAGGTGATATAACAAGCAGGATAAGGTGGTTCGGTCCTTTCATCTCTCTGCCTGCTCATGCTGTATAGCCTAAAAGGATCATCGATTGTGTTAAGAAGTTCATTTGTGTTTAGAAGTTTTTGTTAGATTAAGTTTGAGAAAATTAGCTAGAATTATTGAACAGCTTAACTAACCTAAAACCTATAGCAATCAAACGCGCTTACAATGTGAATGACCAAGGCTTAATTCCGACCTAAAACATATAAAATATACTATTTCCAAAGTTCGCCATGAAATTGTTTCAAGTTTATATAGATGCAAAAGGTTTTCCAAAACCAGTGGATTTATTGAATTTTTTTACCAAAATGACCCACTTTTTGAAAGTATTTACCAAACTGACAAACTTTCGAAAGTATTTACCAAGTTGACATACTCGCTATCCAGATAGCGAGTCTAGTTCAACTGAACTCGCTATCTCAGATAGCGAGTTCAGTTGTACTTATTTTTCAGAAAAATTTTAAACATGCCATTTTGATCTGAAATGTATATAACTATATTCGCTATCGCAGATAGCAAGTCTAGTTCAACTGACATTGCTATCTCAGATATCGAGTGTAGTTGTACTCATTTTTTAGAGAAATTTCAAACATATAATTTCTACCTGAAATGTATATAACTATACTCGCTATCTCAGATAGCGAGTCTAGTTCAACTGACCTCGCTAATTCAGATAGTGAGTACTTATTTTTTAGAAATTTTTTTAATATGCAAATGTATAGACCTACGCTCGCTATCCGAGATAGCGAGTTTTGTTGAACTAGACTCGCTATTTTAGATAACGAGTGTAGTTATATATATTTCATGTTCAAAGTTTCTCTGAAAAATGAGTACAACAACACTCGCTATCTGACTCGCTATCTTAGATAGCAAGTGTAGTTGTATAGATTTCATGTTAAAAAAATTCTGAAAGTTTAGTACAACTACACTCGCTATCTGAGATAGCGAGTCTAGTTCAAATGAACTCGCTATATGTTGTTGTATGCATTTCAGGTAGAGTTAATATAAAATGGATTTAAAGTGTGTTTTAGTTGAGTGTATTTTTGGTTACTTCTTACTTACCTCATCATACCATTTTCAACTGCAACTAGTAATGCTAATTATACAACTAATTAAGTTCGTACCACTGTTGCAAGAAACAAATATGTCGTCTATTGAAAAGTGTAAAGCTTTGCAGCTACTACCAAACAACAGCTACAGTTATTATTATTGCATGTCATAACAGTTGAACGGCAATATTACATGCAATAGTGTGATAGCGAAACAGCAAGCTAGTCTTTAAACACTCCCGATCGATACTCGCTATCTTAGTTAGAGAGTGTGGTATATCTCAGATATTAATATTGTTTTCACCAAACCCACTATCTGAGATAGCACTTGAAAATTTTCTTCAAGTTTTAACATCTCAATATACACTCGCTATCTCAGACAGCGAGGTTATTTTCACCAAACTCGCTATCTAAAATAGCTAGTGGTCATTTTTGGTAAATACTTTCGAAAGTGGGGTAGTTTGGTAAATACTTTTAAAAAGTGGGTCATTTTGGTAAAGAAATTCTCATCTGTTCATGTACATGTGTAGATCAAATCAAAACAAATAGAGTAAATCATCCTTTCCATATACAAATATCATATACACTTATTCGCAGAAGGTGTTTTTCCAAAAGAATCCTTTTTGCTTGATGCTCGGTTCAGGGATGACCGAGTCAAAAGCCAAAGGGGATTTTTTTTTTCTTCTAAAGAAATCCCTCCAAGATCTTAAAATTCCATTCAAGTTTCTTACCAATCCCTATTTTCCGATTATTCCTTGATCCACCTACAAAATGATCAGAAGTGATGAATTTGGGTCCATGTGCAAATTCTGAAAATCATGATCTACTGGATCAATTTTGGAGTAAAAATAATAATGGTTTATATGAGAATACAAAGGATAAAAGATTGACTGTAAAAAAAATGATTAAAGATTTTCTTAAGAGAATTATAAGCTCTTAAACCTTTGCACGGATACATCCCCTCTCGAGAAATTTAAAAATTGTTTTGCTAGTTTATTGTAAAGCGGTGATATTCATTACCTATACACTTGTGTGAAATGTCGGACATATGTGCTTTCAAACTTTTATTTGGAGTAGGACATTATTTTTATTATTATTATTATTAGTATTATTATTATTAAAAATTCATTGATTGCGAATGCAAATAGTAGTACATAATAAAATTGAAATAAAACACAGTTTACATATGTACTGTAGCGCTTGGTATTCTGACATTGACTAGAGGTCTTTTATTGAACTCGTCTTACCCTAAAAACCAAAGTCACATTTTATCCTTCAACAGATAGCTATTCTCCACAATTTCTCCATTTTTTCCAAAAAACTAGTTTCACTATATTAGAGCATTCACGGTCGTGCATGCTAAAAAATAGCAAAATACATAAATAGAAATAACATTTTGTTGTTTTGCTGCAGTAGCGAAATGACAAAATATAACAAAGTTAGAGGAAATTTGAACGAACGAAACATAATGTTTCGTCCAAAGAAAATCCTATACAAAATTCTTTACAATCAATCTCATATAATCTTTCCCACCACTCATCTCCTCCATCCAACCGTTCATCTCTTTACTCCATATATAATACTACATGTTTTTTCATAGAATCCAAAAAATTACAAACAATTTTGCAGAAAGCACCTCCATCTCCTTTGGAGAATCATGGACGAAACATGACATGTTTTGTCTGTGGGTTTTTTTTCCCGGGGTTTTATTTTAATTTAAATTTCACTATTTTCAGGTTTCATCCGATTAATTAAAAATATTATAAAATATTTAGAACGAAGTATCATGTTTCGTCCAATATAACATGCATATTGCTATATCTTTTATCAAATATTACATCTACTGTTGTGAAAAAGGCAAAATATGACAAAATAACATACGACTGTAGCACTCTCTTTGTCATAAAATGCATAATATGGATATACAACATACGATTGTGGATGCTCTTACAACTATGACCGCTCACTCTTCAGCTCTGATGGAGCCTAATTTGAAAACTGCAAATTATAAAAGTATTGCACAAAATTTAAATATTTGTTGTGAACTCATGTGAAAAAACACCAAAGCCGTATTGGTCACTTACACTCACTGGGCCAACACCGGACCCCACATTTCGTTTTCCATTTCCCACCCGCATAGAAAAATCACTTCTCGACCCCTGAATAGAAGTCTCCAGAAGCTCAGTCCTCTCACCTATATAAACCACTCCATTCCCCAAACCCTAGATCTCAAATCAAACCCCAGCTAGCCCCCATCTTTCTCTCTCATTTGTTTCTTGGTTTTCAACAATGGCGGCCGAGACCGAGACGTTCGCCTTCCAGGCCGAGATCAACCAGCTCCTGAGTCTGATCATCAACACCTTCTACTCCAACAAGGAGATTTTCCTTCGCGAACTCATCAGCAATGCTTCCGATGTGAGTATCACAAAACCCTAACTTGATTTTGGTCGAGTGTTGGCCGTAGATCTGTTTCGGTTTTTTGGTAGATTATCGGTTAATTAATTAGTCTTGTCATGTTTTGGATTGAATTAGATGAGCTCTAAGAGCATATCCAATGGGGGCTGTATTTCTCATCTCCATAATGGAATAATCCCGGGAATATTTCATTATATAGACTAGTAGTTTACACGTGCGATGCACGTTTTAATAAATGTAGTTTTTTGAAATAAAAATTTAGACGTAGTCTTGATTTGAACATATGATCTCCTTTATAATAGTTACGCATGAAGGACAAATGACACTAAGGCGTTCTCCCATTATAATATTAGAGATTAGAGATGAGAAAATAAAGGGGCACTCCAACCATGCCCCCTCTATAGTTTATATAATAATTTTTTCACCAAAAAAGAGTTTTAAATTAGTTTTGTTGTAATAAATTTTACATTAAATTGCTTATATTAATAATGAATTTAGGAAAAAATTATACCATTGAAATTGTCTGTGGAGAGCTTTAAAAATGAGCCTAATATTAGTGGCTTTTGGAACTAATTTTAAATCAAGAATTTTTTTTACTTGCAGTAACCATTTGAGTAGAGTTATTAATGTTGATATTTGTTAAAAAATAATTAGTACTTTTTAATCAATGTTGATTTTAGTTAACTAATTTAGAGTTAAAAGAATACAAGTGGTATTTTTAAAATGTTGTGTGCTGATAGAGGGTTAAAAAAGGGAAAAAAGTGTGAATAGTGTTATAGAGGCCCTTTTATATTTGGAGAGAAATCTCCAAATATAAAGGGGCTAAAAAATATAGCAAAGTTCTAAAGCCCCAGAACTTTGCTCTATTTTAGAGTTATAGAGCACCATTGGAGATGCTCTAAGAGCATTCCCAATGGAACCCCATCCTCATCCCCATTTTGTGTTTCCATTTTGGCATATTCTTTGGAATATGCTATTTTGATTTGGGGTTTCAAATGAGGTGCTCCAATGGTACCCCATTTTGGGATTAGAAATTTTTTTGGTAATTTTTTTTGCACAAAATTAATTTTTTGTATGCAAAAAGATAATACAAATAATTAAAAAGTTATAGTACAATTAATTAGAAAAGATAATACACTTACTTAGAATTATTGATTCATATGATTAATTTATATACTTAAAACAAATCAGGATGATATTCAATATTGGTTTCATATTAAAGATCTCGTTAAAAAATTAACAATAGTATAATTATTGTCTATAAATAAGAAATATAAAAAAAGACTAAAAGAACAAATTAAATAAATAAATATATACTAATATATTCCATAATTAAAGGAGGGGGTTTTGTGCAAAAGAAACAATTTGCCGAACCCAAATTGGAGCCGGCTTCAATTAAAGATCGGCATTTTTTTGGGGGGTGGGGGCCCCACCATATGTGGTCCGGTTGGGGGGTGGTTTTGCAGAAATGGTGAAAGGGGGGGGGGGGGGGGGGGATTATAAGGAATGGTAGGGAATGCTCTAAACTCTAGACCCTATTTTTCAAACAAATTTATAAAAAAATTTGTACTGAAACACTAGTTAACCACTTCTTTTTTACCTTCATTTTAAAAAACTGAACAGGTGCTTTGCATGTCAAGATTTTGTCTAAGGTGTATTGATTTTATATGGGGGGGGGGGTGCGCTATAAATATGCTTAATTAATTTTACTAATATTGTGATTAATCCACAACAGGCATTGGACAAGATCCGTTTTGAGAGCCTTACTGACAAGAGCAGGCTGGATGCCCAGCCGGAGCTCTTCATCCACATTATTCCAGACAAGGCTTCCAACACTCTTACCCTTATTGACAGTGGTATTGGGATGACTAAGTCTGATCTTGTTAACAACCTCGGTACCATTGCCAGGTCTGGAACCAAAGAGTTCATGGAGGCGTTGGCTGCTGGTGCTGATGTTAGTATGATTGGGCAGTTTGGTGTTGGATTTTACTCGGCTTACCTTGTGGCGGAAAGAGTGGTTGTGACCACCAAGCATAATGATGATGAGCAGTATATTTGGGAGTCACAGGCAGGTGGATCTTTCACTGTTGCAAGAGACTCTGGAGAGCCTCTCGGAAGGGGAACTAAGATCACTCTCTTCCTCAAGGAGGATCAGGTATATATAATATATATATAATATCAACCTCATTTCTTTTCTCAATAGAATGTTCATGTATGCTGTACTTAGTTTTTGCCTTGCAAGAGTAATTGGAATTGGTTGCATGATTGTGTTATTGCATATGATGTTTCTTAATTTGCAATGTGCATGCATGTTTTATTTTTCTAAGGTTCTTTGCTAAATTTTGTTCACATGACAACTGTTATTTCCCCTGTTTCACAAAATCTGTAATATTTCAAGGTCACAAAATTATGTTCGAGTATTTTGGTTGATGTAAATAGATCATTTTTTTCTGATTCGAGGAATGTTGGTTGACATGAAATGCTGGTTCTAGATTAAACACCATTGTAGACTAGTGAAAATTGTTGATCATCTATATCTTAGATCCGAAAATTTTATGTTAATGATTTGATTATGCTTAGATAAATAAAGGTATGTAGTTATGGAATTTCTTATTTGATGGATGCTGTTTTTTTTAACCATGTATTTAGATGTTATCTACACTAAGTAGGTTGAGCTTTTGTTCTCATCTGTCCTTGTTTGGTTTCTTCATTCTTTACTAGCTTGTATTGTTTCGCTTCATGGAATATCTAGTTGCTTTTACTGTTGCTTGACTTCATTGATTACTTTTGTATGGCTTAATTTATTGGTATTATTGTTACTTTTTCCTTGTGCCTTGTGTTTTATTTTCGCTGTAGTTTTGATATCCTGTGATATAAATTTGTTATTACTTTTCTCTAATATGTTGTTTCTCTTCAAATTTGACTTAATGGTGACTTGTAGATACACATTTCACATGATTTTTTCATGAAATTTTTTTAACCAAGTTTTTGCTAATTCACTTTACAATTAATATTTTTAGTCATTTGGTGGGTTGGAAGTTCTCCTGTTATTATAACAGGCATTTCCAATTCACATTATAATGGCTGTAGATTTTGTTAGATTGTTTGTTGAATGCTGCCCTCCCTAGTTGGTTATGTTATTTATGTTTACTTGCCTGTTTACTTGATTGTTATTTTGGTTTAATGCATTCTAACAAGTCAAATATTTCAATTCTACCGTAATTTTTGAAGGGTTTTTCCCATATCGGTCAGTAACAAATATTTTAATTCCATATAACTCACTCACAAATATTTAATTCCATATAACTACTTTCTAGTGAGTTATATAAAATTAGGTATTTGTGAGCGAGGTATATGGAATTAAAATATTTGTTAGTGGCCCATGTGAGAAAACCCTTTTTTTTTTATAAAAATCTGCTTCTACTCGTTTGTTTCTCATATTAATTAAATTTATTTGCTCTATATTACAGTATTTGCCAGAAAGAATTTTGCAAAATCTGCAAAAGATAATATTAAGTTTATAGATGTTTTGGATTGTTTCCTTAGATATTAATATATATTTTTGTGAAAACATTGCTGATGCATGCTCTCTGAAAACCATATATGTTGGTAATTTGGATACCATCTTACTTATTTCTAGTGGTTTTCTATTTGATTTTATATTTATTACTGTCCTGCTTTTATTGGTGCTTGATGTGCAAGTTATATTATTCATTCTTTAGTCTGCATCCTGGTTCTTTTTCTTCCTCTTATAAATTTCTTTTCGGTGTGTTAACAGTTGGAATACTTGGAGGAGCGCCGCCTCAAGGATCTGGTCAAGAAGCATTCTGAATTCATTAGCTACCCAATCTCTCTGTGGACTGAAAAGACCACTGAGAAAGAAATATCTGATGATGAGGATGAGGAGGAAGAGAAGAAAGACGAGGAGGGCAAGGTAGAAGATGTGGATGAAGAGAAGGAAGAGAAGGAGAAGAAAAAGAAAAAGATCAAGGAGGTTTCCCATGAATGGGCTTTGGTCAACAAGCAAAAGCCAATCTGGATGAGGAAGCCTGAGGAGATCACCACAGAGGAGTATGCTGCCTTCTACAAGAGCCTTACAAATGACTGGGAGGAGCACCTTGCTGTGAAACACTTCTCTGTTGAGGGTCAGCTCGAGTTCAAGGCTGTTCTATTTGTTCCAAAAAGGGCCCCATTTGACCTTTTTGACACCAAGAAGAAGCCTAACAACATCAAGCTCTATGTCCGCCGTGTTTTCATCATGGACAACTGTGAGGAGCTCATCCCTGAGTACTTGAGCTTCATCAAGGGTATTGTCGACTCTGAGGATCTCCCCCTTAACATTTCCAGGGAGACGCTCCAGCAAAACAAAATCCTCAAGGTCATCCGCAAGAATCTTGTCAAAAAGTGCATTGAGCTCTTCTTTGAGATCGCTGAGAACAAGGATGACTACAATAAGTTCTACGAGGCATTCTCAAAAAATCTCAAGCTTGGCATCCACGAGGACAGCCAGAACAAGGCCAAGATTGCTGAGCTTTTGAGGTACCACTCCACCAAGAGTGGTGATGAGATGACCAGCTTGAAGGACTACGTGACCAGGATGAAGGATGGCCAGAATGACATCTATTATATCACTGGTGAGAGCAAGAAGGCTGTTGAGAACTCCCCATTCCTCGAGAAGCTGAAAAAGAAGGGTATTGAGGTTCTCTATATGGTTGATGCTATTGATGAGTACGCTGTGGGTCAGCTGAAGGAGTTTGAGGGGAAGAAGCTGGTCTCTGCAACCAAGGAAGGGCTTAAGCTTGAGGAGGATGAGAATGAGAAGAAGAAGAAGGAAGAGCTCAAGGAGAAGTTTGAGGGGCTTTGCAAGGTAATCAAGGAGGTGCTTGGTGACAAGGTGGAGAAGGTTGTTGTGTCAGACCGAGTGGTTGATTCTCCCTGCTGTTTGGTTACTGGGGAGTACGGGTGGAGTGCCAACATGGAAAGGATTATGAAAGCACAGGCACTAAGGGATTCCAGCATGGCCGGATACATGTCAAGCAAGAAGACCATGGAGATCAACCCAGAAAATGCCATTATGGAGGAACTGAGAAAGAGGGCAGAGGCTGACAAGAACGACAAGTCGGTGAAGGATCTCGTGCTGCTTCTATTCGAGACCTCTCTGCTGACCTCTGGATTCAGCCTTGATGATCCGAACACCTTTGGCAACAGGATTCACAGGATGCTCAAGCTGGGGTTGAGCATTGATGAGGATGAAGCTCCTGCTGATGCTGATACCGACATGCCACCTCTTGATGATGCTGATGCTGATGCTGAGGGCAGCAAGATGGAAGAGGTTGACTAATTTCAATGATTCGGGAGAAACAAGCAGAAGGCAGCTACGTGGTTGTTTTTTTTTTTCTCTCTTAGCATTCTGTTCGGCTTCAAATGACAATTGCTGGTCCTAGGTGGTTGAGTATTTTGCTATGCTGGGTTTTTTTGCTAGTTTGTTTTGGTGGAATGTTTTTTTATTTTCTTATAATTCTGAAATACTGATGGTTTATCTTGTGCTTCTTTATATGTTGTTAGATTTCTTTTCCTTGCAATATATGTTGTGCTTCTTTAATCTCTGCTCTGTAGGAGCAGATGAGTGCCATACTAATATTTTTTCGACAGTTTGGAACCCTGATTTCACGTACAGTTACTGAAATCTGAAGATCAGTGCCATACTAACTGGTTTGCAGGCATCTGAAATCTGAAGGAATTTCTTAGTTGGTTTCACAGTAGATGCTGTTTAATGTTGGAGTTGGATGATGTTATTGCTTCTGTTTTTCTTACAGGATCATATTTTTTGTTTTTTTTCACATGCTCAGGAACTTGCATCAGGATCATATTTATTGTTTTTCTTACAGGAACATATACAGTATAGGATGTTGCCGAAAAAATGTCTGTGAACAGGCAGTGTGTAGTTTCAACTTCCAAGTTTCTTGGCTGGTAGATAACGACTTGGTAGATATGTTTGAGGAAGATCAAAGTTCTTGTGGAAGATATTGAAGAGCCAAGTTGATGATATGCAGTAAAAATAATAATTTTGAATGCTTGAATAAAATAACAAAGAATCTTTGTTAGCCTTAATAATAAACCCTGACTGGATTATTTGCAGTCTGTTCTTTTGTGCAGGTTAAGTACTTAAATCGAAGATGAGACACCTAAATGATTAACCGTCTAAATGATTAACCATTAACTGCGAAAATAGCTCTTGGAGGATCGTATTCAGGCTAAATTTTTTTTAAAAAAACTTCATTTAAGTATCGACCATTTTTTTTTTGAAGGAAAGTATTGACCGATTTTTAAATATACACCTCTTTTTTAAAATTAAAAAATCAGCCATTAACTTTTTTTTTCAAAAATTTCAACATGACGTCCTCGTCATGATCTATTGGATTTTTTGGCACGTGCAGCACATGTGCTATTTTTCCGGACATTTTTGCCATTGTGTTAAAACTTCATTCATCTTTCTATTTTCAAAGAACCTCACATATCTAATTAGGTTGGGGTTGTTTAAAAAACATTATAGAGTTAATGCTTTTTACCGTTTAAATCTATCTTGATCTCCGATTTTTTTTTTCCCTCCGCCTATGGCCGAAGCTGATTTTCTAAATCACCCCTAACACCCACTTGGAAACCCTAGATCTCATCCAAACAGTGGCAGCGAAATTCCTATTTAAAAGATGTTCGAAAATGTCCGAAAAATGGTCGTTGCCGGTTGCTGTTAGGAATTTGAGGATCTTGTTGAGTCTTTGACACAATCAACATAAACCACCAAGCAAAAATAGATCGCACCAATCACACAAAGCACACAAGAATTGTAACGGTTGGGGCTTGCGCCTCAATTCGGGGGAGGAAGAATCGAGATATTATTTCAACTAGAGAAGATACAAAAATATTACAATTCTCACTACGACTAACTCTCAAGCCTAATTGGAACTTGATGTTGCTGACAATGGAGAATCTTTCTCACCCTCTCAGATGAAGTACTCTCTTTTTCTATTCGGCACTCAATAGAATCATATAGATCTATGAGACGTTACAATTGTTTATATAGATCTAGAGACAAACCCTAAGTTAATATCTTGTTACAATAGCCATTGGATATTACATAAGGGATAATCCTACGATAAGAGCCACACGATCTAACTTTAAGAGCAAGTTGACTTTTCACGAATCAACCAGACTCGAGCCCGAAACCCATCAGCGCCGCAAACGGTCGACCGCACCAATAAATCGGTCGACTGTCCCCCTCTCAGGAAGATTGCATACAAGGGTCGGTCGACTGCACATAGGTTGCGGTCAACCGCAACTCCCACTGTTGCTGCCGACTGTTTCTTCTCGCCTCCACTCCGTTTCCAATCGTTTCTATCCCTCATCCGTCTTATCGTCTTCTTAACCAACATCATATGCAAGACATAAACCCAATAATCTCCACCTTGGATTGCATATGCATGAATCCATACCTATGTGATTTAAAACTCTTCTAGACCTTTCTTCTCCGCTTTGTAAACAACATGTTTCTATGGCTTTTTCTGCTAGTTAAACAAACCTGCACCTGTTTTCCTCCAGCTGCAAGGGCACACCCTTGTAGATGTAATCATGGAGGTGCCACCCTCCACATGAACTTTACCTACATCAAGGCTCTCTCCACCTTCCAACGGTATTCGAACATTGCAGTCTCGCTTTGGTAATTCTAGTGACGACTTACTATATGATGCTTTAGGAACAATGGACTTCCATACACTCGGCCGAGTTTTCCCGCTCCCACAAAGCTTGTAGAGGCTGTGTTGACCCTGCCCAATTCCCCTCTTACCCTTTGATATGGCTAAAAATAGAATTAAATCGGAACCGTCCAAATCGGCCACGAATCTTAACGCTTGGGGGAAAAATGGTAATTTCACCTACAAACGGGTTTGCAATGGGTTCAGGGTCTTCTTTCTAAAAGGCCCCACAACCCATGAATGGATCCAGCTCAACCGGGTGCGGGTTCCAACCCGCAACAAATCCGGTTTGGCAGGATAGAATTAGGATTTCTGATTATACTTAATCAACGGCCCTGATTCGCTCTATCCTTTCACTGGGAATTAGAAATTTTATTCCTAAACTGATCCCAAAGGCGGCTATAAATACCCTCCATCCACCACCATTAAGAGGTAATCAATCTTTTGCTAGTTAACGCTCATTCATAATCTTCCCTGATTACTGACTTGAGCATCGGAGGGTGTGTCGTCGGGATCAACTCCGGTGTCTCGCACTTTTTGTAGGTGAACGACAGGAGTCAACGGTCAAACTCCGGTGGAAAGGTTTCAGGTTTTGCTATTCAGTTTTCCTAAGAATCCACAAATACTATCTGTTTGCCCCCACACCAAATTTAGCGGTAACAGATTGGCGCCGTCTGTGGGAAACCACGAATAGCACTCCTTTCTCTTCCCTTAGTTAAGATCATCTCCAGCCATGCCTCCCCGAAAGCTAAGATCCAAAGGGTCCAACCGTGGACCCACTCCTTTTCAACCGCAACAGGAGATCCCCCTCCAAACCGTCCAGCTGCAGGGGCAACTCCCACCACAGCCTGATCAGCCCCCGCAGCAAGATCAACCTCCTATTCAAAATCTCTAACCCCCTCGGGGTCAAACCGGGCCTCAGAATGCCGGTGCGGAGGGTTCTCGTCCCAATCCTCAGAAACAACCCCTTCATCATGACCACGTCTCCGTGCACAACCCCTCTACTGATTAAATGGCATCTCACAACCCCCGAGCTTCCGAAGACCTCCGTAATATCCTTATTAATTGGCAGAAAGAAGAGGACCTTCGCTACCATTTGGATGAAAGGCGGGCCAGTGAGGGAGCCGCCCGCCAAGAACGTCCAAATGAGCGACCTCCTCGTCGCCGGGACTATCGGAGGTCCCCACCTCACAGAAGATGAAGAGAGTCCCCTGAGCACCACAGGAGAAGGCCTCACTCTCCCGCTGGTCGGCAACCCCCGAGGGATGATACTGCACCCATCACCTGTGTCGAATTCTAGCAATTCCAAGCAACTATCTTGCAAGCCCTCAACCTCCGGCCGAACAACAACAATGCCCGAAGGGTCTCCACTCCTCCTCCGGTCCAAAGTTCTCGCCATCGGTCCATAACCCCTCCTCAAGCTCTGAGTAACCGCCATCGCAGTCCTCGCCATTCCCCTAGCTACCATCGCCGAACTCCGCGCTCCCCTTCTTACGAAGACGAGTCCAGAGACTCGCTTGGCTACCATCGAAAGGATGACACTGTCTATCGTCGTCTCCACGAGATGGAGAGGCGCCTCGGCCAACTAGACAGGAAAGAACTAAGAGGAAGGACCCTTCGTCCCAGCCGACCTCCCTTCTCTCAAACAATCATGGAGGCACCGGTTCCAATAGGCTTCAAGCCCCCGCAGTTCGAGACTTACTCTGGGGAGTCAGATCCCGTGGACCATATCGAGAGCTTCAAGACCCTTATGTTGATCCACCAAGCTTCCGATGCCCTACTGTGTAAAACCTTCCCAGCTACTCTCAAGGGTCCGGCTCGGGAATGGTACTCTCGCCTCGCTCCATCCTCCATATTCTCCTTTGAACAATTTGAAACCCTCTTCATCCCCACTTCGTGAGTAGCCGCTGCACAGAGAAGACCAGCATCTCGCTACTCTACCTCAGTCAGAAGAAGGGTGAGAACCTCAGAGATTATGTGAAGCGATTCACCGCGAACGCTAGATCCATTGCTTCCCTCGACCAGTCGGTCGCTGCAGCAACCTTCCAGTCAAATGTCCTTAACTCCAGCCTTCGGTCCTCCCTAGCCAAGAAGCCCCCGCAAAACTTCTCCGACCTCCATCTCAGGAGCGAGAAGTATGTTCGGGCTGAGAAAGCTGAGCATCGCCCCACCTTCGAGGGGTCTTCCTCCGGAAATAAGAGAAAGGCAGCTGAAGAAGAGGGAGCTAAGAAGCTCCAGAAGGACAATGGGGGCCAGTGCCGCCCACCTCCCAGATTCAAGAAATTCACTCCTCTTAACGCCAACATTTTCATTATACACATGGAGGTTGAGAAGGAAGGGGTTATACCTCCTTCCCCGAAGATGAATACCCCTAGCAAGAAGAGGGACAAAAAGAAGTGGTGCCGATATCACCGGAACCACGACCACGACACCAATGATTGTCGGGCCCTGAAGAATGAAATCGAGGCCCTCATCCAAATGGGACAGTTGTCTAAATTCTTGAGAAAGGACCGGGTTGATCCTCCACCTCCTCCCCCCAGGGGGGCTAATAAGCATCCCGAAAGGCACGATGAGACTTCCGAGTTTGAAGAGGAGCGCATTCTGCATCTCATTCATGGAGGCCCCATGGGAGGCACCTCCAACTTCTCTCGAAAGGCTTTCATCAGGGAGGTCAACTCTGTACATGGCATGCCCCCTCCCAAAGGCCTCGGAGTACTGGTCACTTTTTCAGATGAAGACCTCGAGGGTGTCCAAACCCCCCATTGTGACGCACTAGTCATCAACCTCCATATAACAAATTTCAAAGTGGAGAGAATTCTGGTCGACAATGGTAGTTCCGTTAACATCCTCTTTCTCGCAGCTTTCCGAGGACTCAAGCTATTGCGCGACAGGCTCAAGCCCGCCGGCTACACGCTCCATGGGTTCATGGGAGAGCCAGTGACTATCGAAGGGGTAATCACCTTCGACGTAACCGTTGGCAAAACTCCTACTACCCGTACAGAGCCGATGGACTTTATGGTCGTCGATGCCCCAGCTGCTTATAATGTGATTCTAGGCCGACCTGGCCTAGCTGCTCTAGAGGCCGTCCCGTCGGCTTATCACCTCAAGATGAAGTTCCGCACCAGGGCGGGAGTAGGGGAAGTAAGGGGTAGTCAAGAGATGGCCCGCAAATGTTACATGACCTCCACTGGGGGACCAGTTCTCACCCTCAAGACTCTTGAGATTCTCCAAGAGAATGTCCGGCCAACGTCCAAACAGGTAGATGAATGGGAGGAAGTGCTCTTCTCCGAGCAAGATCCGAACCGCAAGTTTCTCATCAGCAAGATCCTCCCATCCGCCCTATGTTCCGACATAGTCCAATGCATTAGAAAGAACTACGACCTCTTCGCATGGTCGGCTGCCGACATGCCAGAAATTTCCGAAGAATTTCTCGTCCACCACTTGAGCGTTTCTCCGGGGTCCAAACCGGTCCAGCAGAAGAGGCACAAATTTGCCCCTGAGCACCAGCAAGCTATAAAGGAAGAAGTGGATAAACTCCTTAAGGCCCGGTTCATACAAGAGGTCAACTACCCCGAATGGCTCTCAAATGTTGTTATGGTTAAGAAGGCCAACGAGAGTTTGAGAACTTGCATCGACTTCACTGACCTGAACAAAGCATGCTTTAAAGATCCATTCCCTCTCCCAAGCATCGACACCTTGATTGACGCCACTTCGGGCCATGAGTTGCTCAGCTTCATGGATGCCTTCTCTGGGTATAACCAAATTCGAATATTTCTCCCGGATATCCCGAAGACCTCCTTTGTCACCGATCAGGGGCTCTACTACTACAAGGTAATGCCCTTCGGGTTGAAGAATGCAGGTGCGACCTATCAACGCCTCTGTAGCGCCCCGATTTCCATATACTGAAAAAACGAGACACGAGCCAAAACCTTTTCTTCAATTAGTCACAATACACAGAAAAACCGGAGAATTTAAAACTTTTTATTCAACACCCAATGTATTACAAGTCTGAATATCATACAACTGCAAAACATTACAATAGTATTACAATAATACCTTTACAACCCCAAGTATTTCAACCTTCAACAAATTACATCAGAGTACAAGGAATGAAGAACAACACTTGGTAACTCTCACTTGAGTACTTCCCAACTAACAGATAATCCATATACATGTTACAGCGGAACTAAACATGACACCGACTCCTCGCTTTCCTTGCCTTGAGTCCTCCTGAATCTCGCACCTGTACTTCTGCGATCCAGTACCTATGGAAGTGGGGACGTCAGTATTCACTGACGCTTTAAGGCTGATAACATAGCAGCGAATCTCCCAAACAGCATACAGAAAACATGGCAATTGTGTCGGTGTAGTTTAAGTGTTTGTGAGTGCTATGACTAGAATCTAACGCAATATTAACTAGGACTAGGATGCTCCTATTCTAATGTCAGCAAGTCTCCGAAGCAACATGCAGCCCATACTACATGTGCCCCTTCTCAAGCCGTTTCTCCATATATAGGGATTTGAACCCGCGTTATGAATTCTAATTGTACACAACCTGTTCCTGACAAATACAACATGACTAATGAGGTTGCAGATGTGGTCAAGTCCTACCAAGGCAGTACGCTCATGGTGTCTATGTCCCACTAATGCAGTCCTCTCGTGGTGTTTATGTTTGCTACTCCTACCCGGCTAACCGGACCTCACTCAAAAACCAGACGAACCCTCGGGGTTTCCGCCAACAGGAGCGCCTCCTGCCGCCCCCTAGCCAGACCATAGTCCATGGCCTGCTCGTATCCCCGGCATAGGACCCAATGGAGTTCCGGGATCCATCCCTAGCTCCGCCCGCCTTATCATGGCACTTCAGGAATCAACAGTGTTACGCAACCCGTGCTCCCAACTCGTGAGACGCCACCGTATGTATCCCTTTGACGGGAAGGTACAACCCAATAACACCACCTAAGGCCTGCCCCAAGGGACAAGTTAGTCGTAAGGCACCCCCTATAACCAACTCCTCTCTTTTCGGCAAAGTGTCTAAGTAAATGATCTTTATAAGTCACTACCTTAATGATGTCCCTGACCCAAACAATCCTGGGGATGACAATATTATAACACAACATGCTAGGCCTTAATTTAGACTCCGCAAGACAACTCTACTAGGCTGCTCAACCTAGACTTACCAGAACCCCTCAGGATCTGGTTCCTGGCCCATCGATCCAAGACCCCGGCCATGCGAACATACATGCATGCCGCTACCCTGAACTTGGATTCCGTCTATACTCCGATCCTCGATCAACCTACACCGGTTAAGATCCGACGGTACACAAGGAGTGTCTCCTCCACAGTTCCTTAGGGGTAAGAAAATATATGTCTTGATGGTCGATAGCCCCTAGGGTAATAATATTACCCTAGATGAGCACAACAACTGTGTACTGGCTAATAAGCTATATACGGGTAAACTAACCACATACGAGCCAATAAGCCACGCATGAACCAACCACTCCCTACGAGCCAGGCGGGCCTCGCATGAGATGACAACGTACATACCAGCTGCGTATGAGCCCAACAACTACGCACGGGCCGGTCGAGCCACGTACGAGCACAACCAAATGCAAACAACCATACTGGTAATCAAACCTAGAAGCAACCAGACGTACTTACTAGCAACTTGATCTTCTATTACTAGAAGTAACAGAAGAATCTACTAATAGTCTATGATAGGCATTCTACCAATGAGAAGCCCGAAGCGACATAATAACCTTCATTGAACTAACTATTACTAATGACCTTTCTAATCCTTATTACCCCTACGGGTGAGGAATGTCCCCATGATATGGTCCAATTTCGATTAGGACTTCACACAACTAGAGTCCATGGGTTCTTTTCGAAGTTGACTAGAACAACCTAGAACATACGTCCGCTTTCTTATTTAACTAGGATGCCACCCTATACCCTTCAAACATGTATGGCTCCTTACTAACATTAGCTACAACAAGGTAGTTATCACTACAATTACAACATGATTCTTTCCTTATTACTTAACCTATAGGAGTTTAAGCATGGTATACAATTGTAAGCATCAACCTACAACAACTAGTCATGGTATATAACACAACCATCAACCCACAACACTCCTAAGTATGAATACGATTTAAGCATGCACTTATAACAAGCTTAAGCATGAATAATTACTATGATCTAAACATGAAGCTTTGCTACAATTTAAGCATGAACTCCTTACAATATGTACACAACATAAGCATGGTTCCTACAATACGGCACACATCATGAGCATGGTTTCATTAACCTACAACATCCTAAGCATGGTAGATTAATTTAACATTAATCCTACAACAATATAGGCATGGATAATTACTTAGCATTAACCTATAACAATCCTAAGCATGGTAGATTAATTTAACATTAATCCTACAACGATATAAGCATGGATAATTACTTAGCATTAACCTACAACAATCCTAAGCATGGTAGATTAATTTAACATTAATCCTACAACGATATAAGAATGGATAATTACTTAGCATTAACCTACGACAATCCTAAGCATGGTAGATTAATTTAACATTAATCCTACAACAATATAAGCATGTATAATTACTTAGCATTAACCTACAACAATTCTAGGCATGGTAGATTAATTTAACATTAATCCTACAACAATATAAGCATGTATATATACTTAGCATCAATCTACAATATTCCTAAACATGGTAGATTAATTGAACATTAATCCTATAACATTATAAGCATGTATAATTACTTAGCATTAACCTACAACAATCCTAGGCATGTTAGATTAATTTAACATTAATCCTACAACAATATAAGATGAATGTCTACTAAATTAGCATGACCATTATTAAGCATGAATATCTACTAGCTAAACATGAGTATCATTTAAGCATAATTATCCATTAATTAAGCATGAAGATCATTAAGCATGGATATCTACTAACTCAAGTATGAACAATGTTTAAGCATGAACATCTTCTATCTTTGTTGAAACATACCTCTACTACAACCTTACATAAACATCTACTACTACTACTTTGTTAAAACATAAACATCCACTACAACTACTTTATTTAACAAAAGCATCTACTACATTTTTATATGAACATGAACATCTACTACAACATAACATCTACTACAATTACTTTATTTAAAACATAATTATCTACTATAATTTTACATAAACATAACATCTACTACTACTTCATAAGCATTTATTTCTTATTTATTATTAGTCAAACATAAAAGAGATCTTTTTAATCATTCTAACTTAGATCTTTTTCATACTAAAATTAGCATCTAAAGATGGGTTCTTTTTACTTAAGATCAATAAAAGAACTAAGCAAAAAATAAAATAAAGTAAGAGTCCTCCATTTGGGTTCAACCAAACATATGTATTCTTTTTAGTCCAAAGTTCAAGAGTATGTCCTACAATCCAAAATGGTTGTATACAAGGTCCATATGTTTATGTATATGAGTCCATGTCAAGTCCTACAACCCAAAATGGTTGTATACAAGGTCCATATGCATTATGTTCATTTTAGTCCAATTCATAACACAAAACAACAACTACTACTACAAGATTCAATCTTTAGGTGTTTATTAGGCATTACTACTAGTTACTTTCTTTCATCCATACAAGTTACAACACATACCACAAACAACATACAAAAACATCACAAGGAAGCACCCAAAATGAAAAGAAACAAACAAGGAGGATGAGAAGAAGAAGCACCAAAACAACAACCCAAACAAACAAAAACAAGTGGAGAAACCCCCACCTTTCTTTCTCTTGATGGAAGGACTTGCTAGCTATTCTTCTCCTTCCCCTAAGCTCCTATGAAAGCTTCTAAAACCTACAAAAGAAAACTCTCAAGTTAAAGGTGAGTTCTCTCTTTCTTTTCCTTTCCTTTCTTTCTTTGTGCTTTGTAAAAAAATGAGACAAGTGGAGAAGGAGGGGGTATTTATAGGATGAAGGAGAGGGTGGAGAGTGCAAAATTGCACACACAAAAGTGCACAAAACCCCTTCCTTCATTTGGGGCAGGTTTTTACCTAGGGGAGGTGGTGGTGTGGTGGAGGTGTGGTGTGGGTATGGTGCTATGTGAGGTGGAGGGTGATGTGGAAGAGAGAAGGTTTCTAGAAGAGTTTCCTTAATCTCCTCATGCATACTTAATCTAGGTTAATTACAAAAACATTAATAATCTAATAGGTTTGTCATAACAAAGACAAGTATTTTGTCCAAAAATACCCAACACACAATTTGTATAATGTACTAATCGACATACTACATATATGTGTGTATATATATGCGTATACCGAGAATCTTCGCATAATCCGTATAAAAATGATTTAATTTCTGAAATAATAATAAAATAAAAATAAAACAAATTTATACAATGTAATATCCGTCCAGGATATTACAGCCTCGTCAACAAAGTCTTTCAGAACCAAATTGGCCGAAACATGGAAGTGTATGTTGATGATATGTTAGTCAAGAGCATCCAAGGGGCCGACTATGTTGCTGATCTACAGGAAGCATTCGATGTATTGAGAAAGCATGATATGAGGCTCAACCCAAACAAGTGTGCATTCGGGGTCTCGTCGGAAAAATTCCTGGGCTTCATGGTCAGCCAAAGAGGAATCGAAGCCAACCCCGAGAAGATCAAAGCCATACTGGACATGGCTCCTCCCAAAAGTGTGAAAGAGGTTCAGAAGCTCACGGGGTGCCTCGCAGCCATAGAGTGCTTCCTGTCCAAGTCAGGGGAGAAGTTTCTTCCTTTCTTTAAAGCCCTCAGGGGGGCTAAGGGCTTCGAGTGGGGTCAACAGCAACAAGAATCCTTCGATCAGCTAAAGGCCTACCTGGTTAACCCCCCTCTCCTCAGCAAGCCTATCCCCGGGGAAACACTCTACCTCTACTTAGCTGCCTCCGAGCAAGCCCTCAGCACTGTCCTAGTGAGAGAAGAAGACAAGGCTCAGAAGCCCATCTATTACGTAAGTAAAGTACTTCGGGATGTCGAGCTCTGGCACCCAAGATTAGAGAAGATGGCGAACGCCTTGGTTATGGCAGCTAGAAAGCTTCGCCCATATTTTCAGTCGCACTTGGTGGTCGTTCTTACCAACCAGCCGCTCAAGCAAGTCCTACACAAGCCCGAGACCTCAGGCCATGTGATGAAGTGGTTGGTCGAGCTGAGCCAGCATGGCATATCATACCAGCCTCGGACCGCAATCAAGGCTCAAGTCTTAGCTGAATTCATTGTTGAAAGCACCATCCCAGAGGTTAGCCAAGCAGCAAACAGGCCTCCTATTTGGACAGTATATGTAGACGGGTCCTCTTGCACAGAGGGAAGTAGAGCCGGGGTCATTCTGGTAGGCCCAGATGATTTCGTTCTTCAATACTCCCTCCGCATTAACTTTAAAGCCTCCAATAAGGAAGCGGAGTATGAAGCCCTTATAGCCGGCCTCGGTATGGCTCGCAAGGCAGGGGCACAATGCCTCCGAATATTTAGCGACTCTCAGCTGGTCATGAATCAAGTCTTAGGCGAGTACGAGGCGCTAGATGACCGAATGGCTAAGTATCTAGCCAAGGTCCAAAATCTCATGGCTCTATTCGAAGAGGCACTCATTCAGCGAATCCCCAGAGAGGAAAATTTCCAAGCAGAAGCCCTCTCCAAGCTAGCCTCCTCCTCCCTTCAGGGTCTCGAGCAGACCATCCTGATTGAAGTGCTCCTCAGACCGAGTATAGAAGAAGAAACTCTCGACTCGATGGAGTCGCTGCCCATCCAACTTCAAGATAACTGGATGAAACCTCTGATAGAATTTCTAAGAGATGGACTCCTACTCGAAGACCCAAAGGAAGCTCGCAGAGTCCGAACCAGAGCGGAGCAGTACACCCTTGTTGAGGGGGTTTTGTACAAACGCTCCTACACCCTACTTGTGGTGCCTCTCTCCGGAAGAAGCAACATATGCCTTACAAGAGCTCTTCAAAGGTATAGGCGGAGCACATTCAGGGTCAAGGTCCCTCGTCAGGAAGGTGTTGAACTATGGGTACTTCTGGCCTACACTTCTACAAGATGCCGAACGACATGTCCGGCAATGCAGCTCCTGTCAACAGTACTCCAGCATTCGTCACCTACTCCAAGCACAACTCACCTCTCTATCAAGTCTGATCCCTTTCGCAATGTGGGGAATGGATTTGCTGGGCCCATTCCCACCTGCTCCCGGTCAACTCAAGTTCTTAGTCGTGGCAATCGACTACTTCTCCAAGTGGATAGAGGTCGAGCCTTTGGCTACAATCACGGAGAACAAGGTGCTTCAGTTCTTCCGGAAGAACGTCATCTGTAGGTTCGGGGTTCCTCGGGTCCTGATAACCGATAACGGAACACAATTTATAGGGGCCACATTCTGATCTCTGTGTGAAGACCTCGCCATTCAGCAACGTTTCTCCTCCGTCTCCCATCCGCATTCAAAATGGTCAAGTGGAAAATGCCAACCGACAGTGTAATACCCCAATTTTTTCTTAATACTTAAAGATTATTTATTTATTTTTGGTGTGCTGTATAGCATGTTGATTATTATTTCTCCACATGATGAATAAAGTATATTGTTTCCTATAAAGTATTTTCTTTAAAGCCCAAATGTTGATTTGTTTATTTTCTCTTTTAAAATATTTTGGCCCAAATGAACTTAAGCCCGTAAACTTACCCTTTTATTTATTTAATTCCTACAACTTGTATAGGTAGCATCTTTTCTTTATTTTTCCGGGTATGGTGTACAATTTTGTAGTGGGGTTTTGTGTGTACACATGCACTCCATGTACACGTGCACAAGGCACAAAGCTTGGCCGGATTGTGGAGTAATGGACTAGGGTCATGGGTGGTTACTTTTGAGGTGTGGGTAGTTTCTCAAACTCCCGATTGGATCTCAGCCCTTGATTTTCCAACTCCCTAATGTATCTTAACCCTCCATTCTATTTATCTCCTAGTATAAATATCCCTCCTATTTCCCTATCTCTTTTACACTAAGATTTTCTAAGATTACTTTTAGAGGGTTATTTGTGAGTTGGTGTGTGGGAGCTTTTCTGTGGAGACAAGCAGCATTTCTGAGGAGCTCGGTGTGGAACAAAGGAGCAAGGAGTGCAGTACCGTGTTGAAGAGCTTTGCGGGATTACGTTTATTTCTTCATATAAGGTGGGTGTTTCTCAGGACTTCTAATGTAGGAATGATACTATAATTGTTATGATTGATACCATGTTACAGAAAGTGAATTGAATGTAGTAGAAATTGCTTGAACATACTATTAATATTGAGAACGAGACTGTCGGTACAGTCGACTGGCATGTGAACCGGCCGACTGGTACGAGACACTATTTTCATAATGTGCTGATAAACATGTGTGTGAATAGACATGATGGTGTGATTATTAAATGTATATTTTCCCTATGACACATATGACGGAGGGAAGGTAAATGAATGAAAAGAACTCATGGTGATTAATAACTTAGAATTGTCGGGGCAGTCGACTGATGTCGTGTTAAGTCGACTGGTGCTCCAATCTGATTATGACTGTTTGGAAATTCCATGAATTAAGATATTCTATTTATGTAGACCTAGTATGATGACTTGGGATTCATATCTTCATGGTCGTAAGAAAGTGTGAGCAATGTGAATGCATGTTTTAAAGTATTTTTCTCTAAAGAAAAGAGCATGTTCGTAACTTGAAAATTCATGTTGTAATGTTACCAAACGATAAGAGACTCTGTCTAGGAAACATGAATTTATGTATACTGGTAATTGACATCATGATGCGAGTGCATGTAAGAACTGTAGATGATCTCCTTAAATTGAAAATGGATCTGTCCAGTCGACCGAATGCGTGTAGCAAGTCGACTGATCTGGACATAGAATTGTGCTGTTGAAATCTCCAGGACAGACGACTGATGGATGAACAGTCGACTGTCAGGAGAACAATATTGTGAACATGAAAAGTGCGGGACAGGCGACTGGTTGTGTACAACAGTCGACTATCCCGAGCAATTACGATGATACTGTATGTGACTGTATGAGTCGACTGGTATTCTTCCAAGTCGACTGTACAGAGTGTATTTGGATATATTTGAATTCATGTTATTTACTGTTGGTAATTGCGAGCTTTATGATTTAAGTCGATGGACTCTGTTTACGACTGTATGAATTATATAAATGAATCATAGATGAATCATTGAGAATTAAATGAACATATGAGATGTGAAATCATGATAAGAAAGTCTGTGAGACTCCAAAATGAATTATGAGCTGATGATGCTCAATTGGATATTGTGAATTTGAAATTGAACGAAAGAGTAGCTAAGTCTCCCCGGCAGTGAATTGAAATGATGTTGAGAAATAGACCAGGTTGGTCAAGTGAGATGAAATGATAAGTCCGGTTTTTGATGGAGAGGCTAACTCTAGAGCTTGATTTTTATTCATGATTCTAATCAAATTAATACATAGTGTGGAGGTGATGAAGGTGAGAGAAAAACATGAGTATGAGAGCTAGGGTACGGTGCGGGTGTGTGAGCCGCAGAATGCATGCTTGATGAGTCAAGACATGGTGCGGGCACAACTCAGTAATGATCGGACTTTAGTCACGCTTGTGGGATGTTTTGGTGACTGCAAGAGGAGTGTGTTCAGGGAGGAGGCTGAATTGTCGCAGAATGCATGCTTGACGAGTCAAGACATGGCGCGAAATTCTACTCCAGGGGCCAGGATACATGCTTGTACTTATAGAATCATCTAAGATACTCACTGAAATTACAGAAGTAGAGTAAGTCATGGCGGGGGATTGAACCCTACAAAAATGAAGAACGAATAAGAGGCTTGCCCTCGAACCTATGTAGAATGGGATGCATAGAATTCGAACAAGTGTGCATTAGTGTCATGTTAATTAAATTGCATTAAGGATTTAAGTGCACAATCACGACACGACATCATTAAAAGTTCCCTTTTTATTTTACATGCTTATTATGAACAAGATTGTGATTTGTAAGAAATGAGATTCATTATACTGTTTCTGGCATAGAGAGGATGGCCATGTATAATTATCGTCGGTTGAATAAACTGACGTACCCACAGTTTTGTATGCAGGATGAATTACATGTAAAGAGGAATGGATGCATAAAGATCTCATTATGTTGTTGTTCATTTATGTAAATGTTGTATATTTTGCTTCCGCTGTGTAAATTTAAATATAAGATGTTGTAACTCTGATGAAAAAAGAAAAGTTTGAATTTCCTTGTAAAATTGTACTCAAAGAAAGTGAAAAGATCCTGTAGAACATCTCGAATTCAGTGATTTGGGATTCGAGGCGTTACAGACAGATCCTCTCCGGTATCAAGAAAAGATTAGATAAGTCCGCCAAAGGCTTATGGGCAGATCAGCTCCCTAACGTACTGTGGAACTATCGCACTACGAAATGGACCCCTACAGGAGAGTCGCCTTTCAATCTCACATATGGATCCAAAGCTGTGATCCCATTGGAAGTCGGCCTACCATCTCCTCGCCTTATGGCCTACGAAGAAGAGCAAATTGCCAGAGAGCTTCGGGCAAATTTGGACTTGATCGATGAGCTCTGTGATAGAGCTTTGATTCGCTAGCAAAATTATCGAAGGAGGATCGAGCTGGCCTACAACAAAAGGGTCCGTCCTACCAATTCAAAGAAGGGGACTTGGTCCTCAGAAAATTGGCTATTTCCTTCCCCAGCCAGAAGAGCAAGCTAGCCCCGAATTGGAAAGGACCCTACAAGATCACCAAAAAAGTTCGCCCAGAAACATACCGTCTTGAAGACCTTAAAGGCAGAGAGATCCCCAGAGCTTGGAATGCCGACCATCTGTTGAAATACCAAGAGAGCGCATGAACGCCTCTCTAAGTACCTTCAGATGTCGAACCATTCCTTTCCTTTCACTTGTATTTTGCTTCTTTATTTCTTCAATGTAATAACGGCTTGCAACTTAGAAGCAGCCGACTAGTAGTTATCAATAAAGAGCTTCTTTCATACTTTTCTTGTGATTGCTTGCATCACTCTGTTTTTAATTTCTTTTAATCAAACGACGAGTTCGGAATCCAACACTTGGCTCGACTCCGCTTTGCAGGCTCGGTTCGCCATTCGGAATTGCTCCCACAACCGTTGAAATATACTCAAACGACGAGTTCGGAGTCCAACACTTGGCTCGACTCCGCTTCGCAGGCTCGCTCTCAAGCGAGCTAGAAGTGGTTCGCCATTCGGAATTGCTCCCACAACCGTTGAAATATACTCAAACGACGAGTTCGGAGTCCAACACTTGGCTCGACTCCGCTTCACAGGCTCGCTCTTAAGCAAGCTAGAAGTGGTTCGCCATTCGGAATTGCTCCCACAACCGTTGAAATATACTCAAACGACGAGTTCGGAGTCCAACACTTGGCTCGACTCCGCTTCACAGGCTCGCTCTTAAGTGAGCTAGAAGTGGTTCGCCATTCGGAATTGCTCCCACAACCGTTGAAATATACTCAAACGACGAGTTTGGAGTCCAACACTTGGCTCGACTCCGCTTTGCAGGCTCGCTCTCAAGCGAGCTAGAAGTGGTTCGCCATTCGGAATTGCTCCCACAACCATTGAAATATACTCAAACGACAAGTTCGGAGTCCAACACTTGGCTCGACTCCGCTTCACAGGCTCGCTTTTAAGCGAGCTAGAAGTGGTTCGCAATTCAGAATTGCTCCCACAACCGTTGGAACGCACTCTGCCATCGCGCGCAAAGTTCCTACAACTAGACTAGTCATGGGAGAAGAGTACTTGGAGGAGCTAACCTTTGGTTCTTATGGTTCGTTTAAAGTCGAAATAATCCTCCAAAAGGTTGCTCTCCACTGCAAGAAACTCACTTCTCTTACAAATTCACGAGTTAAGAGGCTTGAAGCAGTGCTCGGCATGCCTTGCCGAGCGCTCTTGGCACCGATGCCCAAACAAGCAAAAAACCTTACTCTGGGACCTCGGCACGCCTTGCCGAGCGCTCTTGGCACTGACGCACAAACGAGCAAAAAATCACAACTCTGGACCTCGGCATCCCTTGCTGAGCGCTCTTGGCACCGACGCCCAAACAAGTAAAAAACATTGCTCTGGGTTCTCGGCATGCCTTGCAGAGCGCTCTTGGCACCGACGCACAAACGAGCAAAAAATCACAACTCTGGACCTCGGCATCCCTTGCCGAGCGCTCTTGGCACCGACGCCTAAACAAGCAAAAAACATTGCTCTGGGACCTCGACACACCTTGCCGAGCGCTCTTGGCACCGACGTCCAAATGAGCAAAAAATCACAACTCTGTACCTCGGCATCCCTTGCCGAGCGCTATTGGCACCGACGCCCAAACGAGCAAAAACCCTTGCTCTGGGACTCCGGCGCCTCTTGCTGAGCGCTCTTGGCACTGACGCCCAAACGAGCAAAAAATCTTGCTCTGGGACCTCGGCACTCCGCGCCGAGCGCTCTTGGCACTGATCACCAAACGAGCAAATATCTTGCTTTGGGACCTCGGCACCCTAAAGATGGTAACAAATAATTCAACAACACAGGAATGAACGAAACACACAAGCCCAAAGAAGGGAAAAGCCTCGTTTCTATTAAATTTGGGAAGACAGTACAAGACAAACTTTTCTTTACAACAAGGTTACAAGAGTTCAAAAGCAAAAACTACAAAGCAGACTCGAAACACCTAGACAAAACACAAAGTTTGGGGAGCAAGAGAGCTTCAACGCCTCCTAGGCGCAGGGATGTTCCGCTTCAAAGATGCACGAGGACGGTGATGCCTAACCTCAGAACTGGTTCCTAGCTCGGCGAACTGAGACGTATCCTCGGCACTGCTCCTAACAGTTGCGCCAACAGATGCCCCGCTCGATGGAATTGCAACACCACTTTGGGCGTCGCCCGGAATTTGCCAAGCGACAGGTGAACGGGTCGCAAGCTCGTAGAATGAAATCCCTCATTCGCTCTCTTCACGAGTGCACGAAGTGCTCCTGACGTTGATTGGTCCCGAGCGCGGTTTGAGGCGAGCCACTTCCGCCTCCACCTTGGCTATCCGTTGTTTCAGAGAGTCATCTTTTACATCCACCTCGAAGCAAGGAGGCACTGCGGAGCTCGGGGTGCTAGGATGGCTGGCAATGATTCGGCGGAGCTGAGTGACTTCGATGCCCCTGTCCACTGTGGCCCTCTTCAACGCGTCGACTTCTGTCGTCAATTCGTCACGTTCGGCCATCAGCTTGCCCACCGCCATCGTCAACTCCTCTTCTTCTGCCAGAAGCTCTGCCTCCACAATCTGCAGGTGGTGAACCTCAGCGAGCATATCAACCCCTCCGCTGTCATCTTCGACAAAGAGTGTTGGAGACACTTAAGCCTCAGCCCATTGGTGAAGGCTGTCAACGAGCTGTCATCCTCATCTACGGGAGGTATCTCGGTGAGCCTACCTTCTAGCCGCCGAATCTCGATGTCTCTCCGGCCTAAGATCAGCTGCAGATGGTTCCGCTCACTCTCAGCCCTGCGCAACCCCAACTCGACTTCGTAAAGGCATTCTCGGCACCGGGTTAAACACAACCTCATTGCCCCTAAACCGACCTCAGAGCGTAACTCCTCCCCGGAGTGGATGGGGTCGGCAGACTGGGTCACCTCGACGAGCTGAAAAGTACAAAGCAGACAACTAGAATGCTCAGTAAATGTTAGCAAAATTTGCTTCACATCCGACTCCTGAACAAGGCTACATGCACCTAGAAAAGACTAAAATCTTGTGTTTAAACACTTAGTTAAATTTCAAAACCACTCAAAAGAAACACAAGGTCGAGCTCAAAAGTTGTATTTTCATTCATAACAAAAATGCGGTGGCCAGCTTGCAATTAGGCAATACAGTCGGCAGCTCAAAACACAAAAAAAAAGAAAAGAAAGAAGAAGTCAGGGGATGACCTCTTTCCCGGGGTATCGAGACTGGGCAGGGACGGACTCCTCCGAATGGGCCAGCACCGCCAGCGGAGTCACCACGGACCCCTGCACCTCGCCGACGACCTGAACGTCATCTTCGTCGTCTCCCCCTTCCTCCTCCGACTCGGGGTTGAAGCCCGCCCTCGACGTGGTCCGAGAAGAGCCGCCATCCGGAGCAGTCGACCTCAGGATAACGCTCCCATGTTTGCGGCAAGGAAGCCTTGCGCCTTTGCCATGGTGGCCACCTCGATTTCCTTCACCGCCGCAGCCTTGGCCTCTGCCGCCTCGGCCTGCTGCTTGGCCGACTCCTCCTTATGCCGGAGCAGGTCATCCTCGAGCTTTATGACAAGGCCCTCGAGGTACTCGAGCCTCGTCGCCTTCCCCTCGAACTCGACCTTCAACTTGTCGAGTTCGTTGACCATTCGAGCCTTTTCGGCCCTAGCTCGGTCGGCCTCCTTCTTGAGGTCCTTCTCCAACTCTGCCATCTTCTCCATGAGATGGCCAAAGTGGACGGTTATCTGCAGCAGAACAATAAAAAAAGCAAGGAGTTAGAAAATCAAACATAAAAATTTCCCACAAAGCGAAGGACGATACTTACCGATACCGCTGAGCGAGCGATCTCGATGGCATCGCCACCGGCCATGCCGGCATCCATGGTGGCTCGGTCTTTTGGCATCGCCAGATGCTTCACCGCCTGCATGCTCGACGCCGAGTCGCCGAGGAACCCATTGAGCTTTCAAACCTGCCAGTCCGGAGCATAGATCTTCTTGTGCTCCTCCGTAAGAAGCACCTCGGCGTCCACCGTCAGCGGCGACATATCCATCCCGAGCGCCGCTGCGATCAGGAACTCCCCTCCCTCGACCGATGCTGAGGCTACTGTCGGAGATCGGGTCGGGGTCACGTCCGCCGGCGCCACCACCTCCTCGGCCGCGCTCGCGACCTTCTGGGTCTTCGCGGGTGGCAATTTGGTGGCGACCCTCTTGCACTTCTTCAGGGCCTTGCTTCCGAGGGCAGCCCTCTATGCTAGAACCGCTTCGTAGTCCATGGCCTCTGCACCACACAAGAAGCTGATTAAAAAACACAAGTTATAATAAGCAAAGTAAAAAGAAAAAAAGAACGTAGAAAAAGCCGCGTACTGGGATCTACGCGGCAGAGCCCTCCCCTCAAAAGAACGTCTTCGGTCAAGTCACGCTAATCGAACTTGGGCCGGTCGAGAAGGACCCGAACTGACTCTTCTTCTTGGGGGTGAAGCACCGGCGACTCCTCACTCGCTTCATCACCTCCTCCACCCAACCGGAGGGTTTGGGCCACGCCTCCGCACTCCGCACTCTGAAATATTTATCGTGCCAGTGCTTTATAGAGTCGGGGCAGACGACGAGTCGTGCGCTGTGCCTCGGGGCCAATTAAAATCGGAAGTCCGACCGGTTCTGCTGATGAAGCCGGTAGAGGGTCCGGAGCACCCTCAACTCCGGCTCGACCCCAGCTGTCTGGCAGTGGAGCACGAACCCGTTAATGACTCTCCACGCGTTCGGCATAAGTTGGATGGGGCTGACCCCAAACCACCTAAGTACCTGAATTGCAAACAGGTGGAGAGGGAGCCGAGCCCCGGCGATAAAGGCATCAGCCGGCCAGAAATACATGTTTACTGGCAGTGGCAAATTGGCCATAACCCCGGGACCCGGCAGCATTAGTTTGTACTCCCTCGGGATTTGGAAGCAATCCCGGATCGCTGCCAGGTCCTCCAAGCTGAGGATGGACACCGTTTCGTCTGCCTCGGAGGTCTCCCTTGCCGCGTTCTCCTCGAAGGTCCTCCTTCTCTCGTGAATGATGCGCTCGGCATGCTCCTCCGGAAGTTCTCGAACCCTCTGAAGCCCTGTTAGCGGTCCCGGCAACCAGCTGAACGACCCCATGTGCTTCGGGTCCTCTACTATCGTGTCCCGACCGGAAACCCTCTTGCCCTTATCTTTGCGATCTATCTGACTCGGAGATGGAGCTTTGCCAGTAGGAGGGGAGGGCTCGGAGACAGGGGAAAGAGACATTTTTTGTACTTGAAAAAAAAACTAAGTGTAAGTTACCTTGAGGTGACAGGTACGGTCAGAATTTTCACCGGAAAGCGATCGACGATCACCGTGAGCTCTCACTAGTAGAAATTCACCGCCTGAGTAAAACTTTGGAGAAGTGAAAAATGAGAGAGGGGGCGGAGTTTTATAGAGCTTGGCATGCGAAACGAGGATAATGGACCCAAAAAGCCAGGCCCATTTACACAAAGCGACAAAAGGAGCTGAACCGTCACATTATTTACCGTGCCAAGCTGTACTGTCGCATTAATAGCTGTCACATCTGTCAGAGTTGTCAGAAGTTCAACAGTCACAAGCTCAGCCTGTCATTTCCTTAAACACCAAAAATCTTGCTCTGGGACCTCGACACGCCTTACCGAGCGCTCTTGGCAGTGACGCCCAAACGAGCAAAAAATCTTGCTCTGGGACCTCGGCATCTCTTGCCGAGCGCTCTTGGCACCGATGCCCAAACAAGCAAAAAACCTTGCTCTGGAACTCCGGCGCCTCTTGTCGAGCGCTCTTGGCACCGATGCCCAAACGAGCAGAAAATCACAACTCTGGACCTCGGCATCCCTTGCTGAGTGCTCTTGGCACCGATGCCCAAACGAGCAAAAAACCTTGCTCTGGGACTCCGGCGCCTCTTGCCGAGTGCTCTTAGCACCGACACCCAAACGAGCTAAAAATCACAACTCTGGACCTCGGCATCCTTTGCCGAGTGCTCTTGGCACCGACGCCTGAACGAACAAAAAATTTTGCTCTGGGACCTCGACATCCCTTGCCGAGCGCTCTTACCACCGACCCTATTACGTGGAAAAATTGGACCTCGGCACACCTTGCTGAGCGCTCTTGCCACGGACCCTATTACGTGAAAAAATTGGACCTTAGCGCACCTTGCCGAGTGCTCTTGCCACTGACCCTATTACGTGAAAAAATTGGACCTCTGCGCACCTTGCCGAGCGCTCTTGCCACTGACCCTATTACATGAAAAAATTGGACCTCTGTGCACCTTGCCGAGCGCTCTTGCCACCGACCCTATTACGTGGAAAAATTGGACGTCGGCACACCTTGCGGAGCGCTCTTGCCACCGACCCTATTACGTGGAAAAATTGGACCTCAGCGCACATTGCCGAGCGCTCTTGCCACCGACCCTGTTACGTGGAAAAATTGGACCTCGACACACCTTGCCAAGCGCTCTTGCCATCGACCCTATTACGTGGAAAAATTGGATCTCGGCACACCTTGCCGAGCGCTCTTGCCACCGACCCTATTACGTGGAAAAATTGGACCTCGGTGCACCTTGCCGAGCGCTCTTGCCACCGACCCTATTACATGGAAAAATTGGATCTCGGCGCACCTTGCCGAGCGCTCTTGCCACCGATCCTCTTACATGGAGAAAATCACTCCGGACGTCGGCAAAGATTTGCCGAACACCCTCTTCGCGCCTGCAACCTAGCCGAGGTATCTACGCTCTTCGACAGAAGGTGCCGAACTCCCATGGACCTCGGCCTCCTTCATAGCATGTGTTCGGAGGGGATCGGCGACGAAGCTGAAGCATCTAAACCATGAAACGGCAGAAACAACATCGAGTCGTCTACCTAAATATGGCGAAAAAATGGTTAAAAATTAGGGGAGATCAATTAAAAGTTCTAAAGAATAATTATAAGTTCAGGGGAATGATCTTGAACCCCTGGGTGAACAATTATTGCTTAGAATAGTTAATTAAGACCCCCGAACAACAGATCACCACTTCGCAAAATTAGTTAAAAATCAAAGAAAAACCACCAGAAGTCCATGAGAGCTCAAAAACAATCTTGAGCACGCAACTAACTCTGAAACTACCACAATACCTCATACAAAAATGCGACACCCCTCATTTGGACTCTGATACAACTCCGTATGCCACTGAAACAATAAAACTTGTAACTCTCGTTTTCATTTTTCCTTGTTCTGTTATTGATCCCAATTGTAATGTTCATTGTAATTGTAATTCATTTCATTTGTTGCATTTTGTGTTGAATAATATCTATTCGAATGTTATTTATAAATTGTTTCCCATCTCAATTGATCATTGAAAATCTACTCCTCGTATTCTAAATTCAGAATTAATTTAATAAAATTTGCCTTGTCTTCTTGGATGTGAATTGTCCTCCTAATTGATCTACTTTGTACCCAAAGCCCAATATCCACTTCCTATTGGATCTCTCACCCAAACCCAATAACCCAAACTACCCCCCATCTCTCTCTAACGGCCTATGATTTCTCCTAATCACTCCCCCACAATGCCCATGATCTGTAACTCCCAAAATTTGAATAACTAAATCCCTACTATTAAGCCCTATAATCTCTCCCATTACTATATTCTAATCAATTTCTAACTTAATAACCCCTGCACTGTTCATTCTCCCCCTACTCTCTCTCCTCCTTTGATTAAAACCCCAAACAAAACAAAACCGAACAAACAAAAAAACAAAACAAACCCAAAACACCCCCTTCTTCCCCATCTCCTTCTTCCTCCTGCTCACCCCATGCAGTTGAACCCAAACCACCATCACCTTCACCTCGTCAACCTCTCCACCGTCTCCGTCCCATCGTTTTCCTTCACCGAAACCCCATCGAACCCATCTCTCCAACACCATCATCACCACCTCCACCATAAACCCACTCCGCCATACCCATCACCTATCGCCATTACCATCGCCAGTCGTCTCCTCCACCCTCGCCGAGACCCCCCCTACCGCTCACGTCGTCATCCAAGCCCCGTCGAAAGTCCCCAGATCGCGTGCTCCGTCTTCCCCTGTTTCGAGCGCGAAGAACAGAGCATCGCCATCTTCTCGACGTGCGCCGCTTCTCGACGTCGCGCTGCCAAGCACTCCGCCAGTCGTCGCCGCAGGTCCCACCGCAGTCCCGCTCTCTCTCCGCTCACTACCGTCGAAAGAAAGAAGATGATTAGCGGGTGGACGAAAACGCTGTTCGGTGTTTTGCCATAGCGAATCCAATTTTGTTGTCCCCTATTCGGTCTCGATCCGCTGCGTAGGAGCGATCTGATTGGTTGTTCTGGTGTCCCATGTTTGGCGCGCAGCAGATACTAGCTGGCTATTTGCTGTTCTGTCCCGTTCCTGTGTGGGATTTTGCTGAGTTGCAGACCATGTTGCTTGGATTTCTTGCACGTATTTCGCACGTAGTTTTCGGAATTCGCCGGATTATTCTCTTTCGGTTCTAATCGTCAAAAAGGCAAGTCATTTCTTATCGAATATTTATTGTATCATATTCGATATTTTTATTGAATTTCGCAAGTGGATCCGTATTGAATATCGTAAAATGTTATTGTATCTATCGTTGGGATGCCACGGATTTACACGAGCGAATCCAAGTGGTAATCTCGACTTCGTGCCGTCTTTTTGCCTCTAATGTATAGGGATCTTACATGCACCCATGTAGTTAGTTATCGAATATAAGGATAGGAAATTATGATCACATTTCATCTCATGACATTAAAGACAACTATTGTAGATTGTATATTAGGGTTGATCGTTTATGTGATTGCTATTGATAAAATTAGTGGAATTGTAATTGGTAGGATTATGGACATCATCTACCTTAATACTATGTTCACATAGGATTGGCTCGCTATGATTTATAATTATTAAACTCCAATTTATCATTCTTAACTTTTTAACCGTTTTATTCAAAATAAACATGTTGACTATTCTGGAAATTACGCCAACCTGAACCTTGCTGTGCTGTTTCAACCTAGATAACTTAATTAAAATCAGTCGCTTCCTGAAAATGAAACGTATCCCTAAGTGTCTAGATGTCAATAGCCTCCTGAATTTTTGAATTCCGACTTATATCGCCCGAGTTATGACCCTTTTGCTGCAGCTGCACTGTAATTTCAGATTCATGTACATACCATGTTAGGCTAATAAATTTAGTGGACTAATGATCAAATATAGCCAAGATAAATTCCAGATTTGTAGATAACATGCTTAGGGTATTAAAAAATATTTTGAATGATTTTTGTAATGATTATTTACTGCCTTTATAACTGAAATTAGTCAACATCGACACCCAGCCAGAAACTAAAATCTATAAAGATTACTGAATTTCGCGTACCTATCGTTGTCGGAATGTAGACTTTCAGTATGCGTTGGAACTGGACAGGAGTCTAGTTTCTAGGCCACCTGACGGATCCACATTTGCTGTCCTGTAGCAACGAAAATTCTGATTTTGGTACAGCAACCTATTGCTGTCCAGAATTGGGTTCTTATGTTTAATAATATATAACTATATCTATAATGTTATTTTTAGTGTATTAAATTGTATATAGAATATTGCATGATCTTAGGATTGTTTTGTTACCTTTATTAGTGTTCCTTATTAATCGCATTATTGTATGTTAATTGAATAAAGAAAGCAAATCAAGCCGGGGTTAAGGGTTGATTAGGGTAGTTGATGACATAGTGACTGTACTCGGAAGAGGGGCCCGTGTTTCCCTAGTTATCGGTCTATCGGTTATCAGTCTATTGGTTATATCGGTCATGATTAACTGCAGATTACTGACTTCAGTATCTCAATTGATTCAGTCATCGGTCATTATTGAATATTGTTCTCGAGCACATGAACTATAGAATCTACCACCTTAGTCTAAATGAAATTGATTGTATGCATCGAACCTGTGGTACGGCACACATGGATCACAGTAGTACGTGCATTAGCTAGGATAATAGAACCTGTGGTAAGGCTCTCATCATATTATCATTGCATATTGTTATCTTATTGAACAGAGTTATCGTTATTATTGCCATTATTGATATTATTTATCGTTATCATGGTAAAGCATAATTATTGCATATTATACTATTATCTCTTTGTCACTGTTCAACACTATTGATTTCATCGTTTATTGAATTCAATTGCTATACCACTATTGTCATTGTTTCTCTGTTTCTCCACTTGCATATCCACAACTTGCTCTAAGGACTTTCTTTTTCCTCTCTTTAGATGAGCAACTTACAGGTATTCAAGGAGATTTACCTGACGGAATAGGAGATGTTTTACTGTGTTGCTAAATAAATGTTGTTTTAATTGATGACTTTAATAAAATTGGACAAATGCTATTTCTTTGTATTGTGGGCTTCGACCCGAATATTGTTTGTTAGATTTCCAGATGTTGGGTTATTTTAATGTTGGTTATTTTTATGCTTAAATTTCCAATATTGTTATTTATGTGATTATTCTTTTATTATATGCGTGGTTGTTTTATTACTTGTTATATTGTTGAGTTGGATCAATAACAGCCGATGGATGACGCAAGTCATTCGATGGGCCATGTCACGTGCTTGCATTCTGTGTTTTTAGGAAGCGGGGCATGACAAGGTTTTTAGTAGTATCAGAGCCACGTTTGATTCTAACTAGTTTGGGATTGGACCCTGATTAGTTTGAATTTAACCAGTCTGACTCAACAATATATACAACCCGTGAATCACATGGATAATTGATAACCAACTTATAAATCTGGATGCTAATTGTTGGATTCTTATTTTAGGCAATGGCTAGAAAAGGTGCTTCTACTTCTCGTGCTGGAGATGAGCAGCCCGAGGAGCCCACCATTGCCTAAATTATGAAAATGCTTAGAAGAGGTGCTTCTTCTTCCAGCCAGCCAGAGGAGCCCACTATTGCTCAGGTAATGCAAATGCAGCATGAGCAGAACGAGCTGATGATGCTGCAGATGATGCAAATGCAACGAGAGTATAGTGACTTGATGAGGGTGGCTTTGGGAGCTGCCAATCGAGAGCCCGCTGTACCTGTGCCCGCGGTGTTGCCACCAAGACCCGACAATGTAGCGGATTTCATGAAGCAACATCCAGATAAATTCGCCGATACGGAAGGTCCACTGGAAGCCGAGCAATGACTCATTAGGACAGAACAGCTGTTGATTACGGCAAGGATAGCAGATATTGACCGAGTGGATGTCGTGAGCATCCAGCTTGTGGACCTCGCCCACATCTGGTGGCGAGCTGAAGTAGAAAGGCTAGAGCGCCCCATTGCTTGGGACATCTTCAGAGAGAGATTTCTCACAAAGTTCTTTCCTGATGTGACGAAGAATGAAATGGAGCGGAAATTTGTCGCACTCACACAGGTTAGACAGATAGTGTTTGTTATGCAATTTTCATTGTTATTTTATAAATATACCAATGTTTAACTAAGACGCTATCTTGAATCAGGGAAGTCGGACCGTAGATGAGTATGCTGCGGAGTTCACCCGACTGAGCCGTTTTGCCACTTCCATGGTGGCGAATGATTGGGATAAGGGCCGTCGTTTCATGCTGGGCTTGGACATCGATATTCAGGATCGTCTCGCTGCCTTGCGGCTCCGATCCTATGCAGATATCCTGGATGCTGCCAGAAGCCAGGAGCAGACTAATAGGCGGAGGCGTACCATTTAGCGGTCTGCTCCGCATTCTGCCACCGGTAGGCCATCTGGAGGGCCTATCAGGAGGCTAGTGCCGATCTTCCCTACCAGAGCTCAGCCTTATGTACCTGTCACTCAGAGGGCAAACCTAGTCTGTTCGTACTATCGCAGGACTGGACACTCGCTCGAGAACTGCAGGCCAGCCAACCGTCAGTGCCTCCTGTGTGGTAGTAGCGACCACATGGTTCGCGATTGCGCAAAGTCTAGGACCCTTGCACCAGTTGGAGTCTCTGCTCCATAGGGAGCGCTTGGACGTGGTCAGGGCGGACCGCCACTCCCACCTCAGAGACAGGTTTTTGGTCAGAGGAGAGCCGCTCCTCAGGGAGGTCCATCTAGAGGTCGTGGTCAGGCCTTCAACCTGACCGCAGAGGAAGCCGAGACCGCAGAGGAAGTCGTCGCAGGTATAACTGCGTTTTGTTATTTTATTATCTGTTCCCTATTTAATTATTTATCTTTGCATCAATCAGTGTGTAGTTTCTTTTCACATCAGTATTTCGTAATCCTTATTATCCTGCCCTATTCATTTCTTCCCATGTTCTTGATTCTATCATAGGTATCATCTTAGTTCATTCTTTTCCCGCCCATGTCTTATTTGATTCCGGAGTGATCCATTCCTTCGTCTCTTCCCGCTTTGTGGATCAACACCAGTTGGAATGCAGTGATATGCTAGTAGCTTGGAACATCACCACAGGTGGCGGTGTTGTCGTTTGCTCTAGGGAGTGCAAGCAGAGCCCTATGGTTATTGGGGGCATAGATTTCAAGGCAAACTTGATAGTGATCGGGAATTCAGGGTTTGATGTAATTCTCGGTATGGATTGGCTGGGAGAATATCATGCTGTTATTGATTGCCAGGGGAAGAAGGTTGTGTTCATGATTCCGGGACATGCAGAGTTCGAGTTCCATGCTCGGGAGACACCCCTTGGACGCGGTAAGAAGGTGGCAGATGAGGAAGATTATGCAATGGAGTTGCATACAGACTGTGAGGCTGCGCCTTTTATAGTGCGGGAATTCCTGGATGTGTTCCCAGAGGAATTGCCCGGGTTACCTCCCGATCGAGAGGTGGAATTTGGCATTGAAATTCTACCGGGTACCGCTCCTATTTCTAAGAGCTCGTACCGGATAGCGCCAGTTAAAATGGCGGAGTTGAAGGAACAGATTCAGGAGATGCTAAATAAGGGTTTTATCAGGCCGAGTGTCTCGCCTTGGGGGAGCTCCTGTACTGTTCGTCAACAAGAAGGATGGTAGTCACAGGTTGTGTATGGACTACCGTGAGCTGAACAATGTCACAGTCAAGAACCGGTACTCACTGCCGAGGATTGACGACTAGTTCAACCAATTGGGAGGTGCTTCTGTGTTCTCGAAGCTGGATCTGCATGCTGGGTACCATCAGGTCAAAGTGAAGGCCGAAGATATACCGAAGGCTGCCTTCCGCACTCGTTATGGCCACTATGAGTTCTTGGTCATGCCCTTCGGAGTTACTAACGCTCCAGCCGTGTTCATGAGCTTGATGAATTGGGTCTTCTCTCTCTTCTTGGACAAGTTCGTCGTGGTGTTCATCGACGATATCCTCATCTATTCTTGGAGTCGTGATGAGCATACTGAGCACTTGGGAGTTGTCTTGCAGACATTGAGGGAACATCAATTGTACGGAAAGCTTAGAAAGTGCGAGTTTTGGTTGGATAGGGTTGCCTTCTTAGGGCATATTGTCTCGGGCGAGGGAATCCCTGTTGATCCGTCCAAGATTGTGGCAGTTAAAGATTGGCCAGTGCTTAAGTCAGTGTCAGAGGTGAGAAGTTTTCTAGGGCTAGCAGGGTATTATCGGAAGTTTGTCCAAGAGTTCTCGAAGATTGCTAGACCATTGACTAAACTGACAGGAAAGGACCAGAAGTTTGCTTGGGATGAGGCCTGCAGTGAAGATTTCATAAGGTTGAAGAACAGATTGACGTCAGTGCCAGTGCTGACTATACCAGATGGATCAGGTGGGTTCGTGATTCACTGCGACGCTTTAGGCAGAGGTCTAGGTGCAGTGTTGATGCAGAAGGGTGGGGTTGTTGCTTATGCGTCCAGGCAGTTGAGGCGCACGAGAAGAACTACCCCACCCATGAGTTGGAATTGGCAGCGGTGATCTACGCTCTGAAATTGTGGAGACACTACCTACTTGGAGACCGAGTGAAAATCTTTACTTACCACAAAAGTCTCAAGTATGTCTTCACTCAGAAAGAGTTGAACATGAGACAGAGGCGCTGGTTGGAGTTGATGGCCAACTACGACATCAATTTGCAGTATCACCCCGGTAAGGTGAACTTGGTGCCAGATGCATTGAGCAGAAGGCCAGTCGCCATGTTCCTGACTCAACAGAAGGAGCTTATTGAGCAGATGCGAAGATTGGACTTGAATGTGATTTTGCCGGACACCAATCGGAGTTGTATGATGCTTTAGATGCAGTCATCTCTGGTAGAGCAGATTAAGGAAGCACAAGCAGGTGATGATCAGTTACAGGGGTTCAGGGCAGAAGTTGAGGCAGGTACAAGGACTGATATGGTCATTCACTCAGATGGGTCACTTTGCTTTGGTGCTAGGTTATGTGTCCCAAAGGGTGAAGTCAGGTAGAAATTACTCGAGGAAGCCCACCAGTCAGCGTACTCTATTCATCCCGGTGGTACCAAGATGTATCGGGATTTGAAGCTTCATTTCTGGGGGCATGGTAGAAAGAGGGCCGTAGCCAGATTTGTGTCTCAGTGTTTGGTCTGCCAGCAGGTGAAGGCAGAACACCAGAGGACTGCCGGACTTCTTCAGCCTCTTCCCATTTCGGAATGGAAGTGGGAGCATATCACTATGGACTTTGTTACTGCTTTGCCAAGAAGTCCCAGGGGTCACAACGCCATTTGGGTGATTGTTGACAGGTTGACGAAGAGTGCCCATTTTATCCCGTTCAGAGTTGGTCAGTCTACCGAGAGTCTCGCGGAGAGGTACATGCAGGAGATCGTCAGATTACATGGGGTCCCTGTCAGCATTGTATCAGACAGAGACACTAGATTCCGATCACAGTTCTGGGAGAGTCTTCAGAGCAGTCTGGGGAGCAAGTTGAAGTAAAGTACAGCCTTCCACCCTCAGACAGATGGGCAATCAGAAAGGACCATTCAGACATTAGAGGACATGTTGCGGTCCTGTGTACTTCAGTTTGTAGGATCTTGGGAGGATCACCTGCACTTGGTAGAGTTCTCGTACAATAATAGCTACCAAGCAAGTCTTAAAGCTGCTCCTTTTGAAGCCTTGTATGGTCGAAAGTGTCGATCACCAGTGTGTTGGGACGACATTGGTGAGAGGAAGCTATTGGGGCCCAAACTGATCACGAAGACTATTGATGCCGTGGCCCAGATCAGGAAGCACCTACAAGCAGCTCAGGACAGGCAGAGAAAATGGGCAGATGTTCACAGGAGGCCATTAGAGTTCGAAGTGGGTGATCATGTGTTCCTTAAAGTATCACCGTGGAAGGAAGTTATCCGGTTTGGAGGCGGGGGCAAACTAAGCCCTAGATTCATCGGGTCGTTTGATGTCATAGAGTGAGTAGGAAAGGTGGCCTATAGACTCGCGTTGCCGCCGGCACTGTCTGGAGTACATGATGTCTTTCATGTTTCCCAGCTCAGGAAGTATGTCAGGGATGATAGTCATGTCATCGACTACTCGGAGTTGTCTGTTCGGCTTGTCCTATGAGATCCATCCGGTTTCGATCTTGGACCGACGAGAGAAGGTTCTGAAGAACAAGGTCATCAGGTTGGTTCGGGTTGGTTGGAATCCTCACTCGCCGGGTGAGTCGACCTGGGAGCTTGAGGATGAGATCCAGAAGAAGTTTCCCTACCTTTTTGTGTGATTCTTTTCTGTTTTTCTGGGTTATCCTATCACCACTTGAGTAAATTTCGAGGACGAAATTTTTATTGTAAGGTGGGTAGGATTGTAACTCCCGTTTTCATTTTTCCTTGTTCTGTTATTGATCCCAATTGTAATGTTCATTGTAATTGTAATTCATTTCATTTGTTGCATTTTGTGTTGAATAATATCTATTCGAATGTTATTTATAAATTGTTTCCCATCTCAATTGATCATTGAAAATCTACTCCTCGTATTCTAAATTCAGAATTAATTTAATAAAATTTGCCTTGTCTTCTTGGATGTGAATTGTCCTCCTAATTGATCTACTTTGTACCCAAAGCCCAATATCCACTTCCTATTGGATCTCTCACCCAAACCCAATAACCCAAACTACCCCCCATCTCTCTCTAACGGCCTATGATTTCTCCTAATCACTCCCCCACAATGCCCATGATCTGTAACTCCCAAAATTTGAATAACTAAATCCCTACTATTAAGCCCTATAATCTCTCCCATTACTATATTCTAATCAATTTCTAACTTAATAACCCCTGCACTGTTCATTCTCCCCCTACTCTCTCTCCTCCTTTGATTAAAACCCCAAACAAAACAAAACCGAACAAACAAAAAAACAAAACAAACCCAAAACACCCCCTTCTTCCCCGTCTCCTTCTTCCTCCCGCTCACCTTATGCAGTTGAACCCAAACCACCATCACCTTCACCTCGTTAACCTCTCCACCGTCTCCGTCCCATCGTTTTCCTTCACCGAAACCCCATCGAACACATCTCTCCAACACCATCATCACCACCTCCACCATAAACCCACTCCGCCATACCCATCACCTATCGCCATTACCATCGCCAGTCATCTCCTCCACCCTCGCCGAGACCCCCCCTACTGCTCACGTCGTCATCCAAGCCCCGTCGAAAGTCCCCAGATCGCGTGCTCCGTCTTCCCCTGTTTCGAGCGCGAAGAACAGAGCATCGCCATCTTCTCGACGCGCACCGCTCGTCGCTGCGTCGCTTCTCGACGTCGCGCTGCCAAGCACTCCGCCAGTCGTCGCCGCAGGTCCCACCGCAGTCCCGCTCTCTCTCCGCTCACTACCGTCGAAAGAAAGAAGATGATTAGCGGGTGGACGAAAACGCTGTTCGGTGTTTTGCCATAGCGAATCCAATTTTGTTGTCCCCTGTTCGGTCTCGATCCGCTGCGTAGGAGCGATCTGATTGGTTGTTCTGGTGTCTCGTGTTTGGCACGCAGCAGATACTAGCTGGCTGTTTGCTGTTCTGTCCCGTTCCTGTGTGGGATTTTGCTGAGTTGCTGACCATGTTGCTTGGATTTCTTGCACGTATTTCGCGCGTAGTTTTCGGAATTCGCTGGATTATTCTCTTTCGGTTCTAATCGTCAAAAAGGCAAGTCATTTCTTATCGAATATTTATTGTATCATATTCGATATTTTTATTGAATTCCGCAAGTGGATCCGTATTGAATATCGTAAAATGTTATTGTATCTATCGTTAGGATGCCACGGATTTACACGAGCGAATCCAAGTGGTAATCTCGACTTCGTGCTGTCTTTTTGTCTCTAATGTATAGGGATCTTACATACACCCATGTAGTTAGTTATCGAATATAAGGATAGGAAATTATGATCACATTTTATCTCATGACATTAAAGACAACTATTGTAGATTGTATATTAGGGTTGATCGTTCATGTGATTGCTATTGATAAAATTAGTGGAATTGTAATTGGTAGGATTATGGACATCATCTACCTTAATACTATGTTCACATAGGATTGGCTCACTGTGATTTATGATTATTAAACTCCAATTTATCATTCTTAACTTTTTAACCATTTTATTCTAAATAAACATGTTGACTATTCTGGAAATTACGCCAACCTGAACCTTGCTGTGCTGTTTCAACCTAGATAACTTGATTAAAATCAGTCGCTTCCTGAAAATGAAACGTAGCCCTATGTGTCTAGATATCAATAGCCTCCTAAATTTTCGAATTCGGACTTATATCGCCTGAGTTATGACCCTTTTGCTACAGCTGCGCTGTAATTTCAGATTCATGTACATATCATGTTAGGCTAATAAATTTAGTGGACTAATGATCAAATATAGCCAAGATAAATTCCAGATTTGTAGATAACATGCTTAGGGTATTAAAAATTATTTTGACTGATTTTTGTAATGATTATTTACTGCCTTTATAACTGAAATTAGTCAACATCGACACCCAGCCAGAAACTAAAATCTATAAAGATTACTGAATTTCACCTAGCTATCATTGTCGGAATGTAGACTTTTAGTATGCATTGGAACCGGGCAGGAATCTAGTTTTTAGACCACCTGACGGATCCACATTTGCTGTCCTGTAGCAACGGGAATTCTGATTTTGGTACAACAACCTACTGCTGTCCAGAATGGGGTTCTTATGTTTAATAATATATAACTATATCTATAATGTTATTTTTACTGTATTAAATTGTATATAGAATATTGCATGATCTTAGGATTGTTTTGTTACCTTTATTAGTGTCCATTATTAATCACATTATTGTATGTTAATTGAATAAAAAAAGCAAATCAAGCCGGGGTTAAGGGTTGATTAGGGTAGTTGATGACATAGTGACTGTACTCGGAAGAGGGGCCCGTGTTTTCCTAATTATCGGTCAATCGGTTATCGGTCTATTGGTTATATCGGTCATCGGTTAACTGCAGATTACTGACTTCAGTATCTCGATTGATTCGGTCATTGGTCATTATTGAATATTGTTCCCGAACACATGAACTATAGAATCTACCACCTTAGTCTAAATGAAATTGATTGGATGCATCGAACCTGTGGTACGGCACATATGGGACACAGTAGTACGCGCATTAGCTAGGATAAAAGAATGAATAATAGATCTAAGGCTCTCATCACATTATCATTGCATATTGTTATCTTATTGAACAATGTTATCGTTATTATTGCCATTATTGATATTGTTTATTGCTATCGTGGTAAATCATAATTATTGCATATTATACTATTATCTCTTTGTTACTGTTCAACACTATTGATTTCATCGTTTATTGAATTCAATTGCTATACCACTATTGCCATTGTTTCTCTATTTCTCTACTTGCATGTCCACGACTTGCACTAAGGACTTTCTTTTTCTTCTCTTTAAATGAGCAACTTACAGGTATTCAAGGAGATTTACCTGACGGAATAGGAGAGCAGCATTGGTGAAAGAGATGTTTTACTGCGTCGCTAAATAAATGTTGTTTTAATTGATGACTTTAATAAAATTGGACAAATGCTATTTCTTTGTATTGTGGGTTTCGACCCGAATATTGTTTGTTAGATTTCCAGATGTTGGGTTATTTTAATGTTGGTTATTTTTATGCTTAAATTTCCAATATTGTTATTTATGTGATTATTCTTTTATTGCATGGTGGTTGTTTTATTACTTGTTATATTATTGAGTTGGATCAATAACAGCCGATGGATGACGCAAGTCATTCACTGGGCCGTGTCACGTGCTTGCATTCTGTATTTTTGGGAAGCGGGGCGTGACAAAACTACTCTCCAAAGGCTAATCAAACTCAGTCTTCGGGAGTGGGGGGCTTGTGATATGGCTAAAAATAGAGTTAAATCGGAACCGTCCAAATCGGGCACGAATCTTAATGCTTGGGGGGAAAATGGTAATTTCACCTACAAACGGGTCTGAAATCTCTTCTTTCTAAAAGGCCCCACAACCCATGAACGGATCCAACTCAACCGGGTATGGGTTCCAACCCACAATAAACCCGGTCTCGCAGGATAGAATTAGGATTTCTGATTATACTTAATCAACGACCCTGATTCGCTCTATCCTTTCACTGAGAATTAGGGATTTTATTCCTAAACTGATCCCAAAGACGGCTATAAATACCCCCCATCCACCACCATTAAGAGGTAATCAATCTTTTGCTAGTTAACGCTCTTTCATAATCTTCTCTGATTACTGACTTGAGTGTCGGAGGGTGCGTCGCCGGGATCAACCCTGGTGTCTCGCACTTTTTGCAGGTGAACGGCGGGAGTCAACGGTCAAACTTCGGTGGAAAGGTTTCAGGTTTTGCTATTCAGTTTTCCTAAGAATCCACAAATACTATCTGTTTGCCTCCACACTAGATTTAGCGGTAACACCCTTCATTACCTTACGACGACTATCCCAAACTGTCAAAACTCCACCTTAAGCTGTGTACCTGCAGCCACGAGCATCAAGAGTACCAAGGATATCAGATTCTGTTGTATCGAAGGAATATGCATGACCTCTTCTAGTGTGAACCCTTTACCATCTGGCCTCTCCAATTCAACCATTCCCTCACCCACTACTTCACAAATCTCACCACTCCCCATTCTCACACTACGGCCTGTTGATGACTTGTAAGTAGAAAACATCTCCCTCTCGGAGCAAATATGAGAAGAACTTTCTGAATCAAGATACCAACTTGAATCCACATCTGAAGAACTTGAAACAAGAAGACAATAATTGTCATTATTACTTGACTCAGTTGCGTTGACTATATGGGCTTGTTCCCCTTCTTTAGTAGCACTCTTCTGATTCAACCACTTGCGACAGTCTCTCTTGTAATGCCAAACTTCTCTACAGTAATGGCAATGAATCTTATCCTTGTGTGCCGCTTCCCTTCCAATTGAAGTATCACTATTCACCGCAAAACACCCTAAAGAAATAGAATCTCCTTTATGAGTCTCCTTTCTTAGTTGATCTTCCTTCAGACCCTTAATCACCCCGGCTACAGTAAGTGTCTCCTTGGCTGATTTTCCATGTAGCATGGTAGTTATCAAGTGATCATAAAAAGTTGGCAGTAAATATATCAAGTTGAAAGCTTTATCCTCTTTGCTTAGATCATCAGCATTAATCGCCTTCAGTTCAGATATTACCTTATTGAACTCCACAATATGATCTTGAAGATGGGTACCTTCCTTCATTGAGAACCTAAACAGCTTCCTCTTTCAATATATCTGATCTAGCAACGACGACCCCGAGTATTTAGATTTGATTCTCGCCCATAAACTCGCTGCACTTTTCTTCTCAAGAATATTACACTTGACTTCGTTTGCCAATTGCAGCTGGATTAGACTCAAGGCCTTCAAACAAATCTCATCCTACTTCTCCTGCTTTACGTCAGTTGGCTTCTTCTCTTATAGGGCAAGGTGCAAGTCCTTCTGAACCAAAATATCATATATGTCCACGTTCCATGGATTGAAGTTGATCTTACCGTCAAACTGCTTGATCTTCGTCTATTGATCTGCCATCTCTAAGGAACTCGAACAAACCCACGAACCTGATTGCTCTGATACCACTTGTTAGGAATTTAAGGATCTTGTTGAGTCTTTGACACAATCAACACAAATTACCAAGCATAACTAGATCGCATCAATCACACAAAGCACACAAGAATTGTCCCGATTGGGGCTTTCGCCTTAATCGGGAGGAGGAAGAACCGAGATATTATTTCAACTAGAGAAGATACAAGAATATTACAATTCTCACCGCGATCATCTCTCAAGCCTAATTGGAACTTGATGCTACTTACAATGGAGAAAATCTCTCACCCTCTCAGATGAAATACTCTCTTCTTCTATTCGGCACTCAATAGAATCATATGGATCGAAGAGCCGTTACAATTATTTATATAGATCTAGAGAAAACTCTAAGTTAATATCTTGTTACAATAGCCATTGGATATTGCATAAGAGATAACCCTACAATAAGTGCCACACGATCTAACTTGAAGAGCAAGTTAGACTTTTCACGAATCAGCCAGACTCAAGCCTGAAATCCATCAGCGCAGCAAACGGTCGACCGCACCAACAAGTCGGTCGACTGTACCCCTCTTAGAAAGACTACGTACAAGGGTCGGTCGACCGCACATAGGTTGCGATCGACTGCAACTCCCACTGTTGCTGCAGACTATTTCTTCTCGCCTCTACTCCGTTTCCAATTATTTCTATCCCTCCATCGTCTTATTGTCTTCTTATCCAACATCGTATGCAAGATATAAACCCAACAGTTGCCTCAACACCGACGAAGATGTCACCGAACAAGTAGTTCTCATGTCCAACCCCCTCTTCTCCCACACCACCATCACCACCACCACCTCCTCCTCCCCCAAAAATGCCATCACCTCCTCCACCCTCGACGAATTCAAACCCAAGGAACAACAACTCCCCTAAATGGGGAACCAACATCCGCAACCTCACCCACCTACCTCTACCTTGGTAACTACCTTCTCAAGAAACTCATCTCTAACTTCCGTCGCCAATTCTACTCCCCCCCCCCTCTTATGCCCTAGCCGCCTTCCCCATCAAAGACATCCTCCTCCACCTCCGTTTCCTCGACCAATTTGCCTCCTCCTCCGACCAGCTTGCACTTCACATTCAAGAACTCAAAGATGGACATGAAATTCATCCCAACATTACAGTCGTTGTCAAGATTACTTTCGCTTGTAGTCACCCAATCTCTCTCATTCTCCCCACGGTGTCCTCTTTGTTAAATGTCTCTTGCAGGAATGTGCAGGTGTTTAAGAAAAAGGGATTCACATTAGGTGTTGTGGAGACACAAACACTGGTTGAGGGTGAGAAGGAGACTATTAAAGAGAGCATGGAGAGTGCTTTGAGATCCGCAATGAAGAAGCTGGGGAAGAAGAAGATTCCTTTTCAGCTTTGCAGATGTCGAGAGCAAGAGGGGGATGGGCTGATGAGAGAGGAGTGGATTGTGTTTGACGACTTGCAAAATGTGAGGACAGGGAGGGAGGAGATTGCATGGTGGATACTTGATTCGAAAGAGGTTGAGTTCGGAGAGCACATGGGGGTGAGCTCGTTTTAAAAGGGGGGAGGGGGGTTATAGAGGGAAGAATGTGTGGATTTTGATGTGCACTTGTTAATTTCAGACATTGGTGGTGTAACTGTGAAGGATAATATGAGTTGTTTTTGTGTTTTGAAAATATATGTGTCTGATAGTGTCTGATATAGACGGGTTTGTAACCATGTATTTATGGAATTGTATTGTAGGTTTAGTTTGTATCAGGAAGTGATTTATGCCAAATTTTTTATGATAATTTTAATGAGAATGTGTTGAATGTGGTGAATGAAAATATGTGAGAATATTATATAAGATGCAATTTTTTTGGTGAAAATATGTGAGAATATATGATAAAAATTTATTCATGTTAGATTTTGTGAATTGTTGTTAAATTTTTATAACAGTTCAAAACTGATTGTGTGAGGTTTCTGTTAAAAAACATTAGTTCTATGATGTTGTTCAAACAATCTGATAGGTGAGGTTTTTAGGAAAAATTCAAAATATGAACGAGGTTTTTTAATACAGGAGCAAGAATGTCCCAAAGCTGCACGTGTCAAAAACCATAACGGAACATGACTGTCGCGTTGGGTATTTTGAAAACATAGTTGAGGGCGGTTTAAAAAACAAAAAAACAAAACTGAGAGTGGTTTTTTGAAAATGGCCAATACGTAAGTAGGTTTTTTCAAATTTAGCCTGGTATTTAGTGTAGGTTTTGGCTTGTGCAAATGTTTATGTTTTTTCTTTTTTTAATATTAAAAAAAGTGAAGTATAGCCACCCTATCTGCAGTGTATTGGTTTAGAGTGATGTATTGTTTTAGAGTGAGCACTTGCTTCCTGGGAATATGATGGACAATTTAGATGTTGCAAACAGCTGGGTTGACTTGAAAAAAAAAAACATCAGGTAACTCTGGTTTTTTGGCTGGTACTATGTTACTTAGCTGATGATGAGATGAAAGACATCGTCAATGATGTTTCCTGTCAAAGCTTTGGAAGTAAAAGGAAAAACTAGCAGATTCACCGACTGTTGTTGACAAAGCAAGTTCATGTCAATCTAAAACATAAATAGAGGATTCAATTAAGTTCTTTCTTTAGTTGATGTCGTTCAGTTCTTGTGTACTTTAGAGCTAAAGGCTTGCACTGGATGAGGTATATGTGGAGAAATATGTTCAGCTTTGGAAGAACTCTACTGAACATTTGTACGATATGAGCGGGATATTGCAATGTACGAGCTTATTTTGCAATGGGCTTCACAAATTCATTTATCTTTTGGTCTACTAGTCTCTGGTAATCTTTGTTGGCCTTGTTTATTGCTATTGGGCTTCACCACTTGTTTATATTTTGTACGTCGTTAATAATTGTTTGTTTATCTTTCACATGCTATGGCATTGATATCATGCTTCAAGATCTTCCCTCCACTTCAAATTCTCGAGATTTATTCCTTCAGTTTCAAGGAGAATCCTAAAAGTGTATCAAATCCTATAGAGTAATGAAGCAACTTATATCTGGTATCTTGACCTTAAGGAATAAGGAGTGCCAGGCTTTAATCGTGATTAACAAATAATTTCACAAGCTTAGCCAAAAAATAAAAAAATAAAAAAATCACTTGTTAATCATGAATTGAAGAAGTTGTGCATGTATTTATGTCATCCCCAATTATTCTGTTATTAATGCATAGGCAAGTTATTCATGTCATTTGTAGCAAAAGAAAAGCTATTTTATGTTACCCCTTTTTTGGGTGTGTGAAACCACTATATTTAAAAATCTAATGGTTTAGTAACCTAATAGAGTTTTGAGGTAGCATTCTACAGTCTACCTTCTCCCAGTCACACGAAAAAAAAAAAAGAAGCTTAATAATGATTAGTTATAGTTATATATTGCCCGTTTTAGGTCATTTAATATTAATTAGAATATTATCACATGTGATGTGGGTAAAATAATCAAGCATAAGTAGAGCCGTCTGATTCTCTCTAAATTCGCTCATCCTTGATGATCAGGCATGTGGATCTAAGGGGGCCTTCCATTAGCTCGGACCCACAGAGAAGCCGGTCAACCCGGCTCATTAGGGTTAGGGCACCCATTCTCTCTGCCTATAACTACCAGGCCTCTCCTTCTCTTTAAAGGTAATCATTTTTTTCCCACCTGAATCCTAGATTTCGTTTCTTCCAGTGACTAACTAAATCGTCGGAGAGCCTGTCGCCGGGATCACCCCCGGTGTCTCTAGGCATTTTGCAGGTACTTAGGGCTGCTAGCAGCTAGCAGCGCCCCTCTCCTGCCCCTTACCAAATCCCCATCTCAGATCCTGACCTGTGGCTGAGATCCATCTCAGACTTGTTCCACTATAAATAACAAGAACTCACACCTGGTGCTCGCACACGTAAAATAGCAGCATCAAGTTGGCACCATCTGTGGAATTCATACAGACTGATTCGATCCCAGACTCGGATCCGAACCCGAGACCGTACCCTTCGATGACACCAAAGGCCAAGAAAGCACCAACGGTGGGACGTCAAAACGACGCCCCTCATCACTCACGTAGTCATGCAATCACGTAGGGGTCTCAGAGGCAACGAGCCGAGGGTCAATCGGAGCCCAGTCCGAGCGCTTCACGCTCGGTTGCCGATGACCTTCGGTATGTCCTCAATAATCAATAACCTGCGAAAGATCTCCACCATCAGCTCAGCCGATCGAGGAGAAGGGCTGCACCCTCTAACCAGGCTCCGATCCTGTCCATCCCACGACCGGGAACACAAGCGCACTCTCCGAGGGATTACCCACCTCCTCGTGGTCAAGACGAATAGGCTCCGGTCTTGAGGGCCGAGTTCCGGGGCTTCAAGAATGAAGTCCTCCAGGCTCTCCGAGGCGGACCCAAAACCGAGCGTCCAAACAACGACCCTCGCTAGGAGGACGCCCAGGGCAGCGAATCCAATGACTTAACACGATCGGCGAGACGCGTGGATGCCTTCTTTCAATGCCTCCAAGAAATGGAGAATTGCCTTGCTCGGATCGGCGAGGACGGGCCACAATCAAATCGAGGGTTTTAGCCAAACCGACCCCCGTTCCTCGCGACAATACTCGACGCTGAAATCCCGAAGAACATTAGGCCCCCTCAGTTCGAGACGTACAGTGGAGAGTTATTCCTGCTGATCACATGGAAAGGTTCAAAACCCTCATGCTGATTCACAGTGCCTCGGATCCTCTCCTCTGCCACGCATTTCCAGCCACTTTATGCGGCCCAGCACGGGAATGGTTCTCAAAACTCTCTTCCGGCTCGATCTTCTCATTCGACCAGCTCGAGGCGAGTTTCCTCCTCCACTTCGTAACCAGCCGGATGGTCGAGAAGACAAACACATCTCTCCTGGACCTTAAACAGAAGGAAGGAGAGTCCCTTTAGGACTTTGTGCAGAGATTCACTACCGAGGCCAGAGCAGTTTCTTCTCTCGACGCTGGCATTGCATTCGCAACCTTCCGACATAATGCTCGCCATGGCCAGCTGAAGGCATCCCTGGCAAAGAAGCCGCCACATGATTTTCTCGACCTCCTCAACAGGGTAAAAAGTTACAAGAGGAGGCTCTACACCCAGGTGGGCAGAAAGAAGTCCCCACCAAGGGGAAGAGAAAAGCCGATGACTCGAGCCACTGGACAAGGCGTAGAAAGACTCCTTTGGTAAGAAACAACCTCCACCTATCCCTCGTTTTGAAAGATTTACTCCCCTAACTCAAAGCTTATCCGTCATCCTCATGGAGATTGTGGACAAGGGAAAGGTTGCCATTCTCCCTGAACGAACACAAGAAGAGGGACATGAGGTTCTATTGTCGGTCCCATCGGGACCACGGGCATGAAACTGATAGTTTTCGTGCTCTCAAAGACGAGAATGAGGCACTCATCCAGAAGGGGTATCTAAGGGAGTCCACTCGAACTGACCCGAGGGACCAGAGAATTTCGCCCCCTCCTCGGGTGCCTAACAGGTGCCCGAAAGCAGAACCCGAACCAGAAGGGTCTTGGGAGCCAGCCATTCTTCACTGTGTCCATGGAGGACCCATGGGGGGAAAGTCCAGTACCTCACGCAAGGCCTATGTATGTGGGGTTAACTCCATTCACAACTACATGCCCCCTAGGGACCAGGGAGTGCCAGTCTCATTCTCTAACGAAGATCTGGAAGGTGTCTGGCTTTCTCACTGCGATGCTCTAGTAATCAGCCTCGGCATGGAGAATCACGAGGTCCACCGAATCGTGGTTGACAACAAAAGTTCCGTCAATATCCTGTTCCAGGAGGCATTTGAAAAGCTCAAACTCTCTCGCGAGAGAATGAAGCCGGCCGGGTACACACTTCACAGGTTCTCGGGCGTCCTTGTCCAAATTGAGGGAATTGTCACTCTCAACGTGATGGCCGGAACGACACCAACCATCCGAATAGAGGCGATGGACTTCATGGTGGTCAACGTCAAAGCCGCCTATATTGCTATCCTGGGTAGACCCGATCTCTACTCCCTACAGGCGGTACCCTTAGCCTATCACCTAAAGCTTAAGTTTCCTACTGACCACGGGGTCGGCAATGTCCGAGGTAATCAGGAGTCCGCTTGTGCATGCTATATGGCCGCCGTAGGGGGCGGGGTCTTCCCCCTTGACGGGATGGAATTCCCATCTGAAAGAAGCCAGTTACATGCAGAGCACATTGACAAGTTGGAAGAGATCCCTTTCTGCAAGGGGGACGAATCCAAATGGTTCCAAATAAGCCAGTCTCTCGCTCCGATCCTAAAGCTCGATATTATCGACTGCATCCGTCAGAATGCCGACCTCTTCGCTTGGACACCCTCATACATGCCAGGGATTTCGAATGAACTCATTATGCACAAACTGAGTATCCACTCGGACTCCAAGCCAGTCCAGCAGAAGCGGCATAAGTTTGCTCCCGGCAGGCAACATGCTGTGAAGGAAGAAATGGACAAGCTCCTCTCAGCGCACTTCAAACAAAAAGTCAGCTACCCGCAGTGGCTGGAAAATATTGTAATGGTAAAGAAACCAAGTGGCAAGTGGAGGATCTGCATAGACTTTACAAACCTCAACAAGGTCTGTCCTAAAGATTCGTTTCCGCTACCTAGCATCAACTACCTGATAGATGCGACCTAGGGTCATGAGCTACTGAGTTTCATGGATGCCTTCTCGGAATACAACCAGATCAAAATGTTTCCCCAGACATTCCCAAGACCGCCTTCGTGACAGACCAAGGTCTCTATTATTACAAGGTCATGCCCTTCGGGCTGAAGAATGCCGGTGCTACGTACCGAAGGCTCGTCAACCGGATCTTCAAAAAGCAGATAGGACAGAATATGGAGATATATGTCAACGATATGCTCGTCAAGAGCCGAAGACAACAAGATCATGTCAACAATCTAGAGGAGGCTTTCGGGGTTCTATGATCCCATGATATGCGACTCAACCCCTCTAAATGCGCCTTCGCATCACTTTGGGGGAAATTTCACGAATTCATAGTCAGCCAGCGAGGCATCGAGGCAAACCCCGAGAAGATCTAGGCAATACTGGCCATGGCTTCTCCAAGAAATGTCAAAGAGGTCCAACGGCCTATGGGTCGACTTGCGGCCTTCAGCCGTTTTCTCTCCAAGTCTGGAGAAAAGTCGCTACCGTTCTTCAAAGCCCTTCGGGGGCGAACAACTTTGAGTTGAGGAACCCTTAACAACAGGCCTTCGATTAGCTGAAGTCATACCTTGCCAACCCCCCTCTCCTCAACAAACCAGGCCGGGCGAATCCATCTTCCTTTACCTGGATGCGTCAGAGCACGCACTCAGCACCATATTAGTCATGAAGGAAGATGGGGTCCAGAAGCCCGTATACTATGTCAGCAAAGTTCTGCACGACGCTTAACTCCGATATGCCAGAATGGAAAAATTTGCCTATGCCTTGGAAATCATCGATAGGAAATTCGACCGTACTTTCAGGCGCATTCCATCCAAGTCCTAACAGACCAACCTCTCAAGACAGTCCTCCATAAACCTAAGAACTCTGGCCACCTAATCAAGTGACCAATCGAGCTCAGCCAGCATGACATCAACTACCAACCCCAGACAACCATCAAAGGGTAGGCCCTCGCAGAATTTATCATGGAATGCACCATTCCCGAAGCCTTTGAAGTCCAAAGGATGAATCAATATGAGAAGTCTATGTCGACGGATCATCATGCAAATATGGAAGCAGAGCTAGTGTCATACTCAGGGGCCCCGAAAACTTTGTACTCCAATATTCCCTACGTCTAAACTTCCAGGCATCTAATAACAAAGCTGAATACGGAGCGATGATCGTCGGGCTCATGCTAGCACACAAAGCGGGGCAAGATGGGTAAGGGCCTTCAGCAACTCCCAGCTCGTGGTCAACCAGATCATTAGGGAGTATGAGGCCCGCGACACCCGGATGGCCCTGTACTTGGCACGCGTCAGAGAACTTTTAACAGTCTTCGGGGAGGTCGCTATTGAGTGCATCCTGAGGGAACACAATGGCCAGGTTGATGCCCTATCTAAGCTCGCCTCATCGTCCTTCGAGGGCCTCGATCACACAGTACTCATTGAGATCCTTCTCAAGCCTAGTATCGAGAACCTTGAGGTTCTCTGCATCAACTGAGGCATTCAAACGGGCCTATGAATGGATCTCATCCAGAAATTTCTCTCAGATGGTGAACTCCCCCTAGATCCAGCCGAAGCATGGAAGACAAGGATCCGATCAGAGAGATTCACCCTTACTGATAATGTACTCTTCAAGCGCTCGTACACGAAAGTGTACGGAGGTACACAAAAGTGGACGGAAGACCTATCTTCGATGCCTGAGCCCCAATGAAGCCAAGTATGCACTCTGGGAGTTGCATAAAGGAATTGGGAGAGCCATATGGGTAGCAAGTCACTCGCAAGGAAGGCACTCAACCACGACTACTGTTGGCTGACCATACTGCAAGATGCCTACGATCATATGAAGAGGTGCGGCCCCTGCCAGAGGTTCTCCTCGGTCAGGCGCATGCCCCAAGCCAAAATCAAGTCGCACTCCAGTCCGGCCCCCTTGCCATGTGGGGGATGGACCTGGTCGGCCCATTTTGGAAGGCTACGAGCCAAAGGCGCTTCCCCATGGTGGCCATCGACTACTTTACTAAGTGGATCGAGGCGGAACCCCTGACCACGATCACTGAACATCAATCCCAACAATTTTTCAGGAAGCACATTGTCTGTTGGTTAAGGATACCACGGGTGCTTATCACCGACAACGGAACTCAATTTGCTGGAAATTTTTTTCGCAAGTTCTGCGAAGACCTTGGGATCCAACAGCGATTCTCGTTGATATCACACCCCCAGTCGAACGGCCAAGCCGAAAATACCAACCGCCAGATTCTAGAAGGTCTCAAGAAATGGTTGGACACATCTCCCAAGGGGCTATGGGTCGGACGAATTACCTAACGTCCTTTGGTCATATCAAACAACCAAGAGGATCCATTTGGGCGAGTCTCCTTTTAACCTGACATATGGGACAGAAGCAGTCATCCCGATAGAAATCAGAATTCCTTCACCTAGGATCCTGAGTCTCAATGAGGAATCAAACACGAACGACCTCAGGGCCAATCTGGACCTAGTCGAAGAAATTCGCGAGAGATCCACCATCAAGAGAAACATTTATCAGCAACGGATCGAGAGATACTACAACAAGAAGGTTCTCCTGGCCAACAACAAAGGGGGTAACCTCATTCTCAGGAAGATCTCTATTTCAGACCCCAACAAGAAGGGCAAACTTGCCCGAGCTGGGAAGGCCTGTATAAGGTCTCCCAAGTGATACGCCCTGGCACGTACCGACTCAAAGATTTTGGAGGAAAGATGATCAAGAGACCCTGGAATGCAGAGCACCTTATAAAATTTCATAAGGGGTCAGAATATACTCCTCTGATTGTAATCGGCGCTACACTCCACTATTCCTTTGTAGCCTAGCAAGTAAAACAATGAATTTTCTTTTTGTTAAATTTTACCTTGCCACAACGGGACTTTTCAGTCTCACATCCTCACCGCTCGGATTGGACTTCGAGCGACAATGAGAGAACTCTCAATCTCTCTAGTCCTCTACTCTCGGCTTAAACCTCGAGCCACAACAGGACTTTTCAGTCTCATGTCCTCGTTGCTCGGCTTGGACTTCGAGTGACAACGAGTGAACTCTCAATCTCTCTAGTCCTCGACTCTCGGCTTCAATCTCGAGCCACAATGGGACTTTTCAGTCTCACGCCCTCACCGTTCGACCTAGACTTCGAGCAACAACGAGAGAATTCTCAATCTCTCAAGTCCTCGACTCTTGGCTTCAATCTGAAGCCATAATGGGACTTTTCAGTCTCACGTCCTCGCCGCTCGGCCTAGACTTCGAGCGACAATGAGAGAATTCTCGATCTCTCAAGTCCTCGACTCTTGGCTTCAATCTCAAGCCACAACGAGACTTTTCAGTTTCACATCCTCGCCGCTCGACATGGACTTCGAGCGACAACGAGAGAATTCTCGATCTCTCAAGTTCTTGACTTTCGGCTTCAATCTCGAGCCACAATGGGACTTTTTAGTCTCACATCCTCGTCGCTCGGCCTGGACTTCAAGCGACAATGAAAGAATTCTCGATCTCTCAAGTCCTCGATTCTTGACTTTGATCGCGAGCCACATTAAGGCTTTCCAGTCTCATGTCCTTGCCACTCCACTTGGACTTCGAGCGACAACGAGCAATTTTTCAATCTCTCATCCTCACCTCTTGGCATACATTCACACACTCCCCTCAGCATTGGTCAAGACCCACATTAATCAGGGTGCAGAAGAACATATAAAAGTTATTTTATTGTGATAATCGGTGAGGCCGCATTACAACTGTTAAAATCTCGACCATATGATTACAACTGTTATAACCACGCTCGTATGATTACAACTACTATAATTTTGGCCTACCCTTTCTCTTGGGGGGCCTTAGGACTGATGCAAACCAACTAGAGCCCAACCAAGTGCGTTTGCTCTCCGGCAACCCCCACGGAATCCCTAGGAGACGCTAAGGTGGAGGCTCTAGCTACTGAACTTTGAGCATCACCTGGCCTCGGTGGCGCCAGCAGATTCAAGGTCGAAGAACAAATTCGGGATCCTCCCACTCCCAGCATCGCCTTCAGTTTTGGTTTTCCAACTCCTTCTCCACAATAACCTTGCGAAGAAGTGACTATGAAGAGGAGCATTGAATGGAAGCCAGAGATCTCGACCACCCGAACTCAGCACCAGCCACAATTCGATCAGAGATCGTCTTCTTCAGATGGGCCGACTCCAAACTCAACTCCTTCAACCTATTCCTAAAGTAGGTAAGAGCCGCTTCCCGATCCCTAGACCCTTTTTGATAGCGCACCAAACATGCCTCCAGGAAGCTCACGCGATCCCTAAGTCGATCAAGCTCGGCGACACAAGGGCCGGTCAAATTGAGCTTGAAAATCTATCATAAAAGAAAAAAATCAAATCATTCTGAGTCCCCTAGACTTAACCAAATCACAAAGTGTCCCTTCAACAGAAAGGAAAAGCCCTTGGCCCAAAAAGTTCTTTCCATTCATTTAAAATCATTACAAAAACTGCACTGGCCAGTCCGCACTCGGGTAGTACATAAAATTTTTAAAAAAAACAAAAAACAAGAGAGGGGGGTGGGGTAGGGTGGAGGGAGCTATTGCTGAGGGGAGTGGGGCACCTCTTCATTCCTCGTGGCTTCAACTTCCGGGTTTCAACTTTGGGGTCGGCCGCCTATTGATCTTCCTTCTCGCCAAGCTGGCGATCATCATCCCCCTTCTCTTCGTTTCCCTTGGGGATCGGCTGGACCTCGTTAAACTGCATCGAGTAAGGGAAGTCCTCGAGGTCGCACTGAGGGTACCGGAGAAGCACGTGCTCGATGGCACAATTGTATGCCATATTTTGGGACGCAATCACCTTGCCCATCGAGTTAACCCTCACTGATGTGAATATTTGCAAGTGTACAAAATCACAACAAGTAGTATAGTTAAGTGAAAAGACTGTCGAACCCACAGGGACTAATTATATTATTGAGTACCGATATTACTAGATTAATTACTATTTGGAAAATCTAAAGTTAATAAAAAAAAGCAACTAAATTAAATTAATCTAAAAATCTAACTAAATTAATTAAAAAGGTGCGGAATCTGAAATTTTTGTGATTTGTTAATGGCAAAATTAATTTTAGAGCTTTTGATTTCACCTAGTTTATCCCACACAATTTATAACTCCATATGAATAAAGAATTTATTTTTCGAAGTTGTAGACCAAAATCCCCTAAGTATTCAATGCTTTTTCTCGAACAACACCAAAAATATCTCCAACTAACAGTTTGTCATAGTTCATTCAAAAATTTAATTAATTGAAGACTCATTAAGTTCTGTGGATTTCTTAACGGTCACATCAATCGCGGTAAATCATCTCTAATTTCGCTCAATCAATGGTGTTTAATTTTATAGTTCTAAATCACAAATTACCTCTCGGTCTCTCCATGATCCAATAAATCATACAAAAATTCGTCAACCAATTGTACGAATTAAGAATAAAAATCAAACACACAACCATGGAAAAATAGAAAAATAATATGGAATTAAAATTGTGTTCTCAAAACTAGGCTACATCAAAGCCCTAGAAAAATAAAATTTAGTTCATAATAAATTTGCATTTAACAATTACTGTCTTGGACTGCATAATAAAATTAGACAAAGAGAAAAAGATACAAAAAGGGACTGCTTTTTAAAAGAATTTGCAAACCAAACAAGCTCGAAAAACATGCCCAAAGTCAAATCTCTCTCTCTCTCTTCTTCTTTTCCGGTTTCTGTCTCAATCCGCACCCCCGCTGATGTTAGCATGCTGACGTCGTCCTCGAGCCGCGAGCTGCCCCTACTGCTCTGCCTCGAAGTCAGATGCGCCACATGCAGGCTGCGTCACCGCTTTGGAGCACACGCCAGCGACATAGCAGACCTTGCTTTCTCTCTCCCTCGACCGTGTGTTGCCAAAACCGAAGCACCTCCCTTCTAACTTCGTCTCTTTTATTTTTTTTCGTTATTTTTTATTTATTTATTAGAGGTCAGCTGTCTCTTGGTGTGCGTCCTCTTCCTAAAAATACGGAATACGGAAGAGGTCAGCCCCGCTTCCTAAAAATACGGAATACGAGCGCGTAACATTGGCCCAGCGAATGATTTTCATCATTCATAAGCTGTAGGATCGATTCAGCATCATAATAAGAAATATAACAAAATATACTGAACCATGCATGCATGAATAATTTATTAATCAACAGGAAACAATTGAAACAAATATAAATATCCCAATAATTTCAAGATCTGGATTAAAAGATAAAACTTCGGGACTACAAGCCCGTTACAAGTTTCAAGTAGCAACAAATATAAATAACTCAAATACAAAATAATTAAAGCAAGTCTTTCCCCAAGCAAAGCCTAGAATGTTTGCTCACCAATTCCAGCATGCAACTCGTCTCCAAAGTCTGTATATATAAATATAAAAGAAAAATAGAGAAAACAAGACAAACGCCCTTAGTGCAAGTTAGGGCTGCAAGTAGTACAAGCAAGGGTATGAAAATAAGTGCAAGAAATAAGAAACAAGATTTGGAATCAAGAATGTATAACATAATATGATAGAGATGCAACAAGTAGTGGAGTTCAAGAAATTAGCTAGCAAGTAAGACAACTCAAGTAACAAGATTGGGTAACAAGTACTAGTAGTGGAACAAGTAACAAGTAAGCATGTAGTTGTATCAAGTATCAAGTGACAAGTATCGAGTAACAAGTATCACGTAACAAGTATCACGTAACAAGCATCAATTAGGGTATCAAGTGTGTACAAGTGACAAGTTATTCTTAAGTCTAATGTTAAATTCTATCTATGTAGCACTTCATGCGTCCATACTTTTACCACATGGTTGCTACCTACAAACAATTACGTTTAGGCCTAGTGGTGGATTTTATAAGGTGGTGTACTCAGGCATCAAGTATCAAGTAAGCCATGCTCATGAATCGAGTAATCATGTAACTAGTTCATGTGTCAAGTAATAAGATGACAAGTCATGAATCAAACGATAATATACTAGTTCATGAATCAAGTAATAACAAGTCCATGAATCGGGTAATAATATACTAGTTCATGAATCAAATAGTATCTAGTTCATGAATCGAATAATCATATACTAATTCATGAATCAATAGTAACTAGTTCATGAATCGAATAACAATATACTAGTTCATGAAACATGTATCAAGTAGGAAATATGGGCCTCCTTCCGAGTACACTTACCTATATTGTCCACTACTATGGTTTTTTCCTTAAACCCTGGCTTATTATTTATTATTATCATCAAACAAGCATGAAAGCGTGCGAAACAGGGCAAGTAAACATGATCAATAACATGGAACAAGTTTAAGATGATTAAAAAGCATATTCGAGGGTCAACACTATTTAAAATTTTCAAGAACTAAGAGAATTTCAATTCTGGACAGCATGACGTTGCTGCACCAAAACTGCGATTTCCGTTGCTACAAGATAGCAAATGTGGATCCGTCAGAAGGTCTAGAAACTAGACTCCTGCCTGGTTCTAATGCATATAAATAAAACATATAAAAGTTGTAGCATCAGGTGTCAAAACAGCAAACTATACAGGATTTGTGTTCAGCCAGAATTTATAAAACTGAGTTTATACATATGAAACAGGTTTGAGACTTCATTAAATAATTCCAGAAAAATTAAGGGATGTTCTCTAGTGTGTCTAGTATCAGAATGTAAAATTTCAAGTCATTATCTTACATGTAGTATAGTTAAATTAATTGTAAAATAAAGTGATGCAGCAGTTTTTATGGATCTGCGATTACCGACACAGCAGCAGTAAAACTGCGATATCTCACAAACCGTAACTTAGAATTCAATTCTGTCAAAAGGGTAGTAAACTAGACATCCAGGGCTAAGTTTCATATTCAGGACTCAAGTCCAGATTCTGATGTTATCGGGGTTGAAACAGTAAGTAAAGACAGGAATAACAGCAAACAAGGATAGTTTTTGTATGAAAAGCCTTATAATTATTATTCATATGGGTCTAAATTAACATGTGATGCAAATCAAAGTGTAATAGGTATCAATAAAAGGTTGTGACTCTTAGATCATATAATTGATAAGGCATGGAATGAGATAATCAAATGATCAGCCAACGGGAGTCACAACTACAACCGACTTGCAGTATTTTCAATTAAACACTTGTATTGGAACAATAAATTGTACAAGAAGATACTTGCCTTGAATGGATGAGAGCGTTCATCGACGATCGAGATCGGATCTATCAGATCGGTGCGGATCTCGATGGCGATCAAGATCGAGACTGTCGGACGGCTGAGATCAGGTCAGATCTGATCAAGATGATCAAGATGATGGCCACGATCTTGATGAGATCGTGTTGTGGAGATTGATATGATCATTCCCCCTTCTTCCCTCCTTTGTCACAACAACAGAGAGAGGGAGAGACTCAGGCGGCGGCTGTGGGTGGCGCGAGGCTGGACTAGTGGCCATGGCACAGGCGACGGCGACTGGTGGCAGCGTTGAGGGAAGCTCGACGCAGGAAGACGACTGCAGCGATGTTCGAGCAAAGCTCTTTTTTGATGGTTTTGAGGAGAAACAGAGTGGGTAATGGCGATGGCGAGGCGACGAGGGGGGTGAGTAGCGGTAGGGATGACGGCAAGGATGGGCACTGGCGAGGGTAATGGGTTCCGGCAATGGAGGAAGACGGAGGGTCGAGGAGGGGATACGGTGATGAAGACGAGTTTAAATAGTAGGGTTGTGGTTTTTGGGCTATTGGATAGCAGGTTTGTGTAGGATCCAAAAGGAGATTGAGTCAAAAATCAATATAATTATGGAAAATGAAATAGATGGGATGAAATAGTCAAATCTCCATGAAGAACAGCAAATCAGAGCTGATAAGAACAATGCAATTGCAATAAATATTGGCACAAAATTGAGTTGAAACAAAAGAAATGATTTTTATTAGAACTGCAACAAAAATACGGATCTTGGATTGATAAAAGAGTACAGTGAAATGAAATACAGCAGAAAAATACAAATACAGAAAACATGGGTTACAAATCCTACCCACCTTACAACAAAATTTTGTCCTCGAAATTTGCTTAGGCGGTACATAGGAAAAGGCAAAAACAAATTTGGGAAATAACAAAACGGAGAGTTAAAGGGAAAGGAACAAAGCAATGGCAATACCAGAAAAAGAAGTAAGTGGATAACAACAATGTCAAATGGAATGCATGAAAGAGAATAAACGGTATCAAAAGGAAAGAACAGCGCAAGATAACAAAGCAAGGAAATGAAGAAATAGATAGAGCTGGAATCGAAGAAAGGATGGACAAGGAAGAGTTGAACCAAGCAATGAGTCAACGGATGATGTCGAATGCAAGGAATAGAGGAAAGCAAACAATATAAAGAACTAGAAGCTACAAGGGGATCCTGGGACCTGTAGGTTATGGGCCCACCACGCTTCTACTGCGCTACTCCGACGGCAATGTCTCAAGCAACATACATGTTGCTGTAGGCCACATGACACCAATCGACGAACCGAGCAGGAAGACAAGACTGAGGTACCAGGATCAAGGAGAGTATGAGCTTAAGATAGATATAAATAAATAATGCAAAATGAATATAAAGTTTGGCTTCAATTTAAATAATTAAAAGATATGCTATAGATCCAAACTAGTGGGCTTTCACAAAAATAATAATAACAACAAATATTAATAATAAAAATAATAATATCAATAATATTAGAATAGTAATAACAATAATAAAATAATAATAACAATAATATTAAAAATAATAATAGCAATAATAATAACAGTAATAAAAAAATCATCATAATCATACTGGTAATAATAATAATAATAATAAAATTAAAAATGTTAACAATACCGATAATAATGATGATACATACATGACAGAATAGGATTCAACACATTCATGAAATAATAATAATAATAATAATAATAATAATAATAATAATAATAATAATAATAATGATAATAACAACAATAAATAAATAAATAAATATACAGAATATAATTTGAGTTCAACATTTTTTTTTGTATGAAGGTAATTCAATATTAACAACAATAATAGAATAATGAAAACAACAATAATAATAGCAATGGTAATATCAATAATAATAATGATACCAATAATAATAACGAAAACCATAGCAATAATAATAACATTATAAAACAAAATAAGAATTTGGTTTATCAACACTATAAATAAATCTGACAGGAATATATATAGTCGATCAATTATAAATGAAAAGTGAAGTCAAAATATACCATTAATCCCCAATCGTAAGAAAACAGGGAGACCATTCACATAGAATGAGAAGTCAAAAGTGAAGAGATAAAACCCAAATATAAAAAGGTTGATAACCATACTAACAACAAAGGAACACAAATCTTAAAGGTGATATAAAAAAAAATATTTTTGGGAAAATAACCAGTCAAGATACATAGAAATACGAACAAATTTAGCTAAGTAAAGAAAATATTAATAACAATGAATGTAAAAGACATATAATAATTAGTGAATGTTGACATTATAATCAATACTCGAAATACATATTAAAGGGTAACAAGCAAAATAGGCAAAAAAATATATATATATACAAGAAGACTTAAAAGGAGTTCATTAAATATTACAAAAGTAAGCGTCAAATCATTAATTAGGATGTGGAAACAAAAGTAATTGAGAAATCTAAAATATTAAAGAATTGAAAAACGGTGGCAATAAATAGTAATTCACAAAAGAACGAAAACTTAGACCTTAGTTGATGTACTCAATCTTAACATAAATGTAAAAATTTGTAAACACAAAATGGAGTAAAATCAACTATACTAGTTCAAATTGTATGGAAACATAAAGTGTAATTGTACAAACAAAATGTCATAAAGAAAATATTTCTTTACCATTAGTTTCATTATATAAGTAAAAGTCTTGAATTATCAATTAGCAAATAGGTATATTATCTTGCCTCCTTAACATCAAGTTGCACGTTTGCCTTCACGACATCGGGTTGCAAGTTGCCATCTGTATATTCGGTTGCACATTTTGCCTCCCCGACATCCAGTTGCAATTTGCCTCCATTGACATCGAGTTGCATATTTGCCATCTCGACATTAGGTTGCACCGAAATGGTGAAATGGAAGATGTAACCTTCCATATGCATAGGGATATGGGACATTTAATTTAAGTATGATGTTATGTTTTTAAATTCGTGATATGAACATAGTAGAAAAGTAAGAAATGAAGTTGAAAGTCACACAATGGAATATCAAAATAGTTGTAGAGATTATACATATCAAACACAATAGTACAAAATAGTAGTAGTAAAAATGATTTATAAAAATAGGGAGAAAAACGGAATGAAATACATGCATAAGCACAATGCAAATGTAAATGAGAAAATAAATATGCAGTGTAGCAAATTTACACAATAAATATATCATAAACAAATATCCAGTAACGCAGGAATTAAACAAGCCTCTAATATGTCGTTGAAGATCCACCGATGCTGATCGACGAACCAAGCGGGAAGAAAAGAATGGATAGTACCGGAATTTAAGGAGAACATGATAGGAAAAAAAACTAGTATGATACACAATATGAACCAACAAATGAAGATAAATGCAAGACACGGAAAACTGACACATGAGCTGAAATAAGAAGGGATCAACGAGGCAAGCAGAAATAAGAGATTGCTTTCACCGGAATAAAAAAAATATGGGTTCGAAAAGAATAAATTTATACCCAATATGGAATCAACAAATCAGGACGAATGTAAGAGATGGAAGGAAACAAGGAATCAACGAAATTGAATATGAAGGGATCAAAATGAATGGGATAAGACTAGTGTCCGGATCGAGTTGATTATCAAATTGTTCATGTGATTGCATGGCATGTTTAATGTTGAGTTAATCCTGACTGAGTCAAGTCTGTCTACTGTATTAGTCAAACTAACACATTAGCAAAACCTGACTTTGATACCACTAAAAATCTTGTCACGCACTACTTCCCAAAAATACAGAATACGAGCACGTAACATTGGCCTAGCGAATGATTTTCATCATTCATAAGCTGTAGGATTGATTCAGTATCATAACAAGAAATATAACAAAATATACTGAACCACGCATGCATGAATAATTTATTAATCAATAGGAAACAGTTGAAACGAATATAAATATCCCAATAATTTCAAGATCTGGATCAAAAGATAAAATTTCGGGACTACAAGCCCGTTACAAGTTTCAAGTAGCAACAAATATAAATAACTCAAATACAAAATAATTAAAGCAAATCTTTTCCCTAAGCAAAGCCTAGAATGTTTGCTCACCAATTCCAGCAGGCAACTCGTCTCCAAAGTCTGTATATATAAATATAAAAGGAAAATAGAGAAAACAAGACAAACGCCCTTAGTGCAAGTTAGAGCCGCAAGTAGTACAAGCAATGGTATGAAAATAAGTGCAAGAAATAAGAAACAAGATTTGGAATCAAGAACGTATAACATGATATGATAGAGATGTAACAAGTAGTGGAATTTAAGAAACGAGCTAGCAGGTAAGACAACTCAAGTAACAAGTGTTGATTCTTGATTTTGATGATCACAACACACTGCACATGTATCTATGCTATACTTACAGGTGGTATATACAAAGGACTCACTACTATACAGTTGAACAAAAGAACAAGCACAAAAGGCTCTAGATAAAGACAATGGTTAAAGCTTCATTCAAGACTCAAGACTCAAGCCAAGACTCAAGCTCAAAAGTGTCAATAAATTGTCATGTCTTGTAAACAATGTAATCTTATTTTTTGTTGAGTCTTAGTATGATGTAAAGCCTTGTCACACACACATACACTCATTATTTTACAATGTGTATTTTCTCAAAACATCAAAAAGAGTCAAAACAGTTTGAAATAATTTAACTGTTGAGTACCAGTCGACCGATGCTTCTATCAGTCGACTGGCAGTACAAAACTGTTTAAATTTATTCAAACTCTGACCAGTCGACTCATTATGGCAACCCAGTCGACTGTTCGAGTGCTTTTGACCGTTTTCTGTTTTCAAAATCGATTTTCAAATTCAAAAGCTTTTAGATCCGTTGGTTGACAGTTGAGATAACTGTCTCCCAACGTCCAGGAGTTCTAACTCTATAAATAGAGTTCAGAACTCACTGAAAAAGATCTTACAACATTCTTTAAGATTTCCGAGCAATCTTGAGCATTTCTAAGTGTAAAAGAGAAAAAGCTTTCAAGTTTTAAAATTCTGGTTCTCTACACTCAGTCCAGTATAACATCGGAATTCGTTCTGGACTGGGTATAGAAGTCGACCTCTGTTTAGCCACGTTTTACAACACATAACACCAACAAGGCTATAGGTTGACTGTAAATTTTTATTGTTTCTTTTTGCTCTCGGTTGGAGAGTTAGACTCTAGGTTGTAGAGTCGGTCGTTTCACTCTTGGTGGTAGAGTGGGTCTGCTTTCTCCGGCTGAGAGAAAGGCCTACGGGTTAGATAAGGTTGTTGTCTTAACGCCGTAGGGTATTCTTGTAAACTTATTTTTCAAGAATAGTGGAAATCTCAAGTGGGTTGCTTGGGGACTGGATGTAGGTCGGAAGGACCGAACCAGAATATATCGTGTGTACTCTGTGATTGTTTCTCTTGAACTTGCATTTACTTGTTTTCAGTTTAAGTTCTGTGAAACTTGTCTGGACAGTCGATTCAGCATATTATCAGTCGACTGGTCAGTCTCGTATCTTTAAATTATAACTGTGTCTTCAGTCGCCTGTCTCAACTATAAGTCGACTGCACAGAGTTGTGTGTATTTGCTTTTATTTGGTCATCTCAGTCGACTGGTTCACTCCTAAGTCGACTGCACCGAAGAAAAATTATTTATTCCGCAGTTTATTTTAATTAACACTATTCACCCCCCCTCTAGTGTTTGTTGCCTCGCCTACAGGATCCAACAACAAGATTGGGTAACAAGTACTAGAAGTGGAACAAGTAACAAGTGAGCATGTAGTTGTATCAAGTATAAGGTGACAAGTACCGAGTAACAATTATCACGTAACAAGTATCACGTAACAAGTACCAAGTAACAAGCATCAAGTAGGGTATCAAGTGTGTACAAGTGACAAGTTATTCTTAAGTCTAATGTTAAATTCTATCTAGGTAGCACTTCATGCGTCCATACTTTTACCACATGGTTGCTACTTACAAACAGTTACGTTTAGGCCTAGTGGTGGATTTTATAGGGCGGTGTACTTAGGCATCAAGTATCAAGTAAGCCATGTTCATGAATCGAGTAATCATGTAACGAGTTCATGTGTCAAGTAATAAGATGACATGTCAGGAATCAAACGATAATATACTAGTTCATGAATCAAGTAATAACAAGTCTATGAATCGGGTAATAATGTACTAGTTCATGAATCTAATAGTAACTAGTTCATGAATTGAATAATCATATACTAGTTCATGAATCAATAGTAACTAGTTCATGAATCGAATAACAATATACTAGTTCATAAAACATGTATCAAGTGAAAAACATGGGCCCCCTTCCCAGTACACTTACACATATTGTCCACTACTATGATCTTTTCCTTAAACCCCGACTAATTATTTATTATTATCATCAAATAAGCATGAAAGCATGCGAAACAGGGCAAGTAAATATGATCAATAACATGGAACGAGTTTAAGATGATTAAAAAGCATATTTGAGGGTTACACAATTTAAAATTTTCAAGAACTAAGAGAATTCCAATTCTGGACAGCATGACGTTGCTGCACCAAAACTGCGATTCCCGTTGCTACAAGATAGTAAATGTGGATCATTCAGAAGGTCTAGAAACTAGACTCCTGCCTGGTTCTAATGCATATAAATAAAACATATAGAAGTTGTAGCATCAGGTGTCAAAATAGCAAACTATACAGGATTTGTGTTGAGCCAGAATTTGTAAAATTGAGTTTATACATATGAAACAGGTTTGAGACTTCATTAAATAATTCCAGAAAAATTAGGAGATGTTTTCTAGTGTGTTTAGTATCAGCATGCAAAATTTCAAGTCATTATCTTACATGTAGTATAGTTAAATTAATTATAAAATAAAGTGATGCAGCAGTTTTTATGGATCTGCGATTACCGACACAGCATCAGTAAAACTGCGATATCTCACAAACCGTAACTTAGAATTCAATTCTGTCACAAGGGTAGTAAACTAGACATCTAGGGCTATGTTTCATATTGAGGACTCAAGTCCAGATTCTGATGTTATCGGGGTTGAAACAGCAAGTAAAGACAGGAATAACAGCAAACAACGATAGTTTTTGCATGAAAATGCCTTATAATTATTATTCATATGGGTTTAAATTAACATGTGACGCAAATCAAAGTGTAATAGGTATCAATAAAAGGTTGCGACTTTTAGATCATATAATTGATAAGTCATGGAATGAGATCATCAAATGATAAGCCAACGGGAGTCACAACTACAACCTACTTGCAGTATTTTCAATTAAATGCTTGTACTGGAACAATAAATTGTACAAGAAGATACTTGCCTTGACTGGATGAGGGCGTTGATCGACGATTGAGATCGGATCAATCAGATCGGTGTGGATCTCGATGGCGATCAAGATCGAGACTGTCGGACGGCTGAGATCAGGTCAGATCTGATCAAGATGATCAAGATGATGGCCACGATCTTGATGAGATCATGTGGCAGAGATTGATCTGATCAATCCCCCTCCTTCCCTCATTCTTCACAGCGATAGAGAGAGGGAGAGACTCAGGTGGCGGCTATGGGTGGCGCGAGGCTGGACTGGCGGACATGGCATAGGCGGCGGCGACTGGTGGCAGCGTCGAGGGAAGCTCGAAACAGGAAGACGACGGCGGCGATGTTTGAGCAAAGCTCTATTTTGATGGGTTCGGGGAGAAACAGAGTGGGTAATGGTGATGGCGAAGGCTTGGGGATACGGGGATGGTGAGGCGACGAGGGGGGTGAGAAGCGGTAGGGGATGACGGCGAGGATGGGCACAGGCAAGGGTAATGGGTTCCGGCAATGGAGGAAGACGGCGGGTCGAGGAGGGGATGCGGTGATGAAGACGAGGGTGAAGGGTAATGTGATGAGGCGGTGACGGAGTGAGGTCGAAGACTAGGGACGAAGCACAGGGACGAAGTTGGGTTCGATGGAGAGATGAGTTGAGGAAGACGAAGGGGATGGAGGGATGAGATGGTGGTCGGAAGTCTGTAGTGGATGGAGTGGTGACGGAGAGACGATGGGGGTGGAGGTTTCAGTCGGCACAGGGGCTGAGGGAGAGGGCCTGAGAACGAGGCGGGAGGCGTAGGGGATGAGAGGTAGGAGTTGGGATCTGTACGGTGGGTGACGGGGGGGGGGGGGGGGGGGGAAGGGTTGGTGGCAGGTGATTAAGGGATAAACAGTATTAGGGTTAGGGTTAACCTAGGTTAAGGCTTAAATAGTAGGGTTGTGGGTTTTGGGCTATTGGATAGCGGGTTTGAATAGGATCCAAAGGGAGATTGAGTCAAAAATCAATATAATTAGGAAAAGTAAAATAGATGAGATGAAGTAGTCAAATCTCCATGAAGAATAGCAAATCAGAGCTGATAAGAACAATGCAATTGCAATAAATATTGGCACAAAATTGAGTCGAAACAAAAGAAATGATTTTTATTAGAACTGGAACAAAAATACAGATCTTGGATTGATTAAAGAGTGCAGTAAAATGAAATACAACAGAAAAATACAAATACAGAAAACAGCGGTTACATTCTTTTCCTTCACTTTTCTTTTCTTGAAAACACGTGCTGCATACACAAAATAAAATCAGAAATTAGGGTTTAAAAATAAAATTAATTAGTTTAAAATTAATTAAACTAACTAAAAATTATATTACTCATTTAAACCTCTTTTAAAATTGTTTATTGCATTTTCAGCTCAATTAGCAAATAAAATTTATATTTTGCTTTTTACAAGGCCAAATTGTAAAATTTAAAATTCAACAAATCAATAAAAATTAATAAATCAGTATGCTTATTTTGTTTGTTGAATTTTACCGAAAATCTTCACATTTTGCATCAAAAATCTTATTTCTTCAAAAGTAATTAATTACTTGAAATATTATGGAAATAAGATGAATTATAAACAAGATAGGCGAATACAAGCAATTTTAATGGGTAAACAAGTACAAATACTTGTATAAAAATTAGACACATCAAATACCCCCAAACTTAAGATTTTGCTTGTCCTCGAGCGAAAAGTAAAACCATGAATAAAGGAATTATAATCAGTAGTAGGCTCAACTCATCACACTAAAAGATCTTATCATGCAAGTATAAAAATTTCAATTTAGAATATAAACAATAGCAAATAAAGTAAAATCAAGCATACTCACTTTCTCCAGTGCAGTTATTTATTCATAATTCCTAACCCAATCGTATTTGTCATGCAATTAATGTAATTATAGTATGTGACACTTCATCTGTGATTACCCATTCTCACTACTACAAACCGAATAGCAAACTAGAGTTTTTTTCCCTCTTCTCTAAGTTGTCACTTGCATTTTGACGCAAATACAAACATTTGTGATGAATTCACCCGGTTACTCAACAAGCCACAAACTTAGAGTGCTTTGCATACTCATATTTCAAGATGCCGTTTGACATAAAAGTAAACATTTGTGATGAATACCCTTAGTTACTAAGCAACTCAAAACATTGGAGTCGATAGACTTTATTTATTCAATTATTTGATCATTAATACTCTATTTACTTAAACTCTGTTTAGGACTAGATCAAAGGGGATAATCACAAGAAAAAGCATCATATTTTTCTTTTATGGATAATCACATGACTCACACAATTGTGTAAGAAAATTTGAAATTCTATAATCCTAAAATAAATAAGAATGCTTAATCTTGCTTTATAAGATATTGTCTATCCTAAAAATTAATTTAATGCTTAGCACTATAAAGAACTCAAAAGTGTAATGGTGAGCCCAATTGAAATCAATTTTTGTTTTGTTTTTCTTTTCAAATATATATAAAATAAAAAATAAATTTCTAACCCTTCCCCCATACTTGAATATCACATTGTCCTCAATAGGAAAGTAAAAAAGAAAAACAAAAAGAATGCAAAAAGTACAGAATTTCCCCCCTGATTCGTCTTAAAAATTCTGCACGTGCGGTGTTCAGTATTTTAGCGATATCTGGAGCTGTAGGTGTCCAAATGGGATAATTTTTTTTGGTGGAAAGCTAAGACGATAGGCTACAATCGCTCTTTGAAGAACTTTTCCAGATTCTGACTCCATCCTGCTCAAAAACAGCCATAGATGTAGGTGTAGAAAACAGCTTCGCCTGACGACTTTCAAACTTATGCAATTCTACAAAATAAAATCAAAAATAAAAATAAAAAATAAACTAAAACAAAAATCAAATTTAATGCAGTAAAAATAAAACATGGGTTGCCTCCCAAGAAGCGCTAAGTTTTAAGTCTTCAGCCTGACATGATAGTGAGATGGTTATGTGACGCCAAGATCCAACAACATCAAAACATCTTTTCTAATACTTCTCTTTAGATGTGGATCAGGTTCAAGCTCTAGTTTAATTCGTTTCTTCCTTGATGATGGCGTCTTTGATATCCCCACATCTTTGAATTTTTGCTGAGAAAACGAATGAATAGATGGTGCAGCATCCAAATACATAATATATTTTAAAATCTTTTCTTTCACAGTTTCAAGAGTTGCTGAATTTGTTGGACATACTTTTATAGGTGACTTTTCAATTTCAGCACTATGTTTCTCGCCCACAATTAAATCAGTTTCACTTACATGAAAAGATGACTGTTCTTCGGTAGGAAACTCCATGGATTTAAAAATATAAAATGTTACTTGCTCATGCTGCATTTGTTTCTCCACAATTGGTTCGTACTCTTCTTCCTTTGTAACCACATTTTGTTCGCCATTTTCTTCTTGTGGTTGCTCAATTGTCCTTCCACTTCTTAGTGTTATTGCTTTGACATGCTCATTGGGATTAACCGCTGTGTTGCTTGGTAATGTTCCTGCTGTTCTTTCGTTAAGAATATTTAAAATTTGACCGATTTGAACCTCAAGATTGTGAATTGAAGCTGAAGTTGAAATTGCAACATTTTGGATTGCCAAATCTGCCTTCTGCATGTATTGCTCTGTCTTCTACATATGTTGCATGAACATCTCTTCAAGTGTCGGCTTCTTTTCTTGCTGTGAAAAATTTTGAGGTGGTCTAATTGCTCCTTGATTGTTGTTTCATGAAAATTTGGGGGTGTTTCTCCATTCTTGATGATACGTGTTCGAATAAGGATTGTTTTGATGTTGAAAATTAGACATGTAATTTGCTTGATTGAAATTTGAATGAGAAAAAGAGTTCCCCACTTGGCAATCTGTACTTGAGTGATTTCCTGCACAAAGATCACAAATCATATTAGATTGAATTACATTAAAATTCATATTTTCTATTTGTTTAGATAAAATGTCAATTTTTGCATTTAAAGTAGAAATAGGATCAAGTTCAAAAACTCCCGCCACTTTTATTAGCATTGTACTTTCTGAAGACAACTGATAATGATTAGATGTCATCTCCTCTAAAAGCTCATAGGCTACTTCATGAGTTTTGCTCATTAGTGCACCTCCCGCTGCTGTGTCAACCATAGATCGATTTGTAACTCCCAAATCATTATAGATATTTGAATTTGCAGCCATTTCGGTAGTTCATGATGAGGACACTTTCTCAACAACTCTTTATACCTCTCCCATGCATCATACAAAGACTCGGTCTCAAATTGAATGAAGGTGGTAATATCATTCCTTAAATTCGCTGTCTTTGCCGGCGGAAAATACTTAGCTAGAATTTTTTGTGCAAGTCCCTCCCAAGTAGTAATACTACCGAGTAGTAGAAAATTTAGCCAAGCCTTCCCTTATCTCTTAGTGAAAATGGAAAGAGTCTCAATCAAATTGCATCATCTGATACTCCATGGCGATTAAAAGTGTCACAAATTTCCAGAAAATTTGCAATGTCAACATAAGGATCCTCGTGCAATAGTCCCCAAAATTGAACAGTCTGTTGAATCATTTGAATAATCGCCGGTTTAATCTTAAAATCATTAGCTTCAATAACCGGCCTCTTTATGCTTGATGTTGCTTCATAAATTGAGGGCATAGCGTAGTCTCTCAAAGCCTGGTTCTCATAGTTCGCCATGATAATGTACTTGTATGTCGTGAAATATAAGTATTGAAAAAAATAGGAAAACTAAAAAAAATAAAATAAGAAAAATAAATAAAAGTAAAAGTAAGTCAAAAGAAAATAAAGAGGTAAAATAATAATAAAACAAAAAAAATAAATAAAAAAAATCCAAACTAGTAATAATCTAGCAATTTTCAATATCAATAAAAGAATAACTAGTCCCCGGCAATGGCGCCAAAAACTTGATGTGAATATTTGCAAGTGTACAAAATCGCAACAAGTAGTATAGTTAAGTGAAAAGAGTGTCAAACCCACAGAGACTAATTATTTTATTGAGTACCGATATCTCGATCTGCACCCCCGCTGACATCAGCACGCTGACATCGTCCTCGAGCCGCACCTGCTGCTCTGCCTCGAAGTCAGATGCGCCACGTGCAGGCTGACATCATTGCTTTGGAGCACACACCAGCGACACAGCTGACCTTGCTTTCTCTCTCCCTCGACTGTGTGTCGCCAAAATCGAAGCACCTCCCTTTCTGACTTCGTTTCTTTTATTTTTTTTCGTTGTTTTATTTATTTATTTATTAGAGGTCAGTCGTCGCTTGGTGTGCATCCGCCTTTTCTCTCTCTCTCTTCTTCTTGTATTTATAGGCATACAGATAGGAGAATTAGGGTTTACTTCTGCAGAAAAACCTCATCTTCTTCATTTATTTACTTCCTTCCATGATTTGCTCGTTATTTCTTTCTTCTTTTTCTTTTCTTTCCTTTTCTTGAAAACACGTGCTGCATACACAAAATAAAATAAGATATTAGGGTTTAAAAATAAAATTAATTAGTTTAAAATTAATTAAACTAATTAAAAATCATATGAGCTCATTTTAACCTCTTTTAAAATTGTTAGTTGCATTTTCAGCTCAATTAGCAAATAAAATTTATATTTTACTTTTTACAAGGCCAAATTGTAAAATTTAAAATTCAACAAATCAATAAAAATTAATAAATCAATATGCTTGTTTTGTTTGTTGAATTTTACTAAAAATCTTCACATTTTGCATCAAAAATCTTATTTCTTCAAAAATAATTAATTACTTGAAATCTTATGGAAATAAGACGATTTATAAACAAGATACGCGAATACAAGCAATTTTAATTGGTAAATGAGTACAAATACTTGTATAAAAATTAGACACATCACTCACCTCTTGGAGCTTCCTCTCGATCTCTGCTTCCATTTCCTTCTTCCTCCGAGCCTGACGTTCGGTCAAGGAGGTCACCTTCGCATGGAGAGCCCGATCCCGAGCCTCAGAGGCATCGAGCCGCTTCTTGAGGTCCTTCATTTCCCATTCATAATGCTGAGCATTCCTTACTTTACACTGGAGCTTCTGAGCGTGAAGTCTCCTCAACTCGGCCCCAACAATCGTTGCCTACAAGCAAGGGGCCAAAACATAGAAATTTCAAGACAATTAACATGAAAAGGTACGAAATTCACTAGTGCTTACCACCATGTCGGCCTAGGCCCATCGCATGTAGCACGACTCGGTCGTCTTGGTGGCGAAGCCCTCCCGGTCGCATGGCGTGGCGAGGTGCGTCACCGCCCCAACTGCTATGGGCCCTTCGGTCAGTGAGTCCGCCACCTTCACTGACCGATTGGGAGCCCACGGTAAGAGCCCAGCATCGCTGACCATCTCTTGTGCTGAAGGTTTCAAGGGCGGGATGCCCTTCGAAAGCAACTCCGCGACCTTAAGGTTGCTAGAGCTCGGTTTCGACTTCGTCGATGACGGGGTTCCCGACACCTTGGATACCTTCACCTTCTTGGGCTTTGGATCTGAAGGCCCCTCTGAGCTGCCTTGGGGTGGCCGCTTCTTAGGTTTCGATTGATGGGCGGCATTTTTCTCCATGGCACTCCTCTGCTCGATTGCCTCGTTGTCCATTGCTGCGAAGAAAAATCTAATTTGTGAGAATGAAGGGAAAAAATGCAAGAAAAAAAAACAAAAAACGTATAGGGGTCGACAGGGCTCAGTCCGATCCGGGCTAGGTGCCTCTCTTGCACGGTCTGCCACTGAATACTCTTGCCCCCAGTGACCCGTTTTACATCTTCCCACTCCTCTTCCGTAAGCTCCTTCCTCTTCGGAGGCTTCAGGTTTGGTTTGTGGAACACCCACGTGGTTGGGATATCCCACGGGGTCGGACTCTGAACGATGAAATACATAATTTTCCACCCTTTAATGGAATTCGGGTGACCGTGGATGACTCTGTGATAAGGCCGAGGGGAGATGTAGTATATGCACTCGTGCATCGATGATGAACTCACACTAAGAACAACTCGAAAGTACTTTAGCTTCAGCGGAACCCCTTTCTTCTCGCTGAGCAGGATGCAGCACACCAGCTGTTTTCAAGAATTATGCCCTTATTGCATAGGGCATAGACCGACCCTGTTCAAGACCTCCTTTACAAACGGATGCAGGGGTAGCCTCAACCCTGAGTCGAATGCATCAACTATTTGGTGTATTTTTCTTTTCTTGGTTATCGTACTCTCTCTTGTATTTTTCTGAACTGTATATTGGAGTTGTTTTCAATATATATATTCATTTATTTCTTTTTTGAGCTCCTTGTGTTGGTTTTTGTTCGTCTTTTGCTTCGTTCTTCGTCAATTATTGTTTTTCTTTTATTTGGTTCTTGTCTTCTTTATTTTATGCTCTTGGGTGCTTATGGTGGTGTTGGTTGCTCAACCTATTCCCAATCATATTGTTTGATCCCTAATAGATTTACCAAGGCCAAATTAAAACAAATCCTATTTTTTTTATCCTATGCAATTAATCCTTATCAATACCCATTAAACAAATCCTACTACTACTCCTAATTACCCACAACCCAATTACCCATTAACCCTAATCCCCTTATATATATATATATATATATATATATATATATATATATATATATATATATATATATATATATATATATATATATATATATATATAATCTCTTTCCCTAAACCCTAACCCTAATACCCTAATCTCTCTCTCACTCTATCTCCCGGCTACCCTTCTGCCCCTCTTTTGCTTGCACCGCAACCCGATTCCAGCCACACCCCGACACCCCTTGCACCCAGGCCGAGCCCCTCTCCGGCCTGTACTCCAACCCGCACACCCCAAGGCCGAGCCCCTCTCCGGCCTGCACTCCAACCCGCACACCACCAGGCCGAGACCCCCTCCCTTGGCCATTCCGACCTCCTACACCACCTTATACCACCCTAGTCTCTCTCTCTTGTGTTCCCTCGTGGCCGCAAGCCACTATTGATCATCTCTCCTTTGTGGAAATTGTTCGTGTGGAGATTTTCGCTCAAGTTTGCTTGGATTCATTCCTTCGTAGATTTTCGTTCGTGGGTTTGTTCGTTGCCGGGATCCGTTCCCGTTATTCTTGATTTTCATCGTTCTTCATATCCGATTAAGACAAGTAACTTGTACTCCAATTCTTTTGTTTGATACAAGTCAAAAATACCACCTATAGTGTAGTTGGGTCTAGTGACGACTCTTGTTTGTGTTATTCTTGATAGATTTTGTCTCTATTGTGAAAACTTGACCATAGTTACCTCACGACACAATATGAATATGAATTAACTTAGGTTTTACCCATTCTTGATTTGATCATGTATGTGGAACTTTTGTGAGAATTTGTAATTTGGTTGAGACCCATGTGATATACTTGGTGTGGACATGCTAGATACCCTAATTCATGATGTTTGGACACTTGGTAGACCCGATTTCATGTTTAGTTGTGTTTTGAACAAGTTTTGTATGATATATGTTGAGTTGTCGTTAAAGGAAAAAATATGTATTTTGTCAATGATCTGTCTTGTTTGCTGTTTTGGAATGTCTTGAAGACAGTAACTTAATTTTGGTATAAAACATGAGATTTAGAAAATTTTGTCTATGTTCAAACCCCTCTGACCTTGCTTGATTTTATTTTCGTATGTGTGAGTTATGATTGTTTTACTACAGAGGTGTCGATCTTTTTCAGATTTCATTTTTTGGTATTTTTGATGACTAAATCATTTTAATATCTGTGCTACATATATTATTTTGATCCAAAACTTTGGTCAGTATTTCTTTATCTAGTTAGGGATTACCCAGAATTTTGGTGGATTTTATTGATGAGTTTTATACGTCGTTTCATGCTTGTTTATAAAGACTGTACTTGCTGTATGTTACTCGCTGTTCTGTAAAGAATCGTATTTTCACCCTATTTCCTTCTACTGTATGAAAAATTCTTGTGAAATCTGAAAGTTAATATAATTTGTCTATTTTCATCTCCCTTTTGCGGATTTGGGTTTTGTTTCACTGGTTGCGAGTTATTATGGTTTTCGTACAGCAGTGTTGGGATTTCCAGATTTGCCAAACTACTGTTTATTGATGTTTTCTGATTTTTGATGAATAATCTAATTTTACTAGAATGTTATGAAACTTTATATTTAGATACTAGACATATAGGGGAATACCCCAGATTTTTCGTGAATTTATTTACTAAGTTTTCATGTTGTTTTCCTGCTCTTGAATACGTTTTCCTGATTTCTGGCTGAACCTATTTTTTGTATTCAAATCAGTTTTGAGATATGTTTTTGTGAATTAATATATCACTTATTTATACTCGCTGGATTCGGTTGGAAATCTACTTTCTAGAAATTTTGACGGATTTAGATTTGCATGTTTGTAACACTAGGAATCATTGTTTTACTACAGTATGGTCTTACTGTCCTGAACTTGAGATTTGTTTATTTTAGTCTTTTATGAGATACCTTGCACACGTACATGTTTATCTTGCAACTTGAACTTGTTACATGATCATGCCATGTTATTCCTAATATATTTTGTACACATACATGCTTGTTGGACACTAATAATAATAAAATAACCAAGCCGGGGTTAAGGGAATGATCTAATAGTGGATAGTGCAGAAACGTGTACTCAGAAGAACCTACTGGTTATTGGAGCTTGTTTACATGTCGAGCTTGACACGATATACATGACACGTACACACATGACACTGGAGCTTGTTTGGGTTTTGGAGCTTGTTTACATGATACATGATTACATGATACTTGGAGCTTGTCCCTGAGTACACTGCTCTGTATGGTCCCGTACAAAATCTAAAGTGAAAGTGTTCGTTGTCGCAACCATGTAGTAAAAACCGGAATGCATGAAGTGCTACCTAGATAGTAATAACTATAAAACTTAAACATGACACTTGAACATGATACATGCCTACTTGATACTTGACTACATGATACATGAGATTTGAGATTTGATACTTGACTACATGATACATGAGATTTGATACTTGATACATGCTACATGATTACATGATTCTTGATACTGGTTACTTGATTCATGACACTTGTTTACTTGACACTCGACACATACTATTATACTTGCTCATCTTGTCATGCTATGATTTATATCCTGTTATCATGATTATACCAAGCTAGGTTTGTTACTTAGATTTACCTATCCCATGTACTTGTATCCTATATTATAAGTGGCCCGTAACTTGCAATTGAAGGGTACTTATTTTCTTTTTCCTTCTCCTGCAAATTTACTAATTGCAGATCAGGATGGTCGGCTCCCAGATGGTATTGGCGAGATGATGTATTAGTGCTGGATTTTTCTGCTTTATGATTTTTATTATTATTGTTGCTTGAACTTGAATAAGATGTACTTGATTACTTGGATATTTATCTTGTATTTGGACGATGTGACCCAGAATATTTGACTTGTTCAGAATTTGATTATTTGAGATTATTATATTTGATTTCAAGTAATTTCTGTTGGTATCTTGTTTCAATTATGCATGTCTGGTTGTATCTGTTGCTTTCGACTCTGAATTATCTTGTGAAATGGTGTAAAAATTTCTTGAACAGCTTATGGATGACGAAAATCATTCGCTAGGCTTTTGTCTCGTATTCGTATTCCGTATTCTTTTTGGGAAGCGGGGCGTGACATCAACAGGGAACACACAGAACCATTCGGACAAGGTGTCAGGAGGTTGGATCCCGGGGTTTGGTACCATTAATTCATACTATAAAGGAATGAAGTACCATGCCCTTATCACGGGAAGTTAGGTGCTCACCAATGAGCTCTACTCCTCGTCAATCTTCAGCTTCGGTCGGCTCGGAGAAAAGGGCTGCACTCCATATCGAACTTTGTACATCGTGATCAAAATTGGTTGTAGCAGGTGGGGAACGTCTAACCTGTGCTTCGGGAGGAATTCATATGGTTCCCCGGGGCTGCCTAGTAGGGTCGACTTCAACTTCTTCTTTTGAACTACCTTCAGGGCAAATGGCTCAGTTTGAGGCCCTGGTTAAGTACCAGCTACCTCCTCGACGTCCTCGTCCTCCCCCCTTCTCCTTTATCCTTATCATCCACCTCCTCTCCACCCCTTGCTTCCACCTCTTCCACACCATCCTCAAAGTCACTCGACTCCACCACGAAGGGTTTGCGAATGCGGAGCGACACGAGATTGTATACTCCTGTACTGTCTTCAAAACCCTCCCAACTTGACGAGTCACTGGCAAGACCGGCGCCTCTCGGACCAGACGTAGAGGCCGAATAATTAGACCGAGCCCTCAACATAATGAAAAAATAATTATCCTGTTTTGCCAGAGCCGGAGAGTACGCCGAAAACCTGCTGCCGATTACAAAACAACGTCTAGAGAGAGAAGCTCTGAGAGTTAGAGAGAGAGAAGGCAAAGTAAGAAATGAGATAGGGGTGGAGGCATATATGGGCAAGAGAAAATGCCTCAAAATCCACGAAACCATCTCAACCCTCAAATCTTGATCCAACGGTGGATGATTTAGATGCCTCGATTCCCACAACCCGTGACGTCACAAGCTCACATGCTGGGCATGTGCCAACCATGGCCCACAAGATGATAAATTAATTTCCTAACGCCTTGATTTCCACAATCGTGACGTCAGCATCGCATGCATAGAACAGTGCCCCCAACGCTTGTCATGAAACGCAAACCACATATTGGCTTTCTCTCTAGTTCACCTCGCTCGATGCTCGGCATGAACCGCGAGCCACCTACTGGCTTTCTCTCTAGTTCACCTCGCTCGATGCTCGGCATGAACTGCGAGCCACCTACTAGCTTCCTCTCTAGTTCACTTTGCTGGACGCTCGGCATGAACCGCGAGCCACCTACTGCCTTCCTCTCTAGTTCACCTCGCTCGATGCTCGATATGAACCATGAGTCACCTACCGACTTTCTCTCTAGTTCACCTCGCTCGATGCTTGGCATGAACCACGAGCCACCTATCAGCTTTCTCTCTAGTTCACTTCGCTCGACGCTCGGCATGAACCACGAGTCACCTACCGGCTTTCTCTCTAGTTCACCTCGCTCGACGCTCGGCATGAACCGCGAGCCACCTACTGGCTTTCTCTCTAGTTCACCTCGCTCGACGCTTGGCATGAACTGCGAGCCACCTACCGGCTTTCTCTCTAGTTCACCTCGCTTGATGCTCGGCATGAACCGCGAGCCACCTACCGGCTTTCTCTCTAGTTCACCTCACTCGATGCTCGGCATGAACCATGAGCCACCTACCGACTTTCTCTCAAGTTCGCATTACTCGACGCTTGGCATGAACCGCAAGCCACCTACTAGCTTTCTTTCAAGATCACCTCGCTCGACGCTCAGCATGAACCGCGAGCCACCTACTGGCTTTCTTGTAGTTCACATTGCTCGACACTCTGCCTTAAACTCGATCCAACCCCCAGCTACAGCGCAGAGCTTGACACTCAGTGCCTAGACGCTCGACTCGGCACATCAGAGGTGATCGGGCACACTCTTTGGTAGAACTCTTCTCCTACCAAACTGGACTATTCCTCGACAGCTGGTACATACCTTCCTCCAGAAGTTGGGGGCCTATGATGTGGGTAAAATAATCCAGCACAAGTAGAGCCATCTGATCTCCTTTAAATCCGCTCATCCCTGATGATCAGGACTGTGGATCTAACATGCCTCCCATTAGCTCAGACCCACAGAGAAGCAGGTCAACCCGGCCCATTAGGGTTAGGAAACCCACTCTCTTTGCCTATAAATACCAGGCCTCTCCTTCTCTTTAAAGGTAATCATATTTTTTCCACTTGAACCCTAGCTTTCATTTCTTCCAGTGACTGACTAGGTATAGGAGAGCCTGTCACCAGGATCACCCCTAGTGTCTCTAGGCGTTTTACAGATACTCAGGGCGGCTAGCTACCAGCAACGCTCCCTCTCCTGCCCCACACCAAATCCCCATCTCAGATCCGGATATGTGGCTGAGATCTGCCTCAGACCTGTCCCTTCCACTATAAATAATAAGAACTCACACCTGGTGCTCCCACACATAGAATAGTAGCATCAACATGTAATACGTGCATTTTCCCCACAAAGCCTTTCAATTTACAAAACACATGTATCTAAACAACCACTAATATGGAGTCTAAATTGCAGTTATTTTCTTATGAAAACTATAATGAAGTAATAATAACATAAAATAAAATAAAATAGAACAAAATAAAATAAAATCTTTAGCGGTATATAGCATTCCATTAAGATACTAGTTTATGCTTTTAGAAGATGTAGGGTTAAAAGTAAAATGAAAAGATGTAGGGATAAAAGTAGGGTAGATTTAGTATGTTTGTTAAGATAAATTTGTGAAAGCTTGTTCTTTGTGGCATTGTCCACCCAAATCAACAAATTGCCAACCCTTATTCTTTGCTTTGATTTAAGAACATACTTCCCTAAATTTCTACTCTTCATGTTGATTACTAATAAATATATGTAACCTTGGCAACTTTTTGGGGTTGGAACAAATTTCTACTTCACATGGTGTTTTCTTTTTCTAGGAAAATTTCTCATGTTGCTTGTCACACCCCACTTCCCAATATCCGAAATCACGGGCACGCAACTAAGGTTCATCGAATGATACAAGCACTATTGATAAGCTATACAGTTATAAGTTCAACAAGATATTTTTAAATACATCCATGCAGGCAATATTAATGATCTATTGAACATGAAATAGAATTAAACTATCCACAAATGACCATCATCTGAAAATACATAAACTTTTGGTCAAACTACCCGGGGATACAATGTACTAAAATAAATATAAAGCGATAAACAGTTCGCTATGACTATCTACATAAAATAGCTATTTGAAATAAAATATTGATAACACAGCAATCCATCATGATCGTTTAGAAGGCATGTTCACCAAGTCCCTCCGGTATTTCACCATCGGTACCTGCATAATCATCATCCAGGGTTGGGGGAGAGCAAGCTTCGGACAATGTTGCCGCTAAATTTGGTGTGGGGGCAAACAGATTGTATTTGTGGATTCTTAGGGAAACTGAATAGTAAACCTGTATACCTGTTTCGTCGGGGTATGATCGCTGCTCCCGCCGTACACCTGCAAAAAGTGCGAGACACCGGGGTTGTTCCCGGCGACGCACCCTCCGACGCTCAAGTCAGTAATCTAGGAAGACTATGAATGAGCGCAAAAACTGGAGAAAGATTGATTACCTCTTAATAAAGATGGGTGGGGGGTATTTATAGGCGTCTTAGGGAACAGATTAGGAATGTAATCCCCGTAATCTGATAAGGAATATTCTCCTTGTAAACAAATTAGGAATGTAATCCCTAATCCCCAGCGGAGGGATAGGCATGAATCAGGGCCGTTGATCAGGATCTAATCAGGAGCCTTGATTCTATCCCTCTGATCGGGCTTTACTGCTGGTTGAGACTCGCGCCCGATTGAAGCGGATCCGTTTGTGGGTTATTGGGTCTTTAACGGAGAGACCCCGTACCCATCTCAGACCCTATTTGTAGGTGAAATTACCGTTTTACCCCTGGGCTTCAAGATTCGTGCCTGATTTGGACGGTTCCGATTAACCCCCATTTTTAGCCATATCACGAGCCCCCCACTCCTAAAGGCTGAGCTTGATCGGCCTTTGAGGAGTAGTTTAACTGTTTTAATGGCTAGCGGAGTTGTGTCGGAGCCCAAATGGAAGGTTTTGAATCTTGAAGGAGGTAGTTTGGTGATTTTCCAAGTGGATTGAACTCTGAGTCGCTCCTGAGCAATTATGATCATGTGGTGTTCTTGCAGGGATATTCTTTTGACTTTGCGAAGTGTCAATTCGTCGTTCGGGGATCCTAGAAAACCGTTCATGGCAATAATTGCTCGTTTGGGGACTAGAAAATGCTTCCCTATCTTTACCATTGTCTTCCAGGAGTTCTTCCTTAATTTTCCAAATTTTTAATTATTTTTTTGCGATCCCTTGGCGGATGGTTCGACCTTTTTCCTTTTTTGAGGGGGACATGTGCTTGTATCATGCTTTTGACCCCTTCTAGGGCTCGCTGACTAGAGGGCCGAGGTTTGTATGCGGTTTGGCCCATCTTTCCGAAGAGGGGGGAGAGTTCGGCATGGTTATGAGTGCTGAGAGGGAGTTCAGCATGATCCGAGGTCCAATCTTCCCCGTAACAGGGTCGGTGCCAAGAACGTTCGGCACTTGGTGCCGAACTCCATTTTTCCCCCGTAACGAGGTCGGTTCCAAGAACGCTCGGCAGCTGGTGCCGAACTCAATTTTTCCCCCGTAATGAGGTCGGTTCCAAGAACGCTCGGCAGCTGGTGCCGAACTCAATTTTTTCCCCGTAACGAGGTCGGTTCCAAGAATGCTCGGCAGCTGGTGCCGAACTCAATTTTTTCCCCGTAACGAGGTCGGTGTCAAGAACGCACGGCAGCTGGTGCCGAGCTTGATTTTTCCCCCGTAACAGGGTCGGTGTCAAGAACGCTCGGCAGCTGGTGCCGAGCTTGATTTTTCCCCCGTAACGAGGTCGGTGTCAAGAACGCACGGCAGCTGGTGCCGAGCTTGATTTTTTCCCCTGTAACAGGGTCGGTGTCAAGAACGCTCGGCAGCTGGTGCCGAGCTTGATTTTTCCCTCGTAACAGGGTCGGTGTCAAGAACGCTCGGCAGTTGGTGCCGAGCTTGATTTTTTCCCCCGTAACGGGGTCGGTGTCAAGAACGCACGCAGCTGGTGCCGAGCTTGATTTTTCCCCCGTAACGGGGTCGGTGTCAAGAACGCTCGGCAGTTGGTGCCGAGCTTGATTTTTTTCCCTGTAACGGGGTCGGTGTCAAGAACGCACGGCAGCTGGTGCCGAGCTTGATTTTTCCCCGTAACGAGGTCGGTGTCAAGAACGCACGGCAGCTGGTGCCGAGCTTGATTTTTCCCCCGTAATAGGGTCGGTGTCAAGAACGCTCGGCAGCTGGTGCCGAGCTTGATTTTTCCCCCGTAACGGGGTCGGTGTCAAGAACGCTCGGCAGCTGGTGCCGAGCTTGATTTTTCCCCCGTAATAAGGTCGGTGTCAAGAACGCTCGGCAGCTGGTGCCAAGCTTGATTTTTCCCCCGTAACGGGGTCGGTGTCAAGAACGCTCGGCAGTTGGTGCCGAGCTTGATTTTTTCCCCCGTAATGGGGTCGGTGTCAAGAACGCACGGCAGCTGGTGCCGAGCTTGATTTTTCCCCCGTAACGGGGTCGGTGTCAAGAACGCTCGGCAGTTGGTGCCGAGCTTGATTTTTTCCCCCCGTAACGGGGTCGGTGTCAAGAACGCACGGCAGCTGGTGCCGAGCTTGATTTTTCTCCCGTAACGGGGTCGGTGTCAAGAACGCTCGGCAGCTGGTGCCGAGCTTGATTTTTCCCCCGTAACAGGGTCGGTGTCAAGAACGCTCGGCAGATGGTGCCGAGGTCCACAACTTGTCGTTTTTCGTCATAGGAGTTTGTATCTACTGTGTGCCTTCTGAACTTCTGACAACTTCTGACAACTCTGACAGATGGGACGTTCATTAATTGCGGTGACCTCTGGGCTTCCATCAGATGGGACGCACATTAAATGCAACGCATGATTAGGCGTGGTAAACAATGCGACGATTGAGGTCGCTTTGTTGTTTTGTGTACATGGGCCGGTCGTACAGGCCCACTAACCTCGTTTGGCGTGCGCCTCTCTATAAATCCTCACCCCCCTCTCTCATTTCTCATTTCACCTCTTTTTTGCTCAAGCGGTCTCTTGTGCTTAGGCGATTTCTTCCGGTGATCGACGTTTGCTTCCGGCGAAGTTTTCCGGCTGCCATTCTCTTTAAGGTAACTTATAAATTATGTCTGTAGCTTCTGTCTCCGAAGAAATCTCTTGGTCCGAGCCCTCCCTTGAGGTCGTCGAGGAATCGACTCCAACTAAGAGCAAGAAGGTGTTCGGCAAGGATTCGATTGTTGAGGATCCGAAGAGGATGGGGGAGTTCGGACAACTGCCAGGGCCGCTGACAGGGCTCCATAGAGTTAGGCAGCTCCCGGAGGATCAGGCCGAGCGAATCGTTCATGGGAGGAGGAGGTCCTTCGAGGAGAATGCCGCGAGGGAGACAACGGAGGCGGACGATGCGACGTCGATCCTGCGCGAGGAGGATTTGGCAGTGATCCGGGATTCTTTTCACATCCCGGAGGAGTACGAGCTCATGTTGCCGGGTCCCGGGGTTAGGGCCAATTCGCCGCTGCCAGTGACGATGTGTTGCTGGCCGGTCGATGCCTTCATCGTCGGGGCTCGGCTACCTCTCCACGCGTTCGCCGTTACCGTGGTGAGTTGGTTCGGGGTCAGCCCCATCCAACTCATGCCGAATGTGTGGCGAGTGATAAATGGTTTCGTTCTCCACTGCCAAGCCGCAGGGATCGAGCCGCAGCTGAACGTGCTTCGGACGTTATACCAGCTCCACCAAGGGAATAGATCGGAGTACCGGTATTACTTGACTCCGAGGCACGGCGGCAGGCTCATCATATGCTCCGACTCCATTAAGCACTGGCGAGAGAAGTTTTTGGTTGTGCGGAGTCGGGAGGCATGGCCGATCCCCTCGAACTGGATAGAAGGGGTGCCGAAGAGGGCGAGGGCGCTTCCGAAGCTCTCTGTGGAAGAAGAAGAGTCGGTCCGGATTCTCCTAGATCAGCCAAAGTACGATTGGAGGGAGCTCACGGAGGACGTTCTCTACAAGGGAGGGCTCTGCCGCGTAGATCTCAATATGCGGCTCTCGTCATGTTTTTATTTTCCGTACTCTCTTCCTTGTTATTTGCAATGTGCTAATCAATTTTCGCTCTTGATGCAGAAACCATGGACTACGATGCAGTGCTGACGCTAAGGGCAGGACTCGCGAGCAAGGCCCCCAAGAAGCGCAAGAGGGTCGCAACCAAGCTGCCGTCGACCTCGAAGGCTCCGAGGATCACAGCCCCGGTCGAGGAGGTGGAGAACCTCGACAGTCCTGTCGCCGCCGTGGTGGGGACTTCGGCTCCGGCCGCTACCGGCGAGTTCCCTATCGCCGCAGCCCTGGGAATGGCGACGCCGCTGCTGACGGCAGTTGCCGAGGAGCTCCTGACGGAGGAGCACAAAAGAATTCACATCCCGGACTGGCAAGTCCGGAAGCACGACGGGTTAGTCGGCAACTCGCTGGCGAGCATGCAGGCCGTCAAGCACCTCGCCACTCCGAAGGACCGAGCCGCCATGGAGGCCGGGCGAGAGGGCGAGGACGTGATCGAGATCGCTTGTTCGGCGGTGTCGGTAAGCCTTGAGCTTCTTTCATTCGCTGCACTTCTTTAACCAAAAAATTTTTTCTAACTTTTTTGGTTCTTTTTTGCTACAGATCATCGTCCACTTTGGTCACCTCACCGAGAGGTTGACATCTCTGGAGAAGGAGCTAAAACAAGAATCCGACCAGGCTCGGAACGAGAAAGCTCGACTGTCGAACGAGCTCGACAAGCTTCGCGTCGAGCACGAGGGCAGATCGGCGAGGATCGAGCACCTCGAGGCTGAGGTGACAAGGTTGGAGGGCGAGTTCCTTCGCCAGGAGGGGTCGGCTAAGCAGTTGGCCGAGGCCGAGGCAGCCCAGGCGGCTGTGAAGGCGGCGGAGGACGCGACCCTAGAGAAGGCGCAGGGGTTCCTCGCCCAGAACATGGCGAAGGCCTTCGCCGCCGCCCTCGACCGGGTGTCGAAGGAGTACCCCGAGGTGGACGTCTCGGGGTGGAGGCTGTTCCCCGGCCACGTCGAGGGTTTCGACCCTGAGTCCGAAGGGGAGGAGGAGGAGGAGGGGGATGACGAAGCTGATGCCGGGGCCGGGGTCACTGATGAGGTCCCCAGTACCACGATCACTCCGCTGGCGGTGGTGTCCCCTTCGGAGAAGTCGACCCCCACCCGAACTCGTCGCCCGGGGAAAGAGGTCGCGCCTTGACTCCGCTCCTCATTTTCTTGTTTTGTTTTTTGTTCTTTTCTTTTCACTCATTGTAACGCCTAATGGCGGACTGGCCACCGCTGCTTTTTTGAAATGAATGAAAAGAAAATTTTTTGAAGTGTCGGCGTTCGGATCTTAGTGTTTTGCCTCTTTTCTCGAAATCTCTTGTTTTGAAAACTTCTCAAGTATTAGCCTCCGGCTGTGTTTGAACTTTTGTATCTCCCCTCGTTCTTTTCAGCTCATGGTGGTTGCACAAGACGTCGAGCCTACCCGTTCGGATGAGGGAGCTCGAGCCGAAGCTGGCCTAGGGGCGACGAGGTTGTGCTTGGCACGATGCCGAGAGCGGCTCTACGAAGTCGAGCTCGGATTATGCCAAGCCGAAAGCGAGCGGAACCATCTTCAGCTCGTCCTCGGTCGGCGAGATATCGAGATCCGGCATTTGGAAAGCAGAATCGCCGAAATGACTTCCACCGGAGAAGGTGAATATTCGCCCACTGCTTTCAGTAATGAGCTTCGGATTCAATGCATTCATCATAATTTGTCCAAAATAACAGCGGAGAGGGACGACCTGCTTTCCGAGATACAGCATCTGCAGTCCGTAGAGGCGAAGCTTCGGACGGAGGGCGAGGGGCTAACGGCCGAAGTGGCCAAGTTGACGACCAAACGGGTCCAGTTGACAGCCGAGGTCGAAGCGCTGAAGAGAGCGACGGTGGATAAAAGCATCGAGGTCACCCATCTTCGGCGCCTCATAGCCAGTCGATCAGGAGTTCCGGACTCCGTGATACCCCCTCGTTTCGAAGTTAACGTCAAAGACGACTCGTTGCGTGATCGGATCTCGGAGTTGGAGGCGGAAGTGGCTTGTCTCAAGCTGCATTCGGGACCAATCAACGTCCGAAGTACCTCGTGCACGCGCGCGGAGAGTGATCGGGGAATTACCTTCTACGAGATGGCGACCCGTCAGCGGATCGGCCATCCTAGTCCGGGGGACGCGCAGAACTCGGTAGCGATTTCGTCGAGCGGAGCATCCGTCGGAGCAGCTACGAGGAGCGACACCGAGGACACGTCCCAGTTTGCTAGCTTGGGGTCGCGCTCCGGAGACAAGCGTCGTCACTCTCGAGTGTCCTTGAAGGGGAATGCCCCGGCTCCAAGAAAGCGCTGAAGACGTCGCCTCACCCCTTTCTTTCTTTTCTTTTTTTAGCCAAGTGTAATAAGTCGGCATTGTAACCTTGCTGTGTTTGTCTTTGTATCGGATCCAATCCATCAATAAAATGTTGTTGCCGAATTTGTGTGTTTTAAATTTCGTGACTGTTGTTTGCTGTGTCGAGGCTTTTAAGTCGGCTACTTGCTTGTTTGACGATCGGTGTGGTGGGTGTTCGGCCAGTGGTGTCGAGCTTGGTTTCTGATGCCCGATCATGCAGTCTTGTGAGGTGAGTTGAGCGACGGGCTCTCAAAGCGTGTCTAAGCGCAAGTGTTAGGCCTCGGATTGTTGCTAGAGTGGTTCGGCAGTTATGGGAGCGATCCCAAATGGCGAACTACTTCTAGTCCGCTTAGAAGCGATCATGCGAAGTGTGACCGAGCCAGGTGTCGGGCTCCGAACCGTCGTTGGGTTAGTTCAGCAGGGGCGAACCACTTTTGGCTTGCTTAATTTTGTCCCGCTGTCTTGAACTGTCTTTTGTTGTAATTGTGCTAGCCAGGGTAGGTTTGAAATGCTCCGGGAGGCGAGTGTTTGCTTCGGCCGGCATGCTATAGCCAGGGTTCCGGATCCCGCTCGGCATATTCCGAAGCACTTTCCGATTTGGGGTGTGGGCGCTCGGTTGTTCGAGCGTCGTCCTGAAAAGACGGGAGCAATCTTCCAATAGCATTAAATGATGCTCCGGGACCTGTGGGGGCGTTCCACCTTCCCGAGGGCATTGAGAGTAGGGCCCTTTAATAAATACGCGGCACTTCAGTTCCCTAGGCGTCTGTTGGACTTTCGAGGGTCATAATGACAGTTTTGCGTGCTTCAATTCCCTAGGCAGGGCCGTTGGGCTCCCGAGGGTCATAATGACACTCTTGGGGGACGGCTATAAGTACCACACCCCCTTGCAGTTTCAGTCATGGCAATCTTGAACTTTAGCGGCATCGATGGTGTCTGCCCTTGGGCGGATGCCAGCTTTGCGAAAAATTCTCGCCACGAGAGGTTCGGAAGGGTGGTCACCCTACTGCCTTGTTCTTCTCCCGTTCCTGACGGTTCCGATGTGGGTGTCAGGGTCGGGGGAGGACAAGGCAGAAGAGTTGGCGATCGTAGTCCGGACCCGAGGGAGAGATTCTTCAAGAAGATGGGTTGCCGTTCTTCAACCGTGATCTTCTCCCGATTCTGACAGCTCCGATGTGGAGGTCAGGATCAGGGGAGATCACGGTAGAAGAGGTGGTGACCAAAGTCCGGAACCGAGTGGGAGATCGCTTCGGGAGGATAGGTGGTCGCTCTTCCACCATGATCTTCTCCTGACTCTGACGGCTCCGATGCGGGTGTCAGGGTCAGGGGGGATCATGGTGGATGAGGTGATGACCAAAGTCCGGAACCGAGAGGGAGGTCCCCTAAAACCTTAATCTAAACTTTCCTTTGAGGCTAGGTTCTCGCTTGGTGCAAGTCGGCGGTGTTCATACAGCTCGATGGCCGAAACGATTGTGGCTGAAGGTTGGTTCGAATCACCCGTCGCTCAGCGTTTAGTGTCGAGCGAGTTGGGGTTGTCAGAGCCGTAGCTCCGAACCATTGGCGAACTACCCTTAGCTCGCTTAGGAGCGAACTTGCGAAATAGAATCGAGCCAAGTGTGGGACTCCGAACCATCTGAAAAATAGTTCGACGGCTGTGGGAGCAATTCCGAATGGCGAACTACTTCTAGCTCGCTTGGGAGCGAACTTGCGAAGTAGAATCGAGCCAAGTGTTGGACTCCGAACCATCGGTAAAATAGTTCGACAGCTGTGGGAGCAATTCCGAATGGCGAACTACTTCTAGCTCGCTTGGGAGCGAACTTGCGAAGTAGAATCGAGCCAAGTGTTGGACTCCGAACCATCGGTAAAATAGTTCAACGGCTGTGGGAGCAATTCCGAATGGCGAACTACCTCTAGCTCGCTTAGAAGCGAACTTGCAAAGTAGAATCGAACCAAGTGTTGGACTCCGAACCATCGGTAAAATAGTTCAACGGCTGTGGGAGCAATTCCGAATGGCGAACTACCTCTAGCTCGCTTAGAAGCGAACTTGCGAAGTAGAATGGAACCAAGTGTTGTACTCCGAACCATCGGTAAAATAGTTCGACGGCTATGGGAGCAATTCCGAATGGCGAACTACTTCTAGCTCGCTTGGGAGTGAACTTGCGAAGTAGAATCGAGCCAAGTGTTGGACTCCGAACCATCGGTAAAATAGTTCGACGGCTGTGGGAGCAATTCCGAATGGCGAACTACCTCTAGCTCGCTTCGAAGCGAACTTGCAAAGTAGAATCGAACCAAGTGTTGGACTCCGAATCATCGGTAAAATAGTTCAACGGCTGTGGGAGCAATTCTGAATGGCGAACTACCTCTAGCTCGCTTCGAAGCGAACTTGCGAAGTAGAATCGAACCAAGTGTTGGACTCCGAAACATCGGTAAAATAGTTCAACGGTTGTGGGAGCAATTCCGAATGGCGAACTACCTCTAGCTCTCTTAGAAGCGAACTTGTGAAGTAGAATCGAGCCAAGTGTTGGACTCCGAACCATCGTTAGATTGAAGAGTAAAAAGCAGAGAGATGTAAACAGTAGCGAAAACATGAAAAAACTTTATTTATTAATAACCAATGATCGGCTGCTTCTAAAGTTGCTAGCCGTTATTACAAGAAAAGAATGAAAGAAAATTACTACAAGTAACAGGAAAAGAACGGTTCGACATCTCGATTTACTTAGAGAGGTGTTGTTGTTCTCTCTTGGTATTTTAAGAGATGGTCGGCATTCCAAGTCCTGGGGATCTCCCTGCCTTCGAGATCTTCTAGTCTGTATGTGTCGGGGCGGATTACTTTAGAGATCTTGTAAGGTCCCTCCCAATTCGGGACCAATTTACTTTTCTGACCTGGGAACGAGATGGCCAACTTTCGGAGGACCAGGTCCCCTTCTTTGAGGTTCGTTGGGCGGACTCTTCTGTTGTATGCTAGCTCGATCCTCCTTCGGTAGCTTTGTTGCCGTATGGCAGCTCTTTCTCGGATTTCGTCTATCAGGTCTAGACTTGCACTGAGCTCTCTAGCGTTCTGCTCTTCTTCAAAAGCTATCAAACGAGGAGAGGGTATTCCGACTTCTAGGGGGATGATGGCCTCGGACCCATAGGTGAGATTGAATGGGCTCTCACCCGTTGGGGTCCGCTTTGTGGTGCGGTAGTTCCAGAGCACGTTAGGAAGCTGATCGACCCACAAGCCTTTGGAACACTTGTCTAACCTTTTCTTAATGCCGGATAGGATCTGTCGGTTGGCATTTTCGGCCTGGCCATTTGACTGAGGATGAGAGACGGAGGAGAATCGGTGTTGAATGGCGAGGTCTTCACATAAAGCTCGGAAGGCAGCCCCAGTGAACTGTGTTCCGTTATCTGTAATTAGGACCCTGGGGACGCCAAATCGGCAGATCACGCTCTTCCAGAAGAATTGAACGACCTTGTTTTCGGTGATCGTGGCCAAGGGCTCGGCCTCTATCCATTTCGAGAAATAGTCGATTGCGACGACTAGGAACTTAAACTGTCCGGGAGCTGGCGGAAACGACCCCAGTAAATCCATCCCCCACATTGTAAATGGGATCGGACTTGATAGGGAGGCAAGTGGAGCTTGTGGGAGGCATCGGATGTCGGAGTACTTCTGACAGGAGCTGCATTGCCGAACGTGTCGTTCGGCATCCCGTAGGAGAGTGGGCCAGAAATATCTGTAGTTCAACACTTTGCGCGCCAGGGCTCTGGAGCCAGAATGCGCCCCGCCGATGCCCTCATGATGTTCTTGCAGGGCATAGTCGGCTTGCCCGGGGGAGAGGCACCTCAGGTAGGGCCGACCGTCCACCTGGGTGAAGGAGCGTTTATATAGGATGCCTCCGATTAGTGTGTAATGCTCGGCTCGGGTTCTTACTCTTCTTGCTTCCTTCGGATCCTCGGGGAGGAGTCCGTCCCTTAAGAATTCGACGAGGGGTTTCATCCAATTGTCTTTGAGGAGGACAGGCAATGTTTCAACGGAGTCAAGTGTTTCGTCCTCTATGCTCGGCTTCAGGAGGACTTCTATTAAAACAGTCTGCTCGAGGCCTTGAAGAGAAGAGGAGGCTAATTTGGATAGGGCGTCGGCCTGAGCATTTTCTTCTCGGGGGATCCTTTGGATGAGGGCCTCTTCGAACAGTGCCATGAGGCTTTTGACTTTAGCCAAGTATTTAACCATTCTGTCATCGCGGGCTTCATACTCGCCAAGGACCTGATTGACAACCAACTGAGAGTCGCTGTAGATCCGCAGGCATCGTGCTCCCGCATTTCGGGCCATCCCAAGGCCGGCTATGAGCGCCTCATATTCAGCTTCGTTGTTCGAAGCTTTGAAGTTTATACGGAAGGAGTATTGGAGGATGAAGTCATCTGGGCCTGCCAGGATGACCCTTGCCCCGCTTCCCTCATTGCAGGAGGATCCGTCAACATAAACCGTCCAGACTGGTGGTCCCTTCACTGCTTTGCTGGACTCGGGGATAGTACTTTCCACAATGAATTCGGCTAGCGCCTGAGCCTTGATCGTGGTCCGAGGCTAATAAGTTATATCGTGTTGACTCAGCTCGATAGACCATTTCATTAGGCGTCCTGAAGTCTCGGGCTTGTGCAGGACCTGCTTCAGCGACTGGTCGGTAAGAACGACCACCGAATGAGACTGAAAATACGGGCGGAGCTTTCTTGCGGCCATCACCAGGGCATAGGCCATTTTCTCTATCTTCGGGTATCGGAGCTCAGCCTCCCGAAGCACTTTGCTGACATAGTAGATGGGCTTCTGAGCCCGGTCTTCTTCCCTCACTAAGACTGCACTGAGGGTCTGCTCGGAGGCCGCCAGGTAGAGGTAGAGGGGTTCTCCAGGGATCGGTTTGCTGAGGAGAGGGGGATTGACGAGGTAAGCCTTAAGCTAGTCGAAGGACTCCTGTTGCTGCTGCCCCCATTCGAAACCCTTAGCTCCCCTGAGGGCCTTGAAGAAAGGGAGGCATTTCTCCCCGGACTTTGAGAGAAAACGCCCAATGGCGGCTAAGCGGCCCGTTAATCTCTGAACTTCTTTTACACTTTTGGGAGGGGCCATGTCTAATATGGCTTTGATTTTCTCCGGGTTTGCTTCAATTCATCGTTGGCTAACCATGAAGCCGAGGAACTTCCCTGATGAGACGCCGAACGCACACTTGTTCGGGTTGAGTCTCATATTGTGCTTTCTTAGGACGTCAAACGCCTCTTGGAGGTCGGTCACATGATCAACGTCTCGGATGCTTTTCATAAGCATGTCGTCAACGTATACCTCCATGTTCCGGCCGATCTGAGCCTGGAAAACCTTGTTGACGAGGCGTTGGTATGTTGCACCTGCATTCTTTAGGCCGAATGGCATGACTCTGTAGCAATAGAGGCCTTGGTCGGTCACAAACGAGGTCTTCGGGATATCCGGAGGGAACATCCGGATCTGATTATAGCCCGAAAAGGCATCTATGAAGCTGAGGAGCTCATGTCCCGAGGTTGCATCGATTAGGGTGTCAATACTCGGAAGAGGGAATGGGTCCTTGGGCAAGCCTTGTTGAGGTCGGTAAAATCAATGCAAATCCTCCAAGTCTCGTTGGACTTCTTTACCATCACTACATTTGACAACCACTCAGGGTAGTTGACCTCCTGTATGAATCGGGCCTTCAAGAGCTTGTCCACTTCTTCTTTAATAGCGAGCTGACGCTCGGGGGCGAACTTGCGCCTCTTCTGCTGAACCGGTTTGGATCCCGGAACAACGCTCAGGTGGTGGACCAGGAGCTCTTCGGAGATCCCGGGCATGTCTGCAGCTAACCAAGCGAAAAGGTCTTCATTTCTTCGGATGCATTGTACAATGTCTGAGCATAGAGCGGACGGGAGGGTCTTACTAACAAAGAATTTGCGAGTCGGGTCCTGCCCAGAGAAGAGCACTTCCTCCAATTCGTCCACCGGCTCGGAGGTCGGCCGAGCAGTGTCTTGGGGGATTTCCAGAGTTTCTAAAGAGAGGACTGGTCCGAGGGTAGAGGTCATGTAACACTTACGGGCCGTTTCCTGATTGCCCCTTACTTCCCCGACCCCGGACCGGGTGGGAATTTCATCTTAAGATGGTATGCTGAAGGGACGGCTTCCAGAGCTGCAAGGCCGGGCCGACCCAATATGACGTTGTAGGCGGCAGGGATATCCACCACCATGAAGTCCATTGGCTCCGTTCGGGTGGTAGGAGTTTGGCCGGTGGTTACATCGAGGGTGATCACCCCTTCAATAGTCACCGGCACTCCCGTGAACCCATGAAGAGTGTAGCCGGTGGGCTTGAGTCTATCTCGGGAGAGCTTTAGGCCTTTAAAAGCGGCGAGGAAGAGGATGTTGACGGAGCTGCCGTTGTCTACTAAGATCCTTTCCACTTTGAAATTTGCCATGTGAAGGCTAATGACGAGTGCGTCACAATGTGGGGTGCGAACTCCTTCAAGATCTTCGTCGGAGAATGTGACAGGCACTCCGAGGCCTTTGGAAGGAGGGGTGGTTTGGACCGAATTGACTTCTCTTATAAATGCTTTCCGAGAGGAGTTTGAGGAGCCCCCCATTGGGCCCTCATGAATGAGGTGGAGGACTCGCTCTTCCTCGAAGTCAGGGGTCTCTTCTCGCTCCGGACGCTTGTTAGCCCCCCGAGGCAGGGGAGGAAGTTCGGCTCGGTCCTTTCTTACGAACCTGGTCAGCTGCCCTCTCTGGATAAGGGCTTCGATCTCGTTCTTTAAGGCGCGACAATCGTTGGTGTCATGCCCATGGTCCCGGTGATAACGACACCATTTCTCTTTATCTCTTTTCTTGGCGGGGGTGTTCATCCTCGGAGCAGGAGGTATGATCCCTTCCTTTTCGACTTCCATGAGAATGGTTGAGACATTAGTGGTGAGGGGAGTGAACTTCTCGAACCTGGGGGGAGGTCGGCCCTGGCCGGCATTATCCTTCTGGAGCTTCTTGGCTCCTTCCTCTTCTGTTCCCTTTCTCTTAAACCCGGAGGAAGACCCCTCCCAGTTGGGTCGCTGCTCGGCCTCTTCGGCCCGGATGTACTTTTCACTGCGAAGGAGGAGGTCGGAAAAGTTCTGTGGAGGCTTCTTGGTGAGGGAGGAGCGGAGGTTGGAATTGAGGACATTAGATTGAAATGCTGCCGCAGCGACCGACTGGTCGAGGGATGCTATGGACCTGGCTTCAGCTGTGAACCTCTTCACATAGTCTCTCAATTTCTCCCCCTTCTTCTGGTGGAGGTGCAATAGGGAGATGCTGGTCTTCTCAGCTCTACGGCTGCTTACGAAATGGGTGACGAAAAGGGTCTCGAACTGCTCGAAGGAGAATATTGAAGAGGGGGCAAGGCGAGAGTACCATTCTCGAGTTGGGCCCTTGAGAGTTTCGGGGAAGGTTTTGCAGAGGAGGGCATCGGAAGCTTGATGGAGGAGCATCAAGGTCTTAAAGCTTTCGATGTGATCAACGGGGTCGGTCTCCCCGGTGTAAGTCTCAAAATGGGGAGGTTTGAAACCGAACGGCACAGGTGCATCCATTATGGTTCGGGAGAAGGGGGTCGGCTAGGACGTAGGGTCCTCCCCCTAAGCTCTTCTTCTTGGTCTATCTGACCCAGGCGCCTCTCTACCTCATGAAGACGGCGGTACATGGTGTCGTCCCTCCGACGGTAATCAGCCGAGTCTCTAGACTCGTCTTCGTATGAGGGAGAGCGGGGGCTACGGTGATGGTAACTTCGGGAGCGACGAGGACTCGGGGTACGCCGGGAGTTGCTGGGAGCAGGACGAGGAGATGGGGACCGTCGGTGAGGGCTTCGGACCGGAGGAGGAGAGGGAATCTCGGGTGCGTTGGCGTTGGGACGGAGATTGAGAGCTTTAGGACGGTCGCTTGGAACTGCTGGAACTCGGCTCGTGTGATGGGTGCCTCATTGTTCCTGGGCTGTTGCCGACCTGTAGGGGAGTGTGGCCTCCTTCGGTAGTGCTCGGGGGATTCTTTCCGACCCCTTCGGTTAGGGGACCTTCTATACTCCTGGTGGCGAGGGTACCGCTCGTCCGGACGGTGTTGGCGGGAGGTTCCCTCTCGGGCCCGCTTCTCATCCAGATGGCGGCGAAGGTCATCATCTTTCTGGCGATTGAGGGCGGTATTGTGGCGACCAGAGGCTCGGGGATGATGAGAGGCCATGGAATCCGAAGAGGCGTTGTGGATGGAGACGTGGTCCTGATGAAGAGGCTGTTTCTGAGGGTTAGGACCCTTTGGAGGCGGCTGATTAGGAGGAGGAAGGTCCTGTTGGAGCGGGTCTTCCGCTGTAGGGGGGAGTTGTCCTTGTTGTTGAGCAGGATTATGGGGGACTTCTTGCTGCTGATCAGGGTTGGGTCCTCGGTTGGACCCCCTTGATCTGACTTTCCTAGGAGGCATGGCTGGAGAAGATCTGTTTACCGGGAAGAGGAGAGGTTTCTATTCGTTAGTTTCCCACAGACGGCGCCAATCTGTTGCCGCTAAATTTGGTGTGGGGGCAAACAGATAGTATTTGTGGATTCTTAGGGAAAATGAATAGTAAACCTGTATACCTGTTTCGTCGGGGTATGATCGCTGCTCCCGCCGTACACCTGCAAAAAGTGCGAGACACCGGGGTTGTTCCCGGCGATGCAACCTCCGACGCTCAAGTCAGTAATCTAGGAAGACTATGAATGAGCGCAAAAACTGGAGAAAGATTGATTACCACTTAATGGAGATGGGTGGGGGGTATTTATAGGCGTCTTAGGGAACAGATTAGGAATGTAATCCCCGTGATCTGATAAGGAATATTCTCCTAGTAAACAGATTAGGAATGTAATCCCTAATCCCCAGCGGAGGGATAGGCATGAATCAGGGCCGTTGATCAGGATCTAATCAGGAGCCTTGATTCTATCCCTCTGATCGGGCTTTACTGCTAGTTGAGACCCGCGCCCGATTGAAGCGGATCCGTTTGTGGGTTATTGGGTCTTTAACGGAGAGACCCCGTACCCATCTCAGACCCTATTTGTAGGTGAAATTACCGTTTTACTCCTGGGCTTCAAGATTCGTGCCTGATTTGGACGGTTCCGATTAACCCCCATTTTTAGCCATATCAGACAACAAGAAGTAACAAGCACTACGACAATGAAGTAACAAAATATAACATGAAAGGAAACAAGAAATAACAGTGAAAATTCTGAGACAGTATGATCATATACAATGCAAATAACAACTGTAAGAGAATGCAATCATGACTATAAAGTGTAATCAATCAGTAATCGGGATGCATGAATCGATAATGAATGATTTCAATTGGTAATCGGTAATGCAGGAATCGATAATCAATGATTTCAATCGGTAATCGGTATCTGTGGCGATGCTCAGTATCAATATTAGGTCTATCAATTTTTATTAACCTATCTAATGCACTTAATCTTGCGTCATATGCCACCGGTTCGGGTGCATATCAACAAGTGAACGTTTGAACTTAATTGATGAAGCCTAGAGGATCATGTACTGGGGTCCTCCAATAACAATAAGTGGTAATCAGTAAATAGTAAACGGAAACAATAATCGGTAACAGTGGCATTTTAACTCCCTGTTTCAGTTGTACGTAGTTTACTAAGTATTTCTTTTATTTCGGTTATCTGTATTTTTTTCCTTCTTTTGAACTAATTTGCATAGACTAGACTATTTAATTATTTGTTAATTAGTGTTAAAGCCCAAATTTTGTCCTATTATTATGGATCTTTTATTTGAAATTAAACTAAAGCCTAAAGCACAAAGCCCAAACCCTTTAACCCTAATCACCATCAGCCGCTAACCCCCTTTTACTGCCTATTTATAAACACCATAATCACTCTCTTAACCCTAATCACCTTCCCCCTCATCCCACACTCCCCCTAATCTAATATAGCCACCTACATCTCCATCATCCATCCTCCCGAACCCCTTGTTGCCTCCTCCCATAACTTGACAGCCACCACCCTACTACTGCCTCCCCTGACCATCCAGCAGCAGCACCATCCTCTCCCTTGCCCTCTCATGCGCACACAACTAGCTAGCAGCCCCCACTGCCTTACTGCCATCTACCCGACACCCATCAGCCCCACCATCTGCCTCTACCTTCCCAAACTACTTGCTACCACTTCCTCTTTAGCCTCATCAACTCCTCCCGTAACCCAACCCTACTTCAACTTGCACACCACCATCATCAACCCTTGCTGCCTTGTTGCTGCCATTGTTACTGTCATGTTGCTGCCCTTGTGCCGCCGCTATTGCTTCTCTTCTTCCAGTTATTCGTCCATGTTTGTAATCGGCGTACCCAAGGAAAGAATTTCTTGAACTCTAGCAAGTAATTCTAATTCTCATTGATCTATCATATTATCGGCTTTTGTTCATGATCCCTTCTTGCTTTATTCGAAACTCGAACCACTCGTTGTATACCCATGTTGAACCGTCCTATTTGATTTTCTTCGATATGATATTCATAGAGAAACTCATGTAATTTCATTGTCATGACACCATATTACATACACCATGTAAACACAACTTAGAGATATATGTATATAGATATCTATCATGTTACAAGATTTATTTTGATTGTATAGCTATTCATTAGTATAATTGAATTCTTGGATTTTAATATTGTGAAAGTAATAATTTTCTAGATATGTGTCAATTTCTGATTAATCACTAAATATGAGCATGAACACAATTCTGTTATAAATTCTATTTTGTAAATCAGAATTTAAAATATAAAGTGTGTTTTTTCTGCCCTGTCGGTTGCCTGACTTTGTACTAGGATTTGTCCCAATTTTCTATAATCAAATTTAGAACTTTATATGTATGTTATAGCCCTCTGAGTATAGAATGCAGAACATCTTACAGTTTTTCAAACTGATTTACAGATTGTGAGATATTGATGTTTTAGTCATGTAACATCTAAATTTTAAGAATACATGGTGTATCGTCCTGGTGAATTAATTAAAATAACAGATTGTTAGTGAAATTAAAATATGAAATTAACTTGTGTGTTAATAGACATTATTAAGAACTAGATTATGTTTTTGTGAGATTTTATAATGAATTTTAGGTGGAATTATAAGCATGAGAATTTGACCCTATGTTGCTGCCTGAACACTAGACCTATAATGAATTGACTAATAGGCATGACTATTGAATTTAGAATGTGTTGAGTGAATAGGCATTGGATTCGTAGGAGAGTTTATTTCCTAGAACCCCTAACAACATTGATTTTGCTTTCCTGTAACAACAGGAAAGTGAGTTTTAGTGCTGACATGTATTGCAGAGTAGATTAGTATTTGTGTTCTTAAGTTATATATATATATATATATATATATATATATATATATATATATATATATATATATATATATATATTGTTATTCGTACTTAATAAATTGTACTGATATAGTAGATCGATAGATTGTTTCTATATCACGAACTTGCATCTACCATTTGATACTTTCTCAATTACCGTCTTGGCTCTATATGATGTATTGCATCATCTCTTGATACTTTTTTGATTACCGTCTTAATCCTACCGTTATATGTATCATTATTGTTATAATTATTGCTATTGTCTTGAGTGATGGAACTAAGTGCCACATGAAACTAAGTGCCACGTAAAACTAAATGCCACATCGTAGGTATCGGCAGGGGACACCTCTAGAATCTGCGGTGGTCACCTTTAGAATCCGTGAGGGCCACCTCTGGAATCAAATATCCTAAGAACTACTGTCTTGATAGCACCATTCCCACTTGTTGCATCGATTGCATGTTCATGATTAATCATAGTAAAAGAATAACAAGATAGAGTAATAAAGGATATAACTTAGTAGTGAATAATATAGGGGAATGCACTCGAAAGAGGGCCGTGTTTCCCGTAATAGTGATTCTTGATTCTTGATTAGTGGTTCTTGATTATCGGTTTTTTGATTACATGTCTGATTTCTTGATACTGTTACTGAAAGACCCGAATACATAATCCTATAGACTTTACCACTTAATTCCAAACATTTACTTGTTTGATATGCACCCGAACCTGTGGTATTGGACACATGATTACGTGCATTAGATATGTTAATAAAACTGATAGACTTAAGAATAACATTGAATGTTGAAATAATTCTTGTGTACTTGTTACATGATTCTTAATTACATGATTCTGCATTACCGGTTGATTATACCTTGAAATCTTGATTGCACGTGCTTACAATTGTTACTTGCATCGAACATGATCATCATATTCCAGTATTTGCACTTGGTTACAGTTGCCACTGGCATCGTACTTGATCATACCATTTTAGTAATTGCACTGCTATTTCTTGTTCCCTCTATGTTATACCTTGTTATCTTGCTACCATACTGCTTGTTACTACTTTTCATCCGAAGCTTGCTCTAACGGACACCCCCACACTACCCAAGCTGATGTTTATGCAGGTACTGAAGATGAATTATTGGAGGAACATGGTGAACAAACTTTCTAGATGATCGTGATTAATTGCTGAATCATTGCTACTTTATATTGCTTATTTTTAGTAACTATTTATCTACTTGTCATAGCGAAATGTTTATCGCATTGCTTTCATTTTAGTACATTGTATTCTAGGACGTTTTGATTTGAAGTGTATCTTTATATTTTTCCAGACGATAGTTATTTGAGGACTATTTTCTTCCATTTTCTATTTATGTGATCACTTTTATTGCATGTGTGGATGTGTTTATGAATATCTTGTTGAGTTTATAACTATACAACTTATGGATGATATTTGTATCATTCGCTGGGCCTTAGTTGCACGTCCATAGTTCTCTATACTGGGAAGCAGGGCGTGACAGGTACGGGAAACACGCGACACCTTTTGTGTACACTTTCCTATATTGTTCACTATTAAGTTGTACCTTTTATTACCCCAGCTTGTCATTATTTTTTCATTGTAAATGCATGATATAGAGGAAGTATAAAGACCTACAGTATCAGTACTAACCATTACACAAGATTAACAATATATTTATAGTCAAGGAACACAAATTAAAAATCTGAACAGCAACACCCATCTGTACTAAAACATATTTTTCCGCTGCCACGGAAAAGCATGTCTAATTTCGTCAGGGGTTCTGGAAAGTAGACTCTCTTCCGAATCCAACACCTACTCATTCAGTGAATTTTAAGTCCAGTAACTATGTCTACCAATATGTTATTTATAGGTTTAACGCACGGTCAGCAACTTAAGGTCTAGTTCTAAACTTATAAATCCATTAAAATACTGTCACGCCCTGCTTCTTGTTATACAGAAATAAGGACATGTAACTGAGGTCCAGCGAATAATATAAGTATATCAACTCATATCATCCATAAGCTGTACAATACCAGTAAGCTCAACAAGACAATAATAATCACTGGAACAAGAATATAATGTAATAACCAATATCTGAGATACAAAAACTTACGGAATGTTGAGAATATACAATGCAATAGCAGTACATCAATGTAACGCCACGAATTCCATTTAAATGTAATTCGTAGCACAACAAGATTTTTTACTTCAATTCGTACAATTTCACAAGGAAATTTTTAAACTTTTTCATTACATTTTGTCTTTTACATCAACGAAGTGGAAAATAAAAAGAATACAACATAATAGATATAAAATTTTAGCATTGCAACAATGGAAATAATCCTCAGCTTCAATTCATCTTTATGTTTTTTGTCAATCCAAGCCCTGCACTGAAAAGTATGGGCACGTCAGTTGCATACAACTGATGCAATGCTATAGAACAGCAATCCTCACTATGCCGTAATATAACGATTCTCACTTTCGCAAAAATAAACTTGAATGCACAGTAAAGTGTAAAAGAGTGACTATCCTAAACATGTCACTGTATGATATGACTTAGATGCCTAATGCAGATGTTATACTACGATGACACAAATGCATACTTGTTCGGATTCTATGCATCCCATTCTACATAGGTCCGAGGGCAAGCCCATAAGGTACTCCTCATTATAGGGTTTATACCCCGCGCTATGCAACCTAACCCAATGAATATACTTCAATGCGTAGTCACTGAGGAGTTGCACCCCCAGGATATTGGACCTTACCGGCCTACCCCTAGCCCACCTCAGTAGATTTACTGGGCGTATCCTCAGCAATGAACCCTAGTAAGTGGATCTTTCGTAACTACGAACCAGGCCTACTCCTAGCCCACCTCAGTGGATTTACAAGGTGTATACTATCCATCACGAACATTCCTAGGAGTTGCAGTCTCTTTACCGGCCTTTCCGATGATAGACGCTCGTACCCCTAGCCCATATATATGGATTTACCGGGCGTACTCCTCGATCCCCTAGGAGCTGCACATCCTTTACCGGACCTGTTCGTCGTTATTTCTATCATATCTTCTTCTAGTTCCTTTCCTTAGGTTTAATTAACATCGTTACAACTTAAAGATAGTTTTACCTCCTACCGATCTTAACAAAATACCGAGAACGATGGCCCCATATTGGCCACTTCTCAAAATCAAATATTATTTTCCATTACCTTGCCGGTACATGAGTCTCACTTAGCCTTTAGATTCCAACAGTTGTCTCACTATAGAGTTCAATAGGTTATAACTAACCTCAACATAAACATCTTACTCTTTATTCAACATTCATTCACTTTATCCACTTTCTTCACATTTATAGATCATGCAATAGTTAACTTCTTTTAATAGCATTAGACCACAAATTCTCAAATCGACTTCTTAAAGACAAATACTTGGTTAATTCGCCAAATTATTCACTTTTAACAACCCCCAATATTCTTTTGATTTGTAAAACCTTCTCATATTGCCCAAGGCTATTTTGAATACATTTTCTAATAGAAATTTCTTTAAACCACTTAATAAAATTTCACTAGAACCTTGATTTAATTTCATATTCATACTTTAATTCAATTATCAATCACTTCAACTATTTCTTTAACTCATAACGTTGTATTCATGAAACTTCACAAGAGTGCTTTAATTCATATCCTACAACCAATTTATTAACTCATATACATTTCTCATTTTGAATAATATTCCGCAACTCATTAATATGAATGTGATTTTTAATTCCCAACATATAACCCTAAAACAGTGAGAAATGTTTTTAATTTTCAAATAATATTTTAAAATATTTATATACAATTTTCCCAAATTTTAAAACTCAGCGAAACTTAAAAAGAACAAAAATGCACAATCTTTGCATAAACAGATTCGAACCCAAGACCCCAGCCCAGAGCCGCCACGTATCAGCGCTACGTGCGTTGGCGAATGCGCTAGCCACCAAGGCCAAGTGCCTAACTGATTACATATGGGTTTAATTGTTTTTAATCCAAACCCTCGGTTTTCTTAAATTTTGATTTCTCATTCATTTTACAGTTTTGTTTGTTTCCCCCAAAATAATAGTTCATAAGAATATATTTAGAAATCTCCAGAACGTTTTCTTATTGACTTTAACCAAAATAAAGTTAATTTATACTTACATTTTTCAAATAGTGATTTTTAGAAACAACATAAACACATACTTTTTATTTATTAACAAAACTACTTCGTTTAAACCACTAATTAAGATTTTATTTCCCTCTTTATCAATTTCATGAGAAGTTCTTATCCTCTATTCAATCACAAATTTTCCCATTATTACCCAACTTTCTTAGTATAAATTAACCACTTCGTGTATAAATAAATATCCAATTTATTTAGTCTAACATAGCATACTATTGTGCACCCAACCACAACAATTCTACATAAAAATTCATCTTACTAGTACGACAATTCTATCATGAATCTTTCAATTAGCATGAATGTATTTTCGTATTTCTCCACTATTGAAATTTTAATTATCAACACACATGCAACATATCAATTTAGTAAATGAAAGAACTCATGCTACATTTTCATTAAATCATAAAGCAATTTAGCATGTACACTACAATATTTAGAAAGTAAAGAAAATCACCCACCTCAAATGTAGATTTTTCCTAGTAGCAAGAACCCCTTCAAAAGCTCCAAAGTACCACCAAAGCCAAAAATAACTCCACCGAAATATACAGCAACAACAGCAAGCCTTCACCTCCCGAATTCCAACAGCCTAATGTCTTCTTTGATTTGATTTATTTTGTGCTTTAGAAAGATTTTAGGGTAGGGGTGTTTATAGGATTTAATCTAGGTAGTTATTATAACTAATTAGCCACTAATATTCCCACTACCCCACTCTCTCTCTCTCTCCACCCCTCCATGTGCAGCCGACCTTCACTCTCTCATGTGCAAAAGCACGTGCATGTGCACACAATGTGCACGCTCCCTTCTCTTTTATTTAATTCACTGTTATTTATTTAATAGTAGGTGTTTGTTACATGACAAGTGTGTATTAATTTTTTTTTGTAGGATTTAATTATGGACTTCTCCTTTTTGAAAAATAATTTCTAATGGTCTTTAAAAGAAACTTTAGGCATATTGGAATTAAATAAAACAAATAACGCAAATAACACAAATATAACAAATTAAAAATGAGAAGGCAACTGTTCATGATTCTTAAAGATTTTTTAGAGATTAGAAATACATAAAATTGCACTTGAAATGCACGTGAAAAATACAAAAATCAATTTATTATTTTTCTGGGGTGTTACTGCACTCCCTCCCTAAAATAGTTTCGTCCTCAGAAGTACGTTTAAAGAGTGGAAAAACAAAAGAAAATAAAATTACAGTGTTCAGGTAAAAAACTCGGGATGATCTCTCATCGTCCTTTCCTCCGATTCCCAGGTGGCTTCCTCAACCAGTTGATTTTTCCACATAACCTTGACAATAAGTATAGTCTTGTTTCTCAAAACTTTCTCTCGTCGATCCACAATCTCTACAGGGCGCTCCTTGTAACTCAGATCCAACTACAGACCCTCTGGTACTTCCGGTAGATGATGACTCGGGTCAGGAATGTAACCTCGGAGCATAGACACATAAAAGACACTGTGTACTTGGGCCAGCTCTTCTGGCAATTCCAACCGATAAGCTGGCTTCCCAATCCTCTTCAATGTCTTGTAGGGTCCTATGTATCTCGGGGCTAATTTTTCGCCTTTCCCAAACCGAATTACACCTTTAGTTGGAGAAACTTTCAGGAAGACATAGTCACCTTCTTCAAACTCCAAATCTCTTCTACGGTTGTCGGCATAACTCTTCTGTCTGATTTGTGCATCAACCAGCTTCTTTTTAATCAACTTGATCTTCTCTGAAGTCTGTTGTACTATTTCCAGCCTATACATCTGCCTTTCTCCTACCTCATACCAGCACACCAGTGTTCTATACTTCCTCCCATACAAAGCTTCATATGGTGCCATGATGATGCTAGTCTGAATGCTATTATTGTAGGAAAATTCCACCAGGGCTAAGTGCCTCTCCCAGCTGCCTCCGAAGTCCATCACACAGCACCTCAACATATCTTTCAGCACCCGATTGACTCTCTCAGTCTGCCCATCAGTTTGAGGATGAAAGGCAGTGCTGAAGTCAGTCTTGGTCCCCAAGGCTTCCTGAAGACTTTTCCAAAATTGTGATGTAAATTGCGCATCTCGATCTGATACGATTAACAGTGGAATTCCATGTAGTCTGACAATCTCCCCGACATACAGTTCTGCCAATTTCTCCATGGACCAAGTGATCTTCATTGCCAAAAAGTGAGCAAATTTGGTGAGCCGATCTACTATCACCCAAATTGCATCATTCCCCTTGGGACTCTTGGGTAACCCTGTGATGAAGTCCATGCTGATGTTATCCCATTTCCACTCCAGAATAGGTAACAGCTGCAATAATCCTCTGGGCTTCTGATTTTTTACCTTGATTTGCTGACAAGTTGCACATCTTGCAACACTTGCCACATCTCTCTTCATTCTTGACCACCAGAAATATTGTTTGATATCCTTGTACATCTTGGTGCTCCCTGGATGCACTGATAAAAGAGTGGTGTGTGCCTCCTGTAGAATGTTTTCCCTCAGTTATGTTCGATCAGGTACGCATAACCTCTCTCCAAGCCACAGTACTTCATCTTTCACTTGGAATTCTACCAATTTGCCTGCGCCGACCTGATCTTTCATCTTCTGAATCTCTGGATCAGACTTTTGACTGTCGATAATCTTCTCTCTCAGTGTGGTCTACAGTTTTCACTGTGCTAAAGATGCTCCTAGTCCTTGAACCAACACTTCTATACCTGCTCGATCAAGCTCCTCTGCTACCCTCTCTTGAGTCGTGGTCAGACAAGACAAGCTGCTCTACCGATTGGGTGCATCTGCTACTACGTTTGTTTTTCCCGGATGATACTTTATCTCAGGACAGATATGTAACACCCTAAATTCCAAAATACAACTGAATCCGAAGTCCTACAGGATCTTTACACTTCTTTCGTACAATTTTACAAGAAAATAAAAAAATTTCTTATATCAGAGTTACATTACACTTTTACATTGTCACAGCGGAAGCAATTTACAATAAATTACATGAAACAACATTTAAATCAATCTTGAGCAGCATGTATACTTCAATTTGTCAAGCATCTTTATCCTGTATATAAAACTGTGGCCGCGTCAGTTCATTCAACTGACGAAATATTATACACGGCTATCCTCTCTATGCCGGAAACAGTATAACGATTCTCAATACTTAACAAACCACAAACTTGTCACAAACAAAGCTAAAGGGACTATCATATTGATGTCATGTTGTGAATGTGCACTTAATCCTTAATGCAATTATTGTATTATATGACACTAATGCGCACTTGTTCAGAGTCTATGCAGCCCAAACTACATAGGTCCGAGGGCAAGCCCTTAATCGTTCTTCATCTTGTAGGGTTCAATCCCTCGTCATGACTTAATCTACTACTGTAACTACGGTAAGAATCCTAGATGTTTTCTGACCTACAAACTCATGTCTAGGCGCCCTGGAGGGAATCCCAACGCACTATCACATGACTCATCATGCAGGCATCCTGTGGTAATTCAGCTTCTACCATAGACATGACACCACCCGCAGTCGTCAAACACCCCACGAGCGTCGCCACCGGGATGGTACTCTGGAGCAGTATCCACACCCTATCATGACGCATCATGGGACATCCTGTGAATACTTTCACGCCGCCAATCCAATGGCCCTCATACTCAACGTTTTTCTCTTACTTTCATCACATCTTCACTATGTATCTAATCCTTAGTTTAATTGAATCATGAATAAATCAACCCTTAGAATGTAACACTCCCACTATACCGATCTTATTCATTTAATTCACATGACCCAAACCTTGGTCTTCTCATTTCAATAATCATTTTCACATTCCTTTTATTGCCGGTATAAGGCTTAGCTATACCCTAATTCTCAATTTCAACTCATAATTACAATATCGAGCATTTCATACTCATAAGGTCTTTTCATGATTAATCACAAATTCATATTTTATTAGCATAGCCTTCATGTATTCACATCTTTCATAACTCATCACAATCAATAATTCAACTTCATGTGCAATTTATGTGTAAGAATAAATTCCAACTAGTAGTAATCAATAAATCATGTATTCCACAAGACTATTATTTTCATTTCCAAATCTTACTACAAGCACAAAATAAAAGTCCAATTAATCGCATCAAGCATACTTTCAAAAATTCCTCATTACTAATTTTTCAACTTTTATAACTCAAAAATTTCATTTATTTTTCTTTTATTTAAAAAGACAATTTAATTTCAAAAAGAAGTCCGTTCTTGCAAAAACTCCAATTTCTTAATCACACTTTATCAAAAGTTATATACAGTTTTTCTTATAAAACTCTAATAATTTTTCAGTAATTAATTCATAATTTTTTCAATTTTTATTTATTTTTAAAACCCACATAATCAAAAATAATCCACAAAAAAAACATTTTTTTTTAAACTCAAATCCCCAACCGGATTCGAACCCACAACCAGCGGTGAAACAGACAGCGCACAAGACCAACGCGCCAAAGCCGCCAATCGATATAACTAGGGGTTATAATCCCTAAGTATTGACTCTCGGCTGTTTGGGTTTTTAACAAAAAAAATAAATAAAAACAAAGCCACAGTATCGAACCCGAGACCTTCGACTACTGTAGCGACCAATGCGCTTCCGACCAGTTGGTCTAAGTGGCCAATTCGTTTAGAAAGTAAATAATTTGGGTTTTAATTCTACTCTCTGTTCATAATTTTAATTCACGAAATCTCAAACAAAATTGTCGCTTTTTCTCCTCTTTTGAAAACAAAAATTTTCAGAATAAAAATACATTTAATTCTACAGTAACCAGTATTTTTAAGGGTATTTTTAACTCTTTTAAAACATATATTTGGCCTTAGTTTGTATTTCATAATCACAATTTCGACATTTGAAAACTAAAGCATACTATTTCATAATTAAAGATAGTTTCCCACACAAAATACTACAATAATGTTCTCTTATTTATTGACAACTATGATGTTTTTAGAACACAAAATCATCTTTCTTAATGAATAAAACTTATATTTTTATCCACTAATTTACACATGATGCATTCAATCATTTGTTTGCAAAAATACATTCTTTTCATTCATTATAATACTCATATGGCACATATAACAAAGGAGAATTCTACTACAACAATTAACAATTATCTCTTAATAAATTATTCCATCAATTCATCTCTAATATACCCTTCTACTTTAATACTTTAATTAACAAACATAGTTCTAATCTTTCATTAGTTAGTTCACATAATTGCATTTAAAACATACTTAGCATGCATACTAACATTAGAAGCAATGAGAACATTCACTTTTACTCATAATTAACAAATCTAGCAACCAAATTAACACACATCTAATAATTTATCAATTCTCCTCCATTAGGCAAACATGCATTTTATTTCAACTAGTTGCTTATAATAACAATTCAATTCATTCCTAACATGATTTCTACTTTAGAAGTCATGAGAAACACCCATCTCTTTGAAGAAAAAGCCAATTAGAATCCCCTAGAGTGCCCTAGAATGCGAGAGAGTGTCTTCTCCTCCTAGATTGCAATGCAAAAGCTCTCCTTCTCCTTGCTTCCTTGCCAAACCGAGAGCTCCTAGTGTGGGGAAAGAGTGGGCCGGCCTCCAATGGGGAACACACACACAACTCACACTCACTCTAATATATTTCTCCTATATAGCTTTCTTTCTTTAAATAGTTTCTTAGTGTAGAATACAAATAGATAGGGGGAATTTATACTAATTCTAGGATGGATTGGAGGGCTAGGATTCATTAGATAGTTAAAGGATGGATGGCTAGGATAGGAGGGGAAATTGTAGCAACCACCCACACTCACATAACTACCCATGCACACATACCCCCACTCCCCATCACTCCCATGCATACCCGGCCTCCAAATGGTGTGCATTGCACACTACGTGCATGTGCGTGCCCCCTAGTACCCCTATTTGAAGTTTGTACAATTTTTAATTAATCATTTGTTCACATTTTGTGTCTACATGACAAGTGTGACCATTTAAATGATTAATTAAACTTGTGGGCTTCACAAATAGTGGGCTTAGAGTTGTGGGCCAAAATAATAAAATAATAAATTATTAAATTGGGCTCAAACTAAGAAAATAGTGTTTTAGGCTTTACAAAATAGGTTTTTAGAAAAATAAAGGAAAGGAAAAATAATTGTTCATACTATAAAAATGAAATTATATATATAAAAATAAATAAATAAATATACACACGAAATTTTCACGTGCACAACACGTGAAAATCAATATTTTTATTAAAATAAAAATTTAGGGTATTACAGGATATCCTCTGGCACTTCTAACTACCTCCTCTGCCTCAGGTTTAGATCCCTCTGCTGGTAAATATATTTCAGGCTCTTGTGATCCATGTACATATTAACTTTCTTTCCGTACACATAATGCCTCCACTGCTTCAAAGTAAAAATAATTGATGCCAACTCCAGATCATGGGTTGGGTATTTCTTCTCATGTGGTCTTAGTTGCCTAGACCCATAAGCTATTACTTTCCTCCCTTGCATCATCACATAGCCCAGTCCGCGATGTGAAGCATTGTTGTACACATCATAATCGATCCTTGCCCTCGGCAAAGTCAGTATTGGGGCAATAGTCAACCTCTCCTTTAACTCATGGAAACTTTCCTCGCACTACTCTTTCCACTTAAAAGCCACATTCTTCCTCGTAAGCCCAGTGAGTGGCACGACTATCTTAGCATAGCCCTAAATAAACCTCCGGTAGTAGCCCATCAAACCCAAGAAGCTTTGAATCTCTTTCACTGTTGTTGGTCTTGGCCAATCCTTCACTGACTCAATCTTTTGCGGATCAGTGGCCACTCCCTCCTTAGAAAGGATATGACCCAGGAACAGCGACTTCGGATTTCTAGAAGTCACACTTAGATGGTTTGGCATACAACTTATGTTCCTGTAGTTTCTTCAAGACCTCTGCTAGATGCCCAGTATGCTCTTCCTCTGACTTGGAGCAGACCAAAATGTCATCGATAAATACCACGACGAAGGAATCAATAAATGGTCGCAGGACCCTATTCATCATGTCAATGAATATAGCCGGTGCATTTGTTACTCCAAACGGCATAACCAAGAACTCATAGTGCGCATGTCGAATTTGGAATGCAGTCTTGTGCACATCCTTTTCCTTTACACGAACTTGGTGATTACCCGACCGAAGATCTATCTTGGAGAAAACAACTGCTCCTTGTAGTCGGTCGAACAAATCATCGATTCGTGGGATCGGATACTTATTCTGGACGGTCACCTTATTCAGTTCTCTATAATCAATGCACATCCTTATCATTTCGTCCTTCTTCACCAATAATATTGGCACTCACCTAGGCGAAGCACTCGGTCTGATAAAGAACTTGCCCAACAGCTCTTCAATCTGCTTCTTTACCTCATCCTATTCTATCGGCGACATTCTGTATGGTGCCTTGGATATCGGCGCACTCACTGGCTAAATGAAAATGTTGAACTCTACATCCCGATGAGGTGGTAGTCCGGGTAGATCTTCTAACAACACTGTTGGAAAGTTCCGGACTACGGGAATCTGCTTAACTTCTTCAGGAATCTTCTTCTTAGTTATAGTTGCCATCAACTGCTTGCACTTTCTCTTTCCTTGAAATGTAACTGCTAGTCCTCCCTGTGCTTTTACCACAACCTTCTTACTCTTGCATTCGATACTGACACTGTAGATCGACATCCAGTCTATGCCAATGATGATATCGACCCCCCCTAGACTGCCAACTCGATGAGGTTGATTCAAACGATTCTTCCTCCGATCTCGAGGTCGCAACCATCGTAGTACCGATCTATAGTCAGAGTTTCCCCTGATGGTGTAGCTTGATGGTGTAGCTACTACTAGAACCTTGCTTCGGAAAATCTTTGGCTCAACTCCCAATCGTTTGGCAAAAGTAGGTGACAAAAAAGTATGGGACGATCCAGTATCAAACAAGACAATAGCCTTTATTCCATTTATTAGAATTTCTCCTGTTACATAATGAATACTTTCAGTACATAACACTTATTCTAATACAAACTGGGAAAATGACGGCAATAAAACTCTATTCAAGTTCTCCCATACTGGTGATGACATTCTCAGCATCATCCACATCAGCTTTAGTCAGGGCGAACACTCGTCCCTGCCGGTATGGCTTCTTCCCTGGGTTAGCTTGCTTCTGATTCGATCCCCCGCTGGAATTCAGGGCAGTCTGGCTTGATGTGACCCTCCTTCGCACAACTGAAACAGGTTATTTCCTTCCTCCTGTTCGGGCTTTCCGACTTGTAGTGGTCATTCTTTCCACATAGGAAACACGTACCTGGTGTCCCTGCTACAGCAACTGCATTGGCTCTGGTAGGTTTGAACCTCTGCGCTGGGGACTGTCCCCTGAAATTACTTGGTGCTGCAGGCCTCTTACCAGCGCTCCAGGTGTTCTTCCTGTTCTGTACCACATGGTACTGCTCCATGTCGGCCTCTGTGGCTGCAGCCCTCCTGACCAGCTTATCAAACCTTTTGATACCGAGGGGTATCATTCGAGACCTCAGACTTGGCCTCAGCCCTTGCTCAAACTTTCTTGCCTTCTTAGCCTCACCGACCACAATCTTCGATGCATATCTCGAGAGCTTAGTAAACTTTGTCTCATACTCTCGGACTGACAGCTCCCCTGCTGCAGGCTTAGGAATTCCACAGCCTTTTTCTCCTGTACATCCGGTGGAAAATAGTGGCTACAGAATTCCTCCAAAAATTCCTCCCAAGTGATCGTTTCATTCCCCATTATTCTCTTCAAGGATTGCCACCAGACTCCGACATCCTTTTCTAGCTGAATAGTAGCCAACTTCACCTTGCTTTCCTCGAGAGTTTCCAAGACCTCGAATACTGTTTTTATCTGCCTGATCGAGTCATCTGCTGCATCTGGATCTGTCTTGCCCTCGAACACTGGTGGTTTCATCCGCTTGAATGATTCCACCAATTTGATTGCCCCCGGGACTTGTACCGCCTGTCCCATCCTGGTGTTTCAGGTCACATTTGTGGTAAGGGTATTGAGAGTCCAGTACACCCTGGCCAATTCTGTCTCCAGATCAAGCCTATTGCCCTCCCACTGGATCCTTCACCGTTTCGGGTTCTTCGTCGGCCATTTCTGGGTCATAAAACTTCATTAATCACCACAAATAGCAACAACATAAACTTTTCTTCATTTATTTCCAAAATTTAAACTTTATACATTCAGAAATAAAAACTTGTCCAAACATTCATTACATGAAATATCATAAAATTCCAACTGAAAATAGTCTAGATCCTACGGTTTCTCTTGGCTTATTTGAGCTTTCCCCGTAGTTCATCTATGTTCCTCTTCATTTCCTCGCATCTTTGACGACATTCCTGGTTTCCCCAACGGATTTTTTTTGTCTATCTGGGTGAAATATAGAGCATTCCTGTGTCGTAGCTTCTCCAGCTCCCACACTCGGTGACTCAGAGCTACAATGTTCTGCCTGTCCTCTGCAAGCTAAGCTTCCAAGTGGTTCCCACTTATGGGTGGTCAATTCCCTCCGAAGAGAAGCGATAATGTGGTCATTGCCGTCTCGAACTGGTTCTTCATCTGAGGAATCAGGTGGAGGTGGAGTGATCTCCCGAGATTTTGGCAGTTTTCCCTCTTCCTCTTCTAGATCTTCTTCTCAGGGTCTTCTTCTTATTCTTCGAGGAAGAACCATTCCACTTCATCCACTGGGTCCTGGTTATCAGCCATCTTATTGGGAAAGTGTCACGCCCCGCTTTCCAAAAATACGGAATGCAAGCACGTGACATGACCCAGCAAATGACTTGCGTCATCCATAAGTTGTTATCGATTCAACTCAACAATATAAACATGAAGTAATACAACCACGCATGCAGTAAAGGAATAAACACATGAATAATAATACTTGAAATTTAACCATGAAATAACCAACATAATAATAATCCAACATCCGGAATCAACAATAACAATATTCGAGTCAAAAGCCCAATATAAAAAGAAATAACAATGTTCAATTATTTAAGACTTCAAAACGAAACAATAATTATATAAGCGACGATGCAAATCGATTTCTTCACCATTGTTGTTCTCCTAATCCATCAGGCAATTCTCCTTGGTTATCTGTAAGTTGTTCATCTAAAAAGAGAGAATAATATGTCCTTAGAGCAAGTCATGGACAGCGAGTAAAGAAACAGAGAAACAATGACAATAACGATATAACGAAGAATTCAATGAACTATGAAATCAATAACCTTGAACAATGGCAAAATGGTAACAGTACAATGTGCAATAACTATGATTGATAACGATAACAATAAGCGATAACAATAACGGTAAACAATAAGGATAACACTGTTCAATAACGATGACAATATGCAATGACAATGCAATGAAAATCTTAAGTCTATTATTCATTTTAATCCTAACTAATGCACGTACTACTGCATCCCATAACTACATGTTCGGTGCATACAAACAATTTCATTTAGACTCAGGTGGTAGATTCTATAGGTCATGTACTCGGTACGATATAAGATTAAAATAATAACACTGGCCATTGCAGCAATTTCTTGCACAATAAAGATAACACTGGCCATTGATGCAATTTCTTGTACAATGACGATAACACTGGTTATTAACGCAATTTCTTGCACAATGACAATAACGATATTTTGGGAACGAAGCCCATACTTCTGAGTATAGTCACTATATCATCAACTACTCTAGTCAACCCTTAACCCTGGCTTGATTAACATTCTTTATTCAATTAACATGCAATAGTGGTTGGCAATATGATGATATTATAGGGAACAATAGGGACAAAACTATTAATGGGAAAACGATAAGGCAATTAATAATGGACATTAGAATGATGACAACACAAGCCTAAGATCATGCAATGTACTCCATACAATTAAATGCACCAAATTCAACATTATAGATTCAATTATATATTATCAAACATGGAAACCTAATTCTGGACAGCAGTAGGTTGCTGTACCAAAATCAGAATTTCTGTTGCTACAGAATAGCAAATATGGATCGTTTGGAAGTTCTAGAAACTAGACTCCTGTCCGGTTCCAACACATATTTAAAGTCCAAATTCGGACAACAGTAGCTAGGTGATTTCAGTGTTCTTTACCGATTACCGTTTCTGGCTGGTTGTCGGCATTAACTAGTTTCAGTTGTAAAAGCAGTACATATTCATTTTTAAAATCAGTAAAAATAATTTTCATTACCCTAAGCATGTTAACTATCAATCTGAAATTTATCATGGTAATATTTAATCATTAGTTCATTTAATTTATCGGCTTAACATGGTATATGCATAAATCTGAAAATACAACGCAGCAGCAGTAAAATGGTCATAACTCATGCAATATAAGTCGGAATTCAATAATTCTTGATTTTCTGGAAACTGGATACATGGGGCTACATTTTATATTCAGAAAGTTATTGATTTTGATGACAGTATCTAGGTTGAAACAGCATGATAATGTTCAGGTTGACAGTAAATTTCAGGGTCTCAATATATTTTTCATGAATAAAATGATTAGAATGTTATGAACAATGAGTTAGGGGTTAACAATCATAAATCACAGCAAGTTACGTCTATGTGAACACGGTATTAAGATGTATAATGTCCATAACCTTACTAATCACAATCAACCAATACACCAACATCAATCATACGAACAATCAATTCTAGCATGCTATCTATAATAGTTGTGTGACGTCATGACATGAATTACAGCAACAATCCATATTCCTATATTCAATAATTAATTATATGAATGCATGCAAGCTCTCTATAGATTGGAGCCAAAAGACGGCATGAAGTTAAGACTACTATTTGGATTCGTTCGTGTAAATCCGTATCATCCCGATGATGAACAACAATAAACAATATACGATAATCAATATGGATCTACTTGCGGGATTCAGTAAACAATCTTGAATACGATACAATACAATTCGGGGGTGAGATGACTTGCCTTTTAGATGTTAATTTTGAATATCTAGAATAATGGGATGAGAACCCGGACGACGAACCCACGAATACGGAAACACGTGTGAGCGACGACAAAACACACACAGCAAAACACCAAACACCAAGATCGGAACCAAACACCAAATGTGGATCCGCGATCCCCTCCACAAAAAACAGCACACAGCAACAGAATACCCAATCCTTCTCTTCTTCTCAAACGCGATAGAGAGAGAAAGAGAGGGGGAAAGAGAACGACGACAACTGAGTGGCGGCAACTGACGACAGTGGCGAGGGCAGCTGTCGGCGGGACGCTGGCAGTCGAGAATGGATGACTGCGAGCAGGCGGCGGCTGGATGGCGACGGTGGAGTCGGGGCTCTTTTTGGGCAGAAAACAGAGGAGGAGGGATGCTCCGGTGGTTTCTCAAGGTGGCAGTGTGAGGCACAGGGCGAAGACAGGAAGTCGACGAGGTGACTGGCTTACGGAATCAACGACAATGAAGGAGTTGAATAGCAGAGTTCTTCGACTGCGACGAAATTCGAAGCTTCAGTTCGAAAATGGCGATGCATCGATGGGTTCCTTCGTGGTCAAAAAAGATGAGAGGAATCGACGGCGACTGCGACTGTGAGGGCTGTGGCGAGGGGGAGGCTCGACTTTGGTGATGGTGATGGCAATGGCAGAACGGTGGGTCGGCGAGCGAGGTGTTGTCGAGATGAAGCAATGGCGGAAGATCCGACGGGGTGCTCGATGGGTTCAGGCAGGGGATGAAGATGACGGCAATGGAGCTGAGAGGAGATGGTGAAGGTCGGGAGGTTGAAGACGAGCTGGCTCGACTTTGGGTGAGAGGGAGTCGATGAGGAAAGGGGTTGCGAGGTTGAAGACGAGCGACTGAGGGAGAGCGGCGGTGGGGTTGACGACGAAGACCGGGATGGAGGAAGGAGATGGAGCGGCAAAGGCAGAGTCGAGGGTGAGTGGTAATGGGTTTTCGGACGCAGGCGCGAGAGGAAGAAGAAGAGGGTGAACAGGGGGGGGTTGAAGGGGGGGGGGGGTTCAATAGTATAGGGTGAAGGGTTGGCAGCTGAGGGTATTGGGGTCTAGGGTTAGGGTAGGTTTTTAGGGTAGGGGGGTTTATTAAAATATTAATGATATAATAAGTATATTATATAATAATGGGGAGCGATTATAGGGATAGTCGAGAGATATGGGGAATTCGGGTTACGGGATTAAATAATGAGATAGTGGGACCAGGGTATTGGGTTAATGGGTATACTAGGATCCCATAAGAGAATGGGCTTGGATCGGGCTTCAAATTAAATAATTATATAATACAAGATTAATCGAAATCAATGGGCTTTACAAAAAAATAATAAGACTAATAATAATAACAATATGATAAGAATAATAATACATGACAGAATTTGGTTCAACATATTCATGAAAATAATTCAATAATAATAATAATAGCAATAATAATAATAATAATAATAATAATAATAATAATAATAATAATAATAATAATAATAACATTACACAACAGAATAAGGATTGACTTATCAACTTTATATTAAAATAATTCAAACGGGAAAATATATAATCGATCAATTATAAAATGGAAAGTGAAGTTAAAATACACTATTATTCGAAATAACAAACCTTTTTGTTTAGAAAAGATTTTAATTAGAAGATCCAAAAATGAATTTAACAAATAATAATCGAAATAATGAAAATATTCGGGAAATACGTATTTACGGAAACAGGGGTTACAGAAAGGGAGGAGAAACATCAGTGTATAAAGCAAAACAGATGTAAACCATCTTACATTTAAATCTCTTTATACTGAACTCACTCTCTAATGTCCACCCTAATGTGTCATCCTTGTAATTTTGTACTACTGTTTGAAGTTGGCTCTGATACCACTCTATAACGCCCCGAATTCCATTTACATTTAATTCGTAGCACAACAAGATCTTTTACTTCAATTCGTACAATTTCACAAGGAAATTTTAAAACTTTTTCATTACATTTTGTCCTCTACATCAACGTAGCGGAAAGTAAAAAAAATACAACATAATAGATATACAATTTTAGCATCTCAACAATGGAAATAATCCTCAGCTTCAATTCATCTTTATGTCTTTTGTCAATCCAAGCCCTGCACTGAAAACTGTGGGCACGTCAGTTGCATACAACTGATGCAATGCTATATAACAGCGATCTTCACTATGTCGCGATTCTCTCACTTTAGCAAACACAAACTTGAATGCACAGTAAAATGTCAAAAAGTGACTATCCTAAACATGTCAGTCTATGATATGACTTAGATGCATAATGTAGATGTTATACTACGATGACACTAATGCATACTTGTTCGGATTCTATGCATCCCATTCTACATAGGTCCGAGGCCAAGCCCTTAAGGTACTCCTCATTATAGGGTTTATACCCCGTACTATGCAATCTAACCCGATGAATATACTCCAATGCGTAGTCACCGAGTCGCACCCCCAGAATATTGGACCTTACCGGCCTACCCCTAGCCCACCTCAGTGGATTTATCGGGCGCATCCTCAGTCACGAACCCTAGTAAGTGGATATCTCATAACTACGAACCAGGCCTACCCTTAGCCCACCTCAGTAGATTTACCGGGCGTATCCTGTCTATCCCGAACATTCCTAGGGACTGCAGCCTCTTTACCGGCCTTTCCGATGATAGAAGGTCGTACCCTTAGCCCATATACATGGATTTACCGGGCGTACTCCTCTATCTCGGACCACTAGGAGCTGCACATCCTTTACCGGACCTGTTCGTCGTTGTTCTTATCATATCTTTTTCTAGTGCCTTTCCTTAGATTTAATTAACATCGTTACAACCTAGAGCTAGTTTTACCCTCATACCGGTCTTAATAAAATACCAAGAACGATGGCCCCATATTGGCCACTTCTCAAAATCAAATATCATTTTCCATTACTTTGCTGGTACATGAGTCTCACTTAGCCTTTAGATTCCAACAACTGTCTCACTATAGAGATCAATAGGTTATAACTAACCTCAACATAAACATCTTACTCTTTATTCAACATTCATTCACTTTATCCACTCTCTTCAAATTTATAGATCATGCAATAGTTAACTTCTTTTAATAGCATTAGACCACAATATCTCAAATCGACTTTTTAAAGACAAACACTTGGTTAATTCGCCAAATTATTCACTTTTAACAACCCCCAATATTCTTTTAATTTGTAAAACCATCTCATATTGCCCAAGGCTATTTTGAATACATTTTCTAATACAAAGTTCTTTAAACCACTTAATAAAATTTCACTAGAACCTTGATTTAAATTTCATATTCATACTTTGATTCAATTATCAATCACTTCAACTATTTCTCTAACTCATAACTTTATATTCATGAAATTTCACAAGAGTGCTTTAATTCATATCCTACAACCAATTTATTAACTCATATACATTTCTCATTTTTAATATTATTCCACAAATCATTAATAAGAATGTGATTTTTAATTCCCAACATATAACCCTAAAACAGTGAGAAAGTATTTTTAATTGTTCAAATATTATTTTAAAATATTTATACAAAACTTTCCCAAATTTTAAAACTCAGAGAAACTCAAAAAGAACAAAAATGCACAATCTGTATATACACAGATTCTGTAACCCCTATTTTTTGCTTTTGTATTTTTATTGTAATTTCTTCTTTCCTAAATTATTGTATTCGAATCTCTTTTAAATAACAAATCTTGCTTTTCTTTGGGCTCATTTGTTCTCTTTTGATCATCCTGTACTCTTTTAGCTTGAACCCTGAATTTTTGACTCACTACTAATTTTATTCTTTTGTGTTTTGGGTTATTTTGATCCATTATACTCATATCCTATTTATTTCTATCTAGTGTTCTCTTTTTGGATCTTAAACCCATACCCTTTAACCCATTAACCCGCAACCCAAACCCAATATCTCTATACCCTATAAATACCCACTAAACCTTAATTTTTAATTAATCCTAATTAATCTTATAATCTCTCTCTCTCCTACCCCTGCCGCTCTCTCTCATCCCCTACCTCTGTTTCTAAAAAAAACCCATCCCGTACCCCGTCTTCCTCCTCCGTCCTCGTCCTCGTCCTCGTCCCGCCGTCGTCAGCACCATCGCCCTCGTCGCCCACCACTTCCAAAGCCTCCACCAACACCGATCATTCCCCTTCATCACCTGCACCCGTCGAGCATCCCCCCTTCCCCCGCCAACCGAGCACCACCATCCAACATCTCGTCGCCACCTTCGTCGTCCAGTACCCCACCATCCACCAATTACCACCGTTCACCTCATCTCCAACACCCGTCGACTGCCCTGTTCCCTGAGCGCTGTCGACCCTGCCTCGTCGACTGCATCGCTACCGCCAACCCTAGCCACCACCAGTGCCACCCCCGCCATTGCCGCCTAGGGTTGCTGTCAACCTTGCTATTATGGGATCTTACGTGCATCTTTGCATGTATGGATTACTACGCGCTTTGCACATGTTTTGTTGTTGTCGGGATCCTTGTCCCGTTATTCCTTCATGTTCAGATTAACCTTCTAGAAGGTAAGTCTCTCTTGAACTAGCTTTATTTTTCTTGTTCAAGAATTCTTTGTCTACAAGTAGATCCTCGACAGGTTGGACACCTAACCTAGTAGAGGCAGAAAGACCATAAGATGAGTCAAGTGTCTCGACCTGACCGGAAAGATAAGTCGATCGGTTTGGAAAGTGGTAGAGTACCTATTTTTGATCAACCGGCTGTATTACCTCAGGCGTCGACGTAGGAGATGTTTTACCTATCACGGAAAGTTCGTTTATCATATTGTTATACTATTTATCTTCCGTTGAGTATATTGAGGGTTTACACGAGCTAACCTGAGATATTCTTTACTTCGTGCCAATATCTTTGATTCAAACCCAAGCCGTTGTATATAGTCATATGCATACATTACATGAATACTTAGATAGAACAATGTATATAGACATTGATGATTGAATGCGTTTCGTTTGAATGTGATGATCATGCTATGTTGCTAATAAATTGTCTCACCTATAGTAGAATTTCACCATAGAGATTGACTATGAGTTTCTATAATTTTTGCTTCGAAATCATAAGCATGCTTGGTGTTTTGTTGACTTTTAATAGTAACCTGCTTTCTGGCCTGCTGTTTGCTCTGTGTTGATTTGAATTTTCGACCCAGTTGCTGTCGTAATTTGATAAAACTTTGTAAACATCATCTGTATCTTTTTTAATCTATTTTCTAGAACTTTTTACAGAACTAGATTCCGAAGTACGAATTGAAAGATATCATATTTTTAGTATTGCCGTGTTTTCAATTTCCTAATTTCTGTCCAGAGAGATTTCGTATTAAAATAAAATGCTAACAACATAATTAGAACTTAAAATTTTATATGTTGTTACTAGACATGATTGGGAATCACCCTATTATTTTTTTGATATTATTAGAAATTTTTTTAGACCTTTTATAAATATGAAAACTTGACTCTAGGCTGCTGTTAGAACACAAGTTCAGCAAAAAAAAGCATCATTTTGACCTATCTACAGATAATATCAATTAGAACTCATTAAATAAGAATTTTAACCCTGTGTGTCTGGAATCCAGATCATCTGACGGTTTTGTAATCTGACCTACAGATTGTAAGATATCTACATTTCCATTTAGTGACGTCTGAATTCTAGAATACATTTTAAATATGCATCACCCTGCTTAATTAATTAAAACAGTAGATAAAATTTGAGAAATAAAATCTAAGATTAATTTTTCTGTTACTAAACATTGTCATGAATCAAAATATAATTTTTATGAGATTTCTAAAGGATTTTACAGTCTACTTTTATATACAAGTATTTTGACTTTGATATACTGTCTGTACATAATTTCAGTAAAGAATGAACTTATAAACCTAATTTTTGTATTTATGATACATTATGTATATTCGCTGGAACCGGCAGAGAGTCTACTTTCTAGAATCTCTGACGGAATCAGTTTTTCTCGCCTGTAGCAACGAGAATCTCTATTTTTGTACAACAATATCTTGCTGTCCAAAATGTGTGCCTTGTGTTTTGCTATATATCCATGTTGATTTTTGCATCAAGGGAATAGAAATAGTTGTATCATGCATTGCATAACTTTTCCATCTCCTTGACATCATTTCATATCTTCTTTTACCTATTGCATGTTTACATTTAAGTATAATAAAATATTAGCAAGTCGGGATAAATATGGGTCGACTTGGTAGTGAACAATCAGAGACTATACTCAGTAAGGCCACTTGTTCTTGTTTTCAGAGAAGGTGGAGTGTTGATCGTGGAAATCTCGCTTGATTAAATTCTCGTCATCGTGCTGAGTACATGATCTGTTAAGTTCACCATCATAGTCTAAACGTTCACTGTTAGCGTGCACCAAACATGTGGTATGGGAACGCAGTAGTACGTGCATTAGATAGGATAATAAAACACTAATGAACCTAGGATTGACACTTGTATTCTTGATCATGATTACTGTTATTGATCTTACATCATTGATTACAATTACTATTTATTGCATTATGATTTCTAGACTTTGATTCTATTACCAGCTTTGTTATTGTCTGTGATCTTTGACTTTGTTCTAGCCTATTATTTCTTGACATATCGTATTTTCTTGCTTCTTTGCTTTCGCTACTTACTGTCCATGACTTTCTCTAAGGACATTATTTTCTCTATTTTTAGATCTTGAGTTTACAGGTACAGAAGGAAATTTGACTCAAGAACTTGGTGAGAAAACTTTTTGAAGATCGAAGCTGGACTATTAGACTATTATAGTTTTATCATTTTATTTGTTTATTTTACTGCTTTTATCTTACCTTGTATTCTGGGATTCTATGACCCGAAGTTTACTTTTCTCAGATGTTGGATATTTATAGTGAATTTATTTCATAATTATTTTGGAGTTTATTATTTATTTATGTGGTTATTCTTTTCTTGTGTGGTTGTTTTCTCTTGTATATTGTTGAGTTAATCTGTTACAGCTATGGATGGTATTCTTATTATTCACTCGGCTTTTGTTACGTGCTCGTGTTTCCGTATCTTGGAAAGCGGGGTGTGACAGGTTTTGAGTGGTATCAGAGCCCAGGTTTGGCTAATGTGTTAGTCATGTTTGGCTGATATGTTAGTCAAGTTTGATTCTAGTCAGGTTAACTCAATAATATGCGCACCACGTTGATCACATAAACATGTAATAACCAACATATATCTGGGTACTCACCAACTTGTTGTTTTGCAGACTATGACTCGTGGCAGTTCTTCTACTACTCGGCCCAAGGATGAGCAGCCAGACAACTCTGCTATCCTTCAGGCAATGCAGCAGATGATGGCCCTGCAACAAGAGCACATTGAATTAATGCGGGCCACATTGGAGGTGACCAATCGGACCGTTGTTGGTCTTGCACCAGGGTCACTACCGCCAAGGCCAGGTACTGTGGCGGATTTCATGAGGTTGCACTCGGACAAGTTCTCGGGTACCGTGACACCGTTGGAAGCTGAGCAATGGCTAATTCGGATTGAGCAATTGTTGATTGCAGCTCGGATCTCCGATGTGGATCGGGTGATGTGATTAGAATTCAGCTTGTGGACCTCGCCCATATCTGGTGGCGGGCTGAAACCGAAAGGCTTGAGAGACCCATCACTTGGGCCACCTTCACGGAGAGCTTCATGGCTATATTTTTTCCCAGTGTCACCAAGGACGAGATGGAGCGGCAATTTGTCTCCTTAACTCAGGTTGGTTGAATAATGCTATTTTTATGTCGCGTACTGTTGCCTACTTCGTATGTGACAATATTAATTGAATCATTATCCTGACTTAGGAGAATTGATCTGTGGATGAGTATGCTGCTAAGTTTACTCGGCTCAGCCATTTCGCAGCTGCTATGGTGTCCAAAGATGAGGATAAAGCTCGCAGGTTCTTGATGAGCTTGAATTTCAATATTCAGGACCGTTTGGGAACTCACCGGCACCGCACCTATGCCGATGTTCTTGATGCGGCCAGGATTAAGGAGCAGGCTTATTAGAGATGAGTGCTACTCAGCGGGAAGTGCAGCACCCTACCACCGCTCGGCCTTCTGGAGGTCCTATTCGGAGGCCAGTTCCGACCCCTCCTGTAAGAGCACAGCCGTATCCGCTTGTTGTTGCAAGGCCAGTTCAGACTTGTGACTACTGCCATAAAGTCGGACATTTGTAGAAGGATTGCAAGCTTGCCAACCGTCTGTGCCTTTCTTGTGGAGGCAGTGATCATGTGGTTCGAGACTGCCCGAGGAACAAGCTCCCTGCACCCACTGGAGGACCTGCTCAGCCAGGAGCACTAGCTCGAGGCCAGGGTAGACCGCCTCTTCCACCGCAGAGGTAAGCATTTAATCAGAGGAGGATGGCCCTGAGAGGAGGTCGTGGTCAGGCCTACAACCTGACTGTAGCTGAAGCTGAGACAGCTGTTGGTGTCATTGCAGGTATCTTTATTGTTGTTTTATTTGCTTTCTATTTCTATTCTATTTATTTGTTTCTATTCAATTATTCATGCTTTTGTCATGCATTCACTTTCATTCTTATTATTTGAACATCTTTTAGGTGTTATCTTAGTATTCTCTCTTCCTGCCCATGCTCTTTTTGATTCTTGTGCTACCCACTCCTTTGTTTATTCTTGCTTCGTGGTTCAGCATCGTATGGCTTGCGATGTTTTGCCTGCTGTATGGAATATTACCACAGGTGGAGGCATCATCATCTGTTCTAAGGTGTGCAAGCAGAGCCCTTTGTTGATTGAGGGCGTAGAGTTCAAGGCTGGTTTGATTGTGATCCCTAACTCTGGCTTTGATGTTATCCTTGGGATGGATTGGCTGGGAGTTACTCATGCTGTGATTGATTACCATGCGAAGAAGGTAGTATTCAGGCTCCCAGGTCGTGAGGAGTTTGTGTTTCACGCGGGTCAGATATCGTCTGAGCGTGTCAAGAACTCGGTGAACCAGGAGGCTCATGTACTTGATTCGTTGTGCACTGATGGTGCAGTTGCACCCATTGTTGTTCGGGATTCCCTTGATGCTTTTGTAGAAGAGTTGCCTGGATTGCCACCAGACTGAGAAGTGGTATTCTGTATCGAAGTTAAACCAGGAACGACACCAATCTCGAAGAGTCTGTACCGGATGGCACTAGATGAGTTGGCTGAACTGAATGTACAAGTTCAGGAGTTGTTGGATAAGGTTTTTATCAGGCCTAGTGTTTTGCCTTGGGGTGCCCCAGTGTTGTTCGTCAATAAGAAGGATGGTAGTAGCAGGCTCTGCATTGACTACCGTGAGATGAACAATATCAATGTGAAGAACCGGTAACCTCTGCCGAGGATCGATGATCTGTTCAATCAGTTGGGAGGTGCTTCAGTTTCTTCGAAGTTGGATCTCCATTCTGGCTATCATCAAGTGAAAGTGAAGGCTGAAGATATTCAAAAAACGGCTTTCCGCACGAGATATGGGCATTACGAGTTCTTAACAATATCGTTTGGAGTTACCAATGCACCTGTTGTGTTCATGAGTTTGATGAATCAGGTGTTCTCTCCATTCTTGGATAAGTTCGTGGTGGTATTCATCGATGATATTTTGGTGTTTTCTCAGAGCAGAGAAGATCATGCTAAGCATTTGACGGTTGTCCTACAGATTTCGAGGGAAAATCGGCTCTATGGGAAGCTCAGTAAGTGTGAGTTCTGGCTCGATCGGGTTGCTTTTCTGGGCCATATTATCTCTGGCGATGGTGTGTCTGTTGATCCATCAAAGATTTCTGCTGTCAGGGATTGGCTGATTCCAAAGTCAACATCTGAAGTACGGAGTTTCCTCAGATTGGCGGGGTATTGTCGAAAGTTTGTCCAAAACTTCGCGAAGATTGCTGGACCCCTAACCAATTTAACAAGGAAGGAGCAGAAGTTTGTTTAGAATGGGGCTTGTGAGGAAGCTTTTGCGGAGTTGAAGGATCGGTTGACGTCAGCTCCAGTGCTGACTTTTCCCGAAGTTCTGGAGGCTTTGTGATTCATTGTGATGCTTTGGGCTGAGGTTTGGGAGCAGTGCTGATGCAGCGAGGAAGGATTGTCGCTTATGCATCTATGCAGTTGAGGCCTCATGAGAAGAAATATCTTGCACATGATCTTGAGCTTGCAGTTGTAGTCTTTGTCTTGAAGTTATGGAGGCACTATCTACTTGGGGATAGAATTGAGATCTTTGCTGACCACAAGAGTCTCAAGTATGTATTCACTCAGAGGGAATTGAATATGAGGCAGAGGAGATGGTTGGAGTTGATGGCGGACTACGACATCAACCTGCAGTATCATCCTGGAAAAGTGAACCTTGTGCCTGATTCCTTGAGTAGGCGGCCTGCTGCTATGTTCCTCACCCAGTATAAGGAAGTGTTGGAGGATATGAGGAGGCTGGAACTTGATGTGATTCTTCCTGGTTCAGCGCATCAGTGTATGATGTTGCAGTTACAGTCTTTGCCAATTGAATAGATCAAGGAGGCTCAGGCTGGTGACCAGCAGTTGCAGGAATTCCGAAGTGAAGTGGAAGCTGGATTGAGAACTGACTTGGTCATTCATTCTGACGGGTTGCTTCGCTTTGGTGCTAGGTTGTGTGTACCTAGGGGCAAAGTCAGGTAGAAGTTTCTTGCAGAAGCTCATCATTCGCCCTACTCTATTCATCCTGGAGGCACGAAGAGGTACAGGGATCTGAATCAACATTTTTTTGGTGGCATGGTATGAAGAGAGCCGTAGCGAGATTTGTTTCTTAATGCCTGATCTATCAACAAGTGAAGGAAGAGCATCAGAGGACCGCTAAACTTCTTCAACCTCTTCCAATACCAGAATGGAAGTGGGAGAACATCACTATGGATTTCGTGACGGTACTGCCAAGAAGTCCCAATGGTCACAATTCTATTTGGGTAATAGTGGACCATTGACGAAGAGTACTCGTTTCATCCCTTTCCAAGTGGGTCAGTCCACCAGGAGCCTGGTAGAGAAATACATACAGAAAGTTGTGAGGCTGCATGGTGTTCCTGTCAGTATCGTATCAGATAGAGATACGAGGTTCAGATCTCAGTTTTGGGAGTCATCGGAAGAGCTTGAGTACTAAGTTGAGCTACAACACTGCTTTTCATCCACAAATAGATAGGCAATCTGAGAGAACGATCCAGACATTGGAGGACATGTTGAGGTCTTGTGTTCTTCAGTTCGGAGGTTCTTGGGAGGATCACCTACACTTGATTAAGTTCTCATACAACAACATCTATCAGGCGAGCCTCAAGGCAGCTTCGTATGAGGCGCTTTATGGTCGGAAGTGTAGATCGCCGATTTGTTGGGATGATATCGGCGAGAGGAAGCTTTTGGGTCATGAGTTGATCACTAAGACTGTGGATGCAGTAGCTCAGATCAGGAAGCACTTTGCAAGTAGCTCAGGACTGGCAGAAGAAATGGCTGATTTTCATCGTAGGCCTTTAGAGTTTGTGGCAGGCGATCATGTGTTCCTCAAGGTATCGTCATGGAGAGGTGTTATTCGATTTGGAGGAGGGGGCAAGTTGAGTCCCCGGTACATCGGTCCGTTTGATATCGTGGAACGAGTGGGTAAGGTAGCCTACAGGCTAGCGCTACCGCCGACTTTATAAGGTGTTCATCATGTATTCCATGTCTCTCAAATAAGGAAGTACATCAGGGATGACAGTCATATGTTTGACTACTCAGAGTTGTCCGTGAGACCAGACTTATCATGTAAAGTCCAACCAATCTCTATCTTGGACAGGCATGAGAAAGTCCTGAAGAATAAAATTATTAAGCTTGTTCGTGTCTCTTGGAATCCTCACTCGCCCGGGGAGTCGACTTGGGAACTTAAGGAGGAGATTCAGAAGAAGCTCTCCCATATCTTTGAGTAGTTGTTAGGTTTTTGTTTTGTTGTTTTTTTGGGATTGTCCTCTGTACCACTTGATTGAATTTTGAGGATAGAATTCTTCTTGTAAGGTGGGTAGGAATTGTAACCCCTATTTTCTATTTTTGGATTTTTATTGTAAATTCTTCTTTCCTAAATTATTGTATTTGAATCCCTTTTAAATAATAAATCTTGCTTTTCTTCGGGGTCATTTGTTCTCTTTTGATCATTCTGTACTCTTTTGGCTTCAACCTTGAATTTTTGCCTCACTACTAATTTTATTCTTTTGTGTTTTGGGTTATTTTGATCCATTATACTCAAATCCTATTTATTCTATCTATTGTTCTCTTTTTGGATCCTAAACCCAATATCTCTGTACCCTATAAATACCCACCAAACCCTAATTTTTAATTAACGCTAATTAATCTTATAATCTCTCTTTTTCTCTCCTACCCCCGCCGCTCTCTCTCATCCCCTACCTTTGTTTCTCAAAAAAAACCCATCCCGCACCCCGTCTTCCACCTCCGTCCTCGTCCCGCCGCCGTCCGCACCATCGCCTCATCGCCCACCACTTCCGAAGCCTCCGTCAACACCCATCATTCCTCCTCGCCACCTGCACCCATCGAGCATCCCCCCGCCAACCAAGCACCACCATCCAACATCCTGTCGCCACCCTCGTCGTCCATTACCCCACCGTTCACCGACTGCCACCTGTTCACCTCATCTCCAACACCCATCGATTGCCCTGTTCCCCGAGCATCGTTGATAGGGCTGCAAACGAATCGAGTTCGGCTCGAGCTCGGTCAAATCTCGGTCAAAGCTCGGCTCGAACCGAGCTCGAGCCGAGCTCGAGCTCAAAACTGAGCTCGTTTCGTAAACGAGCCAAGCTCGAGCCTGGGTTTTTTGTTTTTAGGCTAAGCTTGCGAGCTATTCGGCCGAATACGGTCAAATCTTAGTCAAAGCTCAGTTTGAACCGAGCTCGAACTCAAAACTAAGCTCGTTTCGTAAACGAGTCGAGCTCGAGTCTGAAGGTATTCGGCTCGGCTCGGCTCGATTGCAGCCCTAGCTGTTGACCCTACCTCGTCGACTGTGTTGCCACCGTCGACCCTAGCCACCACTAGTGCCACTCCCGCCATTGTCGCCTGGGGTTGCTGTTAGGGCTGCAATCGATCCGAGCCGAGCCGAGCCGAATACCTTCAGACTCGAGCTCGGATCGTTTACGAAACGAGCTGAGTTTTGAGCTCGAGCTCGGTTCGAGCCGAGCTTTGACCGTATTCGAGCAGAATAGCTCGCGAGCTTAGCCTTTAAAAAAAACCCAAGCTCGAGCTCGGCTCGTTTACAAAATGAGCTCAGTTTTGAGCTCGAGCTCGGTTCGAGCCGAGCTTTGATCGAGCTCGAGCCGAATAGCTCGCGAATAGCTCGATTCGTTTGCAGCCCTAGTTGCTGTCAACCTTGCTGTTTTGGGATCTTACATGCATCACACGTATTATGTTGTTTTGCATGTGTGGGTTACTACACGCTTTGCACGTGTTTCGTTGCTATCAGGATCCTTATCCCGTTATTCCTTCGTGTTCGAACCATCAAAAAGGCAAGTCTCTCTTGAACTATCCAAGAATTCTTTGATCTCTGCAAGTAAATCCTGTTCGTTTAGCATATTGTTATACTATTTATCTTCCATTGAGTATATTGAGGGTTTACACGAGCTAACCGGAGATATTCTTGACTTTGTGCCAATATATTTGATTCAAACCCAAGTCGTTGTATATAGTCACATGCATACACGACATGAATACTTAGATAGAACCATGTATATAGACATTGATGATTGAATGTCTTTCGTTTGAATGTGATGATCATGCTATGCTGTTAATAAATTGTCTCACCTATAGTAGAATTTTACCCTAGAGAGTGACTATGAGTTTCTATAATTTTTGCTTTGAAATCATATGCATGTTTGGTTATTTTGTTGACTTTTAATAGTAACCTTCTTGCTGGCTTGTTGTTTGCTCTGTGTTGATTTGAATTTTCTACCCAGTTGCTGTCGTAATTTGATAAATCTTGTAAACATCATCTGTAGCTTTTTGAATCTATTTTCTAGAACTTTTTACAGAACTAGATTCCGATTTATGAATTGAAATATATCATATTTTTAGTACTGCTATGTTTTCAATTTCTAGATTTCTGTCCAGAAATACATCATCTTGATTTCCTATTAAAATAAATTGCTAACAACATAATTAGAACTTGAAATTTTATATGTTGTTACTAGACATGATTGGAAATCACCCTATTATTATTATTGATATTATTTGATAATTTTTCAGACCTTTTATAAATATAAAAACTTGACTCTGGGCTGCTGTTAGAACACAAGTCTAGTAAAGAACATGATTTTTGATCTATCTACGGATAATATCAATTAGAACTCATTAAATAAGAATTTTAGCCATGTGTGTCTGAAATCCAGATCATCTAACGGTTTTGCAATCCGACCCACAGATTGTAAGATATCTACATTTCCATTCAGTGACGTTTGAATTCCAGAATACAGTTTAAATATGCATCACCCTAGTTAATTAATTAAAACAGTAGATAAAATTTGAGAAATAAAATCTGAGATTAATTTTGTTGTTACTAAACATTGTGAGGAATCAAAATATAATTTTTATGAGATTTCTAAAGGATTTTACAGTCTACTTTTATACACAAGTATTTTGACTCTAATATGCTGTATGTACATAATTTCAGTAGAGAATGAACTTACAGACCTAGTTTCTGTATTTGTGATATGTGGTATGTATATTCACTGGAATCGGTAGAGAGTCTACTTTTCAGAATCTCAGACAGAATCAGTTTTTCTCTCCTGTAACAACGAGAATCTTTGTTTTTGTACAACAACATCTTGCTGTCCAGAATGTGTGCTTTGTGTTTTGCTATATATCCATGTTGATTTTTGCATCTAGAAAATAGAAATATTTGTATCAAGCATTGCATAACTTTGCCATCTCCTTAACATCATTTCATATCTTCTTTTACCTATTGCATGTTCACATTTAAGTATAATAAAATATTATTAAGCCGAGGTAAATATGGGTCGACTTGGTAGTGAAAATTAGGAGACTGTACTCAGTAGGGGCCCCTTGTTCTTATTGTCATAGAAGGTGGAGTGTTGATCATGAAAATCTCACTTGATTAAATTCTTGTTATCATGTTGAGTACACGATCTGTTGAATTCACCATCATAGTCTAAACGTTCACTGTTTACGTGCACCGAACCTATAGTATGGGACGCAGTAGTATGTGCATTAGATAGGTTAATAAAACACTAATGAACCTAGGATTAACACTTGTATTCTTGATCATGATTTCTGTTATTGATCTTGCATCATTGATTACAATTAATGTTTATTGCATCATCAATTCTAAACTTTGATTCTATTACCAGTTTTGTTATTGTCTGTGTTCTTTGACTTTGTTCTAGCCTATTATTTCTTAACATACCATATTTCCTTGCTTCTTTGCTTTCTCTACTTACTGTCCATGACTTGCTCTAAGGACATTATTTTCTCTATTTTTAGATCTCGAGTTTACAGGTACAGAAGGAAATTTGACTCAAGAACTTAGTGAGCAAACCTTTTGAAGATCAAAACTGGACTATTAGACTATTATAGTTTTCTCATGTTATTTGTTTATTACTGTAGTACCCCATATTTTTAAATATAATTTTAAAGATTTATAAATGAATTAAAATGATTTTCTGGAGATTTAATAAATATTTTCCTAAAGATTTATCTTTTTACACGTGCGAAACACGTGCAAATATTTTTGGTGTAAATATCCAATTTTATATTTTTTAATAAATTCTCCTAATTATAATGGATTATATTCTAAATTTTGGGATTTTTCTGAGTAAAGAAACTATTTTTAGAAATACCTCGAAAGAGAGGGGCTTTTATGTAAAAAGCCATTTTTGATCTCAAATAAATAATGAAATTCGTTTTTATTGAATTTTGGGCTTTCCATGGTAATCATTGAAATTAAAATATATTTAAATTTTATTTAGAGTCGATTTGGTAAAGATTTAAACAAATATGGTGTTTTTGCAAATATGAAATTTATGTTGGATCATGTGTAAATATTTTTCTTGAAGGTAAAAGTCAGATATTTTAACTAGAAAATCTAATATTTGTTAGTAGATATTATTTCTGAATTTTCTGGATTTTTACGAATATTTTATGATGTATTTGCAAATATTACAAAAAGAAGGACTTTTGTGCAAAATGGCCACCCTGAGTACAAATCCGAATTTTCTTTATTTCTGGGCTGTGCTGGATTGCTGGAAAACTCAGTAGTAATAGGATTTGATTTGGTTTTAATTTATTTAACTTATTTTAACTACTTTATAAAGAAAGGTTTATATATATAAAGTAATAATTTGATAAAGGATTATTTTGCAAATGTATTTAAAACCCTAATCCTTCAATTCTAGCCTATATAAAAGAAGGAGTGCAGCCGTCTTTCGCTGTACAACACAAAGGTTTTATTGTTTTTATTTTTCTTGGAGATTGAAAGAGAAGATCTCGGATTTCGCAAAAGAAGGATTTTGCTTATTCTCCATTAATTCGATTGGATTCTTCATTTGAGGTGAGTGACTTGTTTTGTTTTGCTTTGTGTATGTGGCATGTGAATGATGTAAAATTGTTTTGTTGTTTTGTTTTATGAATGTTGTATGTGGTGTTTCATCTATTAGAAAGCATGCTAGGGTTTGGTATGAATATGTATGATGGATGGATGAAAATTGAATCTTTTGTGAACCCTAGTTATTTGTGAGTAGAATGTACATGTGGATTATTTTAGATTGTTGGAGAACCTAATATAAATTGTGAGTAGGCTATTTCATTTGGATTATTACTGATTTGATTGAGTATGATGGATGTTATGCATTAATTGATTTAAAGATGAGATTTTTGGACTATTGGTGAGTTGGATGAACGCAACTTGGCCATGTTGATGATAAATTTATTTTTGTTCATGAATCAACTATTGAGATTAGTTGAGATTGAGTTTGAGGAATTTTGAGATGGAGTAATGGAATAAAAGACCATGTTTTGAGGATTTGAGTTATGATGACTAAAATTGGAGATTTAGTTGAATTTGAGGAAATATATCCAAATTGGGGATTTTCTTTTGAGATTTGGTATTGATGTGGTTTGGATCTGAATACGAAACTATTTCAACGAATAATTAATTTTTAGAAACTCTATTTTGATTATATGCACAATTTATGTTTTATTGAAAGAGATTTACAAATCACTACTTTTATAAATTTAAGTAGTTTTGAATTAGTTTTATGGCTTGTTATAAATCCTACAAGTCGTATTTGATCATATAGGAAATATAATTTTTGTAGAAATCATTTTCATAAAGTAAAACTACGTATCGGTTGAAATGTGCACAACCAAAAGTATACAGTCTGTAGGTCGACAGTCGACTGGTATGACTTCTCAGTCGACAGACACGACCCGGCTGCTATGTTCTCTAGTGTTTCTTGAAATTTCGTTCTGGACAGTCGACTGAGGACTTTTACAGTCGACTGGTAATCCTTAGAATTATTTCTTAAAAGATTATTGAATTTTCGCTCTAGACAGTCGACTGGTGTAATTTTTCAGTCGACCGTCAACACTTAGAATTATTTTCTTAAAAATGTTGGATCTTCGCTCTGGACAGTCGACTGATGACTTTTTACAATCGACTGATACTGATGCTTTCTTGAGTTATTCTGAGGTACTTTAAACGATTGATTCTTTAAATGTTTTCGGATCTATAACTTACTATTCTAAATATTATTCTTTCTACAGAACATATGTTTTCAAGATATTTTATTGTTGGATTTGGATATCTAGAATTTTATAAAGATTTGGGTTTTGTTGATTGGAGAGGTTTCTCCCTATGATCGTTTTGACGATGTGTTTGTGAATTTTGGTGTTGTTGAGATCTCTAGGAGTTGAGTGGGAGTCCTGGTACCGGCAGTTGAGATTTGTTGAGTTTGACCTGGGGGGTCGTTTGTTTAGTTGTTGTTGAGTATTTAAGTCCGGCAGGATACACTAACTCTAGAGATGGGGATTTTGTGTTTTTAATAATGACCAATTAAGAACATGCACTAGTGGGGATGTGATGGAACTTGGAAAACATAAGTATAGGATCATGGTTTTGTTAGTCCAATGGATGCATTCCAGAACTGTTTGTTGTTATGTGTCGAGAGGACATTTGTGTGTTCGCATGTCGAGGGTCTGCAGGCCTATTCACAGAGCATGCAGGGTGCATTCGCGTGTCGAGGGTCGGCAGGCCTATTCACGGAATGTACCTGGTGTATCTGCACGTCGAGGGCCTTGCAAGCCTATTCGTGGGGTACACGGGTTTGGGAGATGATTCTCCGGTTGTTTTTGAGCTATCTTACATGATGCTTGCGCGTCGAGGGCTGTGGTGCCTATTCACGGAGTATTTTGGATCTTGTTTCCCATCACCGTAGTAGGATTAGTTGCATAACGAGGGGTTATCCCTATGAGTGGAGATCGTTAAGGGCTTGCACCGGACCTATGTACTATGGAATGCATAGAATCCGACAAGTGTTGTGCAATCTAGATACCTAAATAAATAGACTAACTAGACACAAATTATAAAACCTCGCAAGTGTACGAATCGAATCGTAGTAATAGCAAGGGTCGATCCCACAGAGATTGTAGATTTCAACTTACTAATCAATAAAACTAATAATAAGAATGAATAAGGGTTGTTGTAATATTCTAAAAGAACTAAAAGATTAAAACTAAGATGAGAGGTGTTGAATCACAAATATCTCTTGAATAGTTGGGTTGTTGATCTCCACCAATAGTTAGTAATGCTAAGTTGCCTTCTGAATTTACTTCTAATTACTCATGTTTGTTCACTTCAAGGGCATGGTATCTACTCCTTAAAGTATTGTTTCCCTAAGCCAAGAATTAGGCATGGTATCTACTAAGTTATACTTAACAAAAGCATAAGAACAGTGGAAACGAACAAACACTTAAAGTTCTAGACATTGGTATCAGATCTAGATCCTTTAAGTTGATTGAACCAAGAATCCTAAAGATTCCCTTGTTACAAGTTACGAGCACGAGATACGGGTCGTCTCAATATGCTCATATAACAGATTCAGATTTCTAACTCACAAACTTGATAATATCAGATTCTGTATGGCAGTCGACTGGCTCTCACCTTCAGTCGACTGTACTTATAACTCCTGAACAAGTTTGACTGTTATCAATCTATATCAATTCAATTAGATTCAATCAATAAGTAAAATAGAAGGATTCAAAAGAACAGAGCACTACATAACTACAGCTTCGATCTACCCAACTATGAAATTAGTTCCACATAATAATACTTTTATTGCTTAACAGGTTCAAATACATGATCAACATCAAAGAATAAAGAGAGAAGAAATAAACTAATGGATTCCGGCAATAGAGTCGCCTGGCTGTCACTCGAGGCCGAATTTGCCAGGGTGTATCAGACTTTGAATGCACTAATGGCAGCTAATTTGGCGCAGACTCAGAACCAGAATCAGAATCATGGAGCTAGACCAGGATTGGTTAACGCTGATCCTATCAAGCAGATTGAGTCCTTCAAGAGGATGAGGTCGCCAGTGTTTGAGGGGCAGTCTGATCCAAACGAGGCTGATGAATGGATTAGACAGATGGAGACAATCTTCGAGGTCTCGGAAACTCCGGCAGCCAATAAGGTGGAGTTGGCCACTATGCAGTTGGAAAAGGACGCTGGTGTTTGGTGGGAATTGATGAAGAGGACTTTGGGTGACCAGCAAATGACTTGGGAGGCTTTTCTGGAAGAATTCAGGGAGCGTTTCTTTCCTTTGGATATTCAAGAGAGGAAGGCAACGAAATTCTTGAATCTACAGTAGGGCAGCATGACCGTGCGAGAGTATGAGACCAAGTTCGCTCAGTTATCGAGGTATGCACCGGAGCTGATAGTTGATGAGGCAAAGAAGGCCAAGAAGTTCGAGCAGGGCTTGAGGCCGAACTTGAGGTCGAGAATGATTCCTTTGGGCATAAGGAGGTTCGACAAGCTGGTCAGGAGAGCAGCTATGACAGAGGAGGACATGGACCAGTTCCAGAAGAAGCAAGAGACCTGGAACAAGAACAAGAGGCCAGCAGATGGTCAGAGTGGGAAGGAATTCCCAGCGAAGCAGGGCAAGTTCAGTGGGACAGTGCAGAAGGTGCCCGCAGTTCAAGGTGTGACTTGTTTCAATTGTGGAGAGACAGGTCATTATCAGGTAGCATGCACCAAGCCTCGGAAGGTGCAGGTTTGTTATCATTGTGGTCGTGAAGGGCATATCCGACCAAACTGTCCGCAGCTGAAGAAAGATGGTGCAGGGGAAGGCAAGGTTCTGAGGTAGGGGCGAGTGTTCGCATTGACTGAGGAGGATGCGGGTAACTCAGGGATGTGATCCGGGAGTGCAAGAATTTTGAATTCATTCATTTTGTATTAAGTAAAACTTTTATTTTGAGAATAATTGGAGATTTGAGTATTTTTCTCCATGTAACAGAATTTGTTTGGATTAATGGAATGAAAACAAAAGTTTTATTTGATACTGTTTCTTGCATACATTTGTGTCGCCCAAATTTTTTGCTAGTCTTAGGTGTGGAGCTTAAGGTGTTTCCAGGCAGGGTCTTGAGGTGGCTTTCCTTAGTCATGTCCTTTCTAAGGAGGGAGTGGCCACTAATTCTCGGAAGGATGAAGCAGATTGTGGGAGGTCAGAGTTGGATGCAGGAGTTCAGAGGTTGTTGCAGCTGGTTTCCGATGCCAAGTTATCAGAGTTGCGCAGCGGAAGGTTGTTTTTCTGAACTATTTGCATGATAGTGTTTCTTCTGTATGTTTGTATTTCTTTTGTTGGAATGCATTCTCCTGTGTGATTGTATTTCATAAATTATGTTTCCATTTATGAGATATTGCATTCCTTATTGGTGTGTTCGTTTGGACCCCATTAGCAGTAGTTCTGAGGACAGAACTCTTCTAAGGAGGGAATGATGTAGTACCCCGTATTTTTAAACATAATTTTAAAGATTTATAAATGAATTAAAATGATTTTCTGGAGATTTAATAAATATTTTCCTAAAGATTTATCTTTTTACACGTGCGAAACACGTGCAAATATTTTTGGTGTAAATATCCAATTTTATATTTTTAATAAATTCTCCTAATTATAATGGAGTATATTCTAAATTTTGGAATTTTTCTGAGTAAAGAAACTATTTTTAGAAATACCTCGAAAGAGAGGGGCTTTTATGTAAAAAGCCATTTTGATCTCAAATAAATAATGAAATTCATTTTTACTGAAAATTGGGCTTTCCATGGTCATCATTGAAATTAAAATATATTTAAATTTTATTTAGAGTCGATTTGGTAAAGATTTAAACAAATATGGTGTTTTTGCAAATATGGAATTTATGTTGGATCTTGTGCAAATATTTTCCTTGAAGGTAAAAGTCAGATATTTTAACTAGAAAATCTAATATTTGTTAGTAGATATTATTTTGAATTTTCTGGATTTTTACGAATATTTTATGATGTATTTGCAAATATTACAAAAAGAAGGACTTTTGTGCAAAATGGCCACCCTGAGTACAAATCCGAATTTTCTTTATTTCTGGGCTGTGCTGGATTGCTGGAAAACTCAGTAGTAAAGGGATTTGATTTGGTTTTAATTTATTTAACTTATTTTAACTACTTTATAAAGAAAGGTTTATATATGTAAAGTAATAATTTGTTAAAGGATTATTTTGCAAATGTGTTTAAAACCCTAATCCTTCAATTCCATCCTATATAAAAGAAGGAGTGCAGCCGTCTTTCGCTGTACAACACAAAGGTTTTATTGTTTTTATTTTTCTTGGAGATTGAAAGAGAAGATCTCGGATTTCGCAAAAGAAGGGTTTTGCTTATTCTCCATTAATTCGATTGGATTCTTCATTTGAGGTGAGTGACTTGTTTTGTTTTGCTTTGTGTATGTGGCATGTGAATGATGTAAAATTGTTTTGTTGTTTTGTTTTATGAATGTTGTATGTGATGTTTCATCTATTAGAAAGCATGCTAGGGTTTGGTATGAATATGTATGATGGATGGATGAAAATTGGATCTTTTGTGAACCCTAGTTATTTGTGAGTAGAATGTACATGTGGATTATTTTAGATTGTTGGAGAACCTAATATAAATTGTGAGTAGGCTATTTCTTTTGGATTATTACTGATTTGATTGAGTATGATGGATGTTATGCATTAATTGATTTAAAGATGGGATTTTTGGACTATTGGTGAGTTGGATGAACGCAACTTGGCCATGTTGATGATAAATTTGTTTTTGTTCATGGATCAACTATTGAGATTAGTTGAGATTGAGTTTGAGGAATTTTGAGATGGAGTAATGGAATAAAAGACCATGTTTTGAGGATTTGAGTTATGATGACTAAAATTGGAGATTTAGTTGAATTTGAGGAAATATATCCAAATTGGGAATTTTCTTTTGAGATTTGGTATTGATGTGGTTTGGATCTGAATACGAAGCTATTTCGACGAACAATTAATTTTTAGAAACTCTATTTTGATTATATGCACAATTTATGTTTTATTGAAAGAGATTTACAAATCACTACTTTTATAAATTTAAGTAGTTTTGAATTAGTTTTATGGCTTGTTATAAATCCTACAAGTCGTATTTGATCATATAGGAAATATGATTTTTGTAGAAATCGTTTTCATAAAGTAAAACTACGTATCGGTTGAAATGTGCACAACCAAAAGTATACAGTCTGTAGGTCGACAGTCGACTGGTATGACTTCTCAGTCGACAGACACGACCCGGCTGCTATGTTCTCTAGTGTTTCTTGAAATTTCGTTCTGGACAGTCGACTGAGGACTTTTACAGTCGACTGGTAACCCTTAGAATTATTTCTTAAAAGATTATTGGATTTTCGCTCTAGACAGTCGACTGGTGTAATTTTTCAGTCGACCGTCACCACTTAGAATTATTTTCTTAAAAATGTTGGATCTTCGCTCTGGACAGTCGACTGATGACTTTTTACAGTCGACTGATACTGATGCTTTCTTGAGTTATTCTGAGGTTCTTTAAACGATTGATTCTTTAAATGTTTTCGGATCTATAACTTACTATTCTAAATATTATTCTTTCTACAGAACATATGTTTTCAAGATATTTTATTGTTGGATTTGGATATCTGGAATTTTATAAAGATTTGGGTTTTGTTGATTGGAGAGGTTTCTCCCTATGATCGTTTTGACGATGGGTTTAATTGTTTTTACATATGGGTTTAATTGTTTTTACTCCAAACCCTCGGTTTTTTTTTAAAAAATTTGATTTCTCTTTCATTTTACAGTTTTATTTGTTTCCCCCAAAATAATAGTTCATAAAAATATATCTACAAATCAGGAGAACGTTTTCTTATTGACTTTAGCCAAAATAAAGTTAATTTATACTTACATTTTTCAAATAGTGATTTTTAGAAACAACATAAACATGTACTTTTTATTTATTAACAAAACTACTTCGTTAAACCACTAATCAAGATTTTATTTCCCTCTTTATCAATTTCATGAGAATTTCTTATCCTCTATTCAATAACAAATTTCCCCATTATTACCCAACTTTCTTAGTATAAATTAACCACTTCGTGTATAAATAAATATCAGCTAACATAACATACTAGTGTGCACCCAACCACAACAATTCTACACAAAAGTTCATCTTACTAGCACGACAATTCTATCGTAAGATTTTCTATTAGCATGAATGTATTTTCGTATTTCTCCACTATTAAAATTTTAATTATCAACACACATGCAACATATCAATTTAAAAAATTAAAGAATTCATGCCACATTTTCATTCAATCATAAAGCAATTTAGCATGTACACTGCAATTTCTAGAAAGTAAAGAAAATCACTCATCTCTAATGTAGATTTTTCCTATTAGCAAGAACCCCTTCAAAAGCTCCTAAGTGCCACCAAAGCCAAAAATAACTCCACCGAAATATACAGCAACAACAGCAAGCCTTCACCTCCCGAATTCCAACAGCCTAATGTCTTATTTGATTTGATTTTTTTTGTGCTTTAGAAAGGTTTTAGGGTAGGGGTATTTATAGGATTTAATCTAGGTGGTTATTATAACTAATTAGCCACTAATATTCCCACTACCCCACTCTCTCTTTCCACCCCTCCATGTGCAGCCGGCCTACACTCTCTCATGTGCAAAAGCACGTGCACGTGCACACAATGTGCACACACCCTTCTCTTTTATTTAATTCATTGTTATTTATTTAATAGTAGGTGTTTGTTACATGACAAGTGTGTTTTCATTTTTTTTGTAGGATTTAATTATGGGCTTCTCCTTTTTGAAAAATAGTTTCTAATGGGTTTTGAAAGAAACTTTAGGCCTATTGGATTAAAATAAAACAAATAATACAAATAACACAAACATAACAATTTAAAAATGAGAAGTCAATTGTTCATGATTCTTAGATAATTTTTAGAGATTAGGAATACATAAAATCGCACGTGAAATGCATGTGAAAATACGAAAATCAATTTATTATTTTTCTGGGGTGTTACAGTCCAGTCAAGTTCCTTCAGTATCTCATCAATTGTACCTGTATAAACAATAACTAAAAAGAAAGATGGAGAGTACCCTGTTAGAGCAAGTTACGGGCCACAAGTAGTAACAAGCAAAATAGGAACAAGAAATAAGGCACAACAGGGAAAGCAATCAAAAGTGGGAATTCAAATATGGAACAACTATGATAACGAGAAACAGTATATAAATATATTATAAGGGAGAAACAGAACTGGACACGAAGGCAAACAAGAACTAGGCAACGTAATTGTAATACAACATGATCATGTGTAATGAAAGTAACAACTGAAACAAGTCTCAAAATATAACCAATCAGAAACAATGAATCATGTAATGGGAAATATGTCACATAAACATGAATCATGTAATCTTATAAACAGAAATCATGTAATCTTGTAAACAGAAATCATGTAACTTGTAAACATGAATCATATAACTAGAATCATGAGTCATGCACGTGTTCAGTGTTAATCTTAAGTCTATCTATATATTATCAATCATATCTTATGCACGCAATCCTGCGTCTAATACCATAGGTTAGGGTGCATACAATCAAGTTAACATTTAGACTCTAATAGTGAATTCTATAGGATCATGTACTCAGGACTTGCAGTGACACAGAATTATATCATATCATGTAACCAGAATTATATCATATCATGTCATATTATATGATGTAACTAGAATCATATCATATCATGTAAACATATACAGAGTCACTATTATGGGAAACACGAGCTCCCTTTTGAGTACACTCTCCTATATTGTCCACTACTAGATTCTTTCCTTTTATTACCCCGGCTTGTTGTACTTTTGCAATAATTATTTATGAACAATGCAACTAGTGAAACGGGTATCAGAACAGGATAAAGAAGGTATCAGGGACTATGCAATGCATGATATACAAGTTTAATTTATTAAATGCAAGAAATAAACATATTACAATCAAGGGCATGAAGTTACAATTCTGGACAGTAATACGTTGCTGTATAAAAGTCCACTTTTCCGTTTTTACAGGAAAGAGAATCAGATACCGTCAGAGATTCAAACAATGCACTTCATGTCGGTTCCAACACATATACACAAGATATATTAAAAATACAATATCTAGGTCTATCAGTCGATTCTCTACTGGACTACTGTTCAGGCAGCAACTCAGTGCAAGGTTCTTATATATATAAATCAATTATAAAATCATTTAAAAATCTTCTAAAAATTATAAAGTGACTTCTAATCATGTCTAGTACCATACTGGTAAATTTCAAGACTTTATTCTGCTATTATTAACATGATATTTTAATTAGTTAATCGAGTAGATATGCATCAAAATAGTAATCTGGAATTAAAAACATATTGGTACTAAAGTCAGTATATCTTGAACTCTACATATCGAATTCTAGATCCGTCAAAAGTTCCCAAAACTAGATCCAGGGGGCTACAACTCTCATTTATAAAGATCTAATTGATATAAAGTATAAGTAGGCCATAAACTCGCCACGAGTTAGAATAAACAGCATGGTAGAAGCACACAAATTGATGTTTACAATCTTTTGATGGGCATCAATCACAGCGGCAACTTGATTGATTCAATGCAATATATAATGACTGATTTAAACATGGAAGGATTTCAAATATGATGGTTCAATCAATTGAAACTTATAAAGAACATTTCTTATGAATATGGACGGTAACAGTTTTCAAAATGCTAATAATCAAATATGAATACTAATTGCGGGAGGTCAAATAAAACGCTTGTATGGAAAAATGAAAATGTACAAGATACTTGCCTTTTGAGCAACAGTTCTGAATGAGAACAATTCCGCAGAAAGAGAGAATCTCCAACGGCAATGGCACATAACGACAACGAATGTAGCAAGAGCCGTGGGCAGCAACAGCATCAAGAGGGCAGCAACTCCGCAATTCGGTGACTGCGATCAAGGCAGCAAGGAGTAGCGGCTGTCGACGATGTTTGGTGGTGGAGAAGGTGATGTAGCAAGGAGTGGTGTGGTGCTTGGTAACGGGTTACTGGTTGTGCCAGTGATGGTGCAGCAAAAGGAGGGCTCGAGTCTGCGATGGAGTTTTGGTGTTGCTAGAAGTGGCTCGAAGGGGTTGCCCAGTGGCGATAAGGGGGTGCAGTTGTCGACTGTTGTCGTTCGATGGTGGGTTCAGTAGTAATGGTGGTCGGGTGGCAGAGGGCTCAGCTCAGTGGCACGCGAGGAGCAGGGAGGTGGCAACGATGGGGCTCAGTGGTGCGCGAGGAGTAGTACAATGGTGGGAGACAGTAGGGTGATGTTAAAGCTACGACGTTCGGGTAGCGTGGAGATGGTCGGTGATGGATGCATTCGATGGTGAGGCGTGTGGTCGAGGCAGAAAGGTGGGCGTTAACATGATGATCATGACAAGGGAGTTTTAGGGGTTCTCTTACAGATATCAATTTATGAAACAACGAACAAAAGGACGGAACAAACATGAGTATATCAATCGATTCAAGCTTTAAGTATTGGCATCAATGAATATATGAGTAAAAATTCGATAACACGATGAATTTATATGAAGATGATTAACGGTTCAAGATTTGAATCAATAACATGGCACAAGAAAACTACAAAAAGTTTGACGATAAAATTTGATGATAACAAAGGCTACTTGCTTAGAGTTTAAGAGACGCTTGCCTTGTTCCGATGAAGCCCTTGTGTGCGTAGATCCTTGCACGTTGCATGTGCTCCGCTTCATGCTTGGCTTTGTGCTCTGCTTTCACGAGAGAGGGCAGCAATAATGGTGACAAGAGACGTCGGGTTCGGGTTGAAGGCTTGAGTGGAGGTCGAGATGGATGGTGGCGCACAGGAGAGGGGACAAGGATTGTGGGTGTTCGGGTGTTGGAGGCAGTGGAGTTCTGGTGAGGGGTTGGTGGAGGTCGAGTTGAATTGAAGGTGGTGGAGGTGATGATGATGATTAAAATGAGATAAAGTTAATGCTGGATTAAAAATATAATGATGATTAGGGATCATAAAGTGGCAGTAATTGGGGGGTTGAAGAAAGAGAGAGCCGGTAATTAGGAGATACTGGAGATTAGGGTTGGTTGAGATATTAATGGGGATTTAGTAGGGTAGGTGGTTTAGGGTTTCGGGTTTGGGTTGCAATTGGGAATGAGCCAAGGAATGTCCTTTCACATGAAATCATAGTTAATTAAATAAATATAATGCATGCTAATGAGCCCAAAAGAAAGAAAATACAGCAGATGACCAAAATAAAATAATATATAATCTAATACGTATAAATGAAACATTGCTTACTATCTATAATGATTTTTTGTTGAAGGGAAACTATTTATAATGTTTTTTTAAGGGTGGAGACCATCTATAATTTTGTTTATAAGGAAAGGTGGAATATAGCCACCCATTTCATTGATCAGAAATTAATAAAACAAACCCAGAGTGCTGGGCCAAATACAAACTACAAACAGTAGATAAATCCCGCGAACCCATCATTTCCTCCTTACCTCCCACATACACGCACACATCACTCGAACACAAGGAAAAAATGAGTCGGAAAGAGGAGAAGTTGGTTATCTGTTGTTTGAAGTGCAATAAATGAAGTTTAACTACTCTTTATAGGAGAAGAGAAAGATATCGGAGGGCAATTTAGGAAAAAATAAATAAAAGTTGAAAATAGATCAAACGACAAATGATTTACCTTTTAAAAACTTTTTTTTCGAATTTTTCGTAAGAGACGGAGAACAATTGTTGTTCCATGCTCTTTTTATTTTACGCGTAATTCTCGGAAGAGGGATGATTCGCCGTCCTTGAATTTTATTTTTTTTAATGGTCGGACCGTCCGTTCCATTTTTTTATAAAAAAAATCGTCCAGTCAATTTTTTTAAAAAAAATGAATTTTTTTTAGGGACGGTGCGAATCATCCTTCGTCCGTGCCTTTTTAATAATTTTTTTTAAAATGAGGGACGATAAATAATCTTTCATCTGAGGATTCAATAGTCCAAAAACTTAAAATTTGGATTGCAACGACTACAGCACAAAGTCATTTTGCCATTTTCTATTTTCCAAATACCAAAACATGAATATCAACGACTACAGATGCTCTTATCTAATACTCTAACCTCATCCTTCATTCTTCAACATACAAAATTGGAAGTACAAGAGTAGCTTTTATAGTTTTTAAAATTTTAATATAAGGCCGGCCACACGCCCACACTATACTTCAAATATATATTAATTTGTGATTTTTTTATTTAAGCCGAATTTAAACCTTCGACCTTTTACTTACCAACTAAGAGGCTTATCAGTGCGGTTAACCGACGCTTGCTTTTGACAGCTATTTTTTGTTTTTAAAGACACAAAAAAGGTACCCACCTGTTAAAGTTAAATATTACTAGTATCATACACGTGCACACGTGCACGTGGAAAAAATTGTAGGGATAATACACGTGCACACGTGCACGGGAAAAAATTGAAGGGATAATGAAAAGGGTAAAAAGAAAATAATTTTCAAACTGATCCACTGTGGAAAATATTTACCAAACTAGTCCACTTTTGAAAATATTTATCAAAGTTAGTCCATAATTGGTCCACTTTCAAAAATATTTGGGTTGAAAATATTTACCAAAGTTAGTCCATAACTGGTCCACTTTCGAAAATATTTGGGTTGAGGACAAATTACACTAAGGAGTTCTCCCATTATAGTAGTAGAGAAAATGATAAAATAAATAATAAATAATAATCTCTAATCACTAATATTATAACAGGAGAAGGACTTAGTGTTATTTATAAATCGATCAACATGTATAACACACGTACATAACTAATATGAATGAACTTCCAACTTCGAGTCATCACTACTTCAAAGTTCATATTTATTTTTAAAAAAATATTAAGATGTGCATCGCACCCCGGTAAATGACTAGTAGTAATAATAAATGCACCCCGGTGAAATTGTGAATACATTACATATTTGGGTTTCTTCCGTACAAGTCCATATCGCGATTATTGAAGTTTCGTGTAAATATTTCATAAATCGCTATTTTCATATTAATTTTTTTATTTACTCCAAAAGTGATATATATCGTAGGGGCTATAAATCAGACCGGGCGGGACCGGATAACCATATGTTCAAACTCGGATCGAAATTTTACTCGGAGGGAGTTATGTCCGGCTCGATCAAGGTTGAACAAAATTTTTATAGTCCGGACTCGGTTCGGTAAAGCATCGGACCGCAATAACAATCGGACGGACGTATGTCCAGCTCGAGCTCGGTAAAGTATCGGATCTAATAATTTATTCAAGTTTGGTTTGTACAACAGCTCGGGACGGTCCACGAGCTATTTTTCGAAGCTGGACTCGGACGAACGATGGATCGTCCTGTTCATTTTACACCCGAGGCTATACACAACGTCACAATAAGCATGCTCCATTGAACAAACTTTGAGGAAAAAGCGTTAAAAGTTCAAGGTTCATATTTCCAAAACAATCATTTTTTACTCACAATCAAAAACAATAATTACAGTCTTTCTAGTTTCTACTCTAACATTTTCTATTTTCTAATAGAAAATTATAATTATGTTTAAGATTTTTTCTCCACAGTCGGTTTAATGGATTATATTTTACATGACGTTGTTCTTAGGTGGCAGATTTATCGCTTTTGGTGTGGATCTAAGCACAAACATGGAAATAGCAACTTGTGGGGCAACTGTGTGTATTAAAAAATAAAAATAAAATATATTTTTGTCACCCTCATGTTCAAAGAGAAGTTTGCACATCAAGCACTCTCTCTCTCTCTCTCTAATCCCACAAAAGTATTGACTTTAATAATGTACTGTAGTATAAGAGCTGAAGCAGCAATGTAATCAAGTTGATAGTTTTTGTCCAGATTTAGCAAGTTGCTGCTTCTTGACTTGTTATTGCCTTTTTGTTACAAGCAATTATACATTCTTAAGTCAACATCATCTTCAATTAAAGCCACATAATACAAGCACTAATCTCGGCTCATGTATCTGTAAGACTGGCTTAAGAGAAGAACTAGTGATTGATGAAGTATTGATAAAGAAACGGCCGGGATAAAATCTTATGAACCACGGTTTATACGATATTCTATAAACCAATGTTGGATACTCTTATTAGGATTTGGGGGGAGGGGGGACATCTCGACTGCAGTCACTTAATTCCTGAACCACTTGGTTTAATAGATTTTATATATATATATATATATATATATATATGAAATCTGTTGGTATCTATTATTAAAGAGTACCAATTTCACTACATTTCTCTTCACTACTTTAGGTGGCACACTCCAATAGATAGAGAATGATAGAATAAGTGGGAGAACTCTCCAATAGGAGTATGCCACATAAGATAGTGAAGAAAATGGTAGTGAAATTGGTAGTGGCTCAAGCATTACTCATTATTAAACCAAGTGGTTCAAGAATTGAGTGAATGCAGTGGAGATGTATCTATAAACCAAGTGGTTCAAAAATTGAGTGAATGCAGTCGAGATGTATTAAACCAAGTGGTTCAAGAATTGAGTGAATACAGTCGAGATGTATCTATTAAACCAAGTGGTTCAAGAATTGAGTGAATGCAGTCGAGATGTATATATATATATATAGAGTCCTCTTCGGTTGCACACTACTTTTGGTGAGCACTCCGTGAGCATTCAAGAAATAGAGCACTTGACAAATCCGAACCGCTCATATTGTTCTATATACCTTAGATAGCCTAACAATAAAAAATCAAGTAATTTGAAGTTCATTTGCCCATCCATCATGCTGTTAGAATTTTCAGCCATACAATTTTGTAATGATGTAAATCATAGGCAAATGAACTTCAAATTTCTTGATTTTTTATTGTTAGGCTATCTAAGGTATATAGAACAATATGAGCGGTTCGGATTTGTCATAGGTGTTCTATTTCGTGAGTGTTCACGGAGTGCTCACCAAAGTAGTGTGCAACCGAAAATTTCTCTCTCTCTCTCTCTCTCTCTCTCTATATATATATATATATATATATATTCTTGAACAAATTAATTTAGTTTTTATTCTTAATCAATTATCTCTCTCACAAGTAGTACTAGTACCATCCCACTACGTACGTCATAGAAAGTGGACTAAATAAATCCATCTGTTGCTTTCTTCTTAAGATGACGACCGTCTTTCGTTTTCAGTCTGATCGTTATGATATATACGCCCCCCCGAACAAGGTAGGAAAAGAAAAGAAAACAACCGTTTGATCCATGGTTCAAGAAATTTATTACAATAAAATCAGTATGAGGAGTATTTATATTTCTGAATCTTGAGGAAATCATGGGCAGTTCCCCCAATCGGACAGTAATGGAACACCGACGCATAAGATGATCATTTAAACCATATGGTTCATAGGATATCGATCTCCCTCGGCCCTTATATATGATCATCCACTAGCTACTGGCCGAAATTAATATTTTTTCAACCAGAGACATTGACAATTGAGGTGATGTATTTTGATGAAGCTCTCATTTTTGGTATCATACAACTCAAACCTCATCAATCAAAATTAACAGCATTGTCTATAAAGGCTAGTGAATCCATTGAATATGAACACATCAAAATCTGGAGTATTGAAGGATGCAAAGACCTCACATTTATAACCAATTCAATCATAGAAAAAGTAATCAACTTATTGACTTCCTATATAAGGTGGTATATATTTTATTAATGATAACTAATCAACCCATTTCCCACAAATGCATGTTTTTTTTATTTTTAAAACGCATAACTTGGTCTAACTTCTGACTTTGTAGGCATTCTAACATTCTAAGCTATAACATTCATAATATTATTATATAAAGCATTTCTTGGAAATTTAGAGAAGAAGAAGAAAGGGTAGATATCCCTAGGAATGGACACAGTTATGGAGGTTTTCATCTCTTTGTGCTTCATTTGTTTCTCTACAGTCGGCTTCTACTTGTGTTACATTGTGTGGCTGCGACCTCAGAGAATTCGAAACAAGCTAAGGCGGCAAGGAGTCGACGGCCCACCACCGTCGTTTCTCTCTGGAAATGTAAAAGAGATGGAAAGATTAGTCATGGAAGAGAAGACAAGAGGAGGAGGAGGAGAAATAAACCATAACTACTTTCCTACTATGTTTCCATACTACGAGAAGTGGAGGAAAATATATGGTATGATCTCTTCGTTTTCTTCTTCCTTTGGTGGTAGCACATTAGGCCTTTGTTTTGCTGTGACTACTTCATGGATTAACTTCAAAATATCATGAAAAGATTATTTGCCACAATGTTTACGACAATAATTTTATATGTAGAACATCATTCTTTGCAGGCCCTGTATTCATGTACTCTATGGGAAATGTACCGGTATTACACGTAAGCCACCCTGAGATAGTGAGGGAAATGAGCCTATGCCTGTCTTTGGATTTGGGGAAGACTACTTACATGAAAAAGACTCATGAACCACTATTTGGTCATAGCATTATAAAGTCAAACGGAGAAGCCTGGGTTCAACAGAGAAAGATCATGGCCCCCGAGTTCTTCTTCAATAAAGTTAAGGTATAACTATTTGTTACTTAGATTTTAAGGAATTGGGTTTTGATTGTATTAGGATTATGAGTATGTTTCTATGTATGTATGTATGTATAATATATATGGTTGGTGAATGTGAAACTTATCCAAGGAAATATTGACAAGGTGCTGTTAGTTATGTGCAGAGCATGGTGAATTTAATGGTAGACTCTGCTATACCGTTGATAGAATCATGGTCAAGTAAAATAGATCATGGAGGAGGGATTGCGGATATTAAGGTGGATGAGGATTTGCGGTACTATTCTGCTGATGTAATCTCGAGAGCATGTTTTGGGAGCAGCTATTCTCAAGGGAAAGAAATATTTTTGAAGCTCAGGTCAATACAGAGGGCTGTAACCAGACCAAATTTACTCGTTGAAATTGCTGGACTTAGGTACATAACAGTTTCTGTTTAGTTCGTACAAAAACCTCCTTTGTTTCTGTTTCTCACTTAATAAGTAGCAGTATGAATTCTGTTTTCAAATTCTGGTGAAAACTGTTTACAGCAAAAGACAATTAAGTTCCGTAATTATTGCCACTCCTTAAACAATGTTTCTTCTGGTCCAACGAGCTTCAGTCATCAGAGACTCTTGTATATTTCTGAAGTCTGATCAAGAGTCCCGCATTTTATCCCCTTATAGCTATCTATAACATCTTATTCATACTCTTTTTCGTTCACTCTTTAAACCTGTCTCTTATCTATCTCAATATATTCATTCCAGCTTACACTTGTACTAATTTTCTTGCTTTGTTCTTAAATGACAACTGTTCTAAAAGCACAGACACGGACACACCAATATGGAAATAATGGGACACGACACACCGACATGGGCAAGATTTTGAAAAACTATATATCCTAAAATATCAAGTATTGTGCTGAATTCATGTGTCCGATACATGTTTGACACGACACTACTACCAAATAGAAGTGTGTCTGCTAGATTTTGAACTGTAAGGCATTGCTGGATATTACATTATACTCATAAATAAAATGCCCCTTAAACTTTATGGGTACAAACAGGTCATACATAAAAGTACTTCTACTTCAATGCAATCAGTGTTCACATGGATTACAGTAAAAAGGGACCTTAGATTTTCTTTAACATAAGTCTGTATCCCAGATAGGACCATGATCTTAAATATAGTCATAAGTCATAATTTGCTAGTGCTCATAATCAAAGTTTTCACAAAGCTTTACCATCAGGTTATCGACGATAATTGCTATCTGAAAACTGTAGTTTGTAAATTCTACAGATCTAAAGAAGCTTTACAGTCAAACAATTTCCATTGCAAAATGGTTTCCGATCTCCTTGAAGACTATATGGTTTGCATAACTTTTAAAGAAAAAGTGAAAGAGGTGTTTTGTCGTAACATAACCAAAGGAACTAACAGGCCATTTATCTCATTTGTATTAATGTCGAATTTGTCAACAGTCCAAAGTATTCCTATAATATTTTCTACTTCCAACCAGAATTCCAATTGATAAGCATCAAATCTATACAATTTATAAGCACTTCTTTTAATTCAAAAGGCTGACAAGTTTTTAAAATCTACTCCTATGCATGCTTGCAAAAATCTGAAAATTTAACTCCAACGAGAATTATTTTCCAATGTAATCCGTACAGTTCCAGTCAAGATGAAGTTAAATTAACTAAATGATAAGCAGAGTATACATAATGCACAATTCAGTATATCTAATAAGCAAAGTTATATGTGTGATTATAGGTACCTTCCCACAAGATTGAACCGAGAGGTTTGGAGACTTAGCAAAGAAGTCCGCTCGCTGGTCCTCAAGGTGGTGAAGGATGGAAGAGGAGGAGAGGGGAAAGCACCTGATGAGAACCTTTTACAGGCCATCCTTCAAAATGCAGGTGGCAGCAAAAACATGGATGACTTTGTGGTGGACAACTGCAAGACTGTTTACATTGCAGGGCATGAGACAGCAGCAGCCACAGCAGGTTGGTGCCTGATGCTGCTGAGTCTCCACCCTGAATGGCAGAATCGTGTTCGCACTGAGGTGATGGAGGTCTGTGGTGGGGGTTCACCAGATGCAAATTCGCTTCAAAAAATGAAGACGGTGAGTGACTATCATATGCACTTACTTATATTACTAGCCAGCCTCCCTAAAGCTCTTCCCATATCGATCCTTTTAATAGTCATCTCATGCAGGAAACATCACTTCGAATAATTTCATAATTCCACATTGTTTTTAGTAATCCTCGTATTTCCTATCATTGTTCCAGTTGACTATGGTGATCCAAGAAACACTTCGGCTCTACCCGCCAACCTCATTCCTAGGGAGAGAGACGCTTCAAGACATGAAATTTGGAGGCATCCACATCCCCAAAGGCGTCAACATCAGCATTCCAATCAAAACGCTCCACCAGGATCCCACCATCTGGGGTTCTGATGTATACGAATTCAACCCGGAGAGGTTTGTTAACGGAGCCCGGGCTGCCTGTCAGCTTCCCCACATGTATGTACCTTTCGGTTTCGGAGGTCGAACATGTTTAGGACAAAACCTCGCCATGGTTGAACTGAAGATTATTCTCTCTCTCATCCTCTCAAAATTCAGCTTCTCTCTGTCTAAAAATTATCGACATTCCCCTTGTATGAGAATGCTTGTAGAGGCTGAATTCGGGGTTGATCTCCTCATGAGAAGGCATGATCAAGTGTAATGACATGATCCTACCATTTTTACAGATTATATACTAGTCTTAAATTCCGTAAGTGAAACATCACAAATACTTCTGCGAGTGTTAAAAGCTAATCATAGTTGCTTCTTCAAACTAATCAAGTTGTTTTGAGATTGCTTTGGAGACTCCATAGTGAAACCAATATCAGAAGATTATCACAAAGCCATTTTTCCAAAATTTTGGGGTCAGCCACGAGATTCATTCTCCTCCGTTCAACTCTCTTAGTAACTTAGCTTCAACCCAAGTTAGTCTGATCTCCTATCTACCATCCAGTCAATTTTCTTAATCGGCGTGAAATATGAAAAGAAAAAAAAATAAAAATCTTTATCTATTGATGTGTTCTCATTGTCAAAATTTCTTTCAACCATGCACATCATTCCATACAAGACAAGACTGAATTCAAATTGCTACAACTTTGAATTCTACATGAGAACAATTGACCAAAAAAACAAAAACAGTCGAAATAGACTGACCTTTGATTTGAGAAACAAATGTCACAAAGATAGTGAAAAGCAAGTGCAAATTATACCGAATTCAAGTCCAAATCGGCAACTTCTCCCAAACCCTCATCAACATATTCCCTAATTAATTAGTCAAGTGAGAGAACACACGTGCAGTCTAATTTTTAGGATTTTTTTGCTGTGATTGGCCACTTCTTGAAAATATTTGCTATTATCGATCTGTTTCAAAATTATTAGCGCTCGTGGATTACTTTGATTATAGGTCAGTTTCAAAAATATTTGTCCTCATGAATTACTTTGTGCCACATCAGCAGCGGTCAGCAGCGGTCGTATTCTCATTAGCGACTTCTTTTTTTAAAAGTCACTAATGAAAATAGAGACCTATATTTTAAAATATTTGGAATTTTTTGTTAGTTGTCACTCTTCCCACTAGCAACCTTAGTATATATGATTAGCGACCTAAAATAAATGTATTGAGACACTTAGCGATTTCTAGACAGCTTTGGTTTTCTTTGATTTTTTTTTTAAAATTGTGCTCGCTATTGGGAATAGCAACCTTAGTATATTTCAGTCGTTATTCGCAATAACGATCTCAGTAGGAAACTCAATCTCCTTGTTCTTTGTAAAAATTACAAAATATTCACACAACTAAGACCTCTATTCGGAATAGTGACCTCAGTACAATAAATGCCTCTATTCCGAATAGCGATCTTTGTACAATTAAGGTCGCTATTCCGTAATAGCGACCTCAGCCTCAAAAATAAATTGATTGTTATTTTTTCAGAGAGCAAAAGCTCTTTATATTTTGCTAAGTGTTAGAATACAGTTCACTAAAGGTCAATAATCCCATTAGCGACTTCATATATGCTTTGGTCTAGGGATGGAAACCGGGTCGGGTTGACCCGCGACCCGCGCACTCGAACCCGACCCGCTACAATGAGGTTCGAGTCCAGGTCGAACCCGCGGGTATACCCGGGTCGACCCGGGTTGTAAAATTCGCAAACCAAACCCATTGGACCCGGCCCACTCGACCTGTTGACCGAGTCAAACCCGCCTGCCAACCCGTGGGTTTGGATTTGTTTGTCCTGAACGGGTCAAACGTTCGACCCGCGCGGGTCGAACGGTCCAGAGAGCCGTTTGCAGTTGGCTGCTGTTTTTATTATTATTATTATTTTATTTTCCCCCGTCTCAATTCAATCAAGTTTTTCAACAAATTAGCAAGCAACAAAGAAGTACAAATTTTCGATTGTATCGAATTGTGTTAGTTCAACTCTCAACTACGTCTACTTCAACTCCTCCAACAAAGAAGCTCTCTCTCTCTCTCTCTCTCTCTCTCTCTCTCTCTCTCTCTCTCTCTCTGTTTTTCAAGTTTCAACGAATACCGAATTACTGACTACTCTCCACTTTTATTTTCTCTCTCATTTGTATATTCGATTATCCGCGAAGTACGGTATCAAAATTTCACAACCCTCCTATTGTCTTGAATTTTGTTGTAGTTTTAATTTTTTGTATCATATTTGTTTGTTGGTTTTTCGTTTTTCCTCTCTCTCAACCCTCCTATTGTTTTTTAGATTTTATTTTTTAACATATACCTCATAGATTATTTTCTATTATTTCACATACACTAGTAAAATACTAGAAATCTTTTTTTTTTCCACATACACTATTACCATGTCTAAATCATGAGGTAGCGGCCGTAGCCAAAGTGGACAAGATTCCACTGGTACTTCACGTCGGCCTCCAGTAGTGCCACAAATTGAATCCGAATTTACACATAATCTTATAGGTAGGAACTCACGATATCCCTACACACGAAATAGAAGAAGAAATGCATGATGTTGACACACAAACAGAACAAACGAACCCACTAGTAGTAGAAAAATTAGAGGCAGAAACAAGTGATTGGCACAGATTTTATGACTATCTCTCCGATGAGAATAATCCGGGTGTAGGACATAAGATTTGTAAACATTGTGGATAGAGTTACAAATGGAAGAAGGGTGAAGGAACATGTACAATTAAACGACACATTTTAAATGTACACAAAGATTTAATACAAGACTAACAAGGCCAACAAAAAATCAACCCTAGGACCGGACAAATAGGTAGCCAACCCTATGATCCCGAACTTGTTCATCGGGAAATGGCCTGATTAGTTATTAAGGATGAACTACCTTTTTCCTATTTCGAGAGTAGGAATGTTGACTCTTTCAACCAAAATGCACTAAATCCACATTTTAGAAGAATTCCTAGAAACACACTACAGTCCGATTGTTTTAAACTTTATAACGAAATGAGAGACGCTTTGATTGCAGTCTTGTATTCTTTAACTTGTAGAGTATCGTTAACTTCGGATTCTTGAAAGGTTGTAACGATATTCGGATGAAGGGCTTAACTTGTCATTGGATAGATAGTGGTTGGTTGATTCAAAAGAGAATCATCTCACTTGCGGCTTTGCCATATCCCCATTGTGGACTAGTTATTGCAACACGTATTTTAGAAGTTTGTGATTTATATTATATTCTTGATAAAAATTTACTATTAGTTTTGATAATGCATCTAACAACAATGCTTCTATTAGTACATTAGCTCCTCCATGTAAGAAATTTTTCATGTTAGATGTGTGTGTCATATTTTAAATTTATGTGTACAAGATACATTGAAATTAGCCGATCCATATAAAATTGCAATTAGAAATTGTGTACATTTTATTGCTTTGAGTGGTCCTATGCTTCAAGAATTTAAAGTATGGTGTAAAGCTGGGGGAATACAATTTAAAAAATTTCCTAACGATGTTAAATACCGATGGAACTCTACTTTTGATTTACTAAATGTTGTCAGTCAATACAAAGATATTATAAACGATTTTTGTCTAGCAAAAAACATGAAAATTTTTCAAGAGAATCATGGTATTTTGTCGAATCTTTATTACGATTTTTTGAACATTTTAAAACCGCAACTTTGAAGTTTTCTACATCTTATGATTCGACTTCTAGTAGTATTTTTATTTCAATCATTACTATGATGCGAACTTTTCAATAAATGATTTCAGACGAATACATTGGCCATATTGTACTTCCCTCTTATAATTTTTTTGAAGTATTTTAATCCCCCTCCTATGTTGTATTGTATTGCTACTGTTATGGATTCCTCGTATCAAATTAGCGTGCACAAAGAGTTTGATTGAAATATATTTTACTTTACTTGGAGATGAATCTGAAATTGATTGTGATACATTTTTAGCTAGCTTTGAATCGACATTGAATAACTTGTATGATTATTATGATAGAACTTTTGTATATAGTAGTACAACTAGTATAGTTACTTCTTCTTCTACAACTTCTAGAGGTAAGGATAAGAGTACATTTAGAAGAAGGCACTTTAATTTACTTGCTCGTATTCAATAAAAAAAACCTAGGACTAATGCACCTACTGAATTAAATTGGTATAATCAACAAGATGATGAGAGTTCTAGCACTAAGATTGAAGTGCTACAATGGTGGAAAGAACATGAAAATCTTTTTCCTATTCTTTCACATATGGCTAAAGATCTACTAATTCCTCCTATCTCCATAGTTACCTCCGAAAGTGTTTGTTCTTCAAGTGGCACAGTTCTAAGAGCATCCACTATCGTTGCTGTCAAAATATAGGTATTTGGCAATTGGAAAATAGCAATAGGATAGGTTTGCTGCTATCGTAAAAGCCAAATTTTAGGGGGAAAAAATAAAATATATAGACAGAAGAAGATCCTTCGTCTAATACTTTTTTTAATATTTTTAATAGCAAAAATTTGAGCAACAGAAGAATATCTTCCGCCTGGAGCAATTTTTTATTACTTTTAAAAAAATATCTGCCAGACGGAAGATGATTTACCGTCTGGCCAAGTATTTTTTTTTTTTAAAAAAAGAAAAAATGCCCAGATGGAAGAACAAGGCTAGGATTTTTTTTTAATGTTATTTAAACCCCCACAAAAAAGGCCTAGACAGAAGATCATCTTCCGCCTGAAGGCTTTTTTTTAATTAATGTTATTTAAACAAAAAAAAACAAAAAATAATCAGACTGTAAGAAAGTGTCACGCCCTTGCTTTCCAAAAGGAATACGGAATACGGTACGTGACTCAGCCCAGCGGATAGTTTTCACCATCCATAAGCTGTACGAATCTACTTGAATCATTACAATAGTAAATATAACAATATACTCAACCAGACATACATAAACAATTATAAACCAACAGTATTTATTCGCAACAATAATGAATATTCAAAACAAATACGAGATCTGAAACAAAACAATATCCTAGGACTACAAGTCCAAATACAAGTCTCAATACAGTTCATGAATAAAATAGTTTAACAAAACATTAAGCAAAATTTTCCAAAGCGCAGCTTAAAACTTTTGCTTACCAACTCCAGTAGGCAAGCGATCACCAAAACCTGCTCATATAGCAATTACAGGAAAATAGGAAAATAAGAAAACATAATGCCCGTTAGATGCAAGTTCCGGGCCGCAAGCAGTACAAGCAAGAAAATGGAAAGGGAAAAACTAAAACAAAACAGAAAGTACTGACATGGAGATAAGCAACAAAGGATGACAGTCTACATATAACAGAGACAGTAGGATAACAGTAAAGAGTGTAGTAATAACAGTAACAGTGAAGTCAACAGTAACAGTAAAGTCAATGGTAACAGTAACAGGATATTACAATGAAACAGTTATTTTTATGTCTAATGTTCATTACTATCTAGGTAGCACTTCATGCGTCCCAAATTATATCACATGGTTGCTACATCAAACAGTTTTGTTTTAAGATTTCGTAGTGGAACCTATAGGGCAGTATATTCAGACAAACAGTAACTAGTAAAAGTAATATCAACAACAAACAGTGTCATGGATCATGCTCTCATGCATCCAGAAATAAACAGTGGGTACCACAGTAACAGTGGGGAATGAGTTCCCTTTCGAATACGTATTTCTATATTGTCCACTACTAGATCTTTTCCCTTAAAAATCCTGGCTTGATTAGTTTTTATTATTATTAAACAGGTGTAAACGAACACAACAGGGCTAAAGACATAAAAAAGAACAAAGGATAAGTCTAAGATGAAATAGGAACACAAACGAATGACAAAAACAACCTATAACAGTCAATACAACGAAACTTTCAGTTCTGGACAGCAAGACACTGATTGTACCAAATCTGAGATTGCTATTGCTACAGACTCTAAATCTATATCCATCAGAAAATCTGAAACTAGACTCTCTACCGAATCCAGTGCATATATAAAAGTCATACATCAGCCACAAAAACAAAGTTGAAAACAGTGTTTAATACAGAATTATATTCAGCCAGAAAAATATAAAATCTTGTTTATAAGCATGAAAATGATTTTAAAACATCATAATTAATTCTGAGAAAAATCTGGAAGAATCCCCAGTATATCTAGTCTCAATATATAAAATATCATGAAATTATATTACAATTAGTATAGTTAATAAAATTGGGAAAACAGAGTAATGCAACAAAATTTTAATTTTGAAAGTTCAGACACAGCTGTACCAAAACAAAGATATTTCACAAAACAGAATTTGAAATCCAGATCCGTCCAAAGGGTGATAAAATAAATAAATTAGGCTACAGTTCATATTCACAAGGTTTTCAAAAAAAAATGAACAGAATTAGGTTAAAAACATAACTCTTTACTGAATAGCATGCAATTTGGAAATGTATCGATTGATTTTATAAGTATGAATTGAGATACAAAAGTCATTAATTAATTTCATAAAATTTAGGGATTGATCCCAGTCATGTCTAAACATACTCAGCAAAATATAGAGTTCAAATTCTACTTTTAATATTAGTTTCAAAATAATATTTTATACAGAATACATATAGTTTAGAATCTGAAATATACGATATAATTGCAGTAAAACAGAAATAACTCATGCATCGAAAATCGGAATTCAGATCCGTCGAAAGTTATGAAAACTAGAAAACAAGGCCTACAAATCATGTTCACAATTTTATTTATTTTACTCATATTAACAGGATCGAAATTACTGTACAAAAATATGGCAGCAGTGAAACAAAAATTCTTTTATGCATATTATCAAATAGCTTAATTACAAACGATCCAATCTAAGATGGCATACAAAACATGGTATATAGGCTACTCAAATCAGCATGTTATGTGAATAAACACTCTATAATAAGATAGTACATTATACAAACATCCACGAAGCAATCATCTACAACATACGATATGTCACAACAAGCATAAACATCAAGATGTCCATTAACCTAATTGTTTTCATGCAACGGGTAACAACTTATGGTGAACTATTCATGATCAAGAGATGAAGGGATGGATCAACTAACAAATATGGTCCTCATGAGGGTACTAAACAATTTCATGCGAGACTACTTACGGTATTTAACTTGTATGACAAAAAAAAAACATACAAGCTACTTGCCTGATAACAACGATGAAGATGAAGAACAGAATAACGGGAACGGATCCTGAACGACGAACACAATACACGAACAAGAGACGGCACGAACAAGAGCAAGATCCAACACTACCACAACACGGTGGTGCACGTGTTCTCACACACACGCATGGTAGCAGAAACACAGCAAGGCGGCTGCAGCGAGGGGAGCTCGATGCTAAGGTGACGACAACACACAGGGCGGCGACAGCAACAACAAAGGGAATGGGGGTCAGCGCTAGGGCGAGGAGACGACGTCGACAGCGGTGAGCGGTGCTAGGGTGGCACGGCTCGAGCGAGGACAGAGGCAAGGCACATCGGCTAGGGGAAGAGGAGAGGGGGACACGGGGATTAAGACGATGACAGCAATGGGTTTAGGGGATCGGGGGGGTGATGGATGGTCGCTGTGAGGGGTACAGCGACGCCGGGATGACGACGAGGAGGGCTACCGGCGACTGGGGAAATAGGGGTGTTGGGTGCAGCAGAGGAGAGTGTGGGAGATCGGGAGTAGGGGATGGCTAGGGAGATAGAGAGCGACTGGGGAAATGGGGGTGTTGGGTGCAGCAGAGGAGAGAGTGGGAGATCGGAAGTAGGGGACGGCTAGTGAGATAGAGAATATTAGGGTTGGGTAATTAGGGTTAGGGTGTTTAGGAAGTTTATATAGAGTCAAAACGGGTTTGGGTGAACTGGGTAGTATCCAATAGGAAGAAAAGAGTCCAAATAAGAGACAAATAAGATATGAAATAGGTTTAAACAATAAACAAGATCAAGAACAAATTTGTAGATCAAACAAATGAGAATATAAAGGCTAGATCAAACAGAAATGAATTATAAGGAGAACAACAACATACAATTCAAAAGGGACGAAAAGAAATACAATCAGAAATAAAATGAAATAACCCAAAATTTAATTAAATACAAATAAAAATACAATAATGAGTCACAGGAGTTACAGAAAGAGTGTAAATATTTAAAAGTTTAAAAAAAGGCTAAAGAATAAAAGTATAAGAAACGGAAGAAGACTCAACTTTTAATTTTTTTTTTAAAAATAATTAAATATGAGAGTTCCGTCTTTTTTTAATATAATTAATCAATTAATTAAAGTAGAGGACGGAAGATCTTCTTTCATCCCTCTATATTTCTGCTTTAAATGTGTTCGGACGGAAGAAGATCTTCCGTCCGACCTATTTTAATATTCGAAAATATTGATAGACGGAACTCGATCTTCCGTCTCCTATATATGGAAATCCCTATTGTTGACTGCTATATTTAGACGGCTATTGTTCACTCCTATTCTAAAAACTAGGTTTTTAGCTAACGATAGTGGGCGAAAAAAAGTCAAAATTTCCATTTAATAGGTAAATAGAAAACGATAGTGGATGCTCTAACATATTACAGGAATCTCTTGAAGCCAAATTCGTTGGAGATACTCGTGTGCACTGAAGATTGGATGAAGGCTGAAGACAGGACTCAAGAAAAAACAGCATCTACATCAACAAGTGGAAGCAACTCTTCTGAAGTCCAACAACAAGATTAGGGAATTTAGGGCGATGAGATCCTAGGTTTAGGTTAAGTAGAGGTGCACGACAATAGTCCAACGCCCTCTCTTCAATCTAACTCTAGGCTATCTCGAACTCTAGATTATCCTTAAAAACATGTAATTGAAGAAATTTGTATATTTTTGAAACAATATTTGTATCTAAAAATTTGTAAAAATTTTATAGAAGTTAAAATGAATAAATATATATAATTTTGTTTAATTCTTAATCTCTTATACTTGTTGTAAATTTTTTTTTTAGGTTAAAACTTGGTGTGGGGGGGGGTCTTGTATTTGTAATTTGTATGTAAAAAAACTTGTAAAAAATTCATAGTAGTTGAAATGAATATTCAACAATATATGCATTTTTTTACTTTTATACAAGTTAAACTTGTTGTAATTTTTTTTAAAGTGAAGTGAAGTTGTAAAAAAAATAAATAAAAATATATAAAAAAATAATAATAAATTCAAACGGGGCAACCCGCGCCCCGGCCGACCCGAAACGGGTTCGACCGTAATGGGTTCGCGGGTTAACCGTGTCGACATTTCCTATTTCAACCCCGGCCCAGTTGCCACCCTGACCCGACCCGAACCGAACTCGTCCAAGTTATGCTTCAACCCGGGCGGGTCTGACCCGACCCGGCCCAGTCGACCCAAATGCCAACTCAAGTATGGTCGCTAATAGAAATAACGACAGCAAACAAAAAATTCCAAATTTATTAAAACATAGGCCGATATTCCTATTGACGACTTTCAAAATGAAGAGATTGTTAATAAGAATATTGGTCGCTGCTGACATGACACAAATAGCCCACGAGCGCTAATGATTTCGAAACTGACCCATAATCGCAAATATTTTCAAAAAGTGATCTATTACTGCAAAGAAAATCAATTTTTAGCGAGGACCAAGTATAGCACGGATCTTGAGAAAATCCAGTTGACCATTGCGCTTCTCTCTATACGATTATCATATACATTTCTTATATACGGTTTTGTTTTTACTGACATGGAGCCCATGGTTTAGAGATACGAGTCCTCGGTTTCCAAATAAAAAAAAAAAAAAATCCTTTTATAATCCTTTTTCCCTTCCTTAAATCCCCCAAAGTACTCAGCAACTTCTCGTCAGATTTCGTAGAATCTACCGATCGAATCTATGGATTTGCTGCAGTTTCACTCCACTGAGATTCTTGGCATCGCCGTCGCCGTCGCCGCCGTCGGTATTGCCGCCGCCTACTTCTACTTCTCCAAGAAACCCACAGGTAATTTTTCGATTCATTACTAATACAGTGATAAAGTTGAAATCTTGCAACAACAAAAAAATTGGAAAAAAAGTTAAGACTTGTGTATTTGTTTTTGGGGGAATAGGTTGTTTGGATCCTGAGAATTTTAGGAATTTCAAGCTGGTTGAGAAGAAGCAGCTGAGTCATAATGTGGCCAAGTTCAGATTTGCGCTGCCGACGCCAACTTCTGTTTTGGGGTTGCCGATTGGGCAACACATTAGTTGCAGGTTGGTGCTTTTTTGGGGTTTTTGAGAGAATTTTTTTAGTTGGGTTTTAATGATTGTAATTTGTTTTTGGTAGGGGAAAGGATAGTGTTGGTGAGGAAGTTGTGAAGCCGTATACTCCGACCACTTTGGATTCAGATGTTGGGTATTTTGAGCTTGTTATTAAGGTTGCATGATCCTAACTGTTAAGCTGACAAATGTGAATTCTTGTGTCGGAATTGTCTTACTTACACTGACAACTGCTTCAAATGTAGATGTATCCTCAAGGGAGAATGTCTCATCATTTCAGAGAGATGAAAGTTGGCGACTACATGTCGGTAAAGGGTCCTAAGGTATACGATCTTTATCTTTCGGGAGTGTATCATGTCGATGTATATTGCAAAACTAACACTTGAACTTGTCTTGTAGCCCACTTGAAGCCTTGATGATGTTTGTGATAATTTGTTATCAGTATTACTATTACACCCCCATTAAAGTACATAAGTTAGTAGATAATTTAGTGTTTTTTTATATATTTACTAAGGACAAAGTCATCACATGGTTTATTGGTTTATAAATTTGATAGATGAATATTGGATATGCATAATGGTCAAATTACAGATATGAAGTTATGAACAGATTCAGATTGGAATTTCCATTGTTTTTTGGATATGTGATTGTTGTGAACTTGCTGGATCACATAAGCTGTGATGGGCGATTATTTGAGCCACATTATAAAAATACTTATAAAGTTATATAATTCTTTCATGCCTTGATTTTGTTCAGTGCCGCCTAGATTAATTATATTGAACACACCTTAGTTCGTTGAACATAACATGCTAAGAGTGGCCTACAACTCTTGTTACTCATATCATAAATAATCATCAATGAGGCGTTTTCTTGTCATTTTTTGTTTGACTTGGAGCCTTGTGTATGAACTTTGAACATTCCATCAAATTGGAAAATCGAACCTTTCTGCTTCTCTTTAATATACTCCTCATAAGTATTTTTCATTTCCCCCCTTGTACTTATCATTCTTCCAAAGACCTGCAAAAAACTGCTGATTTTGTTCCTTCAAATGTTAAACATTATTAACAAATAATTTCGTAATAATTTCGGGACACTGTAGCCTATCCCATATGCAGCATTATCCAGAAATGGTTCACCATTTTGTTTTTTATTGACTGCTTACAGTGTTACACATGTTGATGGTCCCAATCAGTGTCATGTACTACTAAAATCCTAACTTTCCTGAATTGTAACCAAGGCATGGAACTTGTCAAGTTCTATGTACCCTCCATGGATATATCCCCACCCAGAGTTGTCCATGCTACACTGAAACTAAGTTTTAGGTAATATCTTTTGGCCAAATTACTCTTCAACCAGAATTTAGGGAATTGAGGAAAAAAATTATGCCCATTATAATTCTCATCTTTACGCTAATTTTTGTGAAATCATTTAAACAAAAGCCTCCTTATCTCTCAGTGCAAGTGACTGACTGCTTGTGTGACTGGTTAGTGTGGTTATGTTTACAGTCGACAGGCTCTAGCTACGTAGCTATAAAATAAAACATTAGTATGAACTGCGAGGTATATGCTTCTATTGTCAAACACAGGATTTCCCTTTTTCTTCTACTTCTTTCCTTATAGAATGTTTTTAGAATTTCCAAATTAGCAGCCCTTTTCATCTATTTATAGATATATACATTTCAAATTTTTACTTGAAGAGGTCTCTCTTATGATTTAACATTTGACTTGAAGTCAACATTCAATTAGGCTATAAGAGCACAAAACTTTCTTATACTGTAATTATCAAATTTGTGTGCAGTCCTATGTCTATTCTATATTTGTAATGGATATATCTCTAGGTAGTGCCTTCCTAGTTCATCCAAGAGAATCTCCCTTAGTTTATATGTACATATTGTGCACCCTTCAAAATGGCTTGCTAGTTCCTACCAAAGAATCTCTGAGCTCTGGCCATTTTTATTTTTGCTTAATGGCTACAAATTCACTGCTATAACTGTTCTCTTACTTTCACATTGAAAAGTGGCTTGTCTTGGATCAGATCTACAGCATCTCCTTTTCACACCTTCAAGCATGCACATTCTTTTCTAATTTCTCTTTCCAGTGCAACATACTTTCATTTCCTTGAAGTATATGGTGGTGGAAGCTGATAGTTCGATACTTTTTGCTCATGCTTGTGGTGATGATTTTTGCCGTCTCATCATCCCACCGTTATTAACTCATGAAAGGCACTCTCACTTGGATGGTGATCTAAAGTACACAGTAACAAGAAAATGTGCCTGATTGTTTTGTTGGAAAATATTTATATTCACAGTAAATGATTTTCTTGGGCCTTTAACCCATGCTTTTAGTACTTTTTTTGTATAGAATTACCACTGTAGTCGAAGGCGAAAGACACAAAAGAACTTCACTACTCCATAAAAAGTCCGAGGCACAAGCCTCACTTAACCAAGGCGCACTATTATTTTTTGGGGTTTTTAAAATTTATAAATAATATTATATATCATGATAACAAGGATCGCCAATTAGGTGGCCAATTGATAATAATCAATCTAAATGAGGAAATCTTCTCATATATTATAAGGTCATTTTCCATATTTTATAATATTATGTGCATTAATTATATATTTTCCTTAATCATTGGAAGAATACTGCCACCAAAAGTGGTGAGCATAACTTGAACCTATGACCTCCCACATTCTCAAGACTGCCTCAGTGCGCCTTAGTGCGCCTTGTACGGATGAGGCGCAAATAGTCTAGGCGCCTACGCCTTGGGCCTCACCTCAGGCGCGCCTTCAACTATACTGGAATTACAAAAAGCTTACTACTATCTGAGATCCATGTTCTTGCTATGGTGTTCCTGGAATTTTAACTGAAAATTTTATTTGCAAAACATTTACATGCATGACACTATAGTTTTCCATCTTTTAATTCTTCTAGGGACGTTTTAAGTATCAACCTGGGCAAGTCAGAGCATTCGGGATGATAGCTGGGGGATCTGGCATAACTCCTATGTTTCAGGTACACAATAAATTGTCAATTATGATTTTTTCCTCATCATGAACTTGGTAGCTTATAATTTTGTGTCCAATCTTTTACGGTTAGGTTGCAAGAGCTATATTGGAGAACCCAAGTGACAAAACACAGGTTCATCTTATCTATGCCAATGTCACAGCTGATGACATCCTCCTAAAGGTAACTTTACCCGTATGGTAGATTTTACTTTCTAGTTCTCTGAGTTGGATCCTGATTAGCCCATTTTGCCTATTGCCTACTGGAGAAAATCATCTTTTCATCTCACTTCATATTTACGAGTGAAGGTGAATCTACATTACTGAAACATGTATCTAGCAAGATCTGCATGGATCAGCTATTTCTTATATTTGTTTAATTGTTTCCTAAGAACAATTTGACCCTTTCAACCACATTGGGTAGGCTGGCTATGTTGTAAATCACCCTAGGATGGGTGAATAGGATGATTGTGCGGAAATTAAAAACTTAAGTAAATGCGTATAATGAATGCGTAAAGTAAAAAAGTAGAGTTAGAGAAAGCAAACAGAGCAATGAGGCAAGGCACAAAGATGTAAACGGATGTAAATGGATTGGTCCCAGGTTTACTCCACTTCTCCATCGCAAGCGTTACACTATACTCGGTATTCAAGCCGAGATTCCTATTACGGGACTTCTATTACTCTATAAGCCCCGAAAGCCTCGAAACCTGCCCCTTTTTGAAGTGAAAAGAAAATGAAAAAGAGCAAGATCGACGTCTTGACTAATAGGAAATGTCTATAATTTTAATTTTTAACAGTCAACTATTTCTCTAGCGTAGTTAGGGTCATCTTATTTTATTTCTAAATGTGATTCACGATTTGTTCTAGCAGTTTATGCGTCTAAGTAGTTTTGTGATTCCATCTCTAAAGAGCATCTTTGCCACAATAAATTCATCTCTATCACTAGAGGATAAATATAAATACCTCAAATCTCACCAGAACTTCAGACTTTTGGTATAGCTGTAGGCCATGTAACATAGCATTTGAGCCACCATAGGTGCCACGAGCGTGTAGCGGGTTACTTTTTCAATAAAGGGTGTGGCTTCTACTCGCATCAGGAATTTGTTTGAAATGCGTAATGTAGCTCTACTTTAGGGTCTCCAACGATGATACTAGTAGGAGACACTCTTGTTGGTTACTAATTTGCGGTGTAGTAGTTTGAAAATTCAGCTGAAATCTAGTCTACGTCAACCGATACATGTTATTCTTCATGCAGGAAGAGCTGGAAGGCCTTGTTAGCAACTATCCAGGCCGCTTTCAAGTATACTATGTGTTGAATCAGGTTCTTCTCCTCACTCATTTTTAATTTCCCTTAAGAACTCAACTGTATTAGTATACTGTGCTGACTGTTTTTACCTATTCAAGCCAGTTCTGTATTTTCAATCACATGAATACATAAATTAGTGTGAAAAGAAAAACAATGTTCATATGAGGAACGTAGGCAACTGTTACGACCGCTATCTATAAACTTGTGTTTTCCATAAAAGATCTGGCTATCAGATAATTTATGACACTTTCAAAACTATTAACAGCCTCCGAGGTATGGAATGGTGGTGTTGGCTTTGTCTCGAAAGAAATGATTCAGTCTCATTTGCCCACCCCAGCTGCTGACATCCAGGTATGTAATGTTTAGACGAAGAACTGCTCAATTTATTGTTGCTCTATTTCATATGCACTATCGAGCAATTTGTGTGGATAATTACATGATTGTGAATAAACAGCCTATAATACTTTTTTTTATTAATTGCAGATCTTGAGATGCGGTCCGCCTCCTATGAACAAGGCTATGGGTGCACACCTTGACGAGCTGGGTTACACTAAGGAAATGCAGTTTCAGTTTTAGACTCCGTGAGGCCTCACATCATTTAGAGGAATTTTTCTGCCTATTTGTGTTACTGGCAAAACTAGTCTCAATCAACAAAGAACAAAGAGTAATGCTTTAGCCACTACCGATTTCACTACCATTCTCTTTACCATCTTAGGTGGCATACTTCTATTGGAGAGTTTTCCCACCTGCTCTATCTTTTCCTACCTATACCTATTGGAGTGTGCCACCTAAGGTAGTGAAGAGAAATATAGTGAACGTGGTAGTGGATGTAGCATTACTCAAGAATAAATATAGTTATCTGGCACCCAAACTTCGCTTAGCGGCCTACGGCCCCACTATTAAATATGGTTTCAAGTTCTGCATGTCTTATTTGTGGATGGGTGATGGTTACAAACTGGTACAATTCAGTCATGTTCTAAGTTACCTACCCTGCAAAATTGTTAGTGATTGAAGTTAACTGTGCATTTGCATCACAGTGTACATTAATTACGGTATTTTGTGGTGGTGGCTTTTCTTAGACGGTAATAATAATAATTTCTTGATACTCAGCTGGAGTTCAAATAACTAAGCAAACACAATTAACGTCATTCACCATAAATTCTGATAATACAAAAAAAAGTGAGAATCCAGAGAGACAAAAGTCGTCAAGTCGTCAGCACAGAACAAAAAGAAGAAAGATTGATAGACAAATCAGACTTCAGCAGCGAAGCATGATCATCACCGGCCAAAGCGACATCAACATCAAAAGGATATTGTTTTCATTATCAGAATTGAATGCAGGTTGAGGATTGGTTGGAGGTTGATGGAGTCCAAATTGAACCAGCTCGACAATAGTGTGCTGAATTGGTGAAACACATCAACCTTGGCTTTCTTAGAAGAATGGAAGAACAAATAATATGGTCATGAACTCATGTGATAATACTGTTGGTTTTAGTGCCCTGTTTTGGTAGTCGAAAGAACATTTCCCCAGGTTCCAGCAAAAAGGGTAATCAAAATAATCAACTAGTATCGGAAGATGCACAAAACTAACCACTTTGAGATGAAATGAAGTTGTTCAGCAATCAGATGCACGAGACACCGAAAAGATGTAAATCAATAACGCTGCTGCATGAGCAAAAGTGCATGGGCAAAAGAAGTTTGACTCTAGACGATTCAATCTGATGTGACTTGACGTTAGAAGATGTTGCCGTTGATTGCTTGGCACTGCTCTGCTAGGCCTTGGTGTACATACTCGCGGAGCATGCACTTCATTTACCCTTTTTCTCACAGGAGAGTCTCAACTTCGGCACAATCAACATGCACTCTGTAGAATGCTTATACCCACCCTATTTGCCGTCCAGCAGTGGTTCTGGACTGGAGTGCAGCATCTCTCCAAGCCAACTAAAGATTCGAGGCCTCCCGTATAATCTTCTTGAAAATTGGGGATATCATATATCGTAGGTAGGCACAACACAACACAACACAACGCTTCAGGAGGAGATCCCTCCGCGCCTCCCTCTTCTTCCATACGATATCATATACCCTGACCAACCACACAATTAAATCTCCCAATCTTTCCGGGTTTTTTTTTTTTTTTTTTTTTCCTGTCACTATTTACCCACCACCAAGATCCCCTTCTCCGGGCCAAAAACATTCTCTCACACGCATATATTCACACTACTTCCCAACTCCACATGACATGCCATTACCACCTAATCCTCTCACTTCCACTTAACTTAATGGCTCCCTTACATGACGAAGAAGAAGATGACGACTTCGCCGAATACAACCCCAACCCTTAATTACCAGGGCGGTTACGACATCGCCCTCACATACGGCCACCTTCTCCCCCCTCCCTCTCCACCTGCCTTTTCTTGATTCCCCTGATCGCACTCACCTCCCTGTTCGGCAATTCTGGTGATTCCACTCGGCCCCCGGTCGAGTCAGCTCACCTCCCTGTTCTTCATTCCGGCAATTCTGGTTACCGATCAGTGGACTACTTGCCGACTGTCGATCTGTTCGGGGTCTGGCCGTCGTTCTGGTTACCGACCAGTGGACTACTTGCCCAGTGTCGATCTGTTCGGGGTCTGGCCGTCGTTCTTGAACCATGCTGACGTGGAGGATGTGGAGACGGGCTGGGGACTATCTTTTCGGGTATTTGGAAGGGTGTGGGGTTGATAGTTATGGGATTCCGATTTATGTCAGTGTATATGATCATATTCATTTTGGGCTCAAATTTTGTGTTTTCGAGTTAGGCTTCTCCCCAACATCTATATAACAAAACACAAGGCAATTCAATAAAAAACTATCAAGTGAACTCTTTTTTAATTGGAAGAAAATTAATGGTCCAGACTTATGCTCACAAAATATATTTTTCTACCCATTACTATAGCTACAGTACCAGTTACTTACTGTAGCTACAGTAGCGATGTTCAGATTTATACTTTATATTATGTGATGTAATTGATATTTATTTGGGTTTTGAAATTAATTAACCTTTAATTCCTACTTTTAATTAATTAAGAAAAGACTAATTAAAATCACATTAATCTTAATTAAGAAAAACTTTAATTGTTGAGATTTAATTAGTTATTTCTTAATTAATTAAAATTTATGGATTAAAAGTTAATAAGATTAATTAACTCATTCAAAATATTAGAGATTAAGCTTAAATAAAATTAATTAATCCTTAATTTTGGATTAATTTTATGAAAAACAAAAAATAAAAAAGTGTTTGAAATTGTTTTCGTTACAGTATTGCTACAACCAAAATAAAGCTAACATTTAATTATTATTACTACATTAAACCTATATTCAACCAAAGCTACTTTTAAGAAATCAAATCCAATGAATTGCTTTCGCTACAGTGGTTTTTCTTCTCTTCATTTTTTTTACAACCAACCAAACCACCCATAATTGTTTTAATATGTAATTATTTTATGACATTCTAATTATTTTTTTATAACTTATCGTGTAGTAACTAACCAGATGGTATTGCATATAAATATTGAGCTATGTGATTTGTTAGTCAAATAGGATTGCTTATTGATTTGGGTCAGATGACGTGGCCCCTCCTGGGCCACAGGATTCCCTCAAAAAGGCGTTCACCCCCAATCATAAGATCTGCCACGTCAGCCCTAAACCGCCTGGGCTTCCGCCACGTCAGGTCCACGGGCTACCGGGTCCAGACCCGGCCCCAAACGGGTCCAAACCCTATTGACACTTCCTATAAATACCAGGCCCTCTACCCCTTCAAAAGGTAATCAATCTTTCCCCTCTTAAAAAACCCTAGTTACTGTTACTCCTCAGTGACTGACTAGTCCGTTGGAGGGCCTGCCAGCGGGATCAACCCCGGTGTTCCTAGGCCGAGTACAGGTACACGAGACTTTTGGATCCGAGCCGAGCATCTGGCCTCCACCTCACTCCCGCCTACTCCCGAGCCGTCCCCCCGGCTGAGGGTCGGGCGTACCGTCAGTACCGAAGCTTCCGCAAAACAAAAATTAAGAAGAACTCACACCTGGTGCAGCCACCCCCCAAAAACAAATCGCATCACTTATATTATATTATTTACAGTGTTTTTCATATATTGCATCGTTCAGAAGACGTGCCGTAGACACGTGTCAACGAGTAAACCTAGTTCATATATAAGCTTAAAATTTCACTGTTGATTTTTCCATGGGCTTTTGCTTCTAAAAGCTTTCGCAAAAATACAAATTAAGAAGAACTCAAACTTGGTGCAGCCACCCCCCAAAAACAAACCGCATCAGGTTGGCATCGTTTGTGGGAACCCTCGGTACGGACATCAGTCTAAACCCAGCCATCAACGACATCCCATCAATCCGAGCTTACATGGCACCTAAGCCTAGGAGAGCTGTCACCTCTACACGTCGCCAGGACGTTCCTCCTCAGGACATCCCCACCGACACTCATGGATCCAACAATTCGAGGGTCAGCCTCGGACACCAGTTGGGCGCCTCTCGCTTGGTCGTACCCGACCTGCGTCAGGTCATCCAGAACCGACAGGCAAGTCGGACTAGGGGAGGAGCTGCTTCCAACTCTGTCCCGAACCGTCCCAGACCTCAACCCCAAAAGCTGGAGCCGGCGCTCAGCCGCATCGACCGGAGGCCGCCACCCCAATGCAACCCGGCTGAATGGGCTCCAGTCACCCAACGGGAGTTCCGAGACTTTCGGAAAGAGATCATGGAGGCTATCCTAGGGACCCCTATCAACGAGACGCTCCACCACTCTCACTCGCGATCGGATGTCGGGGCCAGCGCGTCCCGCGGCCCGACAGTCCAGCCAGAGTATGACGAGGACATCCTAAAATGCCTCCAAAAAATGGAGAACCGCCTCGACCACTTTGACGACGACGGTGCGAGGCTGGCTCAGGGTCACAGGCCTACCAGACCTCCTTTCTCCGCTGCCATCCTACAAGCGGAAATACCCCGAAATTTTTGACCTCCCCAATTCGAGACCTATGACGGCGAGGGTGATCCAGTTGATCACATGGAGGGTTTCAAGACCCTCATGATGATTCACAGCGCTTCGGATCCCCTCCTGTGTCGTGCCTTCCCTGCCACCCTCCGGGGTCCGGCTCGGGAATGGTTCTCCAAGCTCGTCCCCGGCTCAATCTACTTGTTCAATCAGCTGGAGGCCAATTTCCTGGCCCACTTCGTGACTATCAGAAAGCCGAGAAGACGAGCGCATCCCTACTGGACCTCCGACAAAAGGAACGAGAGTCGCTCCGGCAGTTCGTCCGGAGGTTCACTACGGAGGCAAGGTCGGTCTCCTCCCTCGACGCTAGGGTCTCGTCGACAGCATTTCGGTACAACGTTCGGCACGGTCAGCTGAAGGCATTCCTGGCGAAGAAGCCTCCCCTCGATTTTCCTAACCTTCTCAGTCAGGTCGAAAAGTACATCCGGACCGAGGAGGCCCTAAATCCCGAAAGTGCCAAAGAAGTCCCGAGAAAGGGGAAAGCAAGGCCGACGAGGCAGAGCCGGCTAAGAAGGTCCCAAAAGATGGGACCATCACGAAGAGGATCCCTCCGGTCTCACGCTTTGAGAGGTACACACCGCTGACACAGAATGCGTCAACTATCCTCTTAGCAATCGAGGATATGGACCTCGTCCAGATGCCCCCCTCAGCCAACCAATAATAAGAAGAGGGATCAGCAATTCTATTGCCGCTTCCACCGGGACAACGGGCACGACACCGACTACTGCCGCGCACTGAAGGACGAAATTGAGGCCCTCATCCAACAAGGGTACCTCCGGGAATTCAAACGAGAAGTCGCCCAGGATCAAAGGGACACGAGGAACCGGAGGCCTTTCCCTCCTCTTCAAACACCCAAACCGCGTCCCGAGCGGAACCTTGAGCCTGAAGAAATCGAGGGTCAAGCCATCTTGCATTGCGTCCATGGAGGGCCCATGGGAGGAAAGTCCAGCACTTCCTGCAAGGCATTCGTCCGAGAGGTAAATGCCGTCCAGGGTCTTCCTCCCCTCAGGTCCAGCAGCTCCCTATTTCCTTCTCGGGGGAAGACCTGGAGGGAGTCCAGCTTCCACACTACAATGCGCTCGTCATCAGCCTCAGCATGGCGAACTATGAGGCCCGTTGGATCCTCGTGGACAACGGAAGCTCGGTCAACATCCTCTTCCTAGAAGCATTTAGGAACCTCAAACTCTCCCGGGATAAGCTGAAGCCAGCTGGATACACCCTGCACGGGTTCTCCGGCGTCTCGGTGCCAATAGAGGGAATTGTGACATTAGACGTCACAGCCGGTATGACCCCTCACAGACGGACCAAGTCGATGGAGTTCATGGTTGTAAACGTCAAGGCAGCCTACAATGCCATCCTCGGCCGACCAGGGCTCTGCTCCCTCCAGGCTGTTCCCTCGGCATACCACTAGAAGCTGAAATTCCCTACCAAGTCAGGTGTCGGAGTCGTCTAAGGAAACCAAGAAGCGGCACGGTCGTGCTATATGACGGCGGTCGGGGGCGGTGTGTTTCCCCTGGACGCCATCGAGCTGCAGCCCGAGAGAAGCCAACCCGAGCCAGAGCTGGCGGACGAATTAGAGGAAGTCTCGTTCGAGACAGGGACATATCAAAGTGGTTCCGCGTGAGCTGCTCCCTCGCTCCCAACCTCAAGACCGACCTGATCGACTGCATTCGCCATAATGTCGACCTCTTTGCCTGGAAGCCCTCCTGTAACCCTTGTTTCCGATTATACGGATTTCCAGTTCTCTTCTTTTCTCCATGTATTCTGGTATTTAAAATTCCGTATAAATCATTCCAATGCATTTAAAATCGTTTTGAATCTCCTATTGAAATCCAAATTTATATTCCAACTGCAAATCTTGTCTCTCCTCTTTTTGGTTTGAAGCCCACAATTATTATTGAATTTATGTTATATTCATTTGAAGCCCAAAGAGTAGTCCACCTCTTGTTGGATTTTAGCCCGAACCTAATCTCATATCCTATTGGACTCTAAACTAAACCTACAAACTCATACACTCACCCATATACAATTTTTTCCACTTTTCTCCACTCTTCCCACATCCCCGTAACCACATCCCCACTATCTTTAACTACCCCCTTAATAAAATAATTAATAACCCTCCCCCACGCTCTCTCCCGTTACTCCCTATCTCTCCCTATTCTGTTTTTCCCAACAGAAACACAAAACAAAACCCAAAACAGATCGTCTCCCCCCCATTCGACTCCTTCTTCCTCCTTCTCTCCATAACCGAACACATAGACCCCCACCTCCATGTGTCGTCGATCGCCTTCTTCTCCTCAAATCCTCGTCGATGTCCATCGTCGCCCTCCTCCTTTCCGAGACGCCAGCACTCCTCGTCTGCACCATCGAAGACTTCCACCCCGTTCATCTCGCCATTGCTCCCCCTCTTCCTTCTTCGAGCGCTTCCCGCTCGACATCACCGCCTCGTCTCCTTCCACTCGAACACCGCTCGCCTAGCCTCCGCCGCAGCGCCGTGTTCCCCTTCCTCCTCATTGACTACCCCCTCGCTACCAGCATTCATCGTCCCCATTGCCGCAGAACCCATCCCACTCGCTACGCCATTGCTGCTCGCCATTCCCGCCATCATCGAGCCGCCTTCACATCCACCAGAGTTCCACCAGCCGCCACAGTCGTCATCGCCGTTCAGTCTCCTAGAGCCTCCGCCATCGTCTTCCTCGACGCGCTGCTTGAGTCGCTTCCCGACCAGCCCCCGCCATTGCCGCCATTGCCTCCGTCGAGCTCCCCTCGATGCCACTGTCCATCTCCTCTGTTTCGAATAAAAAACAGAGCGTCGACACCGCATCACTTCCCGACCAGCACCGTCGTCCATCGCACACCCCCAGTCGCAGTCACAACCTCCAGTCGCCCAAGCCCGGTCGCCGCTTCTCTCCCGTGCCCTCTCTCTCTCAGTCGGATTAAAGAAGAAGGAGAAGGGTTTTGATTGGTCGAAAGTTGTGTTTGGTGTTTGGAGAGTGGATTGGATTATTATTGCTATTTTGGAGTTTGCTATGTGGAGTTACTTTTGTTGGGATTATTAGTTTACTGTTTGGTGTTGTGGAGTAGAAGATTGGAGTGGAGTGTTTGCTGTCTTGAAGTTTGTGAAGGTGTTGGTGTGTTGGTGTTAGTGAGTTGCTGTTTGTAGTGGGATTGAATTGAAGTTATTAGAGAGTTGCTGTTAGAGTTTTTCTGACTTGGAGCTATTGAAGGAGTGGACTGCTATTTTGGGAGTTGCTTTGTAGAGTTGTTGTTGCTGATTTGGCGTGGCTGCCACATATCTCGCACGTATTCTACTGTCCGAGATTCTGATCCCGTTATTCTTGTTCAATTTCATCGTCGTCAACTAACAGGCAAGTCCACTTGAACTCATTTAATTTTTCTAGTTCAAGCTTATTGACCTCCTGCAGGTAGTTCATTTTCAATTATCTTAAAATTGCCTTGTGTCCTTTTCGTTGGGAGTATCGAGGGTTTACACGAGCTAACCCGGCGTACTCTTGACCTCTTATAATTATCCATTGACTCAAACCCAAGCCTATATATACACACTTGACATAAATGAAATGACTAGAATTGTATACAAAGAAAATGAATGGTGATTGAATATATTGATCGATTGAGATATCGTGACTTGAACAATGACATCGTGAATTGACTCGTACACGGTAATGAACATTCAAATTGCTGTATAATAGTGTAATGCATTTCATGATACAATAACATGTTAATTACCCATTGATGAATACATATACGTGATAGCTTTTATAATTCCTGCTGCCTTGTCTGTCTTGTACTGAGGTTTCGACCTAGTTATAATAGGAATTAGTTAAAATAATATAAAGAGAAATGTTGTTTTAAATTTACTACTTCCTGTTTATTATTGTGCAATGCATCATGTTGCTGCATTCGTATCGTTCCCTTGACATCCTTATACACACTTACATGGACATGAATGACTTAATAATAAAATACTAAATAAGCCGGGGTTAATAAGGGTTGACCTAGTAGTGGACAGTCTCAGAAAATGTACTCAGTAAGGCCTATTGTGATATCGTATTGACATGGAAGGAGAAGTATTGATAATGAATGATTGATTGTAAATTGTAATTGATATCGTATTGACATGGAAGGAGAAGTATTGATTGTGAATGATTGATTGTAAATTGAAAATTGATTGATTGCAAATGGTAGATGATTGTTATTGACACCGAGTACACGCTCTGTAGATCCCACCACGAAGTCTAAAACAAACACTGTTGTGCGTGCACTGAACCTGTAGTATGGGATGCAGTAGTACGTGCACTAGATAGAAGAAACAACTTGATAATAGACCTAGTTGACATGTATATATACTTGATTAAGACCATTGCTATTAGTACCATTATTGTTCTTGCAATTTGATCTTGATTCATAATCTCCATGTACCTTATTCCCTTACTCTCTGTTTTCACTACTTGCTGTCCGTACTTGCTCTAAGGACAAATTATTCTTTCTTTTTAGATGAACAAGTACAGGTGAGCCAGATAATTTGCCCGAAGGCATTGATGAGCGGATCTTCTACAATTGGAGCAGGAGTCTCTCGAGTTATTTAGTAAGTCCTTATTTTCTAGATTCGGTTATTGAATTTCTTTCTCATTTATGTGATTATGTTTCCTGCGTGGTTGTGATTCATATTTCTTATATTGTCGAGTTAAGACTGGTACAGCTTATGGATGATATGAGTTGGCGTACTTATATTATTTGCTGGGCCTTAGTTACGTACCTGTGTTCCCGTATTCCGGGAAGCGGGGCGTGACACCTCCGATATGCTCGGGATCTCCGAAGATCTGATCATGCATAAACTCAGTGTGATCCTCGGCTCGAAGCCGATCGTCCTGAAGCGACGTAAGTTCGCCCCGAAGAGGCATCAGGCAGTGAAAGCGGAGGTGGACAAACTCTTGTCCGCTCGTTTCATACAGGAGGTCAGCTTCCCTGAATGGCTAGCGAACGTCGTGATGATTAGAAAGGTGAGCGGGAGATGGAAGATCTGCATAGACTTTATGGACCTCAACAAGGCGTGCCCCAAAGATCCGTTCCCTCTTCCCAACATCGACGCTCTGATCGACGCAACGTCGGGTCACGAGCTCCTTTCTTTCATGGTCCAGGCCGATGCTCAGGCCGACGCTCTGTCAAAGTTAGCCTCCTCGTCCTTCGAGGGTCTTGACCGCACCATCCTGATCGAAGTACTCCTGAAGCCGAGTATCGACCTCCCCGAGATCCTCTGCATCGAAGACGGAGCTCGTCCGGACGATTGGACCACTCCCATCAGAAAGTTTCTAATCAAAGGAGAGCTCCCCGAAGACCGAGCCGAGACAAGGTGGATCAGGGTCTGTTCAGAGAGGTTTGCCATGATCAATGAGACCCTCTTCAAAAGGTCATACACCACAATGGACGGAAGACCCTACCTCCGCTGCTTAACCACCGACGAAGCAAAGTACGCTCTCAAGGAGCTCCATGAAGGAATTAGTGGGTGCCATATGGGAAGCCGATCGCTTGTGCGAAAGGGTCTGAATCATGGGTACTACTAGCCCACAATGCTACAAGACGCCCTAGCTCTGATAAAGAGGTGTGGCCCTTGTCAAAGGTTCTCCTCGGTGAGAAGAGCTCCATAAGCAAAACTCCGCTCCATGGCCAGTCCAACCCCCTTTGCTATGTGGGGGATGGATCTGGTAGGCCCATTTTCGAAGGAAACGGGCCAAAGAAAGTTTCTCATAGTGGCGATCGACTACTTCACGAAGTGGATCGAGGCCGAGCCCTTGGCCACGATCACCGAGCAGCAGACCCAACATTTTTTCTGGAAACACATCGTCTGCCGATTCGGAATTCCACAAGTACTCATCACAGATAATGGGACTTAATTCGCGAGTAAGAATTTCCAAAAGTTCTGTGAAGATCTCGGGATCCAGCAGCGGTTTTCTTCGGTATGCCACCCGCAGTCAAACGGCCAGGCCGAGAACGCGAACTGCTAGATTCTTGACGGTCTCAAGAAACGACTTGATAACTCTTCCAAGGGGTTATGGGTCGACGAGCTGCCAAGCGTTCTCTGGGCCCACCGAACGACAAAGAGAATCCCCACGGGAGAGTCGCCATTCAATCTGACATACGGCGCGGAAGCCGTGATCCCCCTGGAGATCGAGCTCCCTTCGTCCCGGATCATGGCCTTCGACGAATCAAGCAACTTGGCACAGCTACGTGCCGACCTGGATCTCATAGACGAGGTCAGGGAGAAGTCCGCCATCAGAAGGAAGACCTACCAGCAGAGGATCGAAAGGTTCTACAGCAAAAAGGTGCATCCCACCGACATCAAGCTCGGGGACCTCGTCCTCCGGAAGCTGACGGTAACTAACCCCGGCCAAAAGAGAAAACTAGCCCCAAACTGAGAAGGCCCTTACAAAGTTTCTGAGGTCGTGCACCCAGGCACGTACCGCCTCACCGATCCAGAGGACAAGGCTGTCAAGAGGCCCTGGAATGCATATCACCTCATCAAATTCCTCGAAGGGAGGATTAGCCTCTACAACTAATGTAAATTATGAAAAATGTAATCGGCACGTCGTGCCTTTTTTGTAAAGTCCAAGTGTGTTGTAGTTATGCCAGCTTTCTTAGAACAAGCTTTGGCTTCGTATTAACTTTCTCAAGAAACATGTCTCGTACTCGACGTTTAGAAGAAACCACGAGCCATAGAAAGTTTCTCTTACAAGCTTAAGGCTCGACATTCGGAAAAAACCGTGAGCCACAAAAAGCTTCCCTTACAAACTTAGGGATTGGGCTTCGGAAGGAACCGTGAGCCACAAAAAGCTTCCCTTACAAGCCTGGGGCTCGGCAATTGGACGGCACCTCGAGCCAGAAAAAATCACCTCTGAGGCACGGGTGCTCGGCATCGGCCTCGAGCAGGGCTTGGGCTTGTTCAAGCCCATCAACCTATGCGGCGATGACTGCCAGCTACACCCGTGCTATCTTTCCGAGAACAGGTGTGGGGGCTCGTCATCGACCTCGAGTAAGGCCTTGAATTTTTTCAAAGCCACTCGACCTTTAGCTCGGCGAAGACCTTCAGCTACGCCCATCACTGGCTTCTCTAAGGTATGGGGGCTCGACATCGGCCTCGAGCATGGTTTGGGCTTGTTCAAGCCCATCAATCTATGCGCTCGGCGATGACCGTCAGCTACACCCGTGCTATCTTTCCAAGAACAGGTATGGGGGCTCGTCGTCGACCTCGAGCAAGGCCTTGGCTTTTTTCAAAGCCATGCGATCTTAATGCTCGACGACGACCTTTAGCTACGTCCATCACTGGCTTCTCTAAGGTATGGGGGCTCGGCATCGGCCTCGAGCATGGTTTGGGCTTGTTCAAGCCCATTAACCTATGCGCTCGGTGATGATCGCCAACTACATCCGTGCTATCTTTTCGAGAACAGGTGTGGGGGCTCGTCGTCGACCTCGAGCAAGGCCTTGGCTTCTTTCAAAGCTATGCGACCTTTATGCTCGGCGACGACCTTCAGCTATGCCCATCACTGGCTTCTCTAATGTATGGGGGCTAGGCATCTGTCTCGAGCATGGTTTAGGCTTGTTCAAACCCATCAACCTATGCGCTCGGTGATGACCACCAGCTACACCCGTGCTATCTTTTTGAGAACAGGTGTGGAGGCTCGGCATCGACCTCGAGCAAGGCCTTGGCTTTTTTCAAAGCCATGCGACCTTTACGCTCGGCGATGACCTTCAGCTACGCCCATCACTAGCTTCTCTGAGGTATGGGGGCTAGGCATTGGCCTCAAGTATGGTTTGGGCTTGTTCAAACCCATCAACCTATGTGCTCGGCGATGACCACCAGCTATATCCGTGCTATCTTTCTGAGAACAGGTGTGGGGGCTCGGCATCGACCTCGAGCAAGTCCTTGGCTTTTTTCAAAGTCATGCGACCTTTATGCTCGGCGACGACCTTCAGCTACGCCCATCGCTGACGTCTCTAAGGCATGAGGGCTAGGCATCGGTCTCGAGCATGGTTTGGGCTTGTTCAAACCCATCAACCTATGCGCTCGGCGATGACCTCAGGCTACACCCATACTATCCGTCACGATGTACACATAAGGGCTCGGTGTCGATCTCGAGCAAGGCATTGGCTTTTTCAAGCCATACCTTTTACGCTCGGCGACGACCTTCGACCACGCCAGTTCCAAAAGTTTTCATTAAAGATTTAGGGTGCTCACCTTCGGCAAATGCCCCGAGTCCCGGACCGTTGGTTGACCCACCTCTCACACGCGAACAACTCGGGGTTTACGGCTGTCAGAGCCAAAACCTTGAATTGTTCGAGGGCAGCAGGGGAGCCACTGACCCAAGACTCTCGCCAAGCCTCCGGACCAATTGATCGACCCACCACTCACCTGCGAGCAACTCGGGGCTTACGGCCCTCTGAGCCAAAACCCCGAATTGTTCGAGGGTTACAGGTGAGCCACCAACCCAGAACTCTCGGACCAAAATTTCACTTACAGGTGCCTACCTTCGGCAGGCACCCGAATTGTCAGCAGGTGGCAGATGAGTCACCGCCAGTAGCTGATGAAGAAACAGTGAAGAGAGGGGGATTATATAGCCCCCTGAGCAGCGCATTTATTACATCGGGAAGTCCAAATGGCGAAAGGCGAAATGTCGCCATTAATATTTATCGGAAGGCGAAACGTCACTCATTGGGCGTTGCTTGCAAGAAACTACGGTTTAGCCTTTTTGCCTCGACGGCGACCCCCTACAAGGCCGAACTCGACAACAATCTCGAGCTGCATTCCTGCCCTCCTCACTCAATGAATCATCAAAGTTAAAGAAGTCGGAAGTTTTTTATTACTCATAGAACACCAGAAACGGCCGTCCTATACAATGAAAAGCTTACAAATCACTCATCGCTCGGCTTAAAACTCAAACTCGGCGCTTCCCACGGGTTCCTTCGCACGCTCGGCCGATCCAACCGGGGAAGGCACTCCGGCAACAAAGCTTTTCGCATCGGCAGGCTGGGCCGCCTCCAAGAAAAAGGTCGGAGAAGGTCCTAATACAGAATTGCTCGCCTCCAAGGTTGTAAATGGCGTCAGGCGGTGGCGGTTCGGCCAAGGACCGCCTACCGCCTAGGATGCCTAGGCGGCGCCTAGGCGTTTTGTTTTTATTTTTTAAATATTCATATATTAACCTTTTAAAAGTTATATTTCTCTATTTTTGCTTGTAGTCTAAATCTTTTAAATGCATCACAATTCACAAGTGATGCTAGGCCAGAATGATTTTCGAAGTTCAACAACGATTATGGTGCAAATTTTAGATTCATAATGACATAAACAATAATCAGTCATATAAAATTTAAAATATAACGTGAACTAGTAACACCTTAATGTAAAGATGAAGAGGCTTTTTACTGTTGAAGATGAAGATGAGTCTTTTTTCTGTTGAAGATGAAGAGACTATTTTAAGAATTAAAAAAAAAATTACAAAAAAAATCTGTCAGCTGCCTGATCGATTTTGGCCGCCTAGGCGCCGCCTCGGCCGCCTCGACAGCCGCCTCGGCCGCCTCGACCGCCTAGGCGCCGCCTTGTACGCCTAACTGCCATCTCAACGCCTAGAGTACCGCCTATTGCATATGCGGTTCGTTCTCCTCTTTTTGAGCGCCTAGGCGCCGCTTAGGCGTCCGAGGCGGACGCCATTTAGAACACTGCTCGCCTCCTCGGTCAGACCGGTGCCTAGCATTAGCTTCATCCTACGGATCTCCAACTCCTTCTCTACAACAGCCTCACGAAGAAAAGACTCCGAAGCTGACCGCCCACTCGAGGCATCCGAGATCGACCAGTTTGTCTTAACCGCCCACCAGTCCCGGTCGGCTATGGCCTTCTTCAGACGAGCGACCTCTAAGCTGAGCTCCTTAGACTTGTTCATAAAGTAATTCACTGTGGCTGCTCGGTCCCGAGCCTGCTTACGTTGGCGAGCCATAACACTCTCCATGGCCCCTAGCCTAGCTCGGACCCAGGAGACATCGGTAGAACCAAGGTCGGCACCGAGGACCTCATGCGTCTATCAAAATGTCCGGAAAAACAACAGGTCACAAAAGAGACTAAAAAACACAAGTCATGGAGCATCGGCCAAAAAATCTTCTTGTATTAGTTCAAAAAAATTATACTACAAAAGGCGGTGGCCAGTTCATGTTCGGCAATTACAAAAAAAAAGGGAGAGTGAAGGAAATTCCTAGACCATTGTTTAGGAGGGGGATGACACCTCTTCGTCAACTTGGTCGCCCCCGGCCTCCAATCAAGCGTCTCCCTGCTCTTCGTCCTCCACTCTGCGTGGCGTCAGCAGAAGCTCCGGATCCCAGCCATAGTGGAGATGTCCGACCTGAAGGTCCGGATAAATCCGCAGGATGTGCTCCCTGGCCTTGTTATAAGCTTCGTCATGCGAGGCGATCAGGGTATCCACCATGGCGATCGCCGCCTCCTCGCTAGCCTTCTTGGCCTTCGCCTTGAACTGTGCCAGCTTTTTCTCATGATGCTCCTTGTTGGAGACCAGCTGGGCTTGGGCGACTGCAAGGGCAGCCTCCGCCGCCATCTGCTCGTCCTTCAGCTGGGTGGCTTCATGAAAATAGCATTCGGCGTTCTTCTTTTGGATGATGATCTCCTTCTCCAGACACTCATGAAAGTGCTGCGCGTGTTGCATCGCCTGGTCGAGGAGGATCAAGTTAGGAGAATTCTCCGCAAAACTAAACCAACATGCAGAAGGAAGACTTACCGCGAGGTGGGCCTGAGCGAACCTCATTTAGGACGTATCATCCGTCTCCACTACCAGGGCCATACGATCCCGCTCGGTGGCGAGGTGCTCCACCACCTCTACCGCAGTTGGGCCTTCGAGGAGCGTATCCCCTGCCTTGACCCCCCAGTCAGGGGTATAGGGCCTCATGCCCTGTCGACCCACCATTTTCGCGACGTCTGGTCGAAGCGGCGAGAGAGGCCCCTTCGTGACCTCCGCAACCTTTTTGCTACCGGAGCTCGCCTCTGGATCCTTCGTCGACCTCGACGAATAGTGATGCTTCGTCACCCTCTTCGGGGTCGACTCTTCGGGCCTTGGAATCACTGCCTTGCTAGTCCCTACCCCCGAGGCGACCTTATTCGCCATATCGACCCTCCTCTTGGCGGCCAGGGCCACTACAGCGTTGCAGTTATCAAGCTCCTTGGCAGACATTTCTACAAAAGAAGAAAAGTGAACATGTTAACGCGAAGGCAGAAAGAAATACAGAATGGAAACAAAAATATACTAGGATTGGCCGGGCTCAGTCCGACTCAGGCGAGGTGTAGCTCCGTGGCGCGAGGCCACCCAGTGCTGTGACCCTCCACGATCTTGTTGACCTTCGCCCACTCCTTCTCGGTCAGGTCCTTTCGCTTCGGCGGCTTGTTGTTTGGCTTTCCGAAGTTCCAAACAGTGGGGATGTCCCAAGACGTCTCACTCCGGACTACGAAGTACTTCTCTTTGTAACCCTTGATGGAGTCTGGATGGCCGTGCATCACCTTCTTATGGGGACGGGATGAAAGATAGAAAATCCCCTCCTGGTTCCCGAGAGAGCTCATCCCCAGGATGGCTCGGAAGTAGGTCAGCCTCAGCGTAATCTCCTTCTCCTGACACTTCAAAATAAAACACACTAAGTGTTTCCAAGAGTTGGGACCATACTGCATCAGGCTCAACTCCCCTCACTTCAGCACCCTCTTGATGAACGGGTGCAACGGAAGCCTCAACCCCGAGACAAAATTGTCCTCAGGGAACATGTAGAAGCTCGGTTCGAGCGCGGTGGTCGGGCAAATTCCTGGGTTCGGCACCAGCAGCTCGAACTCCCGAGGAATGAAGTAAGCCGCCCTCAAGATGGGCAAGTAGTCCCTTGGCAGGGCACAGTTCACACTGTCCATCTTGATCATGGACCGGCCCTCGTCCCTCAACAGCGATGTATATGCCAGAAGATCCTTCACATTGCCAGGATATATCCTGATCGATCCTGGATTTTTGCCAGAGAGAAGGGGGTACGTGAACCCAGAGCCATACTCATACTTATCCTTCTCGGCCGGACTGTCGGGCCGTATCCACTTCCTCTTCCTCCTTCGAGGGTGATCTTTCCTATCAGGGAAAGGGGTCGCTAGGGGAGGTAACGGTGGGAGGTCTGCCTCTTCTTCCCCTACCTCCTCCGCGGTCCCTTCGACCTCACCATGGTCACTACCACTCTCAGTCCATTGCTCAGACTCCTCCTGATCACCGCCCTCCTCGACCTGCTCCTCTTCTTTCCGACCTCCTTCTCCGGATTCATTCTCCTCCTCCACAAACTCCTCTCCCTCAGGATCCCTTTCTTCATGCTCCTCCTCTACAAGCTCCTTTTCTGGCCTACGGGATTGCAGGGGCTCTACAATGAAGGCTATGTCACCCTCGCCATCTGTTCTGATAGAACATCCTCCTTTATCGAGTGGATGTCTCCCGATGAAAAAGATATTGAAGACGAATGAACCTTCTCCTCACAATCGAGAAGGCCTCCTACTCCACGGTCTCGACGCCCCCTTGCTTTTCCAACAAGTGAGGGGGCTCGCCTACCGACCCCCTACGCTCAGTCAAATGACCTCAGGGTCGATGCTCGGATATCACCGCGAGCCCCAAAATTATCCCCCAACAATTAGGGGCTCGCCTACCGACCCTCAACGCTCATCGAGAAGGCCTCCTACTCCACGGTCTCGACACCCCCTTGCTTTTCCAACAAGTGAGGGGCTCGCCTACCGACCCCCTATGCTCAGTCAAATGACCTCTGGGTTGACGATCGGATATCACCGCGAGCCTCAAAATTATCCCCCAACAATGAGGGGCTCGCCTGCCGACCCTCGATGCTCATCGAGAAGGCCTCCTACTCCACGGTCTCGATGCCCCCTTGCTTTTCCAATAAGTGAGGGGGCTCGCCTACCGACCCCCTACGCTCAGTCAACTGACCTCTGGGTCGACGCTCGGATATCACCGCGAGCCCCATAATTATCCCCCAACAATTAGGGGCTCGCCTGTTGACTCTCGACACTCGTCGAGAAGGCCTCCTACTCCACGGTCTTGATGCCCCCTTGCTTTTCCAACAAGTGAGGGGGCTCGCCTACCGACCCCCTACGCCCAGTCTATTGACCTCTGGGTCGACGTTCGGATATCACCGCGAGCCCCATAATTATCCCTCAACAATTAGGGGCTTGCCTGCTGACTCTCAACGCTCGTCGAGAAGGCCTCCTACTCCACGGTCTTGATGCCCCCTTGCTTTTCCAACAAGTGAGGGGCTCGCCTAACAACCCCCTATGCCCAGTCAAATGACCTCTGGGTGGAACGCTCGGATATCACCGTGAGCCCCAAAATTATCCCCCAACAATTAGGGGCTCGCCTGCCAACCCTCGATGCTCGTCGAGAAGGCCTCCTACTCCACGGTCTCGATGCCCCCTTGCTTTTCCAACAAGTGAAGGGCTCGCCTAACGACCCCCTAAGCTCAGTCAAATAACCTCTGGGTCGACGCTCAGATATCACCGCAAGGCCCAAAATTATCCCCCAACAATGAGGGGCTCGCCTGCCGACCCTCAACGCTCGTCGAGAAGGCCTCCTACTCCACGGTCTCAATGCCCCCTTGCTTTTCCAACAAGTGAGGGTGCTAGCCTACCGACCCCCTACGCTCAGTCAACTGACCTCTGGGTCGATGCTCGGATATCACCGCGAGCCCCAAAATTATCCCCCAACAATTAGGGGCTCGCCTGCCGACTCTCGACGCTCGTCGAGAAGGCCTCCTACTCCACAGTCTCGACGCCATCTTGCTTTTCCAACAAGTGAGGGGGCTCGCCTACCGACCCCCTACGCTGAGTCGAATGACCTCTAGGTCGACGCTCGGATATCACCGCGAGCCCCAAACTATTCTCCAAACAGCGAGGGGCTCGCCTGCCGACCCTAAAGGCTTGGCAAGAAGAACTCTTACTCCACGGGTCTCAACGCACCCCTTTGCTTTTCCAACCAGTAAGGGGGGCTCGTCCACCGACCCTTGATGCTCGGTGCTTCCCAGCTCCGATGACCCACATGAATGCAAGAGGCGATCCCTTCATTCTACCCCACCGACCTCTTCTGGAAGATACAGATCTCATTCTTCACCGTACACACCACCCCGCTCTTCCTACAGAGGCAAAAACCCACTTCTACATGGCTGGATCACCCAGCCCCCCCAGGAGTGGGGGGCTCCTGATATGGGTCAGATGATGTGGCCCCTCCTGGGCCACAGAATCCCCTCAAAAGGCATTCATCCCCGATCATCAGATCTGCCACGTCAGCCCTAAACTACCTGGGCTTCCGCCACGTCAGGCCCACGGGCGACTGGGTCCAGACCTGGCCCTTAACGGGTCCAGACCCGGTTGGCACTACTTATAAATACTAGGCCCTCTACCCCTCCAAAAGGTAATCAATCTTTCCCTTCTCAAAAAATCCTAGTTACTGTTACCCCTCAATGAATGACTAGACCGTCGGAGGGCCTACCATCGGGATCAACCCCGGTGTTCCTAGGCCGAGTGCAGGTACACGAGACTTTCGGATCCAAGCCTTCAGATCCGAGCCGAGCATCTGGCCTCCACCTCACTCTCGCCTACTCCCGAGTCGTCCCCCCGGCTGAGGGTCGGGCGTACCGTCAATACCGAAGCTTCCACAAAAAACAAAAATTGAGAAGAACTCACACCTGGTGCAGCCACCCCCCAAAAACAAATCGCATCACTTATATTGTATTATTTACAGTGTTTTTCATATATTGCATCGTTCAGAAGACGTGCCGTAGACACGTGTCAACGGGTAAACCTAGTTCATATATAAGCTTAAAATTTCACTGTTGATTTTTCCATGGGCTTTTGCTTCTAAAAGCTTTCATACTCTTCTCACTTGCTCTTGAATTTCTAGCACTTAGATTCCATATTATTTGCTTGATTAGCTTTTAGAACCTCAAATTGTATTTTTTTACTTTTTATTGTAATCTTGAGCTTTAATTTGTTCTCAATTGTTAGAGAATTTTTCTTTGTTCTAATTAAACTTGAAATATAGGGTTCATGATTGTAGAGGTGACATCCTACTTATATGTAGGTAGAAATTAACAAAGAAGATGTGCAAGGTCCTACAAGTGGTCAAATTCCTGTTTTAGGTGTGGTTTGAAGTCATTAACAAGAAGAACAAGTTGTAAAGATTATGTCTTTTACTTCTAGTTTGGTCAAGGCAATTCTAGTGAAAGTCTAAGGTCTGGAGGTTGTCAGGGGTAGAGGGGTGAAGCAAGAAAGTGTTGCTTCTTATTTTGGTGTGAGAGCAAACAGATAGTATGTTTATATTTTGAAAGAAACTACTAAAGATATGATCTTTGATCGTCACTGTGAGAAGTGGTTAGAACTCTTGAGATTGAATCTGGATCATTGAAAGAGCACCTAGATCATGATCTGACAATTGCTGATGCGACCAATAGACCTGCAAAAAAGCCTGAAACACTAGGATTGGCCTCAGCGACAGACCCTCCGAAGCTCATGGCAGAACCAAAGAGAGGAAGAGAGTTTGAGAGTACAAAAGATTGATTACCCTCTGATTGGGGGGAGGGTGGGTTACTTATAGGCCTGAGAATCAGTATAAGTAACCCCCCCCCTCAAGTGACAGAATTGGTTACTCTCTTGTTCGGGATAAGAGTTCTGACTTATAGCTCTAATGTGTTGGGTGTTGCTCTTAGTAGGCCTAATCACCTTTGATGACCTTGAATACGGTCCATGTCTTATTAGTGAGTCTAAAGAAGGTCTAGACCTGTTAGGGATGCCCATTACTATTAATTTGTCTTTAGAAGCTTTAAGATTTTTGCAGGAATCATACGACCATGATTTGCTGAGATTTTACCATAACATAAGCCTCCCACTCTCGGAGGATGATTTTCTCGGCTTTCGAGGAGTAGTTTTCCTTCAGAGTTCTGGAGTGCTAGCTTGACTTTCAGGGGCGATTGAAGATACCTGGAACTTGTTTGAAGCTTCTTGAGGTAGTGAATATTTTCTTGAACTTTTTTAAAATTTTCTGGAGTTTTCCAAAAAAATTTCAAATTGCTAAAAACTTTAATGATGTTTCCCGAATAATAATTGTTTTTTTTAATTTTAATTATTTTTTCCAATTTTAAATTTTTTTTGGAATTTTTTAATTATTTTTCCAAATTTAATAATTAATTTTTTGAATTTTAAAATTAAGTTTCTGAATTTTAAATTATTTTGGGATTTTTTAATGTTTTATTGAACTGGTGCGATTTTTAGAGTGATTTGGATCGTCCATCGTGTTTTGCTCTCCCACTCAATGGAATAAGGGGCCAGGATGAAGCAGCGACGTGGTGCAATCCTCGACCTTGATCAAGCACATGCTCGTGTATCGGGGTGATCAGACGACTGAGAAGCGGAGCGAGGGAGGAGCTGTGATGAAGCAGAAGCATTGCAAAATCTCATGCATTGATTATGCGCGTGCTCGCGTATCTGGATGATCGGATGGCGGAGAAGCGAAGCGAAGGAGGAGCTATGATGAAGCGGCGACATGGCAAAATCAATCATGCGCATGCTTGCGTATCTGGATGATCGGACGGTTGAAAATCGTGCGAAGGTGGTGTTTGGTCACCCGACGAATTTGGGCAACCAAGGAAGTGGATCCGGGTTCGGGTTGCATGTTTCGGGTCGACTCGCTCCATTCGCGCCCACTTGCACTCATCTTGGAATGATCGGAAGGCAATGGAAGCATCGCAAACACCCCCTAGTTTGAATGACAACCTCGGCGACCTAGGGTTTGGAAGTTGCAGCGATCTTCTATTGTTTTCATCAACCTACTCGTCCTCGTCGACCTACAGCTTGTCGACCAACCTGAGCGTCGACCAAGGGCTTCTTCGTTGACCATCGTGTGTGTCGACCAAGTCTTCAAGTCCCCCCGCCGAGTTACTTCTTCGTCGGGCTAAGGTTTTGGCAACCAACCAACTTTGGCGACCACATCTCCTTCTTCGTTGACCAAAATCTCCTCGTCAACCAATGTGTGCATCGACCAAGTCTTCAATCTTCCGTCGACCAATAGCTTGTCATCGACCAACACCTCGTCGACCATCCTAAACGTCAATCAAGAGCTTCTTTGTCGACCAAGTCTTCAAGTCCTCCGTCGACCAACATCATGTCTTCGACCAAGTTTTGACATTGACCTAGGGTTCGGTCGACCTAGGGTTTGGCTGACCAAGTGTTTGTCATCTTGTATTTTTGCTGTTGACCTAGGGTTTGGGCAACCTAGGGTTTTGGTCGACCAAGGGCTTTTCAACCAAGTTTTTGCTTCGTCGACCGAGTGTTGTGTTGTTCACTTGCTTTGTTGATCAAGCATCTCATCGTTTGCTTCATTGAGCCACTCTTTTATCGACCAAGAGTTGTGTTGTTCACTTGTTTTGTCGATCAAGTATCTCGTTGTTTGCTTTGTTGAACCGTTCTTTCGTCGACCAAGCATTGTGTTATTCACTTATTTTGTCAATCAAGTGTACCGTCGTTTACTTCGTTGAACCATTCTTTCGTTGATCAAGCATTGCATTGTTCACTTGTTTTGTCGATCAAGTGTCTTGTTGGACGAGCGTTCTGTTGATTTGGGTACTTAGTATTTCCACTGTTGGATCTTGTAGGTGACTCTGATGCGACCACTTGGCAATTTGGTCTTGAAGGGCCTATAAATAGGACCCAACCCCGCCCGTCTCTCACACATTGGCTCATTTGCTTCTTCCACTTTCTCTCTCTAGAAATTTCTTTAAGAGCTTCTCTCTTGCTCTTGTGGTGGTTCGCCTAGCGGTATTGGAAGTTTGCTTGGCTGTTTGACGGTGGTGCTTGTGGTCTTTACTTCTTGGGAGTTTTTCAGAGCTTGGTCAGGTAACTTATTGCAATTATTATAAATAATGTCTAGCATTTCGTCGAGCAACTCCTCTTCTATTCCGGGCTGTTTAGAGGTAGACGAGGATGTAGAGTCTAACCATTTTACTAAAGAGGAGAAGGGTAAGGGTGTGGCTAGACATTCCACTATAGCGAAGTCGGTTGTTGCTCCGATGGGAGATTTTAGGGGTGCACTTGAGACACCGTTGTTCCTTGTTCATGGGTTGATTAGAGAGTACCCCAAAGTGGATCGGGATTTTCATTAGAACGGTATGGATTATGCTATGCCAGACCCAGTTCACACTACTGAGGCCGACTTTGTCAGCATGATCCTCTCGGGAGAGGAGATTGCCATGATTAGGACGGCATTTGGGATCTCATCTGAGTACATGTTACTCTTGCCGGGTCCCAAAGTAAGGGCGTGCTACGGGATGTCTAGCGAGTATTTTATTTTCCAATGAGATGCCTTCCATGCCGAGCTTCATCTGCCTCTTCACCCCTTTACTAGAGAGGTCCTGAGTTGGTATAGGCTAAGTCCGATACAGCTTATGCCGAATGTGTGGAGGCATGTGGAGGGATTCGTCCTACTGTGTTGTAGACTTGTAGCCGAGCCGAGTCTAACTGTTTTTAGACAACACTTTAAGATTGCCCAGTTAAACAAGAGAAAGGTGATGTGGTATCTTTGCCCTCATAGTAACCAGGGAATGATCGATGTTCCTAACTTGATCAAGTGTTGGAGGGAGAAGTTCTTCATCGTCCGTAGCCCTAAACCTTGGGGAATTCCCACGACATGGAGTAGGAATGTTCCGATTCTACTGAAGGTAGAGCTGGCATTGACAGAGGCGGAGAAGAGTTTCTGTGATGCTCTTCTCACACAGGAGATGTTAGCATGACTAGATATAACCGAAGAAGTTCTCTTCATGGGTGGTCTCAGCCTGGTGGGCCCTAGTATGATTTACCGCTTTCATTTTCTTTCATACTTGCAGTACATAGTTGATGTTCTTGTTATTTACATTACTTTGCATTGTGAGTTCTCATTCATTTGTGCTTCTTTTTGCAGAAAAAGCAGTAATGGATTTTGATGACCTAATTGCCAATTGGGAGACTCTTTGTAAGAAAAGGGCCGACGAGCCAAAGAAGCGTAAAAGGATGGCGAGTCACACTCCTACTCCGACGGTGTCGAAGAGTCCCTCTACTCCGGCCCCGACCGTTCCCCGGAGATGCCTTTGGGGGCATCGTTTGGCATTGTTGCAGGGGGTTCTTCCTTGGCGGCTATTGTAGCGAGTGTTGCGCATCCCCCTGATCGCCATGGCCGCGATGATTCTCAGTGATGAACGTGGGATGGTCCATGTTCCCAGTTGGATCGTGAAGCAACAAGAGAGCTTTCTTGGTAATTCGGTCGCTTGTATGGATGGGATTCACCAACTCCAGACTTCGACTGATCAGAAAAGGTTAAAGATGGAACCACCTGAGAGATCCATCCTGGAGATTGCTTGGGCGTAAATGACGATATGTCTAGTATTTTCGAAATGTAACTTTCATATTTCTCTTTATAGTTTTCCTTTCTTATCCTAGATGACTTGTCACTTTGGCCACTTGGTCAACTTCTATGTTGCCGAGGAGAAGGAGTTGAGTGCGCAGGTCTCCCATGCTGAGAGGAAGAAGAAATAGGTCGTCAAGGGGCTCAAGGCAGAGTTGGAGGTGACAAAGAAGAAGAGGGAGGATTTATAGCAGAAGCTGGAGGCATCAGAGGAAAGAGAAGAAGAGTCGCGCTAGAAGTTTGAGACGTCGGAGAAGAGGGTTGTCGACGTTGAGTCGGAGTCAGAGAAGGCGAAGGCCGTGGCGGACTTGGTGGTGAAGGCAGCGGAGGCCAAGGTGGAGGCTGGGGCCAAGGCTAGACTGCAGAACGTGATCGACATGTTTTATGCCCGGGCTATCTCACATGTGGCTGACCGTGTTCCTGGCTTCACCGGGAAGGAGTCCCATGTGATGCTCAATTCTAGAGAAGCTCCCATGGAGGATGGAGATAGGGAGGATGGTGATGGGAATGGCACTACTATGGTGGGCGTGAAGAGTGGTTCTGGAAAGAAGGGTAAGGGAGAGGAGGCGGCTGGGGGCTCCTTGCTTGTAGTCACATTGAGGCAGGTGGACCCCTGATTCCTCCTTCGCGCTTTAGTTGCTCTCGCTTTTGATTTTTGTATGATGAACTGGCCACTGCATCCTTGTATCTTCTCTTTTAGTTGATGAAAATATTTTCTTGCTTATCAATACTTATGTATCATTTTGGAATACTTGGAGTTATTCTAATTGAGATATCTTGTTGTTTATCTCTTTGTGATTATATTCTCTGCTATGTCGACGTTGAGATAACTCTTTGGTCCTTCTCGTTGGCAAATAGTTGCGTGTGCCAAGGGAGATCCCCGAGGTGGCGAGGTTGAGCAACTTTACAACTGGATACATGTAACAGAATTACATCTCAATCGTTTGTGCGGCCATTCATATGACGACTGGTTGGAGATGTTTTGTCTCAAGGCAGTGTTAATTGTGTAATGCCCCGATTTTTCATTTGTGAAAAATTATTTCATTTTGTACGTAGTGTGCACGTGCAATATTTTTGGTTGAATTAAATGTTATGATTATTTTCATTATGATGAGTATAGATTTTTTTTAAATATGTGCTTATAATTATTTTTATAAGGCCTTCTTTCAATTAGACAAAAAGCCTTTTTTTTTAAAAAGCCCAAAGTTAATTTAATTTATTATTTTTATAATAATTACTTTGGCCCATAAACTAAATCCCATGAGTCAATTTATTTTTAAATACAACTTGTCATGTAGGATACAATTTGGAGATTATTTTTATACAAAATAAAATGAACAAATTTTGGAGACCAAGTTGCATGCACGTGCGTTGCACGTACACGTGCAATATGCACATTTCTATGCATGGCCGGGATTGCTTCTTTTGGAGGGAAACCAAAATTTGAGTAGGATCATGGTGTGGTGGTTACTTGATTATGGGTGGTTAGTATAACTCCTCCTTAAATCTTAGCCATTTGTTCCTGACTCCTACTTCAATCTTAGCCATCCATTCTCCTTGATTTTTAGTATAAATACCCCCCCCCCCTGGCTAGTTATTCTTGTACTAAATAATTCCTCCAAATCTATAGTCTAAAATACAATTATCTAGTAGTTAGTAAGTGAGTAAAAGATTGAGAAGTTGTGTGGGATTTGTGCTTGCATCATCCAAGAAGAGGGAGGCCGGCTTTCAAAGAGGGGCTCACGGTTTGGCATTGGGGAGTGCTCGGGTGTGGCTTGTGCGCGCGTGTACAAGGAGGAGGAGCATTCGTTTGCAAGGACATTCGTTTAGGGGGTCGCAAATTGTACTTTTCTTCAATAAGGTGGGTAAATTTTCTATATTTCTAAGTAGGAATACATGCTAGATTGGAATGGAAAAATGATGCATGAAAAAGATTAATAAGCGTACACATTTAATTGGAGATTTGAGCTATAAATTAAGTGGAATGTGGGTGTGCAATTGTATGTGATTTGATTAGTAAAAATCTAAGTTTTTTGTGAATTAATTATAACCATGGATTGTTAAAGAACGTTTCATTATCTACATCACAAATTATATACACAAAGTTAATAGATTGACAATGCTACTTCATGTGATTAAATGGATCTTTGTGTTATATGGAAATAAATGAATTAAGATATAGATTTGTATGTGTGGTAAAAGATTAAAAATAGAAAATTAATGTGTAGTTTGCTAATAAAGAGATTAGTGGCGTTAATTGTTGAGAAATGTCGAAAAAGAAGAAATGTGGTAGTGATAGTTCACAATTCAAATTAATTGTATGAAAAATATGTTTTGATTATTGAAAAAATTATTTTTATTGTACTGGAATATAACTTATGATGATATTAGTCAATCTGGAATTTTACAGTAATTTTTTTAAAACGAAATGAAATGAGGACTTGTTGAATATCGAATTGTTTTAATAACAAAGAGAATTGTATTAAAAAGAATTTGAGTTGTACTTTGACAACCTGAGCACGTAGCTCAAGTGGTTAGAGCGTGCGGTTGGGTTCTCACAAGTCACTGGTTCGACTTTTGAGAGTTCTCTTTTATACCGTTGAGCACAAGTGACCACATGGTCAGAGCGTGCGGTTGGGTTTCCTGTGGTGCTGGGTTCGAATCTTGGCTTCGGCAAGATTTAAAAACTTATTTTTTTGAGTGTTTTAGTGATCGAAAAATTATGAGAAAAATATGATTATTCTTCTAAAAATATGTAGGACTTATGAAAAATAATTTGGGAATCATTTGCATGAAATAAAACATGATTTGAGAATAAAATGTGTAAATAGAACTATGGTTCTATATTTATATTTTTGTGAAATTATATCTTGCAAAAAGAGTTTGAAATGAAGGATTCGAAGATTAATATAGTAAAAGAAAGAAATTTTATTGTGTGATGGATGTGAATTATTCTCATTTGAGAATAGTGTGAAAAATATGAAATGTGAATATTCGTTAGTAATGTGAATTTCAATGTGAAATTAATAATTGATGAAGTATGTAAATTCCATGTATGATTATGGACTATTGAATAATTCAGAGATCATGCTACTAAAAAGAAATCTGTTTGATTATGAATATGAATGTATGAGTTAGAAATGCTCAATTTAGAAATTGTGAATTGGAATTGAAACAAAAGAGTAGCTAAGTCTCCCCCGGCATTTGGAAAAAAATGAAATATTGAAATGAAAGACCAAGGTTGGTCATGTTTGAATAAATGAATAAGTCCGGTTTAGTGGAGAGGCTAACTCTAGAGCTTTGATTTTTGTTCATGATTTTGATAAAAACTAAGGATTAGTACATAGTGGAGACGTGATGAAAGTATGATAAAAACACGAGTATGAGGGCCATCGGATTGGCGGTGTGAGAGTGATCCACAGGCTGCCTGCTTGATGCGTCAAGACATGGCGTGGGCACTACTCCAGAATTATCGTCCCGGTGGCGACGCTTGTGGGATGTTTGGTGACTGCAAGAGGATTGTGTGCCATGAAGTGAGGTTGAATTGTCCATAGGTTGCCTGCTCGATGCGTCGTGTCAGTGCGTGGGATTCCTTGCTGTACACGAGCTTGTACTCATAGATCATCTAAGATACCTACCGTAATTACAGTAGTAGATTAAGTCATAACGAGGGATTGAACCCTACAAAGATGAAGAACGATTAAGGGCTTGCCCTCGGACCTATGTAGTATGGGATGCATAGAATCCGAACAAGTGCGCATTAGTGTCATGTAATATAAATAAATGCATTAAGGACTAAGTGCACAATCACAACACGACATCAATAGGGTAGTCCCTTTAGTTTGATATGTGATAAGTTTGTGTTTGCTAAATATAGAAAATAAGTTATACTATTTTCGGCATAGAGAGGATGGCCGTGTATAATGTTCGTCGGTTGAATAAACTGACGTACCCACAGTCTTATATGCAGGTAAGTGACATGATAAAGATTAAAGAGGAACGGATGCTTAAAGATTATTCAATGTTATTGTACATTTATCTAATCGTTGTAAATTTTACTTCCGCTGTGCAATGTAAAGTGTAATGTTTTATGTAAACTCTGATGTAAAGTGAAAAGTTCAAATTTCCTTGTAAAATTGTACTAAAGGAAGTGGAAAGATCCTGTAGAACATCTCGAATTCAGTGTATTTTGGGATTCGGGGCGTTACAAATTGAGAGGGACTGTGAGCTCATTCTTTTGTGTGTTGATCGTCTCGTTGGCATGACCTTGCCCCCTAAGGTGATGAAGAACAGTATTGGAAAGTGTGCTCCTTTTAGGGAGATGCTTGTTGAGAAGGATCTGTACGTATATCGTCTCTAAGTGAAGCTTGGGGGACTGCGCACGACCGGCACCTCACGTACTATTGTTGTTGGAGCGGGAGCGACAGTTGGTAGAATGGGACCGATGGTTGGAGGAGCAACATTTGGTGGAGCAGGACCGACTATTGGAGGAGTGATCTCGATCGCACGGGTGGCCCCTCATTACACTGGTGATGCTCAGAGCTGGATGGCCATGTTATCAAGTTTGGTTTCTACCCGAGGAGGGTCGCACGTGTCGGGTTACAGCCTCCAGACTCTGTCCGCAGGGTTGGAGCTTCCTACCAAGAGTTCAAGCGGCCTAGGATAGGTGGTGTCTGGCAGAAGGCCTGCGAGGAGTACTATGTCCCTTAGGAGGAACATCCCTCGCCCGCGCTTCCGGAAGGACTGCTTGTAGATCAACTTGGAGGACCGCTATATCGCTCAGCATTTTATCGAACCTTTGTACTGATGCTTATACCTGAAGTGTGGACTCATTGTAATTCAACAGTTGTAATAATGCTTGTAGTTTTGTGCTTGTAAACTTTGGTAGCGATATTAGGACCAAGGCATAGATCCATTATAATTCAGCTGTTGTAAAGAAACTTGTTATTTTTTCCCAGTAAATTTGTAAATGCAACTCTAGGACGGAGTTTGGATGAAGAGCTTGATGTTTTGTACCCAACAAGTTTGTAGTGACAACTCTATGACGGAGTTGAACGTTGATCTCATTGTATAAAGTTAATGAGTTGTCTAGGGGTACTTGAGGTGAGAGTGAGGGATTGAAGTTGGTGTATGGAATTAACGATTTGTTTGATAGAGTTCAAGTGAAGAGTAAGACATTGAACTTGTTATATCGAGTTAACGAGTTGTTGACAGAGCTCGAGTGAAGAGCAGGGCATTGAACTCATTGTATGGAGTGAACAAGTTGTTGACGGAGCTCGAGCAAAGAGCAGGGCATTGAACTCATTGTATGGAGTTAACGAGTTATTGACGGAGCTTGAGCAATGTGCAGAGCACTGAACTCATGGCTTGGGGTTGATGAGTTGGGGGTGTTCGGAGTTTTCTTAATATTGAAGTGAAGTCATTTGCGTTTGTTCAGTGTTGAAGTAATTTCGTACTTATTTCGGGTGACAAGTAGTCATGTACACTGAATGCGGTCCTTGGGATGTCGAGCTTGCTTTCCTTTGCAAAAAGTTGTGCTTGACAGAGTTGAGACTTGTCCGTTTTGTGCTTAGCTAGTTGTAGAAGCAACTGTAGAACGGAGTTGGGCTCCTAACTTTTTGTATGGGTCCTCCAACAAATAGTAAGAGTCATCTCGAGTGGCGAGTTGAGCTCCAAACTTGCTTGTTTGTAGGTTTGCTGGGGCAACTGTAATCCACGATTTTGGACCCCTAATCCATCTTTAAAAATTTTAACAAGTTTCATGAACAGATCGAATGGCGAGTTGAGCTCTAAACTTGCGTAACTACAAGTTTCTAAAGCAACTCTAAGCTATGGGTATGGATTCCGAACTTGTTGTTTAGGGGTTTAATAGGTTGCAGGAGCAGATCGAATGGCGAGGTGAGCTATAAACTTTATTTGGTGTAAATTGCTAGAGCAACTCTGAGCCATGTGTATGGACCCCGAACTTCTTGTTGGAGGTTTTAACAAGTTGCATGAGCATATCAAATTGTGAGTTGAGCTCTGAACTTGCTTTATTGCAAATTGCGAGAGCAACTCCGAGCCATGAGTATGGACTGCAAACTCGTCTTATAAGAAGCTTCTAATGAGTTTTTGTGCCATTTTTAGGAGTAAACTTGGCATTTAACTCATTGTTTGCATCCAGAGAATTATACAAGATCTTTAAAAAAATAATTGGCAAATTTTTATTGGTAAAAAAACTCAGTGGCTACTCTAGTGGCTGGCTTTATTTACATGCAGTGACCGGTAGGGGGAACGGCCCATATTAAAAGATATTGAAAATGTATAAAGGAGGAAGGTGTCAAGCGCCTTTGTTAATTCATGAGGTGTTCCACGTTCCAAGTCTCTGCTGATATCTCCTTGCCCCCGGGTCATCGAGTTGATGAGCCAGTAGGCGAACAACTTGGTAGACCTTATCTGGAATATCATGTTTTGGAGCGAACCTCCTCTTATTTTGCAGAGACAATGGAAGATCTTCACGTTGGTCTATGCGTTTAGGCAGGACTACTTCTTTCCGTTGAATGAGCCGAGTGGCTGCAGGCGGAGGATTCAAGTCCATTACTGTCACACCCCGCTTCCCAAAAACACGAAATACGAGCACGTGACGAAGCCCAACGAATGATTTTAACATCATCCATAAGCTGTAGGATCGACTCAGCATCACAATAAGAATATAACAAGTATCCACAACCACGCATGCATGAATAATTTATTAAGTAACAGGAAACAATTGAAACAAATAATAATATCCCAAATAGTTTTCAAGTCTGGAACAAAGATAAAACTCGAAACCTAAGCCCGTTACAAGTTTTAAGTAGTAAGAAATAAATAACTCAAAGGAAATAAATAATTTAAGCATGTCTTTTCTCTATTTGAAGCCTAAAATCTCTGCTCACCAATTCCAACAGGTAACACGTCTCCAACGTCTGTTTAATAATTGTAAAAAGGAAAAAAATAGAGAAAACAAGATAACACCCTTACTGCAAGTTAGGGCCACAAATTGTTAAAACAAGTACAAGAAATATGGGACAAGATTTGGAATCAAGAATATAATAGGGATGCAACAAGTAGTGGAAATTCAAGAACTAGTTAGCAAGAAAGACAACTCAAGTGACCAGGTTGGGTAACAAATACTAATAGTAGATCAAGTGGCTAGTGAACATGTAATGGTATCATGCATCAAGTGACAAGTATCAAGTACAAGTGTCAAGTAACGAGTCTCAAGTCTAGTGTCAAGTTGTCAAGTACAAGTGTCAAGTTGTCAAGTCTCATGTATCATGTAATCAAGTATCAAGTAAGCATGTATCATGTTCAAGTCTTGTAGTTATTACTATCTAGGTAGCACTTCATGCATCCATACTTTACTACATGGTTGCTACAGCTAATGCAATTTCGTTTAGGCTTAGTAATGAATTTTATAGGGCGGTATACTCAGGTCATGTAGGACAATACGAGCATGTGATCAACCATGGACTCTAGAGGTGGCCTCCGTCACCCATGACGTGGCACTTAGTTCTACGTGGCACTTAGTTTCATGTGGTTATAAATACATATCATGTAATCATATAATGGGCTCTAGAGGTGGCCCCTTTAGGCTCTAGAGGTGGCCCCCGTCACCCATGACGTGGCACTTAGTTCTACGTGGCACTTAGTTCCATTTAACGTAAAATCATGGGAAACACGGGCCTCCTTCCGAGTACACTTACCTATATTGTCCACTACTTTGGTCTTTCCTTTAAACCCCGGTTTGTTATTTATTATTATCATCAAGCAAGCATGAAAGTGTGCGAAACAAGTCAAGTAAATATAATCATGAACATGGAACAAGTCTAGGCTAGATAGGATATAAGTTCGAGGGTCAAAATAAATCAAAGTATCAAGAACAACGAAAATCTCAAATCTGGACAGCATGACGTTGCTGTACCAAAACTGCAATTTTTGTTGCTACAAGATAGAAAATGTGGATCCGTCAGAAGGTCTAAAAAACTAGACTCCTGCCCGATTCCAACGCATAAAATTAAGGTACATAAAAGTTGTGGTAACATGTGTCAAAACAGCAAACTATACAGCATTTGTGTTCAGCCAGAATTTGTGAATCTGAGTTTATACATGTGAAACAGGGTTGAAACTTCATTAATTAATTCTGAGAAAATTTAAGAATGTTCTCTAGGGTGTCCAGCAAAAGCATGCAAAATTTCAAGTCAATCACTTACTGGTAGCATAATTAAAATAATTTGTAAACTAAAGAGGCGCAACAGTTTTTGAGAATCTGCGACTACCGATACAGTAGCAGTAAAACTGCGATATCTCCTAGACCGTAACTCGGAATTCAAAAATTTTGGATGCTATTGACAACTAGACATTTGGGGCTACATTTCATATTCAGTGCTCAAGTTCAGATTTTGGTTTTATAGGGGTCGAAACTGCAAGTAAAGACAAAAAACAGCAGCAGGTGTGAATTTCTTTTATATATAAGTTGCATGATCAATGACCAATATGAGTCTAGATTAGCATGTGATATAAAATGGATGTAGTGGGCATCAAATCAGCAAGTAACATCTATTTCTCAACTCAAAGGAATGTAAGATCATCATGTACATGATACAGCACACATCTACAAGTCTAGAGTTTCTTAGTTTCATGTGTTCAAGTGACTAGGGGATAAAATGAGTCCAAGTAGTTTGTATAATATATCAATAAAGGGTTGTGACTCTTGAGGTCATGGGATCGATGATGAATAATTCAAGATCAACAAATGATAAGACAAGAAGGAGTCACGACTACAACCTATTTGCAGTATTTTCATTTAAACACTTGTACTAGAACAAAAATTTGTACAAGAAGAATACTTGCCTTTAAGACGACAATGAATCTGATGGGTAACGGGAACGGATACCGACACGGATCTTGATGAGATGCTCAAGATCAAGATGAAGATCAAGCAAATCCAACGGTCGAGATCAAAAATAAAACATAAAATATATCAGAATTAGAAGAGTGTCAAAAGAGTAAATATACCATGATTGACAATTGATGAATGAGAACAAAAGGTAGATCAAATGTTTAACTCACCAAGTTGAAGTCGAACGAGACGATCAAGGGATGAGATCAAGTGTGATCGGTCGATCGGACGGTTGAGATCGAAGATCAAGATCAAGATGATGATCACGATTGCGTTGATCAAAAAAGATCCAACGGTCGAGATCAAGATCTTGATGATGATGGAGATGATGATCACGATCGCGTTGATCAACGATCGGATGGCCTAGATCCAATGGCTTGGTGATGATCAAAAGGAGGATCGGACGGCTAGAATCGATCAATCAAGATCAAGATCACGAGATCATGATCGCGATCACGATGGTGATCGGACAGCTCACAATCACCATGATTGAAACCCAACACAACCAGCAAAGCTTGGCGGCGGCACACGGCGGCTAGGGGATGTCGGCACTGTGCTGGACGGCGGGCGGCAGGGAGACAGGCGGGGGGCGACAACGACGACGACTATTGCGGCTGCTGTTCTGTCAACGGGGGAGAGGCAACACAGGGAAGCTGCGCTGCTGGCTGTCGACTGGTGGAGTCGCAGGGTGGCGCGATGGCGGCGCGTCGAGGTCTGCTATCGACGAGGAGGGGGGTGCTGCCTGAGTTGCGGTGCCGTGCTGCTCTGCAGCGCGTCGAGAGGAAGGAGGAGCACGTGGCTGAGGTCAGGAGGAGGTTAGGGTGGCTGTTGTTGCCGCGGTGCCGGAGGAAGGATCGAGACGATGGGTTCTGAGAGAGATAGAGCGGGATGAAGAAGGGGAGATGAGAAGTCGGGAGGGAAGGAGGGGAGTAAGGAGTTGGCGGCTGGGGTATAACAATAGGGGAGTAGGGTTAGGTTTAGGAGTTTAAATAGAATGGGTTATTGGGTATTAGGGTGTATATGTTAATGGGTATTAGGTTTATAGGGTATTAATGGGTTAATGGGTATCCAATAGGTTTTTAAAATCCACTAAGAAAATCATAGGGTTTTAGATAATAAGAAATCAATAATAATACCATGGTATAAATAAATCAAATAGTATACAAAATTCAATAAGAAAAATAAAGTAACTAATATGATATGATTTATGAAATAATGTAATTTACATTACAATATAGAATTTATTTAAACAACTACAAATATAATTTATAAATATAACTAGATTGATAATAACAGTAATAATAATAATAATAACCTTAATATAAAAATCGTTTGAAGATAACAATAAATACAATTAATGAAAAGAAAAGGATTTTAAAAGGAGATACAAAATATTTTTGAAATAAAACGAATTTAAGAAAGCGAAAAATGTTTATAAGGAACCTAACTCAAATTACACACAGAAAATACAGATTTGGGGAAACAGAGGTTACAATTACTGTATTCTGACGAGGATAAATTTGGACTTGATGGAAGATGGCTTGATTGGTTTGGAAGCTCTTGGCAGGATGCTAGGGCCTTGGTGGGAGATGGCTTGACAGGATTGTCTGGGGCCTTGGTGGGAGATGGCTTGACAGGTCTGGAAGTGCTTGGCAGGATTTTCTAGGGCGGTAGCTTCAACCTCGTTTACAAGCTCTGAGTTATTGTGACTCCTTTCTGGCAGTAGTTCGATGGCATCAAGTGGACGAACCTAGGCCCCCATTGTGTTGGTGTAGCATGCTCGTGTTGCCTTTTGGTTTCCTACAACTTGGCATACTCCTGCTGTTGTGGCAAATTTCATTCTCACATGGAATGCGGAGGCAACTGCATGGAAAGCAGCCTGGTCTGAACGACCAAAGCAATGTACGCAGCTGTGACATCGACTACCATAAAGTCTAGTACCTCGGTTCGAGTAGCGGGGGGTTTTCCTGCTGTCACATCGAGTGTGATGATTCCTTCAACTTGAATAGGGAAACCGGAGAACCCGTGGAGTGTATAGTCGACTGGCTTGAGCCGATCTCGGGAGAGCTTGACACCGTCGAAAGTGTCCATGAAGAGAATGTTAACAGAGTTGTCGTTGTCTACAAGGATGTGTCGCACCTCTTGATTTACCATGCAAAAACTTATAACCAATGCATCGCATCAAGGCATCCTAACGCCCTTTAGATCTTTATCTGAAAAAGACACAAAGATCCCTAGGTGCTGCCACCGAGACCTAGCAATGTAGCAGACTTTATGAGGCTATGCCCAGACAAGTTCTCAGGCACTGAAGGTCCGCTTGAAACCGAACAATGGCTTATCCGGACTGAGCCACTATTAACTACAGCACGAGTGGCAGATGCTGATCGTGTGGATGTCGTGAGCATCCAGCTGGTTGACCTCGCCCACATCTAGTGGCGAGCTGAGCTGGAATAGCTAGGGTGCCCTATCACCTGGGCCATTTTCAGAGAGAGCTTTCTCACGAAGTTCTTTACCGATGTCACCCGAAATGAAATGAAGCGTCAATTTGTCGCGTTAACTCAGGAGAGTCGGGCCGTAGATGAGTATGCTGCGGAGTTCACCCGACTGAATCATTTTGCCACTTTCATGGTGGCGAATGATGAAGATAGGGGCCGTCGTTTCTTGTTGGGCTTGGATATTGAGATTCAGGATCGCCTAGCCGCCTTGCGACTCCGATCCTATGCTGACATCCTAGAGCCTGCCAGAAGCCAGGAATAGACTAGTACGAGGAAGCGTGCTATTCAGCGTTCTGTCTTGCACCTGTGCTGCTAGATCTATTAGCCGGCCAATTCGGAGGGCAGCCCCCGCTACTGCTGCAAGGCCAATGCCTTACCCACCTGCTGCTCCGAAGAGAGATGTGATCTGTGACTATTGCCCGAAAGCCGATCACGTACGTCAAGACTACCGGTTGGCAAATCGCCAATGCTTCGCTTGTGGATCTCGTGACCATGTACTCCGGGGATGTCTACAGGCAAGAATTAGTCTAGTCGCCGGAGGGTCGATCCAGCAGAGAGCACCAGTTCGACCACCGCTCCCACCGCAGCATCAAGTCTATGGTCAGAGGTCCGCGGCTCCTGGAAGAGGGCAGGCCTACAACTTGATTACAGAGGAAGCAGAGACAGCTGAAGGCGTTGCCGCAGGTATATTGCAATTTGTTATTTTGGCATCTTCCTGCCTTTTTCCTTGCATCACTTATTTCTGCATACTTTCTTGTACATGCACAATTTCAATTATATTCTTAGACTCAACCTTAGGTATTATCTTAGTTAACTCATCCCCTGCTCATGTCTTATCTGATCCCGATGTCATCACCACTCATTTCTCTTCATTGTTTCCTGCTTCTCAATCTTTTGTGTGTTACACTTACTCTGTCCTATGTACATCCTAAGTAAATTTCGAGGACGAAATTTTGTTGTAAGGTGGGTAGGATTGTAACCCCTTGTTCCCGTTAATATGTATTTTTTTCATGTATTTTTTCGTATTTCAAATTCTTAGTATCTTGTAACTATTATTCTCAAATGATTAATGATTTTCAACCTGAATTGTAATTCATTCTATGATTTTTGGATATGATAACCAAATGTTGAATCTTTTATTTTGATTAATTATTTAAACCAATTTATTTGTTCGATTTCTTGTTACATTCTATAATTTTATTTATTCTTTTCATTTAATTATTACTTGAAGCCTAGGCCCAATATAATATTATATTATTCAACTATTTAATTTGAAGCCCAAGTCCAATTGTTTAATTATTTATCATAAGCCCAATCCTATAACTAAATTGTTTTGAGCCCATAAATCCAAACCCAGTACTTATATATATTTCTATAGGCTCAATCTTATATGATTGTATTCAACCACCATATTTACTATTCACCCGCTCACTTGATCTCACGTTCTTAACTCTTCACCTCCTATAACCCCATAACCCCCACTATCTCTCATAACTACCCATTTCTATATTATTATTATATTATATTTATTTTTATTTATAAAAACCCTTTCTCTCCCCTCCTTTGTTTCCAAAACCAAACAAAACCCCATCCTCTTCATCTTCCTCCTCCTTCCGCTGGAACCTCATTGAGCCTCCACCGCTTGCACCACCTCCGAACCCCCTCGTCATCGTCTTCCCCTCGTTTCGCCACCATCTTCATCCCTGTGCCACCTAAGCCCCCACTCATCGTCATCCTCTCCGCCTCGTCGAGCTCACACCCCCACTTCGTCTTCCTCGCTCCTCTGCAACACCATCTTCGCTCTGCCATTGCCATCAACCTCGCCTTACTTCATCTCGAACCACTGCTCCTTTCACCCTCCTCATCAAGCTTACCTTCGACTACACCACCCTGTCTCTGCTCAAGCGCCTCCATCCTCCTCCTTATCATTCTGTTGCTCCGAGTCACCCACATCCCTTCCTCATTGCTAGCACAGTCGACGAGCCCCTCGAGCCTACCACTCGCCGTGCCTCCCGCTCGCCGTCGAAGCTCCATTGCAGCCTGAGCACCCCCGTCATCTCCATCTTTGTCAAGCCACCATTGACGAACTCGGACTACCGAGCCCCCTCTTCGCCTTCCCCCTCTGTCCATCATCGACCTCTCGCTCTCTCTCCGTGCACCCCCACAACCACCGGAGAACCCTCCTAGACCCTTGTCTTCGTCTTCAAAGCCCCGAACACACCCCGTCTTCGTCTTCCCCTATTTTCGAGCGAAAACAGAGTTCACCCCCTCGTCGCAACGCCGCCAGCCTTGCCGTTGCTGTCGCTTCCCGACCGCAGTGCCGCCTCCTCACCGTGGTGTCATTGCCGTCTTCTCGAGCCCAGCCAGTCATCGCCGCTAGTCTCCCGCTCTCTCTCTCTCTTAGTCGAAGGGAAGAAGAAGCTCAGTGCAGATTCGGTGTTTGGTGTTTTGGAGAAGGGGGGATTGGTCGAATTAGCTGTTTGCTGTTCTGTGTGGTGTGGGGATTGGTTACTTTTGCTGTTTGGTGTTTGGATCGAGATTCAATGTGTGTGTGGTTGCTGTTTGTGAAGTGGAGTTACTGTTGCTGTTCTGCACGTAGTGCGCACGTGCTTGCATTTCCGTATTCGTGCTTCATTATCCGAGATGCTGATCCCGTTATTCTCTCGTTCACATCAGAATCGTCTAATCAGCCAAGCATCCTCTTGTACAACTCGTTTGTTCTCGTACAAGCTTCTTCTAAAAAATACCGCAAGTATATTCTTTGACTCTAATTCGTATTCTTTGGTCGAATTGAAATCTGTTACTATACATAATCCATCGATCCCGTATTCACATATGATCGCGAATACTTTATTGTGACTGTTGATGTGATTGTTAAGAATAGAACACCATTGATTGAGCGAAATTAGAGATGATTTACCGCGATTAATGTGACTCTTAAGAAATTCACCGAACTTAATGAGTCTTCGAATAATTAAATTTGCATAGAGATATGGCAAACTGTTTGTTGGAAATATTTTTGGTGTTGTTCGAGAGAAAGAATTAAATAATTTGGGAATTTTGGTCTACAACTTGGGAAAAATAATCTTTTTATTCATATGGAATTATAAATTGTGTGAGATAAACTAGGTGAAGTCAAAAATCCCTAGAATTGATTTTGTAATTAATAAACAATACAAATTCATAATCCGTCTCCTTAAATTAATTTAGATAGATTTTTAGATTAATTTAAATTAGTTATCTTCTTTATTAATTTTGATCTTCCAAATAGTGATTCATCTAGTAATATTGGTACTCAATAAAATAATTAGTCCATGTGGGTTCGACACTCTTTTCACTTAAATATACTACTTGTTGCAATTTTGTACACTTGCAAATATTCACATCAAGTTTTTGGCGGGGACTAGTTATTCTTTTATTGATATTGAAAATTGCTAGATTATTACTAGTTTGGATTTTTTTTTTTTTTTTTTTATTTTACCTCTTTATTTTCTTTTGACTTAATTTTACTTTTATTTATTTTTCTTATTTTATTTTGTTTAGTTTTTCTATTTTTTCAATACTTATATTTCAGGACATACAAGTACATTATCATAGCGAACAATGAAAACAGAGCTTTGAGAGATTATGCTATGCCCTCAATTTATGGAGCAACATTAAGCATAAAGAGGCCGGTTATTGAAGCTAACGATTTTGAGATTAAATCGGCGATTATTCAAATGATTCAACAGACTATTCAATTTTGGGGACTACCGCACGAGGATCCTTATGTTCACATTGCAAACTTTTGAGAAATTTGTGACACTTTCAAGCACAACGGAGTATCAGATGATGCAATCAGATTGAGACTCTTTCCTTTTTTCCTACATGATAAGGCGAAGGCTGGCTACATTATCTACCACCCGGTAGTATTACTACTTGGGAGGGACTTGCACAAAAATTTTGGCTAAGTATTTTCCGTCGGCAAAGACAGCAAATCTAAGAAATGATATTTTCACATTTACTTAATTTGAGACCGAGTCTTTGTATGATGCATGGGAGAGGTACAAAGAGTTATTAAGAAAGTGTCCTCATTATGAACTACCGAAATGGCTGCAAATTCAAATTTTCTATAATGGTTTGGAAGCTACACATCGATCTATGGTTGACGCAGCAGCTGAAGGTGCACTAATGAGCAAAACTCACGAAGCAGCCTATGAACTTTTAGGGGAGATGGAATCTAATAGTTACCAGTGGTCTTCAAAGAGAACAATGCCAAGAAAAGTGGCTGGAATTTTTGAACTTGATCATATTTCTATTTTAAATGCAAAAATTGATATTTTATCTAAAAAAAGTAGGAAATATAAATTTTAATGCAATTCAATCTAATATGATTTGTGATCTTTGTGCAGGAAATCACTCAAGTACAGATTGTCAAGTGGGGAACCCTTTTGCTCCATCAAATGCCGAACATGGAAATTTTGTGTCAAATTTTCAAATGCAAAACAATCATTATGCAAATACATACAATCCAGGATGGAGAAACTTCCCCAATTGTCTATGGAACAACGATCAAGGAGGAGCAATTAGACCACCTCAAAATTTTCCACAACAAGAAAAGCAGCCGACACTTGAAGATATGTTTATGCACTACATGCAGAAAACAGAGCAATACATACAAAAGACAGATTTGGCTATCCAAAATGTTGCAAATTCAACTTCGGCTTCTATTCACAATCTTGAGGTACAAATTAGTCAAATTTCAAATATTCTTAACGAAAGAACTGCAGGAACATTACCAAGCAACACAGTTGTCAATCCCACGGAGCATGTCAAAGAAATAACACATAGAAGCGGGAGAACAATTGAGCAGCCACAAGAAGAAATTACCGAACAAAATGTGGTTGAAAAGGGAGAAGAGTACGAACAAATGGTGAAGGAACAAACGCAGCATAAGCAAGTAACTTTTGATGTTTTTAAATCATTAAAGTTCCATCCTAAAGAACAGTCATCTTTTCAAGTAAATGAAACTGATTTAATTGTGGGCAAGAAACATAGTGTTGAAATTGAAACATTGTCAATCAAAGTATGCCCAACAAATTTAGAAACTCTTGAAACTGATAAAGAAAAAATTTCAAAGTATGTTATTTATTTGGATGCTGCACCATCTACTCATCCATTTTTTCAGCGAAAATTCAAAGATGTGGGGGAATCAAAGACATCATCATCATGGAAGAAACGACTCAAACTAGAGCTTGAACCTGATCCACACCTGAAGAGAAGAATTAGAAAAGATGTTTTGATGTTGTTGGATCTTGGCGTTACATAACCATCTCACCTCCATGTTTGGCTGAAAACTTAAAACTTAGCGCTTCTTGGGAGGCAACCCATGTTTTCTTTTACTGCATTTAGATTATCTTTTTTCATTAGATTATTTTAAATTTTAATTTTTGATTTTATTTTGTAGGATTGCACGAGTTTGAAAGTCGCCGGGCGGAGCTGTTTTATACACCTACATTGATGGCTGTTTTTGAACAGTATGGAGTCAGAATCTGGAAAAGTTCTTCAAAGAGAAATTGTAGACAATTGTCTTAGCTTTCCAGAAAGAAAAAAATCAGTCCATTTGGACATCTATAGCTCCAAATATTGCAAAAATACTGAACGCCGCGCGTGCAGAATTTTTAAGACGAATCAGGGGAGAAATTCTGAACTTTTTTTATTCTTTTTTGTTTTTCTTTTTCCTTTCAATGTGATATTCAAGTTTGGGGGGAAGGTTTACAAATTTATTTTATATATATATTTTTGAAAAGAAAAAAACAAAACAATATGAATTTCAATTAGGCTCGTCATTACACTTTTGAGCTCTTTATCGTGCTAAGGCATTGAAATATTTTTTTTAGGATTGACAATTGCTTACAAAGCAAGATTAGGTATACTTATTTACTTTAGGATTATTGAATTTCAAAATTTCATACACAATTGTAAGAGTCATGTGATTATAAATAAAAGAAAAATGTGATGTTTTTTCTTGTGATTATCCCCTTTGATCTAGTCCTAAACCGAGTTTAAGTAAATAGAGTAATAATGTTCAAATAATTGAATAAATAAAGTCAATCTACTCTAATGTTTTAAGTTTCTTGGTAACTAGGGGTATTCATCACAAATGTCTACTTTTACGTCAAACGGCAAATTGAAATATGAGCATGCAAAGCACTCTAAGTTTGTGACTTGTTGAGTAACCGGGTGAATTTATCACAAATGCTTGCATTCGCATCAAAAGGCAAGTGACAACTTAGAGAAGAGACCAAAAGAAAAAAAAAAACCTCTAGTTTGCTACTCGGTTTGTAGTAGTGATAAGGAAAAATCACAGATGAAGTTGTTGCATAATATAATTACATTAATTGTATGACAAATATGATTTGGTGCAAAATTATGAATAAATAATTGTACTGGAGAAAGTGGGTATGCTAGGTTTTACTTTATTTGCTATTGTCTATATTTTTAATTGAAATTTTGATGCTTGCATGATGAGATCTCTTAGTGTGATGAGTTGAGCCTATTATTGATTATTATTCCCTTATTCATGATTTTACTTTTGCTCGAGGACAAGTAAAATCTTAAGTTTGGGGGTATTTGATGTGTCTATTTTTAATACAAATATTTGTACTCATTTACCCATTAAAAAGTGCTTGTTTTCGTCAATCTTATTTATAATTCGTCTTATTTCCATAAGATTTCAGTTAATTAATTATTTTTGACGGAATAAGATTTTTGATGCAAAATGTGAAGATTTTTGGTGAAAACTCAACAAACAAAACAAACAGAATGATTTATTAAATTTTATTGTTTTGTTGATTTTTAAATCTTACAATTGGCCATGAGAAAAATAAAATATAAATTTTAATTTGCCAATTGAGCTGAAAGTGCAATAAACAATTTTAAAAGGGTTTAAATGAGCTAAAATGATTTTTAGTTAGTTTAATTAATTTAAAAATAATTATTTTTATTTTTATTTTTATTTTTAAATCCTAATTTCTGATTTTATTTTGTGCGTGCAGCACGTGTTGGAAGAAAAAGAAAAAGAAGACAAAAAGAGCAAGAAATAAAGAGCAAATCATACGAGGAAATAAATAAGTGAAGAATAGGGGTTTTTCTGCAAAATTAAACCCTAATTTCTATGTCTCCTACGCCTATAAATACAAGAGCAAAATAAGAGAAGAAGGGTAGCACTGAACGAAGAGAGAGAGGTGACGGCTGATCTCTAATTAAATAATAAATAAATTTAAAAAATCTACAAACGACAGAGAGACAGAGAGACAGGGCTCCTCTCCTCTGTCTCTGTGGTGCGGTTCTCGAAGCAAGGAAACAAAAGCGGCATGTGGTTCAAAAGAGGCAGAAATGAAACAGAGACAGGCTGACGTGGCGACTTCGCTGATGTCAGCACGGTGCGCGCACTCCGAGACGGAAAATGACAAGTGTGGCAGGGCTTTTTGGTCGTGGTGTTGAAGACAGAAAGAGAGAGAAAGACTTATTGTTCTGCGCCATTATCGAGACTTCGGTTTGTAATTTTTATTACAAAACAGTCTCTTTTTGTATCTCTTTTCTCTCTCTAATTTTATAAAGCAATCCAAGACAATATATGTTAGTTGCAAATTTATTATGAACTAAATTTTATTTTTCTAGAGCTTTGATGTAGCCTAGTTTTGAGAACACAATTTTTAATTTCATATTATTTTTCTATTTTTCCATGATTGTGTGTTTAATTTTTGTCCTTAATGCTTACAATTGGTTGACCGACTTTTGTATAATTTATTGGATCATGGAGAGACCGAGAGGTAATTTGTGATTTAGAATTATAAAATTAAACACCATTGATTGAGCGAAATTAGATATGATTTACCGCGATTGATGTGACCGTTAAGAAATCCACAAAACTTAATGAGTCTTCGATTAATTAAATTTGCATAGAGATATGAAAAACTGTTAGTTGGAGATATTTTTGGTGTTGTTCGAGAGAAAACATTAAATAATTTGAGGATTTTGGTCCTTGGAAAAATAATCTTTTTATTCATATAAAATTATAAATTGTGTGGGATAAACTAGGTGAAGTCAAAAGCCCTAGAATTGATTTTGCAATTAATAAACAATACAAATTCATAATCCGTCTCCTTTAATTCATTTAGATAGATTTTTAGATTAATTTAAATTAGTTATCTTCTTTATTAATTTCGATCTTCCAAATAGCGATTCATCTAGTAATATCGGTACTCAATAAAATAATTAGTCCATGTGGGTTTGGCACTCTTTTCACTTAACTATACCACTTGTTGCGATTATGTACACTTGCAAATATTCACATCAGCCTCCTCGGGACTTCTCAGAACTCCTGCTTAGGAGTGAGAAGTACATCCGAGTGGAAGAGGCTCTCAACCCCCCCCCTCCCCACTCTTGAGGAATCATCTTCCGGGAACAAACGGAAGAACACAAGCGAAGAAGGGTCCCAGAAATTTGAGAGGGACGACAATGGCCAACGCCGCCCAACTCCTCGTTTTGAGAAGTTCACCCCCCCCCCCCCCCCCCAATGCTAGTATATCGGCAGTTCTTATGAAGGTGGACAAGGAAGGGCTACTCCACGCTCCCCCTAAAATGAATACCCCTGGCAAGAAAAGGAACAGGGATAAGTGTTGCCACTTTTACAAGGACCACGGCCACGACACGAATTATTGTCGAACTCTCAAAGAGGAGATCGAAGAACTCATACAACTGGGACACCTAGCCAAGTTCGTCCGAAGAGACGGGGCCGACCTTCCTCCCCAAGGAGCATACAAGCGAACAGAGAGGTCCGCCGAGTTCCAAGATTCCGAACCTGTGGCTGTCCTCCACCTTATCCAAGGAGGTCCAATGGGGGAGAACCAAACTCCTTCCAAGAGGTCGTCACCCAATCGTAGAAGCAGGATTTCAGTTTTCAATAAGGCCGATGCTTGTAACCCAGCCAAAAGCATGTAATAATGGCTCGCCCCATTGAAGCGGCCACTTAGTCTGTTTCAATAAAACTTAGCTTTTTTCTACTGAAAATTATTGTGTTTGCCACATTTCTATCTCTCCGAGTTACATCTACGACTCGCAAAATGGTATGTTCGGAGACCAGCTTGTCCTACGGAGCTGCTCCCAAAACTTACTAAGCTCACTAAGCTCAAAAAATGAGTTCGGAGTCCAACACTTGGTTCGACGTTGCTTTAGTCGCTTGAAAACAAAAAAGTGCGGGGCAGCTCACCATTTGGAATTGCTCTTACAACTCGTTAAACCCCTCAAACAACAAATTCGGAGTCCCACACTTGGCTTGATGCAACTTTTGCTACTTGTGAATCAGCGAGTACAAAGTAGCTCACCATTCGGAATTGCTCCTACAACTGTTGAAACTCATTTAAACAACAAGTTCGGAGCTCAAACTCTCCCATAGAGTTGCTCCTCAAACTTGTCTCCCGAACAACTCTCTCCTAGAGCCTGGAGATAGCTCTTCGCTCTGCTCGCTTCCCGAGAGGCCTTCTTCTCAACGAGTTCAGAGCTCTAAACTCTCCCCTAAAGTTACTCCTCGAACTTGTCTCCTGAACGGCTCTTTCCTAGAGCCTGGAGGTTATTCTTCATCCCACTCGCCTCCCGAGTAGTCCTCTTCTAAACGAGTTCGAAGCTCAAACTCTCTCCTAGAGCTGCTCCTCAATCTCGTCTCCCGAATGGCTCTCTCCTAGAGCCTAGAGATGATTCTTCGTCCCACTCGCCTCCTGAGTGGTCGTCTTCTAAGCGAGTTCGGAGCTCAAAACTCTCCCCTAGAATTGCTCCTCAAACTCATCTCTCGAATGGGTCTTGCGAGGATCCTTCTAGATCCTCTTCTTAGCCACAGGAGTGGATCTCCTCTTCGAAGATTTCGGGGACCGAATCTCTTCTCAACTTGACAGAAGCAAAGATATTGCGGGCCTATTCTGACCCTCAATATAGGTGATTCTTCAACTGACTCCTAAAGAGAAAAGTGGGTCACAACATAGATCTTCAAGTCAGCTTCGAAACGAGAGGTCACACGCCCCGATCGGACCTCCGTAGCATCAGAAAAGTGGGTCACAACATAGCTGCACCAAGCGTGAAAATGGCAAAAACTATCGCCTCACGATTCGTGCCAGATCATCATCAAGCGGCTCAGATCTTGCCACGTACTTTGGATTTACAATCCGAGCTACCGAAGTACCGAGCTGCGAATTGGCGAAAACTACCACCTCACGATTCGTGCCAGATCTTCATTAAGTGGCTCAGATCATGCCACATACTTCGGATCTGAAATCCGAGCTACCGAGCTGCATATTGGCGAAAAACAACTGATCCCTCGTGATTCGTGCCCGATCTTTATCAAGCGGCTCAGATCTTGCCACGTACTCCGGATCTACAATCCGAGCTACTGAGGTATCGAGCTGTGTATTGGCGAAAACAACTAATCCTTCGTGATTCGCACCAGATCTTCATCAAGCAGCTCAGATCTTGCCACGTACTTCAGATCTACAATCTGAGCTACCAAGGTACCAAGCTGCGAATTGGCGCAAAATAACTTATCCATCGTGATTCGTGCCTGATCGTGACCAACTGCCCTGATTGAGCCACGTAACTCGAATCTGAAATCCGAGCTACTGAGCTACCAGCTGCAATTTGGAGAAAAACTCTACCTCAAAATTCGTGCTCAATCACGATCAACAGCTCGGATTCGCTGAACAAATAACAACCACCAAAAAACAAGAAGAAAGAAGTAAGGGAGTTAGGGGTTAACGGGTCGGGTCGGAGCCCATTTGGACCCAAACCCGAACCGAAGCCTGTCCCTTTTTCCTTTGGATTTTGGCACCAAAAAACAAAAACCCAACGACGTCGAGCTTCCCTCTTCCGTCGTCGAGCTCCCAACCCCGATGCCCCCATGCCATCACCAGCTCCTCCGCCATGGCTGAGCTTCGTCATCGACTCTTCCGTCGTCGAGCTCCCAACCCCGATGCCCCCATGCCATCACCAGCTCCTCCGCCATGGCTGAGCTTCGTCATCGAGCCCACAACACCGACCTCCGTCATCACCATGGCCTCACCTTCTAGCAACCCTCCACGAGTTGCTGAAGCTCATCGTCGAAGCTCGGAGCTTCGTTGAATCCGAAACTCCACGTCGTCAAGCTTGCTTCCCCCTCATCGAGCTCGAGCCGCCTCCGAACCCAATGCCTTGCAGCAACTCTCCTTCGTTTCGAGCTTCCTCGACGAAGCTCTGAGCTCACCCTCCTCGATGAGCTACCGCCTCGCCATTACTGCCGAGCTCCAACCCCATCAACGAGCTTCGAGCTCCTCACCTCATCGAGCTCCTCACCTCGTCGACCTCCGAAGACGAGCTCCCTCATCGACCTCCACTTCACGAGCACCAACCACAACCGAACCCATTATTGTTGAGCTCCAAGTCATTCAACCCGTTGCCACGTCGAGCTCAACCACCGAGCTACTCATCAGACGAGGTCGGAGAGGAGGCAAGGTCGGGGGTGAGGCCTAGGTCGTGGACGGGGTGAGGGGCGAGGTCGGGAGCCGGGGCAGAAGGAAGAAGACGAAGGAGAAGTAAGAAGGAGGAGAGCGGGAGAAAAAGGCAAAAAAAAGAAAAGTTACCACGTGGCGGTCAACGGTCAACAATGACCGGCCACGTGGCAGCGTCTGGTGTGTCGGCAATGGGTGCCGAGCAACTGAGGTACCGAGCTGCACATTGGAGAAAAATACCCTGCTTTGCGATGCACGCTCTCTGATTGTGATCAACGCACAGGATTGCGCCACGTGTCCATGTAATATTTAATTAATTAATTTATTTAATTAATTGAATTAATTATTTTAATAATTCGAAAAATTAATTAAAAAATCGAAAAAATTAATTAAAAATTCTAAAAATAATTATTAATTCGGAAAATAATTTTAAAATTCTGAAAATAATAATTATTAATTTAGAATAATTAATTAATATTTTTTGAAAATTGATTATTTAAATTCGGAAATTGAATTAAAAAATCGAAAAAATTGAAAAAATCACAAAAATCCAGAAAATTCTGAGGATAATTTTGGGTACTTTACAAGCTCATATTGACACCGTTACACCTCGATCAAGATCCAAACTCCCCGAGAACTCCAATAAATTCTATTAGCCATTGAAAACAGACAAAACTACTCCTCAAAGACTATAAAACTCAGTCTCCAGGAGTTAGGGGCTTGTGATATGGCTAAAAATAGAACCAAATCGAGACCGTTTAAATCGGGCACGAATCTTAAAGCTCTCAGGGGTAAACGGTAATTTCACCTACAAACGGGTCTGAAATGGGAACTGGGTCTTTCTTCAAAGCCCAATAACCCATAAACGAATCTGTCTTACTGGGTATGGGTAGCGACCTGTTACAAACCAACCCAGATGGATAAAGAGTAATTCAAATTCATAGTTATCTCTATGAAACAATTTGAATTCTATCTTATCCAAAAATATCGGTAAGTAGAGATTTATCCTTATCTCGAATCGGGTCTCTAAGGCGACTATAAATACCCCTCTCCCCCCACCATAACAAGATAATCAATATTTTTCTACCTAAAGCTCTTTCTTAATCTTTTTAATTACTGACAAGAGCGTCGGAGGGTTCATCGCCGGGATCCATCCCGGTGTATCAAACTTTGTGCAGGTTCGCGGTAGCAGCAAGAAACATGTCAACACGTTGGTGAAGGTCAACAGGTTTGCCTTATTCGTTTTCTCAAGAATCCACAAATTCATTTGTTTGCTCCCACACCAAAATTAGCAGCAACAGATTGGCGCCATTTGTGAGAACGAAAAAGCAATCCAACCTAACTTCATCAGCAAGAGTAGTTTCAAGCCATGCATCCGAAAGAGAAGGAGAAAGCAGCGGTCTCCAGCCGAAGAGCCACTCCTCTTCCTCCTCCTCCTCCTCCTCCTCCTCCTCCAGTTCAATATGTTCTTCCTCAACCGGCCCCTCCAGGGTCTCGGGGGGCTGCCCAGGGGGGCTCTCATCAGAGTCGTCCAAAGCAACATCATCTTCTTGACCATGTCGCGGTCCACAATCCTTTAGTTGACTCTATGGCTTCTCAAAGCCCATCCGAGCAGGATCTCCGTCAAGTGATTGTCAACCGCTCAAAGGAGGTTGACCTCCGAACTCGCCTAAATGGATAGTGAGCCCTTGGGGGAGTCCATCAACCTGAGCACCCAGGGGTCTCAAGAGGCCGGACCCCCTGCAGACCAAGGACCAAAATATCCCCTCCTCCGATCATCTAGAATGTCTGTTCATTAGGTCCATCTGTACCTGTATAATTATTAAAAAAAATGGAAAAGTACCCGTTAGAGCAAGCTTCGAGTAGCAAGTAGCAACATGCAAGGAAACAATAAAACATGATATAACAAGGAACAAGAAACAGAAACAAGGAACCATATGATCAAGTGCGATATAAGTAACAAATGTAAACTTGTAACTGAAAAGAGAGACATGGAAACAGGACTTCAATGTAAACTTGTAAACAGGAATCATGTAATCGAGAATTGGGAATTGTGTAATCAAGAATTAAGAATTATGTATTCAAGAATCAAGGATCATGTAATCAAGAATCATGCTTAGTGTCAATCTCGAATTTATCAGTTTTATAAACTTATCTAATGCACGCAATCCTGTGTCTCATACCACAAATTCGGGTGCATATCAATCATATGACGTTTAGACTTAAGTAGTGAATTCTATAGGATTATGTACTCGGGTCTTCTAGTGATAGTATCAAGACATATAATCAAGAATCGTGAAATCGAGAATTGTGTAATCAAGAATTGTGTAATCAAGAATAAAAAATCAAGAATCAAGAATCAAGAATCAAGAATCACTATTCCAGAAAACACGGGCCCCCTTCCCAGTATACTCCCTTATATTGTCCACTAATAAGCCGTACCTTTATAACCCCGGCTTGTTATTCTTTTACAATAATTAATTATGAATAAGCAGTAGGTACGACTAGTGGAACGGTAGTATCAAGACAGGTAATCAAGAATCAAGGAAAATATCAAGGGCGATAATCATGGTATTATCGAGTGGTATAAAATGCATTATATGAGAAAATCTGTCAACCTATTATAACGATGTAAGTTATTATTACCAGAACAACAATATACACAGTTCAGTTCATTAAATATGAAAAATAACGAGTTTATATGCAAAAATGTCGAGATGAATTTCTAGACAGCAGCATATATCTGCGTTCAAATTCACTTTTCCCGTTCCTACAGAAAAGAAAATCTGATTCTGTCAGAGATTCTAGAAAGTAGACTCTCTTCAGTTTCAACACGTATTCACACGATACGTTCTAGAGACAGTAGCTATACATACAAATTCATTTTTTACTGGTTTCGATGTTCCGTGCACATTCTGGAAAATTCAGAAGTCACAGTACTAAAACTTCAATAACTTACAATCTATACATCGGATTGAAAAATCGTAAGATGTTCTGGATTCTAGACTCGATGGGCTATGATTTTCATGTATACAAGTTCTTGGATCCAGTATCGGAAACATGGTCTTGATTCTCAGTATAAGAGATTGGGCAGTGGTTTCGTGCAAGTTCTGAATTTACAATATGACAGTACTAAAATCGTGATATCCCACAATCTATAAATTAGATTGTGAAATCGTAAGATGTTCTGAATTCTACACTCGATGGACTACGATTTTCATGTGTAAAGTTCTTCAATCCAGTATCGGAAATATGGTCGGATTCTCAGTACAAGAGACAAGGCAGTGGTTTCGTGCAGGTTCTGAAATTTACAATATGACAGTACTAAAATCGTGATATCTCATAATCTATAAATCAGATTTTGAAACCGTAAGATGTTCTGGATTTTACACTCGATGTACTACGATTTTCATGCAGAAAGTTCTTGGATCCAGTATCGGGAACTGGGTGAAATATGCAGTGCAAATTTGAGCAGTTGACAGGATAGAGTTATTCAATATTTGATAACACGATTCAAAGTGTGTTATCGGTTTAAGATTTGAATCAATAGCATGGAATAAGTAACTAGACAAAAAAAATATGATGATAACTAGGCTACTTTATGAGAGTTCAAGAAAAATACTTGCCTTATGATGACGATTTTGCTTGCACTGAGAATCACGGGATGAAGATGGAGATTAAACAAACTCGATAACGTGAAATGGAAGGCCAACTATTTGAACTTACAACTGCAGTGATGGAGGGCTCCCTTGTACGCAGCAAGGTGGAGCTCGAAGTTGGTGATAGTGAGGCTAGGTGTGTATACAGCAAGAGGAAGGAGCTTCGGGTGTAGTTAATGGCGAGTTTTGCTTTTGTGAAGGTCAGAGTCGCAGCTAGGAAGTGGCACGGTGATGGTCAACGATGGTGTGGGGTGAGGCGCCGACGAGGTGGTGGAGATGAGGAGCTTCGGGTGAGGGATGAAGAAGAGGCAGTGGAGCTTGGGTCGGGTTGGAGAATGAAGAAGAAGAAGAGAATGAGGTGATATGAGTTAAGTTGGAAAATGAGAGAGAGAGTTGGCTGATGAATGTGTGCATGCATATAGTTATATAGGAGAGAGATAGTGTAACACCCCGAATTCTAAAATACAACTGAATTCGAAGTTCCACATGATCTTTACACTTCTTTCGTACAATTTTACATGGAAATAAAAATAATTCTTACATCAGAGTTACATTACACCTTTACATTATCATAGCGGAAGCAATTATACAGTAATTACATAAAACAACAATTGAATCAATCCTTGAGAAGCATGTATACTTCAATTTGTCAAGCATCCTTACCCTGCATGTAAAACTGTAGGCGCGTCAATTCATTCAATTGACGAAATATTATACACGGCCATCCTCTCTATGCCGGAAATAGTATAACGATTCCCAATACTTAGCAAACCACAAACTTGTTCACAAATAAAGCTAAAGGGACTATCCTATTGATGTCGTGTTGTGAATGTGCACTTTGTCCTTAATGCAATTATTTGTATTATATGACACTAATGCGCACTTGTTCAGAGTCTATGCAGCCCATACTACATAGGTCCAAGGGCAAGCCCTTAACCATTCTTCATCTTGTAGGGTTCAATCCCTCGTCATGACTTAATCTACTACTGTAACTACGGTAAGTATCCTAGATGTTTTCTGACCTACGAACTCATGTCTAGGCGCCCTGGAGGGAATCACAACGCACTGACACATGACTCATCATGCAGGTATCTTGTGGTAATTCAGCTGCTACCATAGACATAACACCACCCGCAGTCGTCAAACACCCCACGAGCGTCGCCACCGGAACGGTACTCTGGAGCAGTATCCACGTCCTATCATGACGCATCATGGGACATCTTGTGAATACACTCACGCCGCCAATCCAATGGCCCTCATGCTCAATATTTTTTTCTTACTTTCATCACATCTTCACTATGTATCTAATCCTTAGTTTAATTGGATCATGAATAAAATCATTCCCTTAGGGTTAGCACTCCCACTATACCGGTCTTATTCATTTATTTCACATGACCCAAATCTTGGTTTTTTCATCTCAAATATTATTTCCACATTTCTTTTATCGTCGGTATAAGGCTTTGCTACACCCTAGTTCTCGATTTCAACTCATAATTACAACATCAAGCTTTTCATACTCATAAGGTCTTTTCATGATTAATCATAATTCATGTTTCATAAGCATAGTATTCATGTATCCATATCTTTCATAACTCATCACAATCAATAATTCAATTTCAAGTACAATTTATGCGTAAGAATTATAAGTCTCAACTAGTAGTAATCAATAGTTCATTTATTCCACGAATCTATTATTCTCATTTCAATTCATACTACAAGCACAATTTATAAGTCCAATTAATTACACAAATCACAACTTTCAAAAATTCCTCATTACTAATTTTCATCTTTATAACTCTAAAAAAAATTCTCATTTATTTTTCCTTTGTTTAAAAGATAATTTAATTTTAAAAAGAAGTCCTTCCTTGCAAAAAGCCTCAATTTCTCAATTACACTTTATCGGAAGTTATACAAATTTCTCTCATAAAGTCCAAATAATTTTCAGTAATTTATTCCATATTTTTCCCAATTTTTAATCTATTTTTAAAACTCGAATTAATATTAAAATCCCAAAAAAATATTTTTTTAAAATCCAAACCCCCAACCGGATTCGAACCCACAACCAGCGACCCAATAGACAGTGCACAAGACTACTGCGCCAAACCCCCAAGGCGATATGACTAGGGGTTATAATCCCTATGTATCAACCCTCGGCTTTCGGATTTTAACAAAAAAATAAAACGAAAAGCCTCAGTATCGAACCCGAGACCCCTGACTCAGCCCCACTTTACTGTAGCGACTGAAAGCTCTATCGACCAATTGGTCTAAGTGGCCATATCGATTTGAAAGTAATTTAATTGGGTTTTGTGTTAGTTTTCTGTTTATATCTATAATTCATGAATTCTCACAACAAATTTGTCTCCTTTTTCTTCTCTTTTGAAAGCAACTTTTTCCATAATTAAAATACACATAAATCTACAGCAACCAGTATTTTTATAAGCATTTTTAGCTCTATAAAACATGTATTTTAATCCTAATTTGTGTTCCATGTCCATAAATTCGACATTTGAGAACCATAGCACAACTCTTCATAACTAAAGTTAGGTTTCCAAAAAAATCACTACGTTATTGTTCTCTTTCTTATTGACAATCTACCACATTCTTAGAATACAAAAATCATCTTTTCTAAAGAATAAAAATTCTATTTTTCTCAACTAATTATATATACATGATGCATTCAATCAATTAATTGCGAATACAGTCTCTTTCATTTATTCTAACATTCATGTGGCACATACAAAAATGGAGAATTCTAACACATAAATTAACAATTATCTATTAGCAATCATTCCATCATTTTATCTCTAATATTACCACTCTACTTTAATTAAACAAGCATGGTTCCAATTTCTCACTAGTTAATTCCTATAATTTCATTAAAACATACCTAGCATGAATTCTAATATTAGAAGCAATGAGAAACACCCACCTCTTTGGAGAAAAACCAAATAAAAGCTCCTAGAGTCTCCTAGAATGCGAGAGAGTAGCCTTCTCTTCCTAAATTGTGTTGCAAAAGCTCTCCTTCTTGCTCCGTGTGCAAAAACTGAAAGCTTCCTTGTGCTTGATGATGGGGCCGGCCTCTAGCTTGGGACACACAACTCACACTCACTCTTTATACTCCCTTATGTGTTTCTCTCCTATATAATTTCTTTCTTTTAGTAATTTTTGTGTAATATACATGAAGGTAGGGGATATTTATACTAGTTCTAGGATGGATTAGAGGGCTAGGATTTCATTAGATGGTTAGAAATGGATGGCTAGGATAGGAGGGGAAGTTGTAGCAACCACCCATAATCAAATAACCACCCATGCACACACACACTCTCTCCCACCTTCTCCTTAAGCATACTCGGCCTCCCTAGGTGTGCAATGCACACTACGTGCATGCACGTGCCCTCTAGTACCCCCTATATGAAATCTGTACAATTTTAATTAACCAATTGTTCACCATTTGTGTCTACATGACAAGTGTGACAATTTAAAGGATTAATTAAATTTGTGCGCTTCACAAATAGTGGGCTTAGACTTGTGGGCCAAATAATAAAATAATAAATTATTAAAGTGGGCTCAAAATAAGAAAACAATGTTTTAGGCTTACAAAATAAGCTTTTTAGAAAAAATAAAGGAAAAGAAGAAAATAATTGTTCATACTACAAAAATGAAATTTTTATAAAAAGAAAATAAATATACATACAAAATTTTGCACGTGCACAACACGTGAAAATCAACATTTTTATTAAAATGAAAGTTTAGGGTGTTACATATAGTATGCATGTGTCTATTATATATATATATATATATATATATATATATATATATATATATATATATATATATATATGGCAAATGCTCCATTAAAAACGGGTTTGTTTTCACGGGTTGAAAAACAATGATCTGAGCCATTTGATCACTCTTGATCGTGATCAGCGGCTTAGATCGCCTCCGCCCATCACCCAATATCACTTAAGTGGCGGAGGGTTATTTTGGAAATTTCGTCCCAAATAACTCTTCGCCTGATTCGCTCTGAAAAAATGAATATAACCTAGGCCGTTGTTGGGAACAACGACGGCCTAAGTTATAAAAAATTGAATCATAGGCCGTTGTTTGGAACAACGGCCTTGTTCTCAATTTTTATAACCTAGGTCGTTGTTCCCAACAACGGCCTAAGCTATAAAATTTCTATAAAATTTCTATAAAATTTTATAGCCTAGGCCGTTGTTGCGAACAACGGCCTAGGTTATAAAAATTGAGAACAAGGCCGTTAGTCCAAACAACAGCCTATAATTCAATTTTTTATAACCTAGGCCGTTGTTTATTCATTTTTTTAGAATCTGTGAGGCGAAGAGTTATTTGGGACGAAATTCCCAAAATAACCCTCCGCCACTTAGTGAGAACGGGTGAAGGGCGGCTCAGATTTGAGCCGTTGATCACGATCAAGAGTGATCCAATGGCTCATATCGCTGTTTTCCAACCCGTGAAAACTAGATCCGTTTTCAATGGAGCATTTGCCTGTATATATATATATATATATATATATATATATATATAATATGTATAGAGAGGGGTGGAGACAGTAGTGTAGGAGTAGGAGTAGGAGGAGTAGGAGGTGTTTAAAATCCATAAAAATAAGTTGGCTGTTGGATTAGGATTAGGATTAATCAGGGTTTAAATTTAAACTCCAATTGAAAATCAAAAAAATTATAGAATGGATCAGAAAAATATTAATTCCCGTTAAAGATCTAAAGAGAAGAAAAAAATAAATTGATCTAAAAATTGAAATACAAAAATTCACGTAAGAAAATACGTACAACTGGAATAAGGGGTTACAAAAAGACTCGACGAATCCCCCAAGGGACTATGGATCGCTAAGCTCCCAAGTGTATTATGGTCATACAGGACCACAAAGCGGACCCCGATAGGAGAATCCCCGTCCAAACTTCCGATTCTGAAGCCCTAATCCCCCTTGAAGTCGAACTACCTGCTATCCTTCAATGAAGAACCGAACTAGACCGATCTTAGAGGCAACCTCGACCTCATTGAGAAAATCCGTGAGAAATCTGCCTTGAAAAGACAAATTTATCAGCAAAGGGTTGAGAAGTTCTACAATAAGAGAGTCTGCCTAGCCAACCTCAAAAAAGGAGACCTAGTTCTCTGAAAACTAGAAATCTCTTATCCACACAAGAAGGGCAAGCTAACTCCCAATTAGGAGGGGTCGTACAGGATCTCCAAAGTTTTTCGCCCATGAGCATACCGACTTGAAGACCCGATGGGGTAGAAGATATCGAGGATCTGGAATGCCAGACACTTGATGTAGTACCATGAGAGTGCTTAACACCCTCTAATAGAGCTAGTTTGCCTATTTTCAATAAGGTCGATACTTGTGATACAGTCAAAGCATGTTTTAAAGGCTTGCACTATTGAAGCAGCCACTTAGTTTTTCTTTCAGTAAAACCTAATTTTTTTCTCATAAAAATCAATGCACTGGCCTTATACTTTTCTACCTAAGTCACAACTACGACTCAACTAAATAGCTAGTTCGAAGTCCAGTTTCTCTCCAAGGGATGCTTCCACAACTTGCTAGTACCCAAACAACAAGTTCGGAGTACAACACTTGGTTCGACGCTGCTTTAGTCACTTGTGAACAAGCAAGTGAGAACAAGCTCATTATTCGGAATTGCTCTTGCAACTAGTTGAAACTCTCAAACAATAAGTTCAAAGTCCAACACTTGGTTCGACGCCACTTTAGTCACTTGCAAATAAGCAAGTGCGGAGTAGCTCACCATTCAGAATTTCTCCTGTAACTAGTTGAAACTCTCAATCAACAAGTTTGGAGTCCAACACTTGGTTCGTCGCTGCTTTATTCGATTGCAAACAAGTACAAAGTAGCTCACCTTTCAGAATTGCTTCTACAACTCGTTGAAAACTCTCGAAAAATAAGTTCGGAGTTCATAATCATAGCTCGGAGTCGCCCCCACAATTTGCGAGCACCCAAGGCCATGCAAAACGACTGATCGAACCACTCCCAAAAATTGTTAAACAGCTCAGTAACTCCATAATGGCGTAGCTCATCTTCTCAAGCCCCCAAGAGAAGGAGATATTGAAGATCAGTTTTGACCCCCAATATGGATGAATCCTCAATCTATTTCTAAATAGAGATTGTAGGCCTTCGAGTCCTCATCAAAATGATAGGTCATAGGCCCGAATCAGATCTCTACAGCTCCGAAAATGTGCATTACACTGCAGCAACACCAGAAGCATGCGAGCAGGCAAATTTGGAGTTCGAAGCAACCATTCGAATCTGACCCTGAATATGGATGAATTCTCAATCCATGTCTAAATAGAACTGTAGACCTTAGAGTCATTGTCAAAAAGATGAGTCACACACCCCAATCGAAGCTCCACAGCACCGGGAATGTGTTACACCGGGAATATACGGGTTTGGAGTTCGAAGCAATCTTTCGAATCCTCCCGAAAGCGCGTCAAATCACCGAAAAGCAAGCTTATAAGGCAAACCTTCTCCAAGACTACCCCCTATTGATCACTCCAAGCAGCCATAAATGACACAAAGGAAGACACACAAAGCTCAACATCAAACATAAGAGAAATAAACAAGAATGACACTTCAACACAAAAAGTTCCCAAATCTTTTCATGCATTAAAATATGAAGATACAACAAGCGGTGGCCAGTCCGCTATTAGGCTCCTACAAAATATATCATACAAAATGCAAAGGGGAATACATCAAAGTAAATACTAGGGGGGAAAGCTCTAAAAGGCTACAAGATCACGGCTCCTCCTCAGACGAAGCCAAATGAGTGGGGACTTCGGCCACCCCGTCCTTCTCCCCTTCCCCTGGCAAGTCGTCCCGAGTCTCGTCTCCGTCAACTCCCTCTACTATCGGCTCCATTCCGAGAAGAAACTTTGGGCAATACCTCTTCCCATCAAAGCCAGGAACGCGCTCTTCCACATCTGCAATGGCTTTGACATACGACTGATCTATCACATCATTGAGATGAACCAGTGCCTTCACCATAGTCTTAGTCACTGTGGCCGCTACCGCTGCCTCCAGAACCCTTGCGCCTCCTCCTTCAACCACTTTTGCTCCTCCTTAAAGTCGGCGAGGAGGGCAGCCTTCTCACCCTTCAGCGCCTCCAAATCCAGAACGACCTTCCTCCTTTACTTTTTATCCCTGGCGGCCTGATCCATCCAAGCCTTCTCCTCGGCGTGAGTGATCTTGATCAGGTTCCCAGTCCGACAAGCCATCTGCAAAGAGGAAAAAAATAGACTTAGAAATTTGTGAAATTCAAATGAAGAACTTTAAAAGAAACTGGGGGCACAACTACTTACAGAGACCGCACCTCGGGAAAGCTCCATGATGGAACCGTTGATCGTCTCCTTCGCTAAAACCCTCTGATCCCGATGAGGGGGAAGATTCTGCACCACATCGAGTGTCACGCCCCGCTTCCCAAAATAAGAAAATACGGGCGCGAGACTAAGGCCCAGCGAATGGTGCGAACACACCATTCATAAGCTGTACAAGTAAACTCAACAACAAGATAATAAAACAATCCACGCAGGCATGTAAATCACAATGTAATAATGAAAGTTCGTGATATAGTCCATAAAAATAACCAACAACTGGAAAATACAAATAATTACGGGTCAAACAAGCCCGGATTACAATAAATAGTTGCAAGAAATAAAATACAACTAAAGATAACATGATAATGATAAACTAGAACACTTGGTCAGCGACACCTTCTGGTAACTCTCCATTTGGGCCTGCAAGTATATTATAATAACAGAAAAGAAAAGGAAAACAAGAAGACCTGTTAATACAAGTTACGGGCCGCAAGGGGGTACAAGCTAAGGAAAAGAGGTACAAAACAAAACAAAAGAAAAACAGGAAAGAGCAAGAAATCGATAGTCATGAAATGGGAACAAAAATACAATATGTAAACATGATATGAACAAAGCAATATGGGACAGGTGACATATAAAACAAGTAATCAAACAAACAAGTATCGAGTCAACATGAACATGTAACATATGGTTGGACCATGCAAATGCACGTGTTAATCTTATGTCTAATGTTTGATTCTATCTAGGTAGCACTTCATGCATCCATCCTTTTACTACATGGTTGCTACAGTCAATACAATTTCGTTTAGATTTAGTGGTAGGTTTTATAGGTCACGTACTCGGAAAACATGTACATTCAATATTGTATCGAGATACGTGCAAACTTATAACGTGGAACATGTAGAGTGTAAACTTGTAACGTGAACATGTAAACTTGTCATTTACAATCTTGCAACTTGTAGTTGCAACTTGTATCAGGAAACCACGAGCTCCCGTCCGAGTACGCTCTTCTATATTGATCACTACTTAAATCTTTCCCTTATACCCCGGCTTATTACTTTTATTTTAATTTAATAAACAAGAACAAGATGTCCATATTCATATTTAACTACTGTCACGGGTGAAACATTCCTGCACATAAACATGTATAATCCTAAGAGTACATTTATGTATATTTATTTGTGTTCATGTCATGCATATGATAGCAAGGTATTTACGATCACATGTGAATACAGGATCGACGGATTAGGTATAGAAACGGATATCAATTCGACTTATGAATGCGAATTGGAGTCAAAAAATAATATACTTGCGGTATTTTTACGAAGGCTTGTACTAAAACAAATAAAATTGTACAAGAGATACTTGCCTTGATTGACGACGAAAAGACCCGCTAGTTGGAGAAGATGGGATCGAAAAATCCCAGGCGAAGTCCCCCCAAAAGCATGTGTGAAGTACGTGCGAAAATCCAACAGTAGATTGAATTTTTCCACACAAGATCGGTCCAAAACAGCAAAACAGCAATCTGGATTCGCTGCGCCAAAAACAGCAGAACACGAAACCCACCAATGGGATTCTTCCGCACACCGGATCTGGGCAAACAGCATACAGCAACGATGGATTCGCTGTGGAAGAATAGGGGACAGCGATCGGATCTGATCTGAGTGGCACGAATCCTGATGCGATTCAAGGGTTGAGATCAAATTAGCTCCAAACAGTTGCTTCTTCCCTCCTTCAATGCGACGGGGAGAGAGAGAGAGGCGGTGCGGCGCGAGGCGGCGGCGGCCGAGACTTGCGACGAGGCAGCGAGACGGCGACGGCGGCTGCGGCAACGTCTGGCGCGAACTGTGGCGACTACTGGCGGCGCGATTGGCGAGGGGCGACGAAGCTCTGTTTTTCGGGTCGAAGCAGAGTGAGGAAGTGGGGGAGCGATGGCGGGAGAGAGAGGGAGAGACATTCGGTGGTCGGAGGTCGCAGGTGGAGGCGACAATGGTGCTCGGGTTCCTCGAAGGTCTGAGGGGATGAGGGCGATGGGCAATGGCGGAAGAAAATGGGTTCGGAGTGGGTTCGATGGTGAAGATGATGGTGGTTGTGAGATGACGGTGGTGGTGGTTGGGTGCTGACGAGGAGCGGGTGGTGAAGGCGAAGGTCTTGGTGATGTCGAAGCTGGAGGTGGTTGGGTTCGACAATGGGGTGATGGTGGTGGAGCTGGTAACGGGAAAGGGAGAGGGAGAAGGAGATGAGAATGGGTTTTGTTTGTTTGGTTTTGTTTTTGATTTGGTGGTTTTGTTTTTGTGTGGTTTTGGTTAAATAGGGAAGGGAGAGAGATATATATATTAGAATATATAAAAAGGAATATAATAAGGATGAGAGAGATTTTAGGGAGTGGGTTACGGGGAGAGAGAATAGGGAAAGATTGAATATAATAATGGTATAAAATTAAGGAGGAGAATGATTGTAGGGGAGGAGGTTACGGGATTCAAATATGTGTGGAGGAGAATTGAAGGTGATTAGGATTGTTATAACTGCTATGTTAATGGGGTGATATTTAATTTGGGGATTACAGGAGTTTGGAGAGATTAGGAAAAATTTTAGGGGAAATTGTTGATCTGGTCAACAATGGAGTTTGGATTTGGGTTAGCAAATCAATACCCAATAGGAGGTGGGCTTGGTCCACGGGCTCAAACAATTTAATTATTTAAATATAGAATCGGACTCAAATAAATAATTGGACCATTGGGTTTAATTTAAAATACGGGAAAATATTTGAAAATACAATTTAACGAAAACAGGGGTTACATCGAGGCACTTCACCGAGTCCCCTATGATGGCATCACACTGCTTTACCCCCCAATCCGGAATGAATACTTTCTTTTCCTCCTAAGTGAATACATCATCAACTATAAGTGTAACGCCCCTGCCCCCAGCTCAGACAATTAAATAATTTAGAAGACAAATTAGATACTATGTAGTACAACTGCCCACCACTGGCTGCCTCTCAAAAGGTGGTTAACCGAATTGGTGACTCTTGATCGTAGGCAATTATATTTATATATTATTATATTCATTCAACTCCCAATATGGGATTATACTCACCTATCTCTCCCGTTCTCTCTCCCACGTACAGACCCCACCCCGGGGGCCCCACACGCCAGCACAAGAGGAGAGACAGCGGAAGCATCAATCTGCAGGTGGGCCCCCCTGCTGTATGCCACGTCGCCAAGAGTGACAGCGACAGCAAAGCCAGAGCAACGCTCTGTTTTGCTCTTTTTGAACCGTGGGCCCCCTCCTATATTTCATATATTACCATTATACCATCATTCCATTTTACTTTTTATTCAAACAGCCATATACTTTATTCAACATATATATATACTACATATATATACTCTTTGAAAACTGTGGGGTGTTACAATAAGTGCCAGAGGAGCCTGTTGGAAAGCCAAGACAGCGTCTAAGCACGAGCTCACCTCGGCAGGGCTCATCCTCGTTGACTGACGCTCCATCCCTGTCGGAGTAGAAGCAGTAGAGCCCCTAATGGCCTTCGGAATCCCACTATGGCTTGCCGTCCCCTTCCGCTTCTTATCATCCAGACCCTTGTTGTGAATAGGAACCCGAATAGCAAGGAGAACTCGGAAGTCCATACTAATCGACTTGCAAAGAGAAAACAAGAAGAAGTATTAGAACAAGGGCATATCATAGAGAAAAAAAGTGAAAGTGCCAAAATTAAAATGCAAAAACTAAATGCAAGGATTAGAAAGCCATACTAGGGTTCACTGGACTCAACCCCCCCCCCCCTCCTCCTCCCCCAGGCCCACATGAAGAACTTCCTCCGTAACATATCTCCACTTCATCTCACCGCCAACAATAAGAGCATCGCTAATCTTCTCCTCCTCATCCGTCAATTCTGGCTACACTGTCAACTTCCTCGATATGTGACTCTCTCATCTAGTAGGGAATCCCCACGGTTAGAACTCTTGATGATGAAGTACTTGCACTTCCAGTGTTGATAGAGTCGGGAGTGGTGATCACCCCCTTTTGGGATGAGGGGAGACATAATACCAATTGTCACATGACCGCTGCTTATAGAGCTTAAAATGCCTCCTCCACAGTCTCAAGTTACGATTGATGTCGATCTCCCGGCACCGTAAGACAAAACCTGTAAGATTTCTCCAAAAGTTGGGCACAAACTAGATCGGACTAAGCCCATACCAGTTAAGAAATAGAATGCGTCCAAAGAAAACATACAATACTCCCTCAACATCCTAGAGAACACCCTAAATCCAGGACCAGGAAAAAACAACTCATAGTCGACAAGAATCCCGATCTCCTCCCTTAGGAGAATAATTTTGACATGGTCACTCTCGAAGATGGGGTAATTGTCTAGCTCATCGTATGTGACCCCGTATTGTGCAACCTTTGTTACTTCTTCGGGGTATTAGCGAACTAGGAGGCGAACGAGGGGATGATGAAATCAGGAGAGAGAACAACCCTTATCGACTCTAGTTTGGTCAATTTCTTCTACCATGGTGGATGGACCGATTGTCATCTTTGGAGGACAAGAATCCGACAACACTTCTACCCCACCGCTAATAGGAGAAGAAGATGAGACATCCGACCTGATCCTATGCATGGCTTTCCAAAATGAAACATAACTAAGATTATACATGTTCGATGAAAATTGACAAAAAGCAACGCTTGCACCGAATTATGGAGGAGAATAGTTGATTTGAAGGTGAGAGATGAATAAAGTATGAAAAATGAACCAATAGGAGGTGAATTTAAATGGGGTAGCTAACTAGTCAAAATGGCATGTAAAATGCATAAAATACGCTAAAACGCTTAAAAATATGTGTTACCGTGTAAAAAATGTGTTCTCGCATATAAATATGCGCTCTAACAGTTGGCACGAGCATAGCGCGTGAAAAATCATGCGCTAGCCACGTGTCGATAGCACATTACATGCGCACTAGGCCCCCCTGACTATACGCGTCGCCTCTCTCTCTTTCTCTCCCCTGTCACGCGTTGACATCAGTTGCGGTCTCCACTTGCACAGCTGCTCTCGCCCCCCTCTCTCTCTACCACGTGGCATGCGAGCCCCATTGGCGCAACTATTGCAGTCCTCTATCTCAGCCACGTGACGGGTACTACGTGCACACGAGCCCTACGGGCACTGATGCGTCTCCACACGATGCCTCACCCACGTGGGCCTGTCTCCACTCAGACGGCGGTGGGACCCACCACTCTCTCTTCGACAAATGGGCCCCCGTGGGACCCGCGCTCTCCTTGGTACAAATTATCGTCTGAGGAGCATGCTTCCTTCTCCCCATCTCCGCCGCTTGATCACTTCAAAAAGTGCATCACTCCTGATCTACTATCTTGATCGTCCCAAATGGCACACTAATATTTGATACGCACATGCAATCAAAGAGAAAGAAACATGAGAAAGGAAAGAAGGTGACATGGCAAGCGGGCCCCACAACGACACCTGTATCTCACTCATAGCGGACCCCACGTGGATCCTACGCTATCCTCGGCGTGATCTATTGTCTGAGGAGAGTGCTTGCTTCATGTGACCGATACCGCACTATCTCCTCAAAATCTGCGCTCCTCTCGATCGACGATCCAAATAATTTTGTTCAATATTTAATTCTTTTTATCAATTAAAAATTCCAGAAAATAATTTTAAAAAATCAAAAAATAATTAAAATTTCTGGAAAATTATTTTATGAATGCTAAAAATAATTAAAATTTTGGAATATTATTTTAAAATGTCTAAAAATGATTAATATTTTTAAAAAATTAATATTAAATTTCATAAATTAATTCAAATTTTGAATTAATTAATTAAAATTAGGGAAAATCCAAAAAAAATCCCAAAAAAATACAAAAAATTCTAAAAATAATTGTGGATACTTTACAAAGTCGGAACAACTTCGTTACACCCCGAGCAAGATTCAAATGTCCCTAAAGACTCCGATAAGTTTTGTTAACCGTAAAAACGAGCGAACTACTCTTCAAAGGCTGTGAAACTTAATTTTTGAGAGTGGGGGGCTTGTGATATGGGTAAACATAGAGCCAAATTGTGACTGCACAAAACAGGTACAAATCCTAAAGCTCTCAAGAGTAAAGCAGTAAATTTCAACAGATACATGCCCGACGAGAGGGGCTGGGCCATTTTCAGGCCCATTAATCTAATCCAATCTGTAATTAGGGCTGCTCCAACCGCCCTAATGCAAAGGAATCCAGATTCATCAAACCTAGTTTAAACCCCCTATTTCTAGGGGGTAACCGAATCTATCCCTCCATGCACAAGAGAGAATTTGAAAACTCTCTCTCTTTATATGGAGAGGATAACCAACTCTATCTAAGCACCGAAAATTAGATATATATGTATATCTTGAAACTGGCCCCCCTCAGCGACTATATATACGTCTAAACCTCCTCAGAAATCATGTAATCTCATAACCCACTGTATCTTCAGGTTTCTGACTTGGGCGTCGAAGAGTCTGTCATAGGGCCACCCCCAATGTTTCAGACTTGTTTGTAGGTCAACGGGAGCGAGATCAGTCATTCTTGATGATCAGATCTTGAACTCAAGTGCAGTTGTTTGCGGTCAACATCGACGAACAGCGAAAGTTTGACCTTTACTATTTTTATTAAAAGAACTCACATATCTGTTTGCCTTCACACTGAAATAAGCAGCAACATCAGTAAATGTCGAGTTTGTAGGTGTTTCTGTTAGAGTTGATCTTCTGTTTTTGAATAATTCTTGTTGACTAGGGAAGTAGGTTGTTGTTTTGACTCTTTCCTTTGTTGATTACCATGTTCCTGTTAGAGAAAATGTGGGCTATATACTTGCTTTTGTTTAGTAAGTTTTAAGGCTATTTAATAGCCAGAGTTTGCTGCATTCAATAACAAGTCATTCTTTCAGATCGAGTGTTTTTCTTTGATTAAGCTTTTGATTCACATCAATATGGTATCAGAGCCCCCACTGGGCCTTGAGAGAAAAAAAAAGTAACAGAATTTGAGTGACTTGTAAATAGAGAGAGAAGCATGACGAGTGAGAGAATTTTGTGCAGCCTGCAATTCCCCACTTTGATGGTCATTATGACCATTGGAGCTTGTTGATGGAGAATTTTCTGAGGTCCAAGGATTATTGGAGCTTGGTGGAGACTGGTTATGCAGAACCAGAGGCTGGAGCAGTCGTAACTAAGGCGCAACAAAGAAAGCTCGACAAGTTGAAGTTGAAGAATCTGAAAGTAAAGAACTACTTGTTCCAGACAATCGACCGAACCATCTTGGAAACCATACTTCAGAAGGACACTTCATAACAAATATGGGACTCGATGAGGTAGAAATATGAGGGGAACACAAGGGTGAAGCGATCGATCCTACAAGCTCTTCGTAAAGAGTTTGAAAACCTAGGGATAAAACTGGTGAGAAAGTCTCTGACTATTTTTCTCGGGTAATGTATGTTGCAAATAAGATGAGGGTGCATGGTGAACGAATGATATATATTACAATTATGGAGTAAATACTTTGATCCTTGACAGACAAATTTAATTACATAGTTCGTTATATTGAGTCGAAGGATATAGACCAGTTGTCCATTGATAAGTTGCAAAGCTTGCTGATCATTCATGAGCAGAAGTTTCACAAGCATGATGGGGAAGAACAAGCCTTGAAGATAACTCATGAAGACATGTCAAGAGGAAGAGGTCGTGGTTGAGGATCATTTAGAGGAAAAAGCAGAAGTAGAATACGTCAAACATCTGACAAATCCTTTGTTGAGTGTTATAATTGCCATAAGCTCAGACACTTTCAATATGAGTGTCCAAGCTAGGGCAAAGAAGCTAATTTTCCTGAGCTCGATGAGAAGGAAGAGATGTTGTTGATGTTGTATGTGAAGCTATATAGAGCAAGAAGAGAAGATATTTGATTTCCAGATTTGGGATGCAGCAATTACATGAGTGGAGATAAAGCCTTGTTCAGTGATCTCAATGAAAGCTTTAGATAGAAGGTTAAGCTGGGAGATTACTCGAGGATGTCAGTAATGGGTAAAGGCAATGTGAGGCTACAAGTGAATGGAATTGTGCATGTACTTACTAAGGTGTTCTATGTGCCAGAATTGAAAAATAACTTGTTGAGTATTGGGCAACTGCAGGAGAAAGGGTTAACATGGAAAATGTCAGATTTACCATCTAGATTAGGGGTTGATCATCCAAACTGAAATATCAGCCAATCGAATGTTCTTTATGTTGGCTATGTCTCAACCGAGAAAGGCTACTTGCTTCCATACAACCACTCAAGATATGTCTCATTTGAGCTATAAAGGCCTAAGAACACTCCAATTCAAGAAGATGGTACATGGATTGCCACAATTTGCCCCCCCCCCCCTCCCGACACACACACACACACACAGCAGTGTGTAAGGGCTGCATGATAGGAAAACAACACCGTGATCCTATTCCAAAGAAAAGCATCTGAAGAGCATCACAGAAGATTCAACTAATCCATGCAGACTTAAATGGTCCAAACACGCCCATTTCCAATATAAACAAGAGGTACACAATCTGTTTCATCGATGACTTTAGTTGGAAAACATGGGTCTATTATTTAGTTGAGAAATCAGAAGCCTTCAATATGTTTAAATACTTTAAGAGTCTTGTTGAGAAAGAAACATGCACTTACATTAAGTGTTTGCGTACTGATCATGGAGGAGAGTTCACTTCACAAGAATTCAACCAGTTCTTTAAGGAGAATGGCATCAAGAGACAATTGACGGTTGCGTACACTCCACAACAAAACGAGGTTGCAGAAAGGAAGAACAAGACAATCATGAATATGGTTTGGAGTATGTTGTCAGAAAAGAAGATTTCAAAGAGTTTCTGGCCGGAAGCAGTAAACTGGACCGTACATGTTCTAAACCAAAGTCCTACTCTGATTGTGAAGAATATGACCCCAAAAGAGGCTTGGAGTGGAATCAAATCTTTAGTTGAACATTTTCGAGTGTTTGGTTTTGTCTCACGTGTGCACATACCAGATGCCAAGAGAACCAAGCTGGAATACAAAAACTTTAGCTGTGTATTGTTGGTGGTCAGTAAGGAATCCAAAGCCTACAGGCTTTACGATCCAGTGTCAAAAAAGATTGTGGTGAGAAGAGATGTCAGATTTGAAGAGGATAAAAGTTGGGATTTGGACAAGAGTTATAAGGAGTTAGTTGCAGCTGATCCGGAGTGGGGTGACAACAAAGAGGATATTGTCACAAATGGTGTCAACTGTCAGCAGAATGAAGCCAAATGTGGCCATTCATTGTTGACAAATGAAGGAGAAGGTGGCCTTCATTGTTGAATGAAGAAGAAGGTGGCCTTCATTGTTGACAAATGAAGGAGGCCACCAATCCCTTGTTGAAAAATGAGGCAAAGCCACCAACCATTCTCTTGTCCTATCTCCCATCCTCTGCTATAAATTGAGGTTAGTGGAAGGGTTTGAGATGCAGTTGAGTAGAGCAGAGCAATAAGAGCTCAGTGAGGATTAAGAAAAGAAAGAGGGATTAAGAAAAGAAAGAGAGTATTACAAGAGTGTTCTCAAGAGGGATAAAATTGTATCTCCTTAGAGATAATTTGTATACTTGTATTTTCCTCAAATTTGTGAGAGAGTGTTTCTCCTATTATAAGAGAGAATGGAAATTGTACTCTCCTTATATTTAGAGAGAATGTTGTAATCCCTACTTTCAGCAGTAAAATCCCACTACCTTGCCCGTGGTTTTTACCCCTTCTCCTTTGGGGGTTTTTCCACGTAAAATATTTGTGTCCACTTTATTTTCACTTTCTCAATTTCACTTTAGTTGTGGGGTAGGTTCTGCCCATAATTTTACTAACAGTGGTATCAGAGCTTTGGTTGACAGGGGTAGAGCAGAAATGTCGACTACAACAAAGTTCGATGTTGAGAAATTCAACGGGAGCAATTTCTCGTTGTGGAAAATGAAGATCAAGGCAATCTTGAGGAAGGACAATTGCTTGGCAGCAATTGGAGATAGGCCCGCGGAGATCACCGACGACGGCAAGTGGAACGAGATGGACGGCAATGCTATTGCCGATCTGCACTTGGCACTAGCTGATGATGTGTTATCCAGTGTGGCTGAAAAGAGGACAGCAAAAGAGATTTGGGATACTCTGACAAGGTTGTACGAGGCCAAGTCACTCCACAACAAGATCTTCTTAAAGAGAAGATTGTACACTCTTCGAATGGCGGAATCGACATCGGTGACCGACCACATCAACACCCTAAACACCCTATTTTCGCAACTTACATCAATGGGTTGCAAAATAGAGACAACTGAACGTGCGGAGCTTCTACTTCAAAGTCTACCTGACTCGTATGATCAACTCATCATCAACCTGACGAACAATATCCTGACGGACTATCTAGTCTTCGACGAAGTTGCAGCTGCTATTTTGGAAGAAGAAACCAGGCGCAAGAACAAGGAAGACAGACAGGGAAGTTCGCAGCAAGTGAAAACTTTGATGGTGATGAGAGGAAGATCAACGGAACGTGTCCCCAGTGGGAGTCAGAATCATGGTAGATCAAAATCCAGAAGAAAGAAGACTTACAAGTGCCACAACTGTGGCAGGAAAGGGCACTTCAAGAAGGATTGCTGGTTCAAGAAGAAGAGTGGAGACCCTGAGTCATCAAATGCTCAAGGGAATGTGGCAAGTACCCGATATGATGGCGAAGTTCTATACAGCGAGGCAACAACGGTGGTTGGAGGCAGAAAGCAGTTCTCTGACATCTGGTTACTGGACTCAGGAGCAACATGGCACATGACTTCTCGGAGAGAGTGGCTCCACACATACGAACCAATCTCGGGAGGCTCTGTACACATGGGAGATGATCATGCTTTGGAAATCGCTGGTATTGGTACTATCAAGCTCAGAATGTTTGATGGTACGGTTCGCACCATCCAGGAGGTACGGCATGTGAAGGGCTTGAAGAAGAATCTATTGTCTTTGGGACAAATAGATAGCCTTGGATGCAAGACCCATGTCGAAAATGGGGTCATGAAGATTGTCAGAGGCGCGCTTGTGGTCATGAAGGCAGAAAAGATCGCGGCAAATCTGTTCATGCTTAATGGAGAAACACTGCAGGAAGCTGATGCGTGTGTCGCATCGTCTAGCAAGGGAGAAGAGTCAGCAATGATGTGGCATCTCAAACTAGGCCACATGTCTGAACGAGGTTTGAAGATTCTCTCCGACCGGAAGCTGCTTCTAGGGCTCAAATCGGTGAATCTACCGTTTTGTGAGCATTGTGTTACAAGTAAGCAGCATAGATTGCAGTTCAGCAGATCTGAAGCCAGGAGTAAATGCATTCTAGACTTGATTCATTCTGATGTCTGGGAATCACCGGAAATATCCCTAGGAGGAGCAAAGTACTTTGTGTCTTTCGTTGATGATTACTCCAGGAGATTGTGGGTGTATCCAATCAAGAAGAAGTCAGATGTGTTTTCAGTGTTCAAAGACTTCAAAGTGCAGGTGGAACTTGAATCTGGAAAGAAGATCAAGTGCTTGAGGACAGATAATGGAAGGGAGTACACAGACGGCGAGTTTCTTGCACTTTGTAAGCAAGAAGGTATCACAAGACAATTCACAGTCCCATATACACCTCAGCAAAATGGCGTGGCAGAGCGGATGAATAGGACTCTTGCAGAAAGGATGAGAGCTATGTTGCGGACTGCAGGTCAGCCCAACTCCTTTTGGGCAGAAGCAGCCAGAACCGCCTGTTATGTCATAAATCGGTCGCCATCAACGGCAATTGAGCTGAAGACACCGATGGAGATGTGGACTGGCAAGCCGATGAATTACTCTACTTTACATTGGTTCGGATGTCCCGCGTACGTGATGTACAATACCCAAGAAAGAACGAAGCTGGATCCAAAATCCAGGAGGTGCATGTTCTTGGGGTATGCTGACGGAGTGAAGGGGTATCGCCTGTGGGATCCCACTGCCCACAAGGCTGTTGTCAGCAGGGATGTGATCTTTGTAGAAGATCAGCTACAAAAGGAAGATGGAAGCGCTAGCACGTCAAAGGAGAATCCAGAGACTACTACAGTTCGGTGGAAGATAAACCAGATGAAGATCTAGTTTCTTCTGAAGCAGCACCAGAGCACGATGAACAAGAACCAGTCGAGTCCGAGGCTCCAGAAATTCGTCGGTCAACTCGTGAGAGAAGACCGCCAGCTTGGCACTCGGAGTATGTTACGGAGAGCAATGTTGCATACTGTCTTTTTACAGAGGATGGGGAGCCATCATCCTTCCAGGAGGCAATCACAGGCTCAGATGTATCCCTGTGGATGACAGCAATGCAGGAAGAAATTGAAGCTCTACACAAGAACAAGACATGGGATCTTGTTACGCTACCACAAGGAAGGAAGGCCATCGGCAACAAATGGGTCTACAAGATCAAGCGTGATGAAAATGACCAAGTGGAGCGGTATCGTGCAAGATTGGTGGTGAAAGGATATGCTCAGAAAGAAGGTATCGACTTCAATGAAATATTTTCACCTGTGGTTCGACTCACGACAGTCAGAGTAGTCTTGGCGATGTGTGCTACGCTTGACCTACATCTAGAGCAGTTAGATGTAAAGACTGCTTTTCTTCATGGAGATCTTGAAGAAGAAATCTATATGCTCCAACCAGAAGGTTTTGCTGAAACAGGCAAAGAGAACTTGGTTTGCAGGTTGAACAAATCTTTGTACGGTCTCAAACAGGCGCCGAGGTGTTGGTACAAGAGATTTGATTCCTTCATTATTAGCCTTGGATACAACAGACTTAGTTCAGACCATTGTACGTATTACAAAAGGTTTGATGGTGATGATGACTTCATTATCCTCCTGTTGTATGTGGATGACATGTTGGTAGCAGGCCCCAACAAAGATCGAATCCAAGAAATGAAGGCACAGTTGGCTAGGGAGTTTGACATGAAGGACTTGGGACCGGCAAACAAGATTCTAGGGATGCAGATTCACCGAGACAAAAGTAACAGGAAGATTTGGCTTTCCCAGAAGAATTACTTCAACAAGATCTTGCGGCGCTTCAACATGCAAGATTGTAAGCCAATCTCGACCCCACTTCCTGTTAATTTCAAGTTATCCTCCGAGATGTGTCCTAGCAATGAAGCAGAGAGGAAGGAGATGTCTCGAGTACCGTATGCATCAGCAGTGGGAAGTTTGATGTTCGCTATGATATGTACAAGACCAGACATTGCACAAGCAGTGGGAGCGGTTAGTCGATACATGGCGAATCCTGGTAGAGAGCATTGGAGCACAGTGAAGAGGATTCTGAGATACATCAGAGGAACCTCAGATGCTGCATTATGTTATGGAGGATCAGAATTAACTGTCAGAGGCTATGTGGACTCAGATTTTGCAGGCGATCTCGACAAAAGCAAATCCACTACGGGCTATGTGTTTACACTTGCAGGAGGAGTTGTAAGCTGGGTTTCGAAACTGCAAACTGTTGTGGCTCTATCTACAACAGAAGCAGAATACATGGCGGCTACAGCAGCTTGCAAGGAAGCAGTCTGGATTCAAAGGTTATTGGAGGAGCTCGGGCACAAACATGAGAAGATTGTTCTATTTTGTGACAGTCAGAGTGCCTTGCACATTGCAAGGAATGCAGTCTTTCATTCACGGACAAAGCACATAAGAGTCCAGTATCACTTCGTTCGAGAAGTAGTGGAGGAAGGAAGTGTGGATATGCACAAAATTCACACTAACGAGAACCTAGCAGATGTTATGACCAAGCCAATCAACACTGGCAAGTTTGAATGGTGTAGATCCTCGTGTGGCCTAGCAGTAATGTAAGCAGCATGAAATTGGCAAGGTAGAAAGGATCGTGTGGAGACTTGATTAATCCTTAATCAAATCTCCAAGTGGGAGAATGTCAGCAGAATGAAGCCAAATGTGGCCATTCATTGTTGACAAATGAAGGAGAAGGTGGCCTTCATTGTTGAATGAAGAAGAAGGTGGCCTTCATTGTTGACAAATGAAGGAGGCCACCAATCCCTTGTTGAAAAATGAGGCAAAGCCACCAACCATTCTCTTATCCTATCTCCCATCCTCTGCTATAAATTGAGATTAGTGGAAGGGTTTAAGATGCAGCTGAGTAGAGCAGAGCAATAAGAGCTCAGTGAAGATTAAGAAAAGAAAGAGGGATTAAGAAAAGAAAGAGAGTATTACAAGAGTGTTCTCAAGAGGGATAAAATTGTATCTCCTTAGAGATAATTTGTAAACTTGTATTTTCCTCAAATTTGTGAGAGAGTGTTTCTCCTATTATAAGAGAGTGGAAATTGTACTCTCCTTATATTTAGAGAGAATGTTGTAATCCCTACTTTCAGCAGTAAAATCCCACTACCTTGCCCGTAGTTTTTACCCCTTCTCCTTTGGGGGTTTTTCCACGTAAAATATTTGTGTCCACTTTATTTTCACTTTCTCAATTTCACTTTAGTTGTGGGGGTAGGTTCTGCCCATAATTTTACTAACATCAACGAACAAGATAGTGAAGGGGATAGTGATGCTAGAGAAGTGGAGACTGATTCTTCAAATAATATGAATGAATGAGCTCGTCCAGCTCTAGTGATGGAAGGCATGATGAAAGAATTAGAAGAAGACCAGTCTAGATGAAAGTTTACGAGAGCGGTGAGAGCTTATCTGAAGAAGAAGAAGAAGAAGAAGAAGAAGATGTGGCTAATTTGGTATTCTTTTCGTCTATTGATCATGTGCATTTTGAAGAATCAGTAAAACATGTGAAGTGGAAAGCAGCTATGGACTCTGAGAGGCCATTGAGAAGAACGAAACTTGGGTGTTGACTGATCTGCCAGTTGGTGCAAAAAAGATTAGTGTTAAGTGAATATATAAAACAAAACTTAACGAAAATGGGGAGCTGGACAAGTATAAAGCACGCCTGGTAGCTAAAGGCTATGCATAGCAGTATGGAGTCACTACACCGAAGTATTTGCACCTGTGGCGAGGATGGACACAGTTCGAATGGTTATTTCTCTTGATGCAAAAAGAGGCTGGACAGTATACCAATTAGATGTAAAGTCAGCAATTCTACATGAGATGAGCTGAAGAAAGATAGCCCAAACAAGGTGTTTAAGTTGAAGAAGGCTCTATAGGCTTCAGCAAGCTCCACGAGCATGGTTTAGCCGTATAGAAGCTTATTTTGTGAAGGAGGGGTTTGAGAAATGTCACAACGAGCACACCTTGTTCGTCATTGTAAGTAAAGAAGGTAAAATTTTGATTGCTAGTATCTACGTTAATGATCTTATTTTTACTTGGGATGATGAATCTATGCTTGAAGATTTTAAGAATTTGATGATGCATGAATTTGATATGTCTGATCCTGGATGAATGAGATACTTTCTTGGTATTGAGGTACTGCAAAGAGATGAAGGGATTTTTATTTGTCAAAAAAGTATGCCATGGAGGTGTCGTAGAGATTTGGAATGGAAGAAAGCAACTCAGTGCTCAATCCCATCGTTCCAGGGTTCAAATTTTGCAAGGATATAGATGGAGTTAAGGTGGATGCAACTTTCTTCAAACAAGTGGTAGGTAACTTAATGTATTTGACAGCTACTCGACCTGACTTAATGTTTGTGGTGAGTCTCATTAGTCGATATATGGGGCAACCAACTGAGCTGCATTTGCAAGCAACAAAGAGAGCGTTGATATATTGAGGAGAACAACCAATTTTGGGATTTTCTACAAGAATAGAGGGAGTGAAAATTTGGTGGCTTATGCTGATAGTGATTACGCTGGTGACTTAGAAGACAGGAAAAACACTTCAGGCTATGTTTTCTTGATGAGCTCAGGAGTTGTCTCATGGTTGTTTTTCAACAGCCTATTGTTACTCTCTCAACAACTGAGGCTGAGTTTGTAGCAGCTGCGTATTGTCCTAGTCAAGTTGTTTGAATGAGAAGGATTTTGGAGAAACTTTGTCACTCACAACGTGGCAGTACTACTATGTTTGGTGACAATAGTTCGACGATCAAGCTCTCCAAGAATCCTGTGTTACATGGACGTTGCAAGCACTTCGATGTTCGTTTCCATTGCTTGTGTGATCTTACAAAAGAAAGAGTTGTGGAGTTAGTTTACTGTAGAACTCAAGAACAGGTTGCGGATGTGATGACCAAGCTTCTTAAGCTAGATGTGATCAGGATTCATTTATCACCCTCTCGAACTGGGCAGAAAAAAAACCAGCTATATGTATATAATCACTTAAGATGACTCATATAATTAACTAGCTGATCTAAGTTCTTCCAAGAAGTGTCTTAATTATCTTTCTATCATTATGGAGTTTAGTTTTACAGTGCATTGGTTTTTGGCAAGTTACACAAAACTTTTCCAGATAAAATTAAAGGAAGAAAGTTTCTTTAAACTGTGTTGGCAGTGCTTCAAAGTTCAAACAATACTCTACTCTTTGGAAGTTTTAATATCTTGTCGATCGAATAGGCTCTATGTTAATGGCCGGTGCTTGAACTTTATCTGTGATTGATTATATATATATTTACGACTGAAAAAGGGTATGTATATGTATCTATGCTGTTTAAAATTATAATCTATGTTTGAACACCTTCACCTATGTATAATGTATGTATGTATGTATGAACCTTCACCTATGTATGTATGAAATTACAATATTCTATCTCAAGCTTGGGAGAGGTTAACCTCCCATATACATCTACCCCATTGCCTGCCAGGGTACACTCATTGTTCTTGATCCATCCCTACATCTTCTTCAAAGTCCTTTACTATTTGCCTCTTCCTCTTCCTACACTGCTGCACCACCAGCACTGAGACTGTGGCCCCAAAATCAACTGATGCCAGCAGATCACCAATTGGCCCGAGCTCCGGGCACTCGCTCCAATCCATCAACCCCATTGTTAATGGTGAGCACTTATTCTCCCTCCCTTTCCCTACTATGTAAAGATCACTCACCCCTTCCAGTGTTGCCCTAATCGCTTCCACCGTCTCCTCTGCATTGCAAACGATTCTCTCTAAATAAACTACACTATAACTCACATTCTTTAGACGAAACTCACGTATACAGTCCTCATCCAACTGCCTCTCTCTCGCCTCCTCTTCGTACTCTACCGTAACTACCTGCGTCTGTTTCTTCTTTGGGGATTCCTCTGCTGCTGCTATAAACCTAACTAGAGTAAAGCTAATATTTGGGTGTTTGGCCATGCGTGACGCGAAACAAAGTGCTTCCCGATCATCAGGTCCACCAAGGAATAGCATTGTCACTTGCTGGCGGGCACTACCGGCGAAGTATCTAGAGGCCATGCGAAGCCCACGATCAACGAGGATGGCGACGGAGCAAGGAGCGCTACTGAGAACATTTTGGTTAAGCGTCCGGATAGCTGGATTTGAGGCTGCCATGCCTCCATCGATTGTCTGTTGCTTGTGGAAGGGGAGGACGATAAGGGCAGCATGGTTTTGTCCAGCCAAACTGCAGATATCATGGTGCATGGTAAGGTAAGGGGAGACGGCAGTGAGAGGCTGCATAGAAATGCCGGGAGTGTTTTGTTCATAAGAATCAAAAGCATGCATAATATGGTCAGTTTGCTGTGTATTCCCATTGGTTTGCGAAGAAGAAGAATTCAAGGAGTTAGAAGCAGTATAAGTCGTGCCGAAAGGGTTAGAGACGTAGGCCTCCTTCGTGTTGGTGCTATTCATGATCATCATGGTTGATGCTCGTGTAGTTAGCTCAATGAGCTGGAGAACAAAAACGGTGATAGGGGAGCTCTTGCTAGGGTTTGCAGAATCAAGGAGAGCGATGGAGGTAGGCACTTGGCGATTTGAGTGGACACAAACAACCATACGGAGGTCTGACTCGGGCTTGTCCCACTCGACTGTGTGACGGTTGTAGGTTGCTCGGGAACGGACGGGCATGGCGATTAGGTTGAGAAAAGGAGTTGTCAGAGCCGTAATGATGATCGATAAGCAGACTAGGATGGAGAAGGCTGATTCAGTTAATAGCTGCATTCATGTAAATAAAATGTACGTATAATTAAGAGATTCAGAAATAAAATGCATACCTATTTAATTATATATAGCATACATATTGCTTGCAATCCTACTCAAGAAACACAGTACGTGTATAATTATTAATATTTTTCTTGTGAGTTAAAAAAAAAAACAAAAATGTCATGCAAATAGCAGAATTAATTAATGTGCAGATTTCTTAAGAAAAAACAAAACTGTTGATTAAATACAAGTAAATAAAGTTCATGCAGAGCTTCAAGTAGTGCTACGTCATAGAGGGCAATTTACAGTTACAATATCTGAAGCACAAGATAACAATTCGATTTGGTCTGTAATAATATAATTGACTAATCGTTCAATGTTATCTGTGACATATATAACATGACATAACTATATTTCTACATTCATAGTTGGTAGTGGTAGTTGAAAAAGGATGGTGTATTCATAATATTTTCTTATCAAATATGAGTTTTATCCACTTTACTTTTTATTTTATTTTTTATTTTTATTATTTTTATTTTTATTTTTTTAAAATTATTTTATAGGTTAAGAATAGGGTACTGTAGCTTGATAAGAGTAGAATTTGAACTCAAAGATCTTTTTCCCACTAAGCAACAACCCTTACGAGATTAAACATTGTTCGACAATGAAGACGTTGGAAGTGGCATACACCAATTTCATTAGCACAGTTGTTTCTTACTCAACAGCACTTAACTCGGTCCATTTGTAGCAAGTTATCCCTTATTTGAGTTGTTTTCAGATGGATATGTTTAGCGCTATGCAGGTCTCTGCTAGCATGACTTCAAAATGAAAATTATGTACAATGCGTTAGATCGTATTTGTCATATATAGTTTATGTATGAGTAATTCAAATTAGTAGCATTTAGAATCAAAGATTTTCTTATATATATATATATATATATATATATATATATGACAACCCGATATCTACTAAGTGAAGCAAAACTCTGATATCTTTTCAGCTACATGAAAAATTGTAATTATGTACGATTTTTTTTTATTTTGTATTTTGGGGGAGCAAGGATCGTAGCGACACACTGCACCGCATGCACACACTCTTATAATAATCACATAATAATAAAAGGATTATGTGAGCAGGGAGGGATGGAAGCCTGACATCTTGTTCACTAACTAAAGGGCTTACCATGAGCACACAAGAGTGACACTTGCAATTAGATAGGATTTTGATATCCAGTGTTAGAATTCTGTGTATAAATGTACATACCCGCCTGTCTCTGCCAATATTGAGCAGCACCATCTCAATAACTCCCTTAGTATTCATCAACATTCCTATTGAAAGTCCATCAGCAATTGACATATCGTACATTCTCGCCACCGCCAAGCATCCAGCCACCTTCCCCACAGTCGCTATCACGACAAACATTATCAAGAACATCCCTGCTATTGGGTCATTCAATTTAAAAAAGTTCAACTTCAACCCATTTGTAGCGAAAAAAATTGGAAGCAACAGCCCCTCGACAAAATCCTCAATTCTTTCAATCAAGTCCTCCCCTAACGACCCTGTCGTCGGTATCACTAGTCCGAATATGAATGCCCCGGATATTGCATGAATTCCAATCACATCTGCAACGAGTGCCACCACTAGTACAGTCACCAGTATGAGGCATGCATAGAAATCATCAATTTCTTCTCCTTCGGGGGTTTGTTCCATCACCCATACAACTGCAGGTTTCAGAACTGCTCCGATGACTATGTAGAGTACTATAGCCGACAGCAAAGTCCACAAAGTACCTTGCGTAAATGAAGAAAATGTATTTAATAACAAGGGTACGTACGTGTATAAACAAATTTGAAGATGAATTTCATCAAAATAAATAAATAAATAAATAAATAAATAAGATAAAAATTAGACCATGTAGTTTGCCATCAGTCTGAACCATTGTGATGGATAGAACAAGTAGAACCCATGAGCAGCTGTCGACGAGCATCGCTGACGAGAGAGCGATGCTTCCGAGGTTGGTGTTAAGTAGCTTGAGCTCTGCAAGCCTCCGAGCGAGGACGGAGAAGGCGTTGATAGAGAGGGTTACACTAAGGAAGATGACAAAAGCAGCAGCGTGGACACGGTCCTCCATATGGTTGGGCAGCATGAGGCCTACCCAGATGCCGATACTAAAAGGGACGCCAATGCACACAGCTGCAAAAGAGACAGACTGGTGCGACCGGTGAAGAGAGGATTGGTCGATCTCAAGTCCCACAATAAACATGAAGTATATGAGCCCCAGATTCGCCATAGTTTCTAGGACGAGTATGCTACGGTAGGGAAACAACTGAGCCATCAAGTGTGGGACTCTCCCCATCACGCTTGGACCTAGCAGAAGCCCACCCTGCATATATTTACTTACGGTCATTGTCATTCTATTGTTTTCTCTGCTGTTGGTAATACGGCAGTAGCACTAGTAGTAACAGTCTTGAGACTTACAATAACTTCAGAGAGATAACGGGGCGGATTGAAGGGTTGAAGGATGACAGTCGTGGCACGGGTGGTGAGAGCAATGCAGAGAAGCTGGAGAAGGAATAGTGGAAAAGAGAAATCTAATGGATTCTCGCCTTTCCATATCCCACCTATGGAGATCATCGTCGGTGCATAGCACACAATTCGGGACTCGGATGATGACGATGATCCATTGAATGTAGAATTAGACAATGAATTCATCTTCAATGCTTGTCTTTTTGCTTCTTAATCCCTAAGTTCTAACATATGATAAAAGAATGGACTAACCAAAAAAAGAAGGGGAAAAAAAAAGAATGAAAGAAAGAAATGTGCTTGGTCAAAAGAACGGAGTTTTCAGATGAGATGAGCTTGGAATCTGTCAGAAAACAAGCGATTGGAGTGGGGATTGGGCGAGGAGCAATGCTTGTTTTTTGGTAAGGATGTCCTGGTCAAATGCATGAGTATAACAAACAGACATGCTCATTGCTATCTATTTTAGCCATTCTTTTGATTTTGATGCATCTACGGGATTACACAATTGTTCATTCAAGCACTAGAGTCTAGTAGCAAGTCTCTTCACTAGTGAGCAACCATGTGGGTTGAGCAAGTTCCGCTACATTGTCATCCCCAAATAACATATCTGGGGTGAGAGCAGGTGATTGTTATTCCGACCATGTTAAAATAGAAAAAAGAGAACAAAAATTTAATGTTTCATTGTCTTTTTTTTTTTTTTGAGGTTATAGGTGGAATGACGCCACCCTGTTTCATTAATAAGAGATTAATAAAATAACCCCGACGTACCGGGGAAAAATACAAAAAATAACAGTGCAGAAAATAGAACATAACCCCCCAACAATACCCTGGAGGGTGGGTATAACCAAAAGTACAAAAGTACAACCAAAGGTACAATAGACCAAAACAAAATACAAAATAGAGCTAGCTGCGGACTGTGGGTTTCCCAATTGTATCGTGTTCCATGTGAGTATCAAGGGCGCCTACCCCTCAGTCCAGTGTCGGTCCAAACTCGACCTCCTCATCATCAAATTCCTCCACTGGCAATCCTCTATCTTGCTCCTGTAGCAGCAGCTGTGGCCCAAAAAAAAATAAGATGTATGATATGAGTAAGATTACCAGAAATACTATTACATGAAGCACGAAAATAAAAATTATTCCTGTCTAGCCATAACACCCAAGTAGTTGCCGCAATGGCTATGTACCAAGCATCCTTCATTTCATGGCGAATAGAGACAAATTTGGGGCCAACCCACAAATCTTCATATTCGCTGGGGTAGTCACATGTCCCTAAAGCCCGTAATACCTCTACCATAGTTGCCTTACTCCTTTGGCAATGAATAAAAAGGTGATTCAGATTCTCCATATGTACATTACAGAATCCACAGTTGGTCACGATCTGGGATTATCTTTTGGCAAGGTTCTCTCTGGTGAGGATTGCATTATTGAGCACTAGCCAAAGGAAGACCCAAACTTTAAGGGGCGTTTTCGCTTTCCATAACACTTGTGCCCAACTGGGTCTACATCCTCGATAATGAATGCGATGATACAGAGACCTAACAGTAAAAGCTCATTTGGTCTCTAGTCCCCAGCGCATCTGGTCTGGGCCTTGAGCGCACATCGCCCCGTTCCGTGTAATGTGTGTTTGCATTTCATTCAGTCGTTGCTGTAACCCTGGGCTAAGAGGTCCTCGAAAAGATGGTTTCCAATTGCCTCTCTTCCATGTCTTGGCCACAGATACATTCGGGCGAGTCATTTTCTCATACAAATCTGGAAAAGTCTCCTTAAGGGTATAAGCACCACACCATTTGTCCCACCAGAATCTGGTGGACCGTCCATTACCAATAGTCGATGTAACTGCTGAGTTGGAAGGCCCGCTTGCTTTGGCAATCCCTTTCTAGAAGCGAAAAACTCTAGACCTTACCCGGAAGCCTAAACTTCTCGTACCTTTCCCCCTAAGGTATGGTTGAATGAACTCCTGTCATCCTTCCCCGCTGTGGTGGAAGACCTTCCACCACCATTTTCCTAGTAGGGCAAGGTTCATGTCAGTCAAGTCGATGATGCTTAGCCCTCCATGTTTCTTCTTCATGCATGCAACACCCCACTTGATTAGGTGGTATCCCCCCCTATTCGAGTCCGCCCCTTTCCAGAGAAATTACTTTCGGATTCGGTCAATCCTTTGGATCACCCACTTAGGCAGCTCAAAGAACGACATGTAGTAAATGGGCAGATTAGATAACACCGAGTTGATAAGTACCACTCTGCCCCCGAGGGAAAGCAACTTTCCTTTCCATCCAGACAATCTGTCCTCCACCCTGTCTATGATAGGTAGCCAGTCCGTCTTGGTAAGCTTCCCTGGTCTAAGCGGCAGCCCTAAATATTTGATTGGAAAATCATCTTTCATACAATTCAGTATGGTAGCATGGTCCTGTGCTTCTACATCAGAAAGTGCAATCGAAATCAAAACACTCTTGTGGAAATTAATCCTGAGACCTGACCAGACTTCAAAACAGTAGAGGGCCCCTTTAAAGCAAACTATTTCTTACATGTTCCCGTTACCAAAGAGGAGGGTGTCATCAGCATACTGAAGAATCGTGCACCCTTGGTTAGAGGTGCTGCTAGCCACAGGTTTTATCCAACCTTTTCTTCGACAGTTATCTAGCATGCCCCTCAGAACATCCACTACGATAGTGAATAGAAGAGGTGACAACGGATCCCCCTGTCGAAGACCCTTCTTGTAATAAAACGGTAGTCCCGGCCGCCCATTAACCGAGATTGCCGTTTTACTAGTGTATAAACACTGTTTGATCCACCTGATCCATTTAACCCTAAAGCCTCTCCCTCTGAGAGCTTCCAGCAAGCAATCCCAGTCGACGGAGTCATATGCTTTCTCAAAGTCCAGTTTGAGGAGGAAATTCTTAGAATGGCCCGTATGCAGTGGTGGATAACTTGTTCTGCGGTGGCCACACAATCCAAGATACATCTGCCCTTGATGAACCCAGACTGGGTGTTGCTAATTAAACTGTCCATTATGCTTCCCAGGCGATGGCCAAGACCTTTGTGATGATCTTAACCAAGCAGTTTATGAGGCTAATAGGTCTAAAATCCCCCACCCGAGTAGACTCCACCCGTTTAGGTATCAGAATTACTTCCGCAAAGTTGAACATGCCCAATCTGAGGTTGTTGTGGAAGAATTCATCCATCAAAGCCATAATGTCCCCTTTTATTTCTTCCCAAAAAACTTGGAAAAATATCATTGGGAAGTCGTCTGATCCAGGCGACTTCTCTGCTCCCATTTGAGTGATGGCCTTTTCCACTTCCGTCTCCGAAAAAGGTACTTCCAATGTGGATAGCGAATGAGCTGACTCGTTCTGGTAGCCCTGCCAGAAATCGTCCCTAAGTGGGATCCTGAAGTCATTTTTCTTCCCAAAGAGGCCCTTGTAGTAGTCGTGAAAGGTTTTAGAAATCACATTTTCGTCTTGGGATGTTCCCATTTCCGTTTATATTGATAGGACTAGATTGGATCTACGTCTTGCGCTTGCCACTCGGTTGTGGAAGAAGGCCGTATTCGCGTTTTCCTCTTTGAGCCACGAAATCCTCGACCTCTGTTGCCATTTGATCTACTCCAGCTTATAAAGATTGGCAATATTTCCTTGGAGCTCTAGTAGCCTGTTTCTTTCGTCTTGTGACAGGACTCTCATTTCTTCCAATCTCTCTAGCTCATCAATTCCATCCAAAAAGGAATCTTTTGCACGCCAGATAGTCGAGAATCTAGACCGATTCCATCTACGCAACCTCTTTCGCAATCTGCAGATTTTTTCACACCATCAGGTTGCAGCGTCCGATCCAGTAGTTAGGAGCGCCCAGTTTTGCATCACCATGTGGTGAAAGCCCTAGATTTCTAGCCATGCCTTTTCAAATCTGAACTTCCTTGGCCTTTGAAATCCCTGTACCCCAGCATCGAGTAGGACCGGGGTATGACCCGACGTAGGTCTAGGAATAGATTTAGCGATTGCCAATGGGAATTTAGCCTCCCAATCCATCTATACTAGGATCCTGTCCAATTTGGCCATAATCAGGGACGCTTGCATCTTTGACCAGGTAAATAGTCTGTCATTAATTGGAATATCGATCAGCTCTAGCTCCGTGATCACCCTATTGAATTCTTCTCTGTGTCTGTCGCTCGAGCCTCTTCCCCTGTGCTCGAATGCAAATCTAGTAATATTGAAATCTCCCCCGACGATCCAAGCTCCCGACTATCGTTGTCGAATACCGATAAGCTCTTGCCAAAAAGCATCTCGATCTGTTGCCACGTTCGGCCCATAAACCACAGTGATCGTACGCACCCAATTTTCAGACCGTCGCCTCAGTCAGATAGTCAGGGAGAACGTTCCACTATATTCCTTGAAACAGGTGAAAATATCCGGGTTGAACCCAATAGCAATGCCCCCCGAAGCTCCTGAAGATGGGCGTAGCACCCATTCCTTGATTTTATTGCCCCCTACTCTTTTAAGTTTAAACCCGTGTGCGAGCTTGGTCTCCTGTAATCCTACCACCTCCGCCTTGGAGTTCATAATAACGTCCCTAACCATATCTCTCTTACCCCTATCCCCCAACTCCCTAACGTTCCAGAATAGTGTATTCATTGGGGAACCGATTCTAGGTTGATCGTGGGTGTGGGACGGGTATCTTCCTCGAAGACCTCCGTCGATACAGAGCAGGAGCCCAGGTCCTTCTGATAGCTAGCCTTAGCCCATTCAATTTCCCAACCCCTAATTTTATTGAGCAGTAGAGCATTACGTTCTATGTCACACACCTCTAAGCCACAGATTTGAGCTAGGATAAAAACATCAGAATCTGACATGAAATTTAATATTGTTGCCGCTGAATCTGGTGTGGGGGGCAAACAGATAGTATTTGTGGATTCTTGGGAAACTTGAATAGCGAACCTATTACCTGTTCCGCCGGAGTTTGACCGTTGACTCCCGCCGTTCACCTGCAAAAAGTGCGAGACACCGGGGTTGTTTCCGGCAACACACCTTCCGACGCTCAAGTCAGTAATCAGAAGTGATTATGAAAGAGCGTAAAACTGGCAAAAGATTGATTACCTCTTAATGGAGATGGATGGAGGGTATTTATAGGCGTCGCTGGGACCAGATTAGGAATGTAATTCCTGTGGTTAGATAAGGAATGTAATCCCTAATCCCAGTGAAAGGATAGATATGAATCAGGGCCGTTGATTAGGATTAATCAGAAACCCTAATTCTATCCTTTCTGGACCAAGTTTGCTGCGGATTGAAACCCGCACCCAGTTGTGGTGGATCCGTTCGCGGGTGAGTGGGTCTTCGAGGGAGAGAACCAGTACCCGCTTTCAGACCCGTTGGTCGGTGAAATTACCGTTTTACTCCTGGGCTTCAAGATTCGTGCCCGATTTGGACAGTTCCGATTTAACCCCATTTTTAGCCATATCACGAGCCCCCCACTCCCGAAGACTGAGTTTGATCAGCCTTTGAGGAGTAGTTTTACTGTTTTAATGGCTAGTGGAGTTGTATCGGGGTCCAAATTGAGGGTTATGAATCTCTGAAGGAGGTGGTGAGGTGATTTTTCAAGTTGTTCGTACTCTAAGCTGTTTCTGAGTTTCTCTGGATATCTGGTGATTTTTATCTATTTTTTCGGATTATTTATTTAATTTTGCGATGTGTTAACCAGTAGTTCGGGGTCTTAACAACACATTCTAGGCAATAATTATTCGTTCAGGGGTTCAAAAATATTCCCCCGAACTTGTAATTATTTTCTAGAATTTCCAGTTAATTTTCCTGAATTTTTAGCAATTTTTTCGCAATTTTTAAATAAATAAAACGATTAAAATAAATAAAAACTAATTTTTAATACCTATTTATGGCGTGGGGCGATCTGGGCCCTCTATCAGCAACGAGCACGATTTTCTGGGCGATCGGACGATCCGCGTTCCTCAGCAGATAGTTTCTTCATATACGAGGGTCGGTTCCTCGTCCCCTCGGCTCGGCAGCTCGGCACCTGGCTCGGAATCAGCCGAACTACGTGGCGTGATCCTGAGCGTCCATCTCAGCGCGGATCCCCAAAAAATGCTATCTTGTTGTTTAGTGAACGTGGCAAGATCTGGGCTGTCCATCCCGTCGAGCGTGTTTTTTGACAAGATCGAACGGCTGAAGAGGGTCGGAGGAATTTTTCTCCATATATGAGGGTCGGTTCCTCATCCCCTCGGCTTGGCAGATCGGCACCTAGCTCGGAATCAGCCGAACTACATGGCGTGATCCTGAGCATCCATCTCAGCGCGGATCCCCAAAAAATGCTATCTTGTCGTTTAGTGACCGTGGCAAGATCTGGGCCGTCCATCACGTCGAGCGCGTTTTTTGACAAGATCTAACGGCTGAAGAGGGTCGGAGGAATTTTTCTCCATATATGAGGGTCGGTTCTTTGTCCCCTCGGTTCGGAAGCTCGGTGCTGTTAGCCGAGGCGTGGAGTTAGACGTTTTGGAGCATTCTGGTTTTGAAGCATCGCCACCCTCCGACTCAGTAGCTCGGTTGCTCAACCAAGCTGTTCGGCTCGGCTGGGCACGCCGGTGGCCAGAAGCTCGGAAGGTACACGTGGCCAGATCTGGAGCGTCCATCATTGGCTCGGCTGGGCACGTCGGTGGCCAGAAGCTCGGAAGGTACACGTGGCCAGATCTGGAGCGTCCATCATTGCGTGAATCACGAGGATGGGGTTCAGATCACGAGAAAACATTATTTTGTCGTTTTGTGAGCGTAGCGCAATCTGAACCGTCCATCGAGTCTTGACACGAATTTTGGAGAGATCCGACGGTGGTTCAGCCTCGGAAGGATTTTTCTCCATATGTGAGGGTCGGTTCCTCGTCCCCTCGGTTCGGAAGCTCGGTGCTGTTAGCCGAGGTATGGAGTTAGACGTTTTGAAGCATTCTGGCTTTGAAGCGTCGCCACCCTCCGGCTCAGTAGCTCGGCTGCTTAGCTAGGCTGTTCGGTAGCTCGGCTAGGCAGACCGGTGGCCAGAAGCTCGGAAGGTACACGTGGTCAGATCTGGAGCGTCCATCATTGCATGAATCACGAGGACTAGGTTCAGATCACGAGAAAACATTATTTTGTCGTTTTGTGAGCGTGGCTCAATCTGAACCGTCCATCGAGTCTTGACACGAATTTTGGAGAGATCCGACGGTGATTCAGCCTCGGAAGGATTTTTCTCCATATGTGAGGGTCGGTTCCTCGTCCCCTCGGTTCGGAAGCTCGGTGCTGTTAGCCAAGGTATGGAGTTAGATGTTTTGAAGCATTCTGGCTTTGAAGCGTCGCCACCCTCCGGCTCAGTAGCTCGGCTGCTTAGCCAGGCTGTTCGGTAGCTCGACTAGGCAGACCGGTGGCCAGAAGCTCGGAAGGTACACGTGGTCAGATCTGGAGCGTCCATCATTGCGTGAATCACGAGGACTGGGTTCAGATCACGAGAAAACGTTATTTTGTCGTTTTGTGAGCATGGCGCAATCTGAACCGTCCATCGAGTCTTGACACGAATTTTGGAGAGATCCGACGGTGATTCAGCCTCGGAAGGATTTTTCTCCATATGTGAGGGTCGGTTCCTCGTCCCCTCGGTTCGGAAGCTCGGTGTTGTTAGCCGAGGTATGGAGTTAGACGTTTTGAAGCATTCTGGCTTTGAAGCGTCGCCACCCTCCGGTTCAGTAGCTCGGCTGCTTAGCCAAGTTGTTCGATAGCTCGGCTAGGCACGCCGGTGGCCGAGCCGTAGACTTAAGCGATTTGAGGAGTCTTTGTTTCGAAACGTCGCAACTCTTCGCTTTGGCGCTTTGGCTTCTTAGTGGGCTTTTAAATTCCCAAGGAAGCCCAATCGTCGTATTGGGGTTATAAGTTCTCACTCCCCCACCCCCAAGCTCATTTCTCACTTTTTACCCCAAGCTTTCACTTTTACTCTCTGTGCTCTGTGCTAGCGGCGATTTTTGCTCCAAGGTGGTTACGTTAGCTGTCGCGTGGGGCAGGCAATTTCCGGCGAACTAATTCTGACCGTGAACGTCACTTCAAGGGCACGTCACATCAAGGTCAGTTTACTTGCCTTAGCCTTTTTTCTAGAGATGTCAAGGGTAGACTCGGGGAGTGAGGCCTCGTCCTCGGGCGATAGTGGTGCCGAGGAGAGGAGGTAAATGGAGATCCGAAGGAAGGGGAATCAGGTAGCCGAGCCGTCCGTGGCCGAGGCGAAGAAGAAGAAGAAGAAGAGGGTAGTGACCCAATCTCCTGTAGTCGAGGAGATTGTGGAGACCCCGAGGCAAGCCCCTGAGTCGGGCCGGTACCCGTGTGTACTGTCCGGGCATGCTGGGGTCAGGCAATATGAGGGCGACCTTATGAAGAAGGCGATCATAGGTCAGTCAGAAGTCTACGAGGAGAACAACCCGGTTCTAACCACCAAGGTAGACGAGATCTCATCGGTGTTGTCCGAGAAGGACCTGCTCCGGATCAGAAAAGGGTTCGCCATCCCTCCAGAGTACAAGCTGATTCTCCCCGGCCCTGGGATGTGAGCGAACTCCAAACTGTCGTCTTCGGATATGTGCATGTTCGACTACGACTCGCTGAACGTAGGATTGCGCTTCCCTCTGCACCTCTTCGTTCTTCAGGTCCTCGGGTGGTACTGCCTTGCACCGACTCAGTTCATGCCGAACACCTAGCACCACGTGAACGCCTTCTTGCTGCAGTGCCGGAATGCCGAGGTCGAGCCAGACCTGACAATCTTCCGGAGCATGTATCGGGTTCACAGGATGCACAAGACCGAGCATCGCTACTATCTGGCACCGAGGAAAGGCGTTCGGATTATAGAGAACCCGGACTCGATCAAGGGTTGGAAGGAGAAATTCTTTTTGATGAGGGAGACCTCGATGCTGAATGTTCCGACTTAGTTGAAAGCAGAGGTGCCAAAGTTTTCGAGGGCTGACCCGGTACTAACTGTGGCCGGAGAGGAAGTGGTGGGAAAGATCATGGCCCTCCCGATGTTGAGCTGGAGGGAGATGACGGAGGAAGTGCTACACAGGTCGGGCCTCAGTCCGATCGACCCGAGTACGCTCCTGACATCTCGCAATACATATTTTTTCTTTTAAGTTTTTAGCTCATTTTACTAACTTGCCGTTTGTTTGTTGCTTGGAACAGAAGCGCCGAAGATGGACTTTTTGGCGATGATGAACGATCGAGGCAAAGTTGCCGATGGAAGGAAGAGGAAGAGGCCGAGCATGACTGCTTCGTCAGGTCGGCCCCCTAAAGTTGCTTCGGCAGTTACTCCGCCTCCCCCCGTCGCTGAGGTCCCCACGCCAGCGGTAGTCGTTGTCGTCGACCCCTCGGCTCCTGCCACATCTGCCACGGCCGGTGAGGCCTTCGATGTCACGGCGGCGCTGTCGCTCCAGGCTCCGCCGCTGGCCTCTCAGGCCGAAGTGATCTTGACCGAGCAGCATAAGAAACTGTTCGTCCCGGACTGGTGAGTCAAGAACCACGACGGCTTCCTTGGGAACTCGCAGATGAGCATGCAAGCCTTCAAGCATTTGGCGATCCCGAAGGATCGAGCCGCGCTGAAGGCGGGGACGGTGGGCGACGACACCTATGAAGTTGCTCGGTCGCTCGTATCGGTAAGTTTTGCTTACTCTTTCTCCAGAATTTCTCTAAGTCTGTCGCTCGGCCCTAACTTCGCTCTAATTCTCTCTTTTTATTTCGGCAGGCCACTTGTCACTTCGGCCATCTCCTTGAAGCGTTCGCCAAACAGGAGAAGGAGCTGAAGGCCGCCAGTGATAAGGACAGGGCGGACAAGGTGAGGGCGGTTCGGCAGCTCGAAGCAGAGCAGAGGCGAGCCGATGGCGTGGAGGTCCGAGTCGCCGACCTTGTGGCAGACCTGGAGCGAGTGAAGGGGCGACTTACTGAGGAGGTTGCCAAAGCCGCCAAGGCTGCCGAGGAGCTGGCGGCGTCGGAGAAGGCCCTGGCGGGGGCGAAGGCGGAGAAGGACGCTTTGGCGACGGTGATCCGGGCCGAAGTCGAGGCCGAGGCAAAGAAGCACATGGCCTCGAACATGGAGAAGTCCTACACGAGAGCCCTCGACCACGTCCAGGATCGCGTCCCTGGCTTTCAGCGAGTCGGCTACAGGCTGTGGCCCCGTGCTGCGGCAGATGGTGAAGAAGGGGAAGGCGAGGAGGAAGAAGGCGACGAGGAAGAAGGCGAAGAGGAGGAAGAGGTGGTCGCTCAGGTCGGGGCGACGGGAAATGAGGGTCCGTCTGACGAGGTGCCTGTGGTCGAGGCGACGACACAGGTTGACCCCTGATCTCCTCGTCTCTTGTACTTTGGTTTCTTTTTCTTTTTTAAAAAATGTAACGCCTTTTTGCGGACTGGCCACCGCCCCTTCTTTTATGAATAAAATTATTTCCTCAAATTTGTTTGAAGTTTTTGGCTCGGAATTTTAGTCTTTGAATGTAATGTACTCGTCTTTCAGATCCTTGTTCACGCTCCAGACAACGCAGCAGCTCGGCGTCGTGCTGAACTGTTTAAGCGGCCTCGCGAGGCTCGCCTCGAGGGTGAGATCGAGCTGATCCGGAGAGTGTCGCTCAACGTAGAGAAGAAGAACAGCGAGCTTCTGGCCGAGGTGCACCACCTACGGATTGTCGAGGAGGAACTCTCGACGAAGGAGGAAGAGCTAGCCTCGGTGCGGGCCGAGCGAGACGAGCTCGCTAAGAAGGTCGAGCAGCTGCAGAGGGTCACGGTCGACAAGAGCATCGAGGTGACTAACTTACGTCGCATTATATCCGATAGCGCTGAGTACCCCGGTTCGGCGAAACTCCCTCGATTCAAGATAATGGTTAAGGACGACACTCTGAAAGACAGGATCGTTGAGCTCGAGGAGGAGGTGGCTCGTCTGAGGCCTCAGCCCGTGAGGACTAATGTCTGCAGCACCTCGTGCACTCGCGAGGAGAGAGAGCGAGGGATCTCCTTTTACGAGCTCGCGACTCGTCCTCCCGTCATTGGTCGGACCGCAGCAGTCGCACAAAGCGGAGTAGTTGTTAGCTCGAGTGGAGCCTCGGTCGGAGCCACCGTTAGGCTTAGTGGCGAAGCGGCATCCCAGTTCGTCGGCCTAGAGACAAGCTCGGAGATGAAAAGACGAAAATCCCGATTGTCTCTAAATCGGAACGTCCTTGTTCCGAGGAGGCACTGAACGAGTTGCATCGAGCTTTAGACTTGCATCGTTTTCCTTGTTGTAATAACATGCCTTATAAATTTATCAAGTTGTTTCAATAAAATCGAAGTTGCTTTGCTCATTGTTGTGCCGTAGTTGCCTTACTCTTGAAACCGAACCATAATGACCCACAGTTATCTTCTTCGAGTGTTTTAGCTGTGGAACTTTAGTTTTTTGCTCGGAGTATACCGAGGCAACTTTGCACTTCCGTGGTGCGATAGCTCGGATTTCAGACGCAGTCCACGTGGTTCAATCTAGACGGTCGATCACGATCGTGGCACGCATCACGAGGTGGGGGGGCACGAGTTCCCAGAAAACACTATCTTGTCGTTTTGTAGATATGTGACATGATCTGATCCGTTCATCACGTTCTAGTACGCATTTTGAGATGATCTAATGGTGAAATTGGTTCGGCGTATTTTTTCTCCATATGTGGAGGTCGGTTCCTCGTCCGCTCGGCTCGGGGTATTGAGTGAGCGCAGTCGAGCCGAACGCTGGACTCCGAACCACCGTTAGAGTTGCTCGACGGTTGTGGGAGCAGTTCCGAATGGCAACCCACTTCTAGCTCGCTTAAGAGCGAACTTGCGAAGCAGAATCGAGCCAAGTGTTGGACTCCAAACCATCGGTAGAGTTGTTCAACGGTTGTGGGAGCAGTTCCGAATGGCGACCCACTTCTAGCTCGCTTAAGAGCAAACCTGCGAAGTAGAATCGAGCCAAGTGTTGGACTCCGAACCATCGGTAGAGTTGTTCAACGGTTGTGGGAGAGTTCCGAATGGCGACCCACTTCTAGCTCGCTTAAGAGCGGACTTGCGAAGTAGAATCGAGCCAAGTGTTGGACTCCGAACCATCGGTGGAGTGAAAAGTAAAGGCAGAGATATAACAATTTTTACAAGTAAAATATGAAAAAGCTTTCTTCATTGATGACTAATGGTCGGCTGCTTCTAAAGTTGCGAGCCGTTATTACAAGAGGGAAATAAAAGAAAAATATTACGAGTAATAGGAGTGGAACGGTTCGACATCCCAAGATACTTAGAGAGACATTGGTGCTCTCTTGGTATTTTAAGAGATGGTCGGCATTCCAAGTCCTGGGGATCTCCCTGCCTTCGAGATCTTCTAGTCTGTATGTGCCGGGCTGAACTACTTTTGCGATCTTATAGGGTCCCTCCCAATTTGGAGCCAGTTTGCTCTTCTGACCGGGGAAAGAGATGGCTAACTTTCTGAGGACCAGGTCCCCTTCTTTGAGATCGGTAGGACGGACTCTCTTGTTGTATGCCAACTCGATCCTTCTTCGGTAGCTTTGTTGGTGGATGGCGGCTCTTTCTCGGATCTCATCAATCAGATCTAGATTGGCTCGGAGCTCTCTGGCATTCTGTTCTTCTTCATATGCCATTAGACGAGGAGAGGGTATACCGACCTCTATGGGGATCGTAGCCTCGGACCTATAGGTGAGATTGAATGGACTTTCTCCTGTGGGGGTCTGTTTTGTAGTGCGGTAGTTCCACAGCACGTTAGGGAGCTGATCGACCCATAAGCCCTTAGAGCATTTATCCAACCTCTTCTTAATGCCGGAGAGGATCTGTCGGTTAGCATTCTAGACTTGGCCATTCGACTGGGGATGAAAAACGGAGGAGAATCGATGTTGGATGAGGAGGTCTTCACATAGAGCTCGGAAGGCAGCCCCGGTAAACTGGGTTCCGTTGTCTGTTATAAGGACCCGAGGAACGCCGAATCGGCAGATCACACTCTTCCAAAAGAACTGAACTACCTTGTTCTCGGTGATCGTGGCCAAGGGCTCGGCCTCTATCCATTTCGAGAAATAGTCGATTGCCACGACTAAGAATTTGAACTGGCCGGGAGCGGGTGAGAATGGTCCTAGTAAATCCATTCCCCACATTGCGAAGGGAATAGGACTTGATAGGGAGGTGAGTGGAGCTTGTGGGAGGCGTCGAATGTCAGAGTACTTCTGACAAGAGCTGCATCGCCGAACGTGTCGTTCGGCGTCTCGGAGGAGAGTGGACCAGAAATATCCGTAATTCAACACTTTGCGGGCCAGAGATCTGGACCCCGAATGTGCCCCGCCGATGCCCTCATGAAGTTCTTGTAGGGCGTAGTCGGCCTGCTCGGGGGAGAGGCATCTCAGGTAAGGCCTGCCATCTACCTGTGTGAAGGAGCGTTTATATAGGATTCCTCCGATTAGTGTGTAACGCTCGGTTCGAGTTCTCACCCTTCGAGCTTCCTTAGGATCCTCGGGGAGGAGCCCGTCCCTTAAGAATTCGACGAGGGGCTTCATCCAGTTATCTTCAAGCAGGACAGGCAGCGACTCCATAGAGCCAGAAGTTTCATCCTCTATACTTGGCTTCAGGAGGACCTCTATCAAGACGGTCTGCTCAAGACCTTGAAGGGAGGAAGATGCTAGTTTGGAAAGGGCATCGGCCTGAGCATTTTCTTCCCGGGGTATTCGTTGGATGAGGGCTTCTTCAAACAGTGCCATAAGGCTCCTGACCTTGGCTAAGTATTTAACCATCCGGTCATCACGTGCTTCATACTCGCCGAGGACCTGATTCACGACTAGCTGAGAGTCGCTAAAGATCCAGAGGCGTTGCGCCCCTGCATTGCGAGCCATTCCGAGGCCGGCTATGAGTGCCTCGTATTCTGCTTCGTTGTTCAAGGCCTTGAAGTTGATACGAAGAGAGTATTGGAGGATGAAGTCATCTGGGCCTGCCAGAATGACCCCAGCTCCACTTCCCTCATTGCAGGAGGATCCGTCCACATAAACCGACCAGACGGGTGGTCCCTTCTTTGCTTGGCTGAACTCGGGGATGGTACTTTCAACTATGAATTCTGCTAAGGCCTGAGCCTTGATCGCAGTCTGAGGCTGATAAGTTATATCATGCTGGCTCAGCTCGATAAACCACTTCATAAGACGACCGGAGGTCTCCGGCTTGTGGAGCACTTGCTTTAGCGGTTGGTCGGTAAGAACGACCACCGAATGGGACTGAAAATACGGGCGAAGCTTTCTCGCGGCCATCACCAGGGCATAAGCCATCTTTTCTATTCTCGGGTAGCGGAGCTCGGCATCCCGAAGCACTTTGCTCACATAGTAGATGGGCTTTTGAGCCCGGTCTTCTTCCCTTACTAAAACGGCGCTGAGGGTCTGTTCGGAGGCTGCCAGGTAGAGGTAGAGGGGTTCACCAGGAATGGGTTTGCTGAGGAGAGGAGGGTTGACGAGGTAAGCCTTGAGCTGGTCGAACGATTCCTGCTGTTGCTGACCCCATTCGAAACCTTTAACCCCCCTGAGGGCCTTGAAGAAGGGGAGGCATTTCTCCCCGGACTTCGAGAGAAAACGCCCTATGGCAGCTAGGCGGCCTGTTAGCCTCTGAACTTCCTTAACATTCTTGGGAGGGGCCATGTCTAATATGGCCTTGATTTTCTCAGGGTTAGCTTCAATCCCTCGTTGGCTGACCATGAAGCCGAGAAACTTTCCTGACGAGACACCGAACGCACACTTGTTCGGATTGAGTCTCATGTTGTGCTTTCTCAGAACATCAAACGCCTCCTGTAGGTCAGTCACATGATCGGCTCCTCGGATGCTTTTTACAAGTATGTCGTCAACATACACCTCCATATTCCGGCCGATTTGAGCTTGGAAAACCTTGTTGACGAGGCGTTGATATGTTGCGCCTGCATTCTTCAAACCGAAGGGCATAACCCTGTAGCAGTAGAGGCCCTGGTCGGTCACGAATGAGGTCTTCGGGATGTCCGGAGGGAACATCCGAATCTGGTTGTAGCCTGAGAAGGCGTCCATAAAGCTGAGGAGTTCATGACCCGAGGTGGCATCAATCAGAGTGTCAATACTCGGAAGAGGGAAGGGATCCTTGGGGCAAGCCTTGTTGAGATCGGTAAAATCGATACAAATCCTCCAAGTCCCATCGGACTTCTTCACCATCACTACATTCGACAACCACTCGGGATAGTTCACCTCTTGTATGAACCGGGCCTTCAAGAGCTTGTCCACCTCCTCTTTTATAGCTAGCTGGCGCTCGGGGGCGAACTTGCGCCTCTTCTGTTGAACCGGTTTGGACCCCGGAACAACGCTGAGGTGGTGGACCAAGAGCTCTTCGGAAATTCCGGGCATGTCTGCAGCCGACCAAGCAAAGAGGTCTCGGTTCCTTCGGATGCACCGGACTATGTCTGAGCATAGGGCGGATGGGAGGGTCTTGCTAACAAAGAACTTTCGAGTTGGATCCTGCTCAGAGAAGAGCACTTCCTCTAATTCATCCACCGGCTCGGACGTCGGTCGGGCAGCATCTTGGGGGATTTCCAGAGTTTCTAGGGAGAGGACTGGACCGAGGGTAGAGGTCATGTAGCACTTGCGGGCCGTTTCCTAATTGCCTTTTACTTCCCCTACTCTGGCCCGAGTGGGAAACTTCATCTTGAGGTGATAGGCGAAAGGGACGGCTTCAAGGGCAGCTAGGCCAGGCCGACCCAGAATGACGTTGTAAGCTGCAGGAACATCTACGACCATGAAGTCCATCGACTCCGTTCGGATAGTAGGAGTTTTGCCAGCGGTTACGTCGAGGGTGATCACCCCTTCAATAGTCACTGGCACTCCCGTGAACCCATGGAGCGTGTAGCCGGCGGGCTTGAGTCTGTCTTGGGAGAGTTTGAGGCCTTTAAAAGCGGCGAGGAAGAGGATGTTAACAGAGCTGCTGTTGTCCACTAGGATCCTCTCCACTTTGAAGTTCGCCATGTGGTGATTGATGACGAGTGCGTCACAATGGGGGGTGCGGACACCTTCAAGATCTTCGTCCGAGAATGTGACGGGCACTCCGAGGCCTTTGGGAGGAGGGGTGGCGCGAACCGAATTGACTTCCCTAATGAACGCCTTTCGAGAGGAGTTTGAGGAGCCCCCCATTGGGCCCCCATGAATGAGGTGTAGGACACGCTCCTCTTCGAAGTCGGGAAATTCATCGCGTTCCGGACGCTTATTAGCCCCCCGAGGCGAGGGAGGAAGGTCGGCTCGATCCTTTCTCACGAACCTGGTTAGCTGTCCCCTCTGGATGAGGGCTTCTATCTCATTCTTCAAGGCCCAACAATCATTGGTGTCGTGCCCATGGTCCCGATGATAACAGCACCGCTTCTCTTTATCCCTCTTCTTGGCGGGGGTGTTCATCCTCGGAACAGGAGGTATGATCCCTTCCTTCTCAACTTCCATTAGAATGGTAGAGACATTGGTGGTGAGAGGAGTAAATTTCTCGAATCTGGGGGGAGGTCAGCGCTGGCCGGCATTATCCTTCTGGAGCTTCTTGGCTCCTTCCTCTTCTGTTCCCTTTCTCTTAGACAAGGAGGAAGACCACTCCAAGTTGGGGCGGTGCTCGGCTTCTTCGGCCCGAATATACTTTTCACTTCGGAGGAGGTGGTCAAAGAAGTTCTGTGGGGGCTTCTTGGCGAGGGAGGAGCGGAGGCTGGAGTTGAGGACATTGGATTGAAATGCTGCTGCAGCGACCGATTGGTCGAGGGATGCTATGGACCTGGCTTCAGCTGTGAACCTTTTCACATAGTCTCTCAACTTCTCACCCTTCTTCTGGTGGAGGTAGAGTAGCGAAATGCTGGTCTTCTCAGTTTTGCGGCTACTCACGAAATGGGTGACGAAGAGTGTCTCGAATTGCTCAAAGGAGAATATTGAGGATGGGGCAAAGCGAGAGTACCATTCTCGAACTGGGCCCTTGAGAGTTGCGGGGAAGGTTTTACAGAGCAGAGCATCGGAAGCTTGATGGATGAGCATGAGGGTCTTGAAGCTTTCGATGTGATCGACGGGGTCAGTCTCCCCAGAATAAGTCTCGAATTGAGGAGGCTTGAAGCCGATTGGTACAGGTGCATCCATTATGGTTCGGGAAAAAGGAGGTCTACTAGGACGTAGGGCCCTTCCTCTAAGCTCTTCTTCTCAGTCTAACTGATCCAAGCGCCTCTCCATTTCGTGGAGACGGCGGTAGACAGCGTCATCCCTTTGGCGGTAATCGGCCGAGCCTCTAGACTCGTCTTCATACGAGGGAGAGCGGGGGCTACGACGTCGATAGCTCCTGGGGCGGCGAGGACTTGGCATATGCCGGGAGTTGCTAGGAGCGGGAGGAGGAGTTGGGGACTGTCGGCGAGGACTTCGGACCGGCGGAGGAGAGGGAATCTTTGGAGCATTGGTGTTAGGACGGAGATTGAGAGCTTGTAGGACGGTCGCTTGAAACTGCTGGAACTCGGCACGGGTGATGGGTGCCTCATCGTTCCTAGGATGGTACCGACCGGCAGGAGAATGGGGTCTCCTCCTGTGATGCTCGGGGGACTCTCTCCGCCCCCTTCGGATAGGGGACCTTCTGTTGTCTCGGCGATGAGGAGATCGCTCATCCGGACGGTGTTGGCGGGAGGCTCCCTCTCGGGCCCGCTTTTCATCCAGACGGCGGCGAAGATCCTCATCCTTCTGCCGATTGAGGACGGTGTTGCGGAGGTCGGAAGCTCGGGGATTATGGGAGGCCATAGAATCCGAAGAGGCGTTGTGGATGGAGACGTGGTCCGGATGGTGAGGTTGTTTCTGCGGGTTGGGATCCCTAGGAGGTTGTTGATTCTGAGGAGCTGGCAGGTCCTGTTGGAGCGGGTCCTCCGCTTGAGGAAGAAGTTGCCCCTGCTGTTGAGCGGGTTGAGGGGGAACTTCCTGTTGCTGATCGGGGTTGGGTCCTCGGTTGGACCCTCTGGATCTGGCTTTCCTAGGAGGCATGGCTGGAGAAGATCTGACCAACGGGAAGAGAGGAGGCTGCTACTCGTTTGTTTCCCACAGACGGCGCCAATCTGTTGCCGCTGAATCTGGTGTGGGGGCAAACAGATAGTATTTGTGGATTCTTGGAAAACTTGAATAGCGAACCTGTTACCTGTTCCGCCAGAGTTTGACCGTTGACTCCCACCGTTCACCTGCAAAAAGTGCGAGACACCGGGGTTGTTCCCGGCAACGCACCCTCCGACGCTCAAGTCAGTAATCAAAAGTGATTATGAAAGAGCGTAAAACTGGCAAAAGATTGATTACCTCTTAATGGAGATGGATGGGGGGTATTTATAGGCGCCGCTGGGACCAGATTAGGAATGTAATTCTTGTGATTAGACAAGGAATGTAATCCCTAATCCCAGTGAAAGGATAGATATGAATCAGGGCCGTTGATTAGGATTAATCAGAAACCCTAATTCTATCCTTTCTGGACCGAGTTTGCTGTGGGTTGAAACCCGCACCCAGTTGTGGTGGATCCGTTCGCGGGTGAGTGGGTCTTCGAGGGAGAGAACCAGTACCCGCTTTCAAACCCGTTGGTCGGTGAAATTACCGTTTTACCCCTGGGCTTCAAGATTCGTGCCCGATTTGGACGGTTCTGATTTAACCCCATTTTTAGCCATATCAAATATAGAAGCTAAAAAACTTCCTCGTACCTCCGTCATCGAACTTTGTAGCTTTGGTCGCCGCAGCCACCTCCACATAGTCATCCAGGGACTCCACATGAGCCCTCTTAGGCGTCTGCTGTACCCTGAACCCAACTGTCCTGCTTGACGTTCTAGTACTATAGCCAGGCGCTGATTCTGGAAAGGTAGATAAGACCATCTCTGGTGAGATCTCTCTCTGTGTATCAGCAACAAACTCAAGATCCTCGGACTCCTCATCCGTAAATGAGAACTCTTCATCCAAATTTAAGCGCCCTTCCATATCCTCATCGCTATCTGCGTACTCAGTAATTGCAACCTGAGCGGCCCCCATCATGGGTCCCTGCAGCTGTTGTTCATTGGACCCTTCTGTTGGCCCACTCCCCATAGATGAAACAAGATCCACAATTGGTAGTTGGTTGACACTGTTGGACCCCTCTATAGGCCCAATCTTTCCCTGAGTCACGACACATTTATTGGGCCCAACCCAAATATTGGGCCCATTCTCACCATTTTCAGACTCCTCCCTCTTAGAAATGTCTCCCTGGAGATGTGTCGCATGCTCCTTAACGTGCACCCCTCCACGTGTCACCTCACGGTTGGGTGACAGGTCGGTGGAGACAGCATGCGCTTCGAGAACTCCCCCTGCCGCTTCGATAACTCCCCCTGTCTCCTCGTTCTCTGTGATTGTCTCGAGCTCTCCGCTCTTCTTCCTATTTTGGATCTGAGCTGTGTCTTCTTCTCGAAAACTCTTCACCACCAAATTTCGGAGCTTTCCTTTCTGAGCTCTCACCTCAAAGACCCCCCTCTCCTGAGCGTTGCAGTCTTCCTGTTTTGGGCCATGGCCGTTGGCTTCTGTTGTCGCCTCACTCCCTTCGAAAACCTTTCCTCTTTCATGATCCCCCTCTTCTAGAGTTGGGACAACAGCCTCCTTCCCCTTATCATTCTGGTTTTCCTTAAGATCAAATCTATCCCCGCTCTTCCTAGGGTCTTGGTTGACCACATGGAACTGACTCCTGGGCGCTCTGACTTTGCCACTTTGAGGGTCCTGCCTCTCTGTCCCTTTTCCACTTTGGAGATGCTTTGCCATTTGGGGCTTTGGAGTTCTGATCGAGGTCTCCCTCCCGCCTGCCTCCTCTACGCTCAAGCTTGTACGGCTTTGACTAACGGTGAGGAGATCTCGATGGTTGATCCTAGATCCAGATCTGCAATCTGGACCTTTGAGGTCTGAGGCCGGTGAAGCAGCCTCTAGCGGCAGTATTCGCCGTTGCTCGCTTTGCTTCGCCACCTTGATGAGCTCCCGATGAGCCATCTCAATCTCATGAGCGTCGTCGATGGTTGTGTCTAGCACTGGTGCTGCTGCCTCTTTGTATGTTCTTTCGTCTCTGTGGGCGCTGTTGCCCCTCTTGACCACCTCCTCCACCTGTGCCTCCACATTCACGTGGAGCACAAATCTGATGATGTACGCCTGTTCGTAAGTAAAAATCTTAGCGAACCTAGGCATGCGGCTGATATCTGGGCTTTTGATGGTAAGTCTGGCGGAGATCAGATCTGACTTCCTCGCTGTCTTCGCATCAATGTCCACCACCGTGGCAAACTCCGCTACAATTTCTTCGAGTGCTTCTCTTTTCCAACAGTGGAGAGGAAGATTGTGAACCCAAATTTTGTAAGTCTCCCCTTGCGATCTCTCTGTCCCAAATTGCAACGACCAGGGAGAGAGTCGCCTTGAAATGACTGAAGTCCACCTCCCCCATTCCGGTGATCTCTTGCATTTTAGTTGGTGATGGAAAAGAGATGAGAAATTGAAGTTGGCAAATCTTCTTCACAATCCAATCTCTGTCTCCCCTCATAGGCCATTTTTTGTTTAGCTCCTCTAAAAGGCGACTCTCCGATGATCTGCCGTTGGTCACTTTGGCAAATGCACACCACTGCCCAAGCCATCCTTCCTTTTGCTTGATTGTGTTGAGGCAGCTTGCCAGCTTGATTGGGAAAGGGTTCTCCGACAACCTGCCTCGCGAGACCTCTCTGTTTCATTGTCGTCCAACACGACGTCATTTAGAACCAAAACTCATTAGGGCCTACTTTTCAGACACAATTCTCCAAGTAGTGTTTGGAGTGAATGTTACAGTATACCACTTAAATATAACATCGAATTTTTATTTTCATTTTGTAGACTCAATATAAGATTATTGCAAAACACCTGGACATACTACGATGCTGGGTATGAAATTAGATTAGTGGTACCCACATTACGTACATCTGGGATGCAAGAAAAATCCATAACTCGCTCCTAAGAATATTAGGCCTCAGCAAACTTGTACGCATCATAGATGGAAAGGCTCAACTGCGCCATAAAGACATCAATACACATTTGAAATTCCAATTTCCATCTGTTCATTTTTTTCATAACATAAAGGAGGTGATACTTGAACTATATGTATCTCAAAATACTAGAGTGATGGTAAATCAAATTGTGCAGGCATCTAAATGCCATATAAGCAGCATATGGCTACAGCACACTGATTATCCAACATTCATATATCATTGATAAGATGAACAATCAATACATGTATAGGAGCTAAAAATTTTGGGGCCAAGTCATTGTTATGGAACTGCAAGCAAAAGAAAAGCAAATATGATAACATAAAGCAACTTTTTTGAGCTTGTGATAGTTTTTGAGCTTGTGATAGTTACAGATTAAGCAATTCAACATATACTACATGGTACAAGATAGATAAATGTCATAATGTATATATGGACTTGAAAGGCTAGAAGTACATAAACACATGTATACAAATAAATAGGTACGGCATTAAATTGCTCAACAGCTGACCCCCGAGAACGATTAAAAAATCACTTGATTCAAGGAGACCAAGGGTGCCAAAGGAGTTGTATTCTTAATTGAGTCAATTTGGAAAGTCACACCTCTCAACGAATCAGTCATACCAGTCAGGATGATTCCGCAATTGGTCGTTGAGTTGCTTCAACCACTGGAAGAATAGCGTCCACCTTATACCGCAAGCTCTATAAATTTCAACAGAGAAAATTTTTCTTAATAAGGAGATCCATACTAGTATAATTATTATAACAATTGTATTTTAAGGCCCTAATCCATTTCAGTTACTTAATGTACATGAACTAAATGTTTATCACAGCAACTTACCTTCTTGAAAAACGTAGAATAAGAATTGTCCCATATAAGTTTATAGGATCCAGCAAAGATGGTGCAGAAATTACCCTGTCACCAGATTAAAATAATGCTTGAAAAAGGTTTCAACGTTTGATTTAAACAACCAAAGCATTAAATACAGCAGCAACTCACTTGATCAGACTCATATCTTCGGTAAGGTAAGATCAGCTGCACGACAGATTATTCCATAAATTGATATTAGATTTGTTCGGCTTGAAGTGTTTGACAAGGTATTTAACATTACAAAACCTATCGCATTCCTTGAGAAAAAATTCCTTGAGAAAAAATCTAACCGTAGTTTCTCCTGATGGACTGACATACTCCACTCGGAAACCAATATCCTGTGCAAGAAAATACAAATTCTGCAGTAAGCAAGCGTTCAACTGAAAGAAAAACAAACATTACAGCATTCACTGGACGGAAAGCTACTTGCTAATGTAAGATATTGTGAAAATATATAGTTATTTTCATTATCATTTTAAATAAGCTTTTCTAGTTTTTCCAATGGCAACCTGTATGGAAGTAACGAGTAAAAATACTCAGGTTGCTTACCCAGTACTCATTGTCCAATAGATCGATCAACCATGTATCAATTGTTCTTCTTTTCGTCGTCGTCGTGGTGGTGGTGGTGGTGGTGGGGTGTGGGCGGGTGTGTGTGTGTGTGTGTGTGTGTGTGTGTGTGTGGGGGGGGGGGGGGGGGGGGGGGGGGGGGGGTACAGTTAACTTACAGAAGGCTCCCCTATATTTCACAACTGGAGAAAAATTTAATGCAAGAGAAATAACCCGAACAGACGTGAGCTTCGCAACTGGAGAAAAAGTCTACATAATCGACCCCAAATTCCCATGTATATCCTTTGGCGATAAGACGAGCTTTGAGTCGTTCAACTGTATCATCTGAATTGTGTTTAACTGTGAATACCCACTTACAAAAAACTGTCTTACCACCTACAGGGAGGCGAACCAACTGCCAAGTACCATTCTATTGAACAGCCTGCATTTTCTTTTTTATGGCTACTGTTTGAGTTCTTCCGAATATTTGTAGGAATAGAGAAGGATTCTAAGGAAGAGGTAAAGCCTCGAAAACATCTATTCAGTTTAGAAGAATAAACAAACTTGGCAATATCATAGTGAGCACAAGAACGTTGAGCTTTACGTTGACCGATACGTAAATCATTTGTATTAGGGATATTACCGACAGAAGTGGTTTACCACGATTGAACAACACAGGGTACATTTTGGATGGTCGAGTCTGAATGCGGCTTTCGTTTCCGTACATAAACTCAGTGGCGGAGGCAGTGGTAGTGGTGGTGGTGGTGGGAAGCCAAGACTCAAGAACGGCCCACGATAAATCAGTTTTGGAAGAAGTTTGTAAAAAAAATAAAGCATTCATTGTGGAAAACATTTTTTTTCGTGAAGGGCAATAACAAAGATAACATTTCAAAAATGCGAATATCCAAAAAACACACATTTAGTAGCACGAGGGTCAAGTTTATCAGTGCCTGATTGAAGATTTTAAACAAAATAAGTGCAACCAAAAACACGAGTTGGTAGTGAAAATGGATCTTTAGATGGAAATATCAGTTTAAAAGGTGATTAATTTTGAAGAATAGTAGGCATACTATAAAGCCCCGAGTTCCACTCATTAGAAACTCGTGACACATACCCAAAATCTTTGCTTCAATGAGTACACAACACAGAAAACCACAAAGTTTAAAATTTTATTACAATATCATATGTACAATGTAGTATTACTTCATGAATTACCCAATAAATCACATTGTACAAGGAACTATATCCTCCACTTGGATGCTTCCGATCAGTAATCCTGCAACTAACAAACTGTCAGCACATCAGTTGAATGCAACTGACGCAATACGGATGAAACCCGCGATCTCCAAAATCCTCAACAATCAATATTTGATGTGGACGAAAAATGTGAAAGTCAAACCACAAGTGTCAGTGTATGTTATGCCCTCGAGTCTAATGCACACGATGCTCCTCCTCTAATGCAAACTTGATTTGAAAATGCATGCATCTCATACTACACTCCCCAAATCGAGTTCGTATGCTCCAGATGATATGCTTCAATCCTTCGCCATGCATCCTACTTTTGTACTCTATCCTATTTCCGACATTCATTTAGTGACAGGGTTTGCAGTACATGAGGTCCTTTTCCGCTCCTGCATTCGGATCGTGGTCCTTCTCCACTCCGAACGGCAGTGATCACTCTGTTCGTTCAGATCATGGTCCTTCTCCACTCCGACAGGATCGTGGTCGCTCTCCATTCCCAGTCAGGCCGGTGACCATCAGCTCTGCCGAAATCATAGTCCTTCTCCACTCCTGCCCCTACCAAAATTATCATGAACATAAAACAAATCGTAAGGCCACCCCTACTCCGCCAAAAGACTTAAGAGTTACTCTTGCTCCTTGTTGTAACCCAGAACATAGACCGAAACTTAAGGATCCTTCCCCTAAGTTCCGACAAAACTTGTGACTTATGTCTGCATCCCGCTCTTATCACTAAATCCCAGAAATTAACAATCGAGACAACACTACACGTGTCTCAAACGAGACGACACCGCACGTGTACCCTTGACAGGTGAGTACACGCCCACCAATTAATACCAATCTTCTAGAAAACTCTAGAACTAGTGGTTGAAGTTATACGAAATTGATTTCTTAATTCACAAACTTTACCCGATTCTAATTGCTTTATTGACACAATTTCTAGTTCCTTTAAGACATGTATATCATTAGTTAATTATGAAGGTACTTAGTCCAGTTGTTAGTCAAACATTAGGTGACTCCAGCCTAAGTTATATGTTTGGGAACTTAATCAATTGAACTCGAAATGTAGAGTCTGAATCACACCAAGTGTTAACTCCACATGCACTGACTAGTGCGTCCCATGTACCGTACTATACATCATATGCAAGCACGCATACACCAAGTACATGCCCATATGCATAAACACATGTCAACCAACTTCGTATAAGCAATTCTACTTAGCAAATTCCTTCCACCCTATGTATATGTACCTAATACAAAGTATCTTATTGTCCCTTGTTTCCTTATAACCTTTTAATCTTCTTAATTCATTAACTTCTTATTTTCCTACACATGCATATTCGTTTGGGCATTCTTATCGAACACCTTACATGAAATCTTTCGTTGCGTAATTTCCAAAACAAAACCCTAATTTAATAAGTATTGGTTGTCTTATTGTTCAATTACAAGAGTGTGAATTCATTATAGAATTTAATTATCAAGGCATATTTTCCTATCTAATCATGAATTTCATGCATACATTCCCAACATTGTAATCTATTATCAAACTTCAATCTACTATCAATTTACTACAATTTCAATCTACTAACACCTTACTACAATTTCAAATTACTAACAATCTTATTCATAATCTACATAATCTACACAACTATGGCAACCTACTAACAATCTACAACCAAGTTCTAATACACAAATAGTTTTTACTACACAATTAATTAAATGCAAGAACTAAACTACTAACTAATTTATTAACAATCAAACACAACAATTAAAAGAACATTCAAAGGATGAAGAACACCCACCTTAACTTTGAAAAGTAGAACATCACACTTGCTTGGCCTTCCCCTCCTAGCTAATATCTTCTCCTAGCTTCTTTTTGCTTCCCAAGTAATAAAAGGATTGAGTATGGAATTGAAGAGAAGTAGGATTGTAGTAATGTAGTATGAAGAGTAAGGGATTGAAGAGTAGTATGAAGGAGAAGGAAGTAGTATGAAGGAAAGTAAAGTAGAAAAAAAAAAGAGTTAGGGTTTTCTTCATATCATCAATACACATATATATAAACAAGGGTGAGGGAGTGGCCGGCCAAAGCTTTGGATAGGGTTAGGGTTTGTGTAGATGTGTGTGGGCATGTGTAGAATTTTCTAGGGTACTTAGGTGTCCCATAATTTTACGCATTCCCCCTAGGTAATAATTACACATAGGCCCTTTTCTAAGTCAACAATTGTAAGCTAGGATTATTTATTCATATGATGTAGTGTGTATGTGTGTATATTTAATTATTTATAAAATGACAAATGGTAAATACAATTTAATAATAATATATGCAATCATTCAAGACAAATTTATTAATAAATATGGTTGTAAAATAATGCAATATTATTCATATTCAATATAATTAATAATTGTTAATTATTTTGGGGTTATTACACATACGGTCAATAAGAAAATAGACAGTGTGGACCGCAAAACTCCAACTAAAGTTTGGGACAATCATTTCAAACATCAGAGAGCACGCAGTGCCAAGGAAATGTTGATTTTTGCGTTCTGCAACTCCGTTTTGTTGAGTATAGGCGCCAAATGTTTGGTGTTCCATGTTGAGAAAAAGATTGTTGAAAATAAGAACTCACATATTCTTTAGCATTATTAGAACGAAAACATTTAAGAAGTGCCAAATTGTGTTCATATCTCAAAGAAAAATTCTTGAAAAACTGTAAACACTACAGAACGATCTTTCAAGAAAAACAACCATGTCATACGAGAAAAATCATCAATCAATGTAACAAAATAACGATATTTATTAAACGTGAAAAAACCAATAGATCCCCAAACATCAAAATACACTAAATCAAATAAATGTTTACTACGTTTATTGACGTGTTCTAGGTAAGGAACTCGATGATGTTTTCCTAACAAAATAACGATGTTTTCCAACACGTCGCATACTCATGAGACCGGCCCTACCAATAGGTGCAATACTTAGTGTTGCGAGCCACAACAACGATCACCACGGTCACGTAAATAATAAGAACTATGGAAGATGGGGAAAACTGCTGCAAGTGTTCAAAAAAACCATGGCCTCAGCCATAGGCGAGTGCAGATGGTGTTGAGTGTCAACAAGAGCATGAGGGAGCACTCGTGGTAACTGAACATGAAGATCACGGAGAGAGGGACAGGTGTTGGTAGCAAGGATATGAGAACGAATACCTTCAAGATATGGGCGAATATTGCCCAAGGCAAGAACGGCTAGAAGAGCGTCACGTTGCTTGGTCTCGATCACATCGATGCATGTTATTGGAGGAAGAGTACATTTGATGAAGAGCATCTCAGATCTCTTTTGCTATGTCAAGGAACATGGAGTTGTAGACGTCCCGGTCCATGCAATTGATCATGTTGACAATCAAGTTGTCATCGTGATCTCATACATTGAATGTGGAATCCGTAGCCAGAAAAGCGGGCTTAGTAAGGTGGTGGTACATATCGCGCCCTTTGAGAAAATGCATAACAGAGCGGGACCATGTCATAAAGTTGCTATGACCGGAGAGATTCCCGGTGGTCATGTGTTTGGCCCTCAATAAAGTACCAATTGTCGTTGGAGGAGAGGGAGTCGTCAACGGAGGGAAGGTCACCGTTGTAGAGGAGTTCGTCATAAGAGCAGATCTAGATTATACTTGAAGGAGAAAACGAGTATGAAGGAGAGATGGTGATTGGAGAGGACACCAAAAACTAGCACGCATTACAGAACAGGGCGCATCAGAGGCTTTTTTTTCTTCTCGATTTTTTTTTTTGATTTTTTTAAAGATTAAACCCTGATAAAAGACTTAACTTCAAATTTGTAACAATGAACAGTCAACCATTAACATATGTTCTTCTACTTAAACAATAAAATAAAATAAACCAGATCAACGAAGGAAAGCCGGTACCGAAGAGGAAGGAGACAGCAAGCAGCATAGCAAGGGCAGCAGCCGGCAAGGGAGGCGACGTCGGGTTGAAGGCCGGAGTCGGATCAGATCTGGGCTAGCGCGCAAATCGATCAAAAGGAGGGAGGGTTTCGGGAGGGCGGTGGCGGCATAGTCGGAGGGCAGAGGTGGTTTGGAGAGGGCGGCGGGAACTAGGGTTAGGGTTAGGTTTTTGGATTTGGAGAAGGTTAGGGTTTGGGGTTTGGAGGACGAAGAAACATGGAAGAAGGCAAGATTTTAGGATTTTCGGATTTTTTTTTTTGAGAGAACCCTAATCTTTTGTAAGAAATTTTTGTGTACACTTTTCCAACTCTAGATGGTATAGAAAAAGAAAATAATACTTTATTAGATGCTCATAACTGAATACAATGTCTCCTATACATAGGAGAGTACAAGGAATAATCTAAATCTAGTTTCGATGTGGGAATAAACAAAGACTACTTTAACATGCACAAATTTTAAAAGTTTTGGGTAACAAATTGAATTCAAAATAAGGGTACAGAAACCATTTACTATCAACTGATATTCTTAAGAGTAATTATCAACAAAGAGATTTTATTAGAGTTATTTACATGGGTCTGTTTTTCCTTAAGCCTGAATGGTTGATAAACATACCATAACAATCTACCGACCTCATATACGATATAAATATCAACTCTACAGAGCTTAGCTCCAGTAGAAAATATAAAAGCAAATTCTTGTTGAATATAACACATGAATATACTCCTCAAATATTTTTTAAAAATAAAAATCATGAGTACAAGATATATTTTTTAAAATTGGACATTTTTGCATGTATAGTACGACATAAAAGAAATAAATATTGAATAAGTATAGCTTTCAGCTTTCTAGACTTTTGTTACCTGGGTTAAAGTCCCCTGTGTTATAGAGAAGTCCCACGCAATGTACGAGTTCACAGAATCAACAAACAAGTTGACCTATATTATGTCCAATGAACAAAGTCAATAAATGCAGAAGTTATAACCTAATTATATAGCAGTAATTTAGAAATCAGATAAACCATTTAAAAATGTTTGCAGGTGAGTGACTTTGAATGAAGATGAAGCATTACAATCAGCTTAATACAATTAGTTTATAAACAAAATCTCAACAAGTGATGCATCAACAACTACTGTATATGCAATGGCACTGATTAAATTTGGCATACACCAAAGATGAGAAAGTAGTTATAAACTATGGAGCATAAAAAACAGATAATGAAGCAAACTGCTTACAGGGCAGTGGCAATACAATTGGTCACTTCAAAGATGTAAAACAAAAAAAACAAAAATAAATACATTAACGAAAGAGGAGGGGAGGAAGGGGAAAGTGAACCTCAAAATGGAAATCACATATTAAAAAAGAAAATATTCCTAAATACAACCCAATATACCCCACCCAGATGAGTCACTGGGGATAAACTAATATTATTTAAAAACTACAATTTTCAATAAAATAAATTATTGATTAGAAAACTATGAGAAATCACAGGATAGTTGTCCATGATCACATCCAGAATTTAAAATATAGAAGAAAAAAATACCGGAGGTGTATATCAAATGCAGTAGCAGTAAGTATGCCTTTGCTAGAGTTCCAATAAGAAATTTCATATTAGAAATATAAAAAAAACTATTAGAACAGGACCAAAAAAGTTGTGTGTGCTACTCTTTGCTTCCACTCTGTTTTCCTATCCTGTGTTTGGGCATATTAAGTGAGGAAGTAATAGTAATTCCAAACTCCAAATTGAATGATGCAGGAGTAGCCGAGAATGACATTCTAACACAAACAATAGAAATTGCAGTACCATATAAAATTGATTTTCCTCTTTGGAACCAATTAGTGAAGGTACACACAACTATCTTCTAAATCAAAATACTGCAACCATAGGCTGATGAAATAACTTTCGTTGGGAGATTGGACAGTAAGTTCAGGAAATCTAATTACTAAAATGCGGATGTGAAGAAGAGCTAGAAAAACTCCGTGAGAATTAAGATGTTCCACCAAAAAGTAATGAACAAAAGAAGGAAATTGATGTAAAACCAACCCTAAAATAGAGAATTTCCAAGAATTTTAATGGGTTAATTTTACCAACATGAAAGTGCGGATCTACGTTGGAAATTGTTAACAGTTAACAGGTTTGATGGGTTTTCAAGAATTGAATCAAATGTAACAGTCCCAATTAATAATTCAACCTTATAATCAATAAGTAAATCCCCACGTGTTTTAGCAAGTAAAAAGTTCAATACCGATTCGTACTCTAATCAAGCATGTGGATCACTCAATTTCAGTATTTTGTGGTCGACAGGCAAATTAGATAATATGCTAGATAATAGGGCAGTAAAACACAAACACTTAATAAGGGAACGAGTATACCGAATGCGAAGAAGCCAGTGTCGATCTCAGGGTTGGACAGCAACAGCAACACAGTGAGCACAGTCAGCAACGAAGCCACGTAGTGGCAGATCTGGTCGCCGACGATGTGGGGAGACGGCGAGCGGGACGGCGGCATCGACGGCGAGAAGCAACGGGGTGGTCGTCGCCGGGATGGCGAGGTGCTGGCGCCGGTTGCAAGGAGGTCGGGAGTGGACTGCTGGGTGGAGTCGGGTGTAGAGGAGGCGAAGTGTTGGGTGTCGGGATGGAGATGGGTCGGGTTTAATGGAGAAGGGGTTATGAAGGAGATGAAGAGGGCGTGGGGCGTGGGTCTCTGGCGACGGGTTTTTGGGGTAAGGGAGAGGGAACGATGGGGAGGTGGCGGTAGGGTAGGGTTTGGGAGGAAGACGATGGAGAGATGGGTTCTTTGATCTGGATTGGGAATGTGGGTTTGAGCGGGATGGGAGGAAGACAAAGGAGAGGGGATTAAGTGGCGGCTGTGATTAGGGTTTTTTTTTTAGTGAGGGGATTAGGTTTTGGATTAGGGGATTAGGATTTGTATTGGGAATTTTTAATTTGGGATAGATTTTAGAATTAATCACTAACTCTAAAATGTATTAGGATTTATCACAAACCCTAATAATGGGGATCTCAGTTGTATCACACAAAAGAGAAGGAGGAAGAGCAAAAACTCAACACAGATTTTTTTGATCAATAATGGCATATCTTCTCATTCATCTCAAGGCCTTTAAATAGGCTCAAAATACATCTTGATACAAATCTCAAAATATTCTCAGAATCTAAAAAAATACAAAAAAGATTACATATGGCTATAATTGCCAGATTCAAAAATGGTACTGAAATAGACTAAATAGGAAAGATGTCCTCATCAGAAATACTCAGTCAGATGAAGTTTGGCAGGACACAAAAAGATAGTACATGCATAATTTACAATTCTTAAAGGCCAAGTTTCAGTAATACTACCAAAATTTAAATTAAGAATATTGCCGGATTTTCTATCAGTTGATGGAAAATAATATCCAATCTATAAAAGAAAATAACATGTCAGTACAAATGACTAACACATGTTGGTAGCGCTTAACCTATCATGTTGTACCTCATAAGTTTTTCCAGGTTGAATGGTTGTTTCTTTGTATTCATCACTTTTCCTGGTGAAGTTAAAAAATAAAAAAGCTTTAGAATAAAATTTTAAGAAAAAAAGGAAAAAGTTAGTGTAATTAAATAATATAAGCCAAGTCAGAAACATGCCTAGATTCAGCATTACCGGCTTCTTCCGCTGATATTAGAAAGGGTGAATTTGCAAAGACCTCTCTGCAGTGGAATTAACTCAAAATATGTATAACAAAACGGACAAAATTTGATGTACATTTAAATACAAATGAAGATTCAGTTATTTAAAGATTACGAATATTATTGACATTATAAAAACAACTTCAATAAGTAATCAATAAACTGTTGAAATTTAACTAAGTGGAATGCGGCCAACGACATTTACAAATTATATTTGTATCAACAGCAAACGGTTTGTAAATAGGAAAAGAAATCCTCTACTGCCATCCACACAGCTCGTAATAGCTAGCCCAATTTGTTCCTCATCAACTTGATTTCTCAAACACTTGATAGTTCTAAGGAAGTTAATAAATATACCACACAGGGATGCTATCGTCAATATGCCTCTTACAAAAAGCAATGTAGCAAGGCAGTCTCCCTCAACAGTTAGCTCAGGTAAAGAGCCAACATCACTGCGTAAATAAGTAAATAATGTACAACCATAAGGATGCATGACGTAGCAGGACCAGCATTGGTTCAACTGATGAGGAAAATTGATGGATATTATTAATTGGGTGTTATTAATTAATAATTTGCATATTAACAGTAAGATTTTGTTTGTAAAATAAAACAATTGACTCTAAACACAATCCATACATACAGGTCAGATTAGTAAAGCATGATTAAGAGGCCGCTAATTAAGATAGTAACATCGACCACAATCAGAACCCACCTCCGCAATTAAAAAAACCAGGGTTGTCTAAATCTATATTAGATGAAGTGATGAACAGATATATGAAAAAGGAATCAATATTTCAAATCTATATTTAGTACATGGACACAAAATTTACAAAAATAGTTTGTTACATGGTAAGATAAGTTAAACTATTAGTTGGCATAATCATGAAGAAAAAATAAATACATGAATAAATAAATAATTCATTTCTAGTTTTTTCCATGTCTCAAGTCTTTTACACAAATAGCACGGCAGAATGACAGGTCAAAATATCAAAGGCATTCAACCTATCAACTAAAGACAAGCATCACTATCATCACCATCATACAACTAAAAACAATGTTATGAGATAGTTAATCTGTAAGGATGAATACCCAATAAATCTGATGAATTTCTCAAACTCAGAAGTATACACCTGCACGGCTTGCTCTATAACAGATAATTGATTCTTTTCTCTGCCCAACACAATGAAACAACTGTTAACAAAAATATTGAAAATAAAGTAATAGATTCAAGATTAAGTGCCCTGTTAACTTAAAGTTGATACTCAAAGAATCACAAACTAACAAAATTAAGTGAATGGTAAATCTTACAATTTTCTTGCCTCAAATCTGCCCCATGAAAATAATATGACTAGACGGATGGAAAGCACCAACTTTGTGAGGGAGTATAGTGAAGGTCCATATCTCTGTCTTTGTTCTTCCATTGGACTAATATAAAACAGAATATGGAATACAAAACATATATCAGACATGACGGAAGTAGATTTACTGTAGAAAACAAGCACAGCATAATGTAAGATGAAGTGGTAGCCAGTTTTACAAAAGTTTAAAAAGGTACCCATGATCATCATTTATTTGCTTTATGAAATCTAACAAAACCTGCAAACAATAGATGCTGCACAGCATAAGAAACAAAGCAAGGACAAAAGAAGAAATTAACTAATTTAAAACGACTGCTTCATTTTGAAGTCAACAAACTTAGAACAGATAGAACTTGAAAACGAGCAAAAATCCTACAGATGTGCCTGATAAGTTTTCCAGTAATGAGACTTTAGAAAATAGGATAACATTTCGTTCAGTTTATTATATGTACAATAGACAATCAGGATTACCCAAATACCCAACAAATAATAGCAAACTCCAAACAGTAAATGAATGACACACCTGGGGAACGCCAACCAAGTACTTAACTAGTGTCTTGTAGACACCTGCTGCAGAGCCAAGCTGAGCTAGCTGTCTCCGCCTGGGAAATATACATTAAACAAGATCCCTATTTTTAATTGGATACGGGAAAAAATACTGTGCTTATTGTAACCAAAATTTACCAGAAAGAATTAACGATGGAAAAAATATTACAATAAAAAAATTACCTTTCCATTTGCTGATTCCACAACAAAGCATACCGATCATGTATGCTTCCACCAGATTTCACCAAAGCATCAATCTCGGCCTGTCTGTTCCTTTCTGAGCGCTCTTTCTGTTGTCTGATGAGAGAACCCCTAAAATCTTGTGGCATATAGGTCATGACTGGAAATTTTAAGAGACCATTATTAATAGTCAAAATCATGTCTTAGAAAGGGCATAAATTACTAGGTATAAATCAAAATGCCTGCAATTGCTGGAAAATTATGTCTTCATTAAATATTAGAAAATGCATAGACGAGTAGAATTTAGTCCACCATTAATACACTCAACAGTTTATTTGAATCAAAACATGGCAGTTCTAACTAAGCATGTGAAAAACTAGAATACGAAATGACAGGTCAGATGGCTGAAGTGAAACTTATGCACCAGAAAGATGTCTGTTTGGGATGCAACAGAAGATCTTGCTTCTAATTACCAAATAATAAGATATGGAATATAGAGGCAGGCATACACACATTGGTGAACGCATTACAGAGAGAGACATTATCTCAGTTTTTTTTTGGATCAGCTACCTTCTCTGTTCCACATGGAGATGTTTGTTTCCTTGCTGCAGTTGCAATTTAAAATTTAAAATTTCCTTCCAAAAACTTTTTGACTCAATTACCAAAATGTCATTATGTTTTGGAGGGCAAGGATGATTGTAATATATAAAATAGAGTTTACATTGGAAAGGGATGTTTTGGTCATGTTTGATCAAAAAAGCTCTGGACGGAAACCATTAAATCTTACTTGCAACTGCAACGCACCCCCCCCCCCCCCCCCAACAAAAAAAAAAAAAAACTTAAATTGAACCGCCCTCCATGTGTTAGGGTGGTGGTAAGGTGGTTTCTCTGAGTGGATATTATTGGTTTGTGTTTGAAGAGTAGAGGCTACAGTGGGTCAACAAGCTCATACATAGCCTCACATTGCATTAATTGGTCAAGATTGGTGTATGTCTTTTGATAATAACTGGAAGCACACTGAAATGAAAACCAAAATGAAATTGCTGAAACTTGGAAGGTGATATGTGACAAATATTCTTGTACCAGAACAGGCCGAAAATTGTTCATGAAATTGCTGAGAGAATGGGCATCTGCCAGTATGTGATTCATTCATTAACTTAATTTCAGCTCATTCTCAGTCGGCATCAATTCATATCCAACTTCTTATAAGTTATAATCAAGAAAAGCGTCCCCCGTCATGGAGTTTTACGGCCATCTGAACAAAAAGCAGTCACTCACCTTCTCCTAGACTGCATCTAAAGTGGTCTACAGATGGAAGAAAGTTCAAACAAAGAGCGAGGGTCATAATCCCTTCATATATCCGTCCATGCACACAATATAAGCCACAAATTTCACCAGATAATCTATTGAACATCGTTCTACTCCAAAGTTCCGTTGTTTGTGTATTTGTGTATTTGTCCTTGCAAAAGAAGGTTCTGCAGTCAAAGTTGCAGGAATCCTTTTCGTTGCAACTTAAAGTACTTGTCATCTGCTTATTCTTCTACTTGCAATTACTTATTTAGTTGCAAATCAAGGAAATTTTACAACTTGGATTGCAACTAAATTTAAGTTGCGACATTGCTTTACTTGTTCATAATTTACTATGAGAACTATATGTTGATTATGTCTTTCACTTATTACACTGCATGTGATTCCATGGAGAAGATCATATTATTTGGTTTATAACTGTATTGTCTACATTTGATGCATTATATATTTCTCACCTGCTTATTTTTCCAACCTCAATTACATTTTAGTTGCAACATTGCTTACTTGCTAAGCAATTTAGCATGTTAACTATATGTTTCATTCATGTATCACCATTATATTGCATGCGATCTAATGGAGAACCTAATATCCTTGGGTTGGGTTGTAATTGTATAGTTTGCAATTGATGGATATAGGTTATATATTTTCATACGGAATGGCAACTTGATATTTACTAAATATACCTGATATTATGTAACCTAAATGAGAAATTGTCATGCATTCCTTGCTCACAGATCCAATTCTTTCTACATCCATAACTTGTGTTGATCTCTTTCTTTGTCAAAAGACAAACAACAACAACAACAAAGCCTTTTTTCCAACTAGTTGGGGTCGGCTACATGAATCCTGGTTTTCCATTCTGCTCAGTTTAGTGCAATATCTTTTGTAAGGTCACAAGCTATTATATCTTTTCTCACCGTTTCCACCCAGGTTAGTTTAGGTCTTCCTCTACCCCTAACTCTACCATCAATACTTATCAAATCACTCTTTCTAACGGGGGCACTACTAGGTCTACATATGACGTGTCCAAACCACCTGAGGCGATTCTTTCTTAACTTATCTTGGATTGGAGCTACCTTTAGCATGTCTCGTATATGCTCGTTTCTAATTCTATCATTTCTTGTTTTACCACACATCCATCTTAGCATCCTCATCTCCGCTACATTCATTTTTTGGACATGTTTCTTTATTGCCCAACACTCTGTTCCATACATCATTGTTGGTCTAACAGTCGTCCTATAAAATTTTTCCTTCAACTTCAAAGGTATACGTTTGTCACACAAAACACCACTAGCACTTCTCCACTTAAGCCACCCTGCTTGGATCATATGTATAACATCTTCACAAATCTCCCCATCTCTTTGTATAATCGAGCCTAAATATCATAAACGGTCTCTCTTAGGTATCTCTTGATCATCAAGCTTCACTACTTCCTCAGTTGTGTTCTGAATATCACTAAAATTACACTCCACATACTCTGTTTTAGTTATGCTTATCCTAAAACATCTAGCTTCCAAAGTTTCTCTTCACAATTCTAATTTAACATTGACTCATGCTCTAGTCTCGTCCATTAAGAACGACGTCATCGGTAAAAAGCATACACTAAGGCACCTAATCTTGTATTATTCGCGTCAATTCATCCATAACCAAAGTAAAGAGGTAGGGGCTTAAAGCCGAACCTTAGTGTAAACCTACAAATTACTGGTCTCTCATGTGGTTGTTCTAATTGTGGTCGTTACCTCTTCATACATATCCTTAATTGCCTCAATATACCGAAGAGATACATATCCTTAATTACCTCAATATACCGAATAGTTACTCTTTTATTATTTAACACCCACCATACTATGTCTCTAGGAATTTTATCATATGTTTTTTCTAGATCTATAAAAACCATGTGTAGATCTTTCTTATTCTTCCTATATTTTTTCGTAAGGCTCCTCAGTACATAAATTGTTTTCATTGTTAACCTCCCAGACACAAATCCAAATTGATTCTCAAACACTATAGTTTCTAGTCTCAGTCTATATTCAATCACTCACTCCCAAATTTTTATCGTATAACTCATTAATTTAATCTCTCGGTAGTTGGAGCAACTTTGTATATCTCCTTTATTTTATATATAGGTACAAAAATACTCTTTCTCCATTCATCGGGCATCTTCTTAGTCCTCAAAAGACGGAAAATAAAAATAATACCTCAGAATCATTTGATAACATGTCCTGGTTCTCAGTGAACATTTGCTGAAATCATGTGAGATGGATGAAGCATTGAGACAAACAGTTATGACTAGAGTCACTATGGGTCCACATTCAAGTACAATAAAACCAAAATGGCCTGACAACCACATCGCCATAATATGTGCTCACTTTATGCCTGCTGGAATGATGTGGTCAGTATGATGCACACAGAAATCTAAAAGGTCATGTGAAGTGTGGACCAACTCTAACTTCTACTTATAAGGACATTCCTGTGTAACCAAAAAGATTGGAAATGTTTCCGGCACATTGGAAATGTTTCTGGCAGATACGTGGGCAGTGTTACTTCTAGTCAAAAGGAACGAAGACTGAATACAACCTCTTTTTTATTCCTAATGTTTTGCCCATTCCTCAAGTTTTAGCTTTTGAATAAATGAATTGTCTTTGAATTATACTATAACTACAAATATTGCAGTCGCTGGAGGCACACAATTGAATCCCTCCATTTCTCTGCTTTACTTCTACTATTAATTATTCTGCTAAAATTTTCAACTTCTTTTTTACATTACTACTGCCAACTTCTGGGAATAAAGTTATTCGAATATGGTTGATGCTTTTCCGTTTATACAAGATCGATATCTAGAAAGATTAGATTGCTGCCCTAAAAGACCAGCATGATTCACACAATTTATCAGTACTGACCAATTGGAACACCATGCTTAATATAACAACCCCAAATACGGTAGTGTTAAATAGAAATCACTAAACCAAACTGGATGCATGAAAATCAGCCTTAATAATGTGTTCCAAATGAACAGCGAAACAGTAACTATACAAGTCTAAAATTTGCAAAGGATAACTAACCTGTATTAAATACATTATCAGCATTTCTTATCTGGAATATCTCCAGTGCCTTTAAAGTTCTCTGAAAGCTGGCTTCTAGGTCACCAACAACAGCTGCTAGGTCCGCATCTTCAGGTGTGGCTTTCTGCTGAAGCTGCATATAAGAAGCCGAACAGAATTAGATAATCAGAATACCCATGGTCAGAGATTTTTTAAAGTGGATCTTGATTCCAAATCACAAGAACGAATAGGATTTAATGACCAGAGGATAAGAAATCAAAATTGATAGTTAAAAATTCACGAGTAATTCCAGTTCCAGGTGATGAAAGAATTCACAGGTTAAATTTGCAAAAGCATTTGTATTTTAGAATGCAGCTCCATATTTTACCGATATTGGCCAATGAGATTTATCAAGCAAAAACAGAATCTCTTCAATGTGCTCTCTGTTCCTCCACAAGTTCTCATCGATTTTGTGGGGAGGTTGAAGGTCTGCTTCGCGCGCCAATGACTTCTCACCTTCAGAGATGAAACAGAACCTGTGTGAATACGGGGAACAAACAAATTGCTGCTTAAATTTTGCAGAAAATATTACCTTCCCAATGGATAAATTTCCATATCATATGTTGAAGTAGGGCGTTTTATGGCATTAGGAAAGCACACCATTCTAATTTTGCTAGAGTCTAAAGATCATATGCATGAACTAGTATAAGCAATGAGCAGTAAAATCAATGAAATTAATGAAGATCTAACTGGTGCATACTTGTTGAGGAAATTGAGGGAGGAGAAAACAAAAACTAATTATAAATTAAAATTTTCAATTAGCATATGTACCCTAAAATAATATATAATTGAGTAAAAAGCTACAAAAAAATACATATCGTTTTTAAAGTAGTTAAACCCCCCCCCCCCCCCCCCCCCCCACCGCCAAATTTGAATCAATTTGCCCCTGACCCCGTTTTCTCATTTTCTATCCACCTAAATTGTTTTGTAGAAAGACCACTTTACCCGTTCTTTTCATTTTATATTAATTACTTCGGAGCTTTCTTCCCCCTTTTACTTATTTTGTCATCTACCTAAGCTCAGGATGACATGATCTTCTTACTCAAAATCAGGGCTTCCAAGGTACATCTGCACGGCATATGCTAGATCTGGACGAGTGATAGTGAGAGAGTTTCGCTTTCCAACCAGTCTTTCATACATTCTCGGATCATCAAGTGGATCACCATCATCCGAACACAGCCCTATTACGTAAAGGATCTGGCACAATTGGGCTGGATATAGGCCTTGCTCCCAATTTCCCGGTCTCTCGTAAGAGATCCATAGTGTACTTTATCTTGGAAATAAATATACCAGACCTGGAACGAGCTACATCTATTCCCAAGAAAGAATTCATAGAACCTAGGTCTTTAAGATCAAAGACCTTGTTTAGATGGTTCTTCAGTCCAACGATGGACTCCCTATTATCCCCCGTAAGGATGATCTCATCAACATAAAGACGAAGACTAATTTTACCTTTTTCGTTTTTCTTTACAAACAGTGTGGTAGGCATAACTTCTTTTGAATCCTATGTCCAGTAAGGCTTTGCTGAATTTGTCAAAGCATGCGCCCCTTCTTAGTCAATGGGACTGCTTAAGCCCAACAATTGCTTTCTTCAAGCAGCAAACATTTCCTCCCCCTGAGCTACAAAACCGGGAGACGCTGTAGGATTCCCGAGAAATTCTTCGATTTCTTTCGTAAGCAGATGATCTGCTTATCACATTTCGTGAATAGTCGGGACATTACGGAAGATCCAAATAGGCATTTCGGGAATCGATCTGATTCTATCTCTGTTCGTTCCATTTGAAGAAAGGGAGGATCCCAAAGAATCGATCTGATTCTATCTCTGTTCGTTCCATTTGAAGAAAGGGAGGATCCCAAAGAATCGATCTTTCTTTTAGTTGTTGAATCTCTGTTTGATCGATCAATGTGTGATATTCTGAATCCTCATTTCTAATGGAATCGAAATGATCTCTGGATTGATCAGAAGATCTAGAATGTTCTCACGAAACCATATGAATATGTATGCTATACACCTTGTTAGGATTGTAGTTCAATCGGTCAGAGCACCGCCGCGTCAAGGCGAAAGCTTTGGGTTCGAGCCCCGTCAGTCCCGAACTATGATCTGATGAATTTCTAAATTCATTACTCTATTTTTTTGCGAAAGGGAAGACGGGGAGCAAAATCCTGGTGCGGGAGAGAATTTGGATTTCTTTTGATTTTATTCGGCATTTGTCATCACACAAATACGGGAATTTCCATTTCTTCCACTAGTACTGATTGATAAGGGAGAGACATGTAGATTGGTACAATTGGTAGTATTGCTATATTCATACTATCAATTCAATTCAGTATTTTAAGTGGAAGAGATACTTAACTTTTAATTTCATTACTTCGGCAGAATGCTTTTCAGGTTAAAGCACTTTCTAATTCCGGCTTTTTCGGGGTATCTTCAATTAGTAATACTAATTGAAAACAATCTATTTCATTCTCATTCAAATCGCAAACTAAATTTTGGATGTATACGTCCAAAGAGGATATTCATAAAATAAAAGACTGACCAAGCAGTGTCTTTTTCTTTTATTAGTATTAGAAAATGAAATTTGTTGGAATATTCGATTTTTTTGCTTAAGAATCTTTCTTTTTTCCGTTTCACTTATATTGTTTGGATCTGTGTATGACCCAGAGAATACCGATCATATGATACTGTTGCCGTTGGATTCTGGTGTGGGGGCAATAGATGAGATTTGTAGGTTCGTGAGGAACTCAAACAGGCTGGATCTCCTTCTTCCTTGGCGAGAAGTTGACTCCCTGGCGCTCCCGCTGACCTGCACAAATGTTCGAAACACCGGAATGGATCCCGGCGACGAACCGTCCGACGCTCTTGTCAATACCAGAAAAAGTAAAGAGAAAAGAGCTTGAGTGCGCTAAGAGAGATCACCTTTTACAGTATGAGGTAGGAGGGTTTTTATAGTCGCCATGGGGATCTCCTTCAGGATAAGATGAAATCCCTACTTCCTGGCGTGGCAGGATAGGGGTGGTCATAACCACCTCCTTAAGATCAGGGCGAGCCAGGATTTCCTCCAATCCTACTGAGCTGGCCCCCAACGGGTTGAAACTCATTCCTGACTGAGCAGATCCGTTCATGGGTTAGCGGGTCCAAGATGAGGGACCCAGCACCCAATTCGGACCCGTCTGTAAATGAAATTACCATTTTGCCCCTAGAACTTTGAGATTCATGCCCACTTTGAACAGTTCCGATTTAACCCCACTTTTGGCCATATCACGAGCCCCCCACTCCCAAAGACTGTGTGTCACGGCCTTTAGAGAGTAGTTTTGTTGTTTTAATGCGTATAGGGCTTTATCGGAGTTGTCAAAGGGTGGTGGAATCTCGTTTGAGCAGCTTGGCCTGTTACTCGAAATTCGAGAGTAGCTCCGCCGACTGGAACACTTAGAGGGGGCGATGGTGCTTTTCTGAGCTGGTAGCGAGCCCAGGTTTGCTTTCAGGCCCTCCTGGATTTTTGGTGATTTTTCCCAATTTTACATTATTTTTTCGAATCAGTTATTTAATTTTGCGAAGCAAGAATCTGTCTTCAAGAAATATCAATTAATTATTCTAATAAATAATTATTTATTCAGGAGCTCTAGAATATTTTTCCTGACTTTATAATTATTTTTTAGAATTTTTAATTAATTTTCTTGAATTTTTAATTATTTTTTTGCAATTTTTAAATAATTAATCCAAATAATAAATAATATAAAAGGATTAATCAAATCCAATATCGACGTGGCGTCATCCAAGCTGTTTATCAGACCTGGGCGCGATTTTTGAAGTGATCGGAGGGCTGGCCCGAAGAGGAAGTGTTTTCTCCTCACGTTGGGGTCGGTACCACGGTGGATCGGTGACCATTCACCGAGGGACGTGGCTTCATCTGGAGCGTCCATCTGGTTCGGCGCGGATTTTGGATGGATCGGACGGTCGGTAAGGTGCGTGAAGATTTTTTCTCCACGTGACGCGCTCGGTGCCGCGGTGGATCGGTGTAATATCACCAAGGGACGTGGCTTTATCTGGAGCGTCCATCCGCTTCGGCGCGGATATTGGATGGATCGGACGGTCGATAAGATGCGTGGGGATTTTTTCTCCACCTAACGCGCTCGATGGGAATTTTTTCTCCACGTGACGCGCTCGGTGCCACGGTGGATCGATGTAATATCACCGAGGGACGTGGATTCATCTGGAGCGTCCATTTGCTTCGGCGCGGATATTGGATGGATCAGATGGTCGGCCAGATGCGAAGAGGTTTTTTCTCCACCTGACGTGCTCGGTGGGAGCTTTTTCTCCACATGACACGCTCGGTGCCACGGTGGATCGGTGTAATATCACCGAGGGACGTGGCTTCATTTGGAGCGTCCATCTGCTTCGGCGCAGATTTTGGATGGATCGGACGGTCGGCCAGATGCGAGGAGGTTTTTTCTCCACCTGACGCGCTCGGTAGGAGTTTTTTCTCCACATGACGCGCTCGGTGCCACGGTGGATCGATGTAATATCACCGAGGGACGTGGCTTCCTCTGGGTCGTCTGATGTGGATCAGGCGCTAATACGACAAAAACGGTGAGGATCCCGAGAATAAAATGATTTCTGTTGACATGGCCATATTTGAGTCGTCTGATCGGGGATCAGGCGCGAATCACAAGGAGAAACTGGTTTTTCTCCAATACGCTGCTCAGTGCCATGGTGGATCGGTGTTTGGTCACCAGAGACGTGGCTTCATCTGGGCCGCTCGATCCCGGTTGGGCGCGATAGTTGAGGCGACCGATCAGTTCGCAGTTTCTAGGGTGTCGCATGAGATTCCACCCTTTGGCCTTCCGTCGTTATGTCTTCTTGGGCTTCTGCCGTTTGCTCGGCCCAACTGCTTCAGAAGCCCAAGCAGCCTCGCTCTCAGCACTATAAGTCTGCCCTTCCTCTCATTTTTTTTTCACTTCTTCACTTCTTCACTTTTTACTCTTTTGAAGTTTTTACTCTCGAGCGGCGCTACTAGCGGAGGTCTTTGCTCTCGAGCGGTGCTGCTAGCTGTCGCGGCCAGGCGTCTTGATTTTCCGACGAGATATTCCGACCGTAGTTGTCACATCACGATAAGTTATCCCCTCTTTCGTAGTCTTAGCGAAATGTCTAGGGTATCTTCGGGGGGCGAGACCTCTACCTTGGAGCATGAGGAGAGGCAGTCCCTGACTCCGATTCAGAGTGCAGACAAGGCGAAGGCGATGGTTAAACCGGTGAAGTCGGTGACCATAGTAGAACTGGAGCGTAGGGCCGGGGCATTGGGTCGACTCCCGAGCCCCTTGTCGAACCTCAGGGGAGTGAGGCAGTACTCTCCTGAGCTTCTAGCGAAGGTGGTACACAAAAGGTCCGCCTCCTACGAAGAGGGCAGGGCGAGGGAGGTCACCGAGGTCGATGACGTCCCCTCGATGTTGACGGAGAAGGACCTGGTCCGGATCCGAAGAAGCTTTCAGATCCCGAAGGGATTGGTGCTCCTTCCGGGCCCAGGTATCCGAGCTTGCACACCGATGTCTTCTGACAGGTGCATATTTCCCTTCGACACCTTCTTCGCCGGGTTGCATCTGCCCATTCACCCATTCATCGCAGAGATTCTGCAGTTCTATGGTCTTAGTCCGATGTAGTATATGCCGAACAAGTGGCGACATGTCACCGGCTTCATCCTTCAGTGCTAGGCGATAGGCGTCGCGCCCCAACTCATCATTCTCCGGGGTATGTACCGCATTTATTGAAAGAGTAGAACCGAGTACCAGTACTATTTGTCGCCGAAGAGGGAGGTGAAATTGATCGAGAACCCGGAGTCTATCAAATTTTGGAAGGAGAAGTACTTCCTAGTTCGAGGCGAAGCTCCGTGGACGATCCCGACCATGTGGAGAGAGGAGGTGCCGAAGTGGGCAAAGACCGACCCGGTCTTGACTCCGGAGGAAGAAGACACCGTGGCCAAGCTTATGGCTCGGGAGCCTCTTGGGTGGAAGGAGGTAACCGAGAAGTCCTCTATGGTGGGGGGTCTCACTCCGATCGACCCTAGTATGCTTCGCCTTTAGATTTTCGTCTTTGCTTTCTTGTTTAAGTCTCAACTTTTTCGTAAGCTAATACTTGTCTTTCTTCTTTTACAGAGACTCCAGGCATGGACTTCAAGGCGATGCTCTCAGACCAAACCGGGGTGGCATACAAGGCCCCCGATGGCAAGAAAAGGAAGAGAACTTCTTCGGGCCCTTCTTCCGCGAAAGTGCCCAAGGCCTCGGTGGTAATGGCACTGAGTGTCGACGCGACCCCGATCATTACTCTGGACCCAAAGTCGCAGACCCCTGTCACTACCCCCGCCGCGACCACCAAAGGGACTTCCCTCGATCAGGTCTTGGCGCTCGAAGCTCCCCCTCTGACTGCGGCGGCGGAGAGTATACTGACCGAGGTGCATAAGAGGTTGTTCGTCCCCGACTGGCGAGTCATGAAGCACGATGGCTTCCTCAGGGACGCCATCAGCTGTATGCAGGCGATTCAGCACTTACCGACCCCTAAGGACCGGGCTGCGCTGAAAGCGGGGACGGTTGGCGACGACGCCCTCGAGATCGCCAAGGCCTCGATGACGGTAAGTTGACTCCGACCCATCTCTCTTTGACTCCGCCCCTTTTGTTTCTCTATATTAAGTGCTTGCATGGTTCTGCACTTCGCGCAGATGACTTGCCACTTTAGCCATATGCTGGAGCAAATCACCGAGCAGGAGAATGAGTTGAAGATGGCGAGCGACAAGGACCGCACCGCGCGAGCCAAGGCCGTAAAGATGTTCGAGGCGGAGAGGCGTTTGGCCGAGTCACAAGCGGCGGATATCCAAGCTCTCGAGGCCGCCCTTGCCGCTGTGAAGGAACAGCTCGCCTTGAAGAAGGAAAGGACGGATAAGGCAGAAGAGCTGGTTGTCAAAGAGAGGGAGGTGGCAGCCAAGGCCGCCGAGGATGCGGCTCGGGAGAAGGGAGGCAGCGGTGCAGGCAGCTTCGAAGGCCATCAGAGAGGAGGCGAAGGCTTACATGCGAACCAACATGGAGCAGTCCTACGCGCGAGCTCTGAAGCACGTAGTTGTCCGTGTCCCCGGGTTCGACGGTGCGGGGTACAGCCTCTACGACCCCCTTGAAGACGATGTTGTTCCCACCACCAAGGGGTTGGCGAGGGTGACGCCACTGCCAAGGTGCCTCCCACCGAGGTGGCCCCCTGATCCCCCTTGTTCTTCCTTTCTTGTTTTTTCTTTCTTTATTTTCCGCAAGTAGGCCATGTAGAGGATTGGCCACCGCCTGATGTACTAGTAAACATCTTTGAATGAAAAAGAACTCCTTTTTTGGCTAAGTGTTGGAGTGCTTTGTCTTTGAGTCTCCTTGTAGCTTGAATGTATTCCCTTGTGGACTTGCTTCTTGACCTTAAGAGATTTTAATTCTTTTGTTCTCCCCAGGATCGCATCGTGGCTAGTCTTCGCGCTAAACTCAGGGTTGCCAAGCTAGGGCTTTCACGAAGTCAGGAGCTACTTCGGAAAGCGGAGTCTGAGCTTAGTTATCTGAGGTCGATCCTTGCTCATCGCAAAATAGAGGTGAAACGGTTGGAAAAGGGACGTCATGAGGCGGAGCCTGAAGGCGAGGAAACGGGTACATCGATGGCTATTAACCTCAGCTTGAGACTCTCACATCTTCGCCGCTCTCTATGTCAGACCGCTGTGGAGAGGGACGAAGTGGAGAAGGTGGTTGTTGAAAAGAACATTGAGGTCGCCCATCTACGGCGGACAATCTCCGATGCCTCTCGTGGGGTAGGGTCAATGCGGCTGCCACGCCTGGAGATAAATGTCACAGACGTCTCGCTGAGGGAGCGGATTGTCGAGCTGGAGAAGGAGAATGCTCGTTTGCAACGGCTATCTAAGAGAAGCAATGTCAGGACCACTCCCCGTACCCCAAAGAGGTATGCTCGAGGAACATCGTTCCGCGGACCTGCGCTTCGCTCGCCCCTGGTACCTCGAAGCCCCGGAGAAGCGCAAAGTGGCATGGCCACTTCGTCGAGCGGAACATCTGTTGGGGCCACTGCTAGGTCGGGGCCAGACGATGCTTCTCGATTTGCTAGCCTGGGGACGTCCGCCGAGGTGGGACGACGACAACACGGTATTCGTCGTCCTCATGTATGCTCAAGAGAAGCATTCCCATCCCCCGAAGATGCTAGGGATAAGTCTAGTAGTTTTGTGCCGCCCCGTATGAATTTTGGCCTTTGATAGAAGTTAGTCTTCTTTTTGTAGAGCTTGTGTGTCGAATGATACTTGTAATCACAATTTTGATCAAATAATATAAGACTTCTTCTGAGTGCTCGCTGCCTCGTTTAAGCTTTGTAAGTGTTCCAACGGTTGTGGGAGCAATTCAAATGGCGAACCACTTCATACTCACTTGTAAGCAAGTGTTTAAAGCGGAATCGAGCCAAGTGTTGGACTCCGAACTCGTCATTTAAGAGAGAGCCAACGGTTGTGGGAGTAATTCCGAATGGCGAACCGCTTCGTACTCACTTATAAGCAAGTATTTAAAGCGGAATTGAGCCAAGTGTTGGACTCCGAAGTCGTGGTTTAAGAGAGAGCCAACGGTTGTGGGAGCAATTCCGAATGGCGAACCGCTTCGTACTCACTTATAAGCAAGTACTTAAAGCGGAACCGAACCAAGTGTTGAACTCCGAACTCATTGTTTTAATAAAAAAATTTGGTAAGTAGAGTTAGACTGTTCAGAAGATAGAAAGTTGTGGGAAAAAATTTCCTTTTATTGCAAACAACTGGGCGACCGCTTCTAAGTTGCGAGCCGCCTTTACATTGTGACAAAGGAAAAATACAAGTAAGGAATTTGGACAGGTCTTCTGGAGCTCTCTTGGGGAAGTTGCTTGGAGCAGTGTTTAGACACCCTCTTGGTACTTCATCAAGTGCTCCGCGTTCCATGTCCTCGATATTTTCCTGCCCCCCGGGTCTTCGAGTTGATACGCTCCCAGGCGAATAACTCTGGAGACCCTATATGGTCCTTCCCAATTGGGTGCCAACTTGCCTCTTTTACTTGGATGGAGATCGATAACTTTCTGAGCACTAGTCACCCTCTTTTAGGTTGGCGAGCCGTACCCTCTTATTGTAGGCCTGAGTGATCCTACGGCGGTAGGTCTCTTGCCGAATCGCGGACCTCGTCAATGAGGTCTAGGCAGTTGCGAAGCTGGTTCGCATTCTGCGCTTCACTGTAAGCTATGAGTCGCGGTGAAGGCAGGCCCACCTTCAAAGGGATGAGAGCTTCGAATCCGTACGTGAGGTTGAAAGGGGACTCTCCCGTTGGAGCTCTTTTGGTGATGCGATAATTCCAAAGCACATTGGGGAGTTGTTCGACCCATAGCCCCTTAGTGGACTTGTCAAGCCTCTTCTTCAAGCCAGAAAGGATTTGTCGGTTCGCATTTTTTGCTTGGCCATTGGACTGGGGGTGCGCTACTGAAGAGAACCGCTGCTGAATGCTGAGGTTGGTGCAAAAGTCGCAAAAGGTCGCTCCTGTGAATTAGGTCTCGTTGTCAGTTATAAAGATGCGAGGTACCCCACCGACAGACGATGTTCTTCCAAATGAACTTCTGCACCTTGTGCTCGGTGATTGCTGAAAGAGGTTCAGCCTCTATCCATTTTGAGAAGTAGTCTATTGCTACCACTGAGAACTTCAGCTAGCCCGGTGCTGGAGGGAAGGGTCCGAGAAAATCCATCCCCCACATTGCGAAGGGGATTGGACTCACCAAGGAGTAAGTTGTGCTTAGGGCAGGCGACAGATTGGGACGAACTTCTGGCAGGAGTCGCACTGGCGGACGTACTCCTCGGAGTCACTTAGTAGTGTGGGCCAGAAGTAGCTGTAGTTCAAGAGCTTCCGAGCGAGGGATCTCGCTCCCAAGTGCGCGCCACATAGACCATTATGGGCCTCCTTTAGGGCGTAGAGCGCTTCCTCCGGGGAGAGGCACCTCAGATAGGACCGACCATCGATCTGGGTGTAGAAGCGTTTGTACATGACCCCGTCCAGGAGTGTGTACCGCTCTGCTCGTATCCTGATCCTCCTTGCTCCTTTCGGATTTTCGGGAAGGACTCCATCTCGGAGGTACTCGAGGAGGGGCTTCATCCAGTTTTTCCCAACTGTTAGAGGGTAGGCTTCCATTGGCTCCGAGCCATCTTCGTCAATGCTTGGTTTGAGAAGGACCTCTATCAAGACGGTCCGTTCTAGACCCTGGAGAGACGAGGAGGCGAGCTTAGAGATGGCATCCGCTTGCGTGTTTTCCTCTCGAGGAACCCACTGGAGTTGAACATCTTCGAATAGAGCTAGAAGTTCCCTCACCTTTGCCAAGTACCTGGCCATACGGCCATCCCTCGCAATACCTGGTTGACTACTAACTGGGAGTCGCTGAAGACCCTTACGCACTTGGCGCCTGTCTTGCGAGCCATGCAAAGCCCCGCTATAAGGGCCTCATACTCTGCCTCATTGTTTGACGCCGGGAAGTTTAGGCGGAGGGAGTACTGGAGGATGAAAGCATCGGGGCCAATTACGATGACGCCAGCCCCGCTCCCATCGGCGCAAGAGGACCCGTCTACATAAACGGTCCAGACGAAGGGGTCGGCAAACGACTCGCACGAGTCGGGGATGGTGTTTTCCACAATGAATTCGGCCAGAACTTGGACCTTTATTGCCGTTCTGGGCTGGCAGCTGATGTCATGCTGACTCAGCTCGATGGACCACTTCATGAGCCGCTCGGAAGTCTCGGGCTTGTGGAGAACTTGTTTCAGCGGTTGGTCGGTAAGGACGACCACCGAGTGGGATTGGAAGTAGGGACGGAGCTTTCGGGCCGCCATGACCAGGGCAAGAGCCATCTTCTCCAGCTTCGGGTAACAGAGTTCGGCGTCATGGAGCACCTTGCTCACGTAATAGATGGGCTTCTGCGTCTTCTCTTCTTCCCTTACAAGGACCGCGCTGAGCGTCTGCTCCGAAGCTGCGAGATAGAGGTAAAGGACCTCCCCAGGGGCTGGCTTGCTCAGGAGTGGGGGGTTAGCCAAATATTCCTTGAGCTTGTCAAAGAACTCCTGTTGCTGCTATCCCCATTTGAAGCCTTTAGCCCCCCTGAGGGCCTTGAAGAGGGGGAGACACTTCTCCCCGGACTTGGAGAGGAATCGCCCAATCGCGGCGAGGCGCCCCGTGAGCCTCTGTACTTTTTTGACGTTGGAGGGGAGAGCCATCTTGAGAATGGCTTGGATCTTTTCGGGATTGGCCTCTATGACCCTCTGGCTGACCATAAACCCCAGGAATTTACCCGATGAGACACCGAACGGACACTTATTCGGGTTTAGCCTCATATTATGCCTCCTGAGCACCCCGAAGGCTTCTTAAAGGTCGAGAGTGTGCTCCTGCCCTCGGGTGCTCTTGACCAACATGTCGTCGACGTAGACCTCCATGTTTCGGCCAATCTGGTCTCGGAAGACCCTGTTCACAAGACGCTGATAAGTAGCTCCCGCGTTTTTCAAGCCGAAAGGCATAACACGGTAGCAATAGAGGCTTTGGTCCGTCACGAACGAGGTCTTCGGGATGTCGGGAGGGAACATCCTGATTTGGTTGTACCCTGAGAAGGCGTCCATTAAACTGAGGAGCTCGTGCCCGGAGGTCGCATCGATCAGGGCGTCAATGCTGGAAAGAGGAAAAGGGTCCTTCGGGCACGCCGTATTGAGATCGGTAAAGTCAATGCATATTCTCCAGCTCCCGTTGGCCTTCTTGACCATCACCACATTGGAGAGCCACTCAGGGTAGTTCACCTCCTGGATAAAGCGGGCGTTGAAGAGTTTCTCAACCTCCTCCTTGATCGCCTGTTTCCTCTCGGGGGCTAACTTCTGCCTCTTCTGTTGGACAGGCTTGACCCCAGGGGTGACGCTCATTGAGAGCTCCTTTGAGATCTCGGGCATATCGGCTACAGTCCAGGAGAAGAGGTCGCGATTTTCCCATATGCACCGAGAGTTGTCTTGCTTAATGGAAGGGGGGAGAGCCTTGCTGACGCAGAACGTCTTAGTGGTGTCTTCTTCGGAGAAGGCCACTTCCTCCAATTCATCTACGGGCTCGGAGATAGTTTGACCGCCTTCCTGAGAAAGTTCGAGCGCTTCCAAAGAGAGAACTGGACCCCCCATCGAGGTCATATAGCACTTCCGAGTCGTTTCTTGGCTTCCCCTCGCTTCTCCCACTCCTGAGGGTGTGGGAAACTTCATCTTCATGTGGTAGGCTGAAGGGATGGCTTGAAGCGCGGCCAAACCTGGTCTACCCAGGATAACATTATAGGCGGCCTTGACGTCGACCACCATGAAGTCCATTGGCTCCGTGCGAGTTGTCGGGGCCTTTTCTGCCGTTACGTCGAGGGTTATAACTCCCTCGACCGTAACCAGGACCCCAATGAACCCGTGGAGAGTGTAGCCTGCGGGCTTGAGCCGGTCCCTCGACAGCGGGAGGCCTTTGAAGGCCTCCAAGAAAAGGATGTTAACGGAGCTGCCGTTGTCTACCAAGACCCGACGAACTTCGAAGTTCGCCATTCGGAGATTGATGACGAGGGCGTCGCAGTGGGGTGTGCGGACGCCCTCCAGGTCCCTATCGGAGAATGTCACCGGAACTCCGAGGCCTTTTGGGGGAGGATGGCTCTGCACGGAGATAACCTCCCTTACAAAGGCTTTTCGGGAGGAGTTGGAACCTCCTCCCATTGGACCTCCGTGTATCAGGTGCAAGATGCCCTCTTCTTCGGCCTCCGGAGTCTCCGTGCACTGCTCAGATCGCCTGTTGGCCCCCCTTGGCGGTGGAGGTGGATCGGCTCGGTCTCTTCTCACAAAGCGAGTGAGCTGCCCTCTCTGGATGGGGCATCAATCTCGTCTATAAGGGTCCGACATTCGTCTGTGTCGTGCCCGTGGTCCCAATGGAAACGGCACCACTTATTCCGGTCCCTCTTCATTCCCGGAGTATTCATCTTTGGGGGAGGCAGTAGGAGGCCATTGTTCCCGATCTCCATGAGGATGGTAGATACACTCGCGTTCGAATCGAGGAGGATGTCGCTGACTCCCATTGTCTTTTTGGAGCTTCTTAGCTCCTTCTGCACCCTTCCGCTTGTTTGCGAAAGATAAGGCCTCAAAGGTGGTGCGGTGGAGAGCTTCTTCCGCTCGGATGTACTTCTCGCTCCGAAGTAGGAGCTCTGAGAAGTCCCGAAGGGGCTTCTTGGCGAGGGACGCCCTGAGGTTAGCATTGAGGACGTTGGACTAGAAGGCGATCGTGGCCACCGAGGGTTCCAAAGAGGCGATGGACCTGGCCTCAGCAGTGAAACGCTTAACATAGTCCCTCAGTCGCTCGCCCTTCTTTTGGCTGAGGAATAGGAGGGAGGCACTCGTCTTCTCGGTGCGGCGACTGCTCACAAAATGTGTGAGGAAGAGCCCCTCGAATTGGTCGAAGGAGAAGATCGACGCAGGTGCAAGCCGAGAATACCACTCCAATGCCGGCCCCTTAAGTGTGGCCGGAAAGGTCTTGCAGAGGAGGGCATCAGATGCATGGTGGATCATCATTAGAGTTTTGAAACTCTCAATGTGATCTGCGGGGTCTGACTCCCCAGTGTAGGTCTCGAAGTGTGGAGGCTTGAAGTTGTCGGGAAGTGGAGCCTTCATGATGGCGCGGGAGAATGGGGGCCTGCTTGGACGGAGACCCTCGCCCGTCGCTCTTCGTCCCGGTCGAGCTGGCCGAGGTGCCTCTCCATCTCGTGGAGACGGTGGTAAACTGAATCCTCCCTTCGGTCTTGCCTGGCTGAGCCCCGAGACTCATCCTCATGTCGAGGAGGGCTGGGGCTGTGCCGGTGATGGCTCAGAGTAGGTGGTGGACTGACTGAGCGACGAAGGTGACTCGGAGTAGGGCGCGGACTTCGGGAGCGGCGGTGGTGATCGGGAGAAGGGCGGCAATGGCTCGCAGCCAGCCTAGGACTGTGGGAGCGATGAGGATGGCAAGGAACTGGTCGAAGGCTACGGGAGTGGTGAGGACGGCGAGGAGCTGGCGAAGGGCCGGGAGCCCGACGGCCATTGTTGGGGGCAGCGTTGAGTGCCCGGAGGACTGCCTCCTGGAATTGCTGAAATTTTGCCCTCGTGATGGGGGCCTCCTGCTCCTGCTGGGTTCGAGGCGCAGGACGGCCCGCCGGGGAGCGGCTCCGTCTTGGACGACGCTGGGGCGACTCCCTCTGCCTCTGGGGAGAGTGGGACCTCCCTCGATCGGATCGGTGCGACGACCGGCGAGGGTTCGCATCGTGGGTCCGCCTCTCATCCAGATGGGTACGAAGGTCGGGTCCACGCTCGGTCTGCCGATTGTTAAGCACATCCCGCAGATCCTTGGGAGTGGGAAAAGTATAGGAAGCCATAGAGTCTGTGTCCGCATTGTGGATGGAAACCCGAACATGATGCACAGGTTGCTTGCGACGGCTTCATTGAGAGGGTTCCCCCACGGCGACCTGGGGTCCCAAAGGCTGCTGAATGGACTGCGGAGCCTGGGGATCGAGATGCAAGGTTGGTTGGTTGGGAGGAAGGAGATCCCCTGCGAAGGAGGATGAGAAGAGGTTGTTCTCCGATTGGAGTTTGCGGGCTTCCTCTTGGAAGGCATTGCTAGGAGCAGCTTTGGCTGGAAGAGGAAGGCAGGGTTGCTTGTCGAGTTGTTCCCACAGACGGCGCCAATCTATTGCCGCTGGATTCTGGCGTGGGGGCAATAGATGAGATTTGTAGGTTCGTGAGGAACTCGAACAGGCTGGATCTCCTTCTTCCTTGGTGAGAAGTTGACTCCCTGGCGCTCCCACTGACCTGCACAAATGTTCGAAACACCGGGATGAATCCCGGCGACGAACCCTCCGACGCTCTTGTCAATACCAGAAAAAGTAAAGTGAAAAGAGCTTGAGTGCGCTAAGAGTGATCACCTTTTACAGTATGAGGTAGGGGGTTTTTATAGTCGCCATGGGGATCTCCTTCAGGATAAGATCAAATCCCTACTTCCCGACGTGGCAGGATAGGGGTGGTTATAACCACCTCCTCAAGATCAGGGCGAGCCAGGATTTCCTCCAATCCTGTTGAGCTGGCCTCCAACAGGTTGAGACCCATTCCCGACTGAGCAGATCCGTTCATAGATTAGCGGGTCCAAAAGGAGGGACCCAGCACCCAATTCGGACCCGTCTGTAAATGAAATTACCATTTTGCCCCTGGGACTTTGAGATTCGTGCCCACTTTGAACGGTTCCGATTTAACCCCTACTTTTGGCCATATCAGATACCTTATAATTATATGTAATAATTGTATGTATAAGTAGGAGAGTTGTATAAGGAAGATGATAGGTTATAGAAAAGAAAGATGAAAACCCAATAATGGGTATATTCGTTTTCCCCCAAGTTGAGGTGGAAATCAAGCGGGAATAACAGTTCTCGTTCTAAATAGAATAAATGGAATTCCTTTTCCCTTATTTCACTCGTAACATTGAGATCGGAGGGAAGTAAGTCCGCGAAGTAGCTCGCGAAGTAGCTCTCTACTAGGGAATCTAGGTCTTTCTCAATCTCTGCGTTAGCACACCCGACAGTTGTCTTCTGAAGAGCTTAGACAGAAGCCAAGCGGGTAGTTGCTCAAGTTGCGTATGGATAGTCAGCGGAGACGGAATAAGTGCAAGAAAGACACTAAACAAACTAATGGATTACGGTGAGCTTCGGATTTGGAAACATTTTCTCGTTCTTTTTTTCTCAGAAAGTGCTTCTTTGATCTGCCGTTGTTATAACACCACAATATTCGTCCTTTTGGGGTTAATGCTCTTAATGGTGAATCGATCATTCGTTTTCCATGGAGTTATGACAGAATAAAATGGAAGAAAAGTAATGAAACCTACGATGGCTACTCAATAACCACCTTTGACTTTGTTAATAAGAAACCCTTTTACCTTTTTATTCGTTCGCCAAATCTTCTTCAGTTCCATCCAAGCTCGCTTTTGTCTGAATCTTCGTGGAAGAAGCAGTTCACCAGACACTACATCCAGGGATCCTACAAAAGAATGAAACCTCGCGGCTGCTCGCGAGAAAGGAGCTCATTCAGAGGACAAGCGGTGTCTCCGAGCTCTGTTATGTAGAGAAACCCTGAGTTCCGAGCTCTGGGCTGATTCCCTAGAAGAATTAAGGCCCGAAAAGAACCTGAAATGGCTCGAATTGAACCATTTCTGGGTCGACTGACAGTGAGGGTCGGAGTCCTAAATCCTTTAATCTGTACCGAAACAGAGGGTCTCGGCCGAGAGCGAGCATACGTAAAAATCCTCATACTGGCCCGAAAGCACAGTATGCGTATCTGGTATGGAGCCAACGTCGCTTCGTTGTCGTGCTCTCTGCCACGGTTGGAGGTTCTTCCCGAATTCCGGAGGCCGTCCTTCTCATATTCTGGATTCTGCCCTTTTAGAGAGACAGCGCCTCGATTCGGTCCCCTCTGTTCCAGCTTGAATCTCGTTCAATCCATAAACACGTGCAATCCCATCTCCAACTGAAACCACTCGACCGATCTCATCCACTTGAAAATTTGTGTAAAAGTTGGTCATTCTACTTTCTAATAGTCGTAAATCTGCAGCTCTGGGAGAGAATTCCATACTTTTTCAAAGAAATTGAGAGAGTCAAGGGAGAAATCCGCTCTACTAAGCTAATAGATCCCGCTAAACTAATAGCGCAAAATTCGTTATTTTCAAAATGAAATGCAAGATCGACTTCCACTTTGCGCTAAAACATCTAAGAATGCTTCTGCTTTCTATTCTTACTACTACTAGCTAGCCCCCAAGCTGTGGTTCTAATGAACGGCATGGACAACATTACATATGCTGACTTTCATCTTGAGGTGAACTCTACTTTCTTTTCTGTTCTTTAGCTCTAGTTCTAGTGTAGTAATAGCGCTTGATCCACTGTCTTTAAGTATTTTGTCTTTAAGTATTTTCTTTTTTTCCTTTGGTCTCGATCTAGCTCCCGATCTTCTTGCCAACCTGATATCGAAAGCTCTGACGGTGATATCTATATTCTGTGTGTACGGCTTCCTTGCTTAGTCGTTGACATTTCCGAGTGGGAATTTCACGCGGGGGGGGGGGGGGGGGGGGGGGGGGGGGGGGGGGGGGGGGGGGGGGGATGTTAATCTATAAAATTCCATTTACACTTAAACCTTAATTTTTTTCATATTCACACTGAAATATTTTGGGTATGAACAGGTGTACTAGTTCCCTTGATTATGTGCATCCCAATTAATATTTGTCCAGAATCCATCATCAATTCGGTCTCATTCAGAAATAACCTCTCGTCTTCTTTTTCCTCATTCTCCATCCCCTCCTTTACTTGTCTCTCTCTTTTCTAAATATACACCACCATCTGGATGAAAAGGTGGCTGAATAAGATGGCAGGATAATGTCAAGAGTCGCAAAAAGGAAAGTAGAGGACTAAAAGTAAGGGCGATCAAGAGAGATAATGGATAGCCACAAAATGGACGAGGAAAGAGGGTCTTCAAAGAATGAAATTAAAGAAGAGGAGATAAAGAGGAGCAGGTAGTAGTTGAAACTAAAGTAATTGTGTGCAACAATATTTGTTTACACCTACACCATCAAGAAACTAATAACTACCAGTGGCATGTGGGGATGATTTGTGCACTACCAAACTGGGTGTAAATTAGAACCTATAAAATCAGGGGCTAATATGGAATAAGCAAAATTAGGGAAAATATAGAAAGGTTAACATAGATGACCACTTTCTTAGTTGTGTGAGCATATGTCCAATCAGAAACAGATGGGCCACATATTGATACATATTGATGAGGACATCGATTCAGACAACTCAAACATTTCTATCAGCGCAGACGTCGTCTAGGATGGCTATTTTATTAGCCTATTTATCTTTATTTCAGCATTCATATTTATTTTTAGCAATTATACCCATATGTAGTAGTTTTGCAATTTGCACCCTTTTTTCTGCGGTAGAATATTTTGGAGATTTGTATTGAGATTTTGTATTGAGGTTATATATAGGCCTTGAGAATAATGAGAATATATGCTATTATTGATTTTAAAAATTATTGCGTATTGAGTTATTGCTCTGCATTCTTTTCTTGTGTGTGTGATATCATAAAAAATTATTAGGGTTTGTGAGAAATTCTAAGAAATTTTAGGGTTTGTAAGAAGCTCTAAACTATACCCCAAATCCTCAAATTATTAACTACCCAAACCCTAAATCTCCACCTTCTCTCCCTTCCTGCTTCGTCTTTCTCTCTTCCTTTTCCCCTCCATCCGAAACACAAACCATAGCCCTCTCTCTTCTTCAAGCCGATCATCCCGAAGCCCCTCTCCTCCACGGACCATCCCGAAACCTCTTCTACTCTACCCGACCAACCTAAAATCCTCTTCTCCTCCAAATCTGATGCCAAAACCACCCCCCTAACCTCCCGACCTCTCCGCTCCTCTCTCCTCTTCAGTCAACCCCCGAACCCTTCTCTCCTCCACCTGACCACCCTTGCCGGCTCCCCTCCCACCTCCGACCACCTCCAGAAATTCCACCATCACACTCGAATCCCCCAACTCCCGTGCAGCCTTCCCTCTTCCACTACCGACACCACCAACACCTGACGGCCTCCCGCCGCCACTACCACCATCTGAAATCGTCGTTACCTACCGAACAGTTGCGCCCCTCCTTACTGCGCCCCCATCGCAGCCACCCTCGAGCGCCACCGTCCGCTCTGCTCCTGTGCCATTGCCACACTTTCCACGGAGCCGGTAACTTCTTTTCACTTCTCAAATATTTGTGATACTGCTTTATCATCTCTAGATTATTATCTGAATTATCTGTCACCCATAAATATTGAGTGTATGCTTCTACTTACTAATTTGAGTACGAATCTTTATTGCATATCTTACATGCTAAAAACGATTAAATATAATTGTTGATTGTTAGGCACGAATCTTTAATTGGGCATGTTAAATTTATTTCAATTCTTGAAAATCCATCAAACCAATTAGCAGTTCTAATTTCTAACTTAATCGGCATTACATGTTAGTAAACTTAATCTTTTAATATTCTTGAAAATTCTCTGTCTAGGGTTAAGTTTACATCACATATGAAACGCCTCGGGTTTAAACAGGCTATGCAATGGTTATCAATATTTAACTTATGGAAGTCAACTTGTTCTTGCTTGTAATCTTTGTTCTCTTGTGATCACATTGAAGTGCTTGCATGCTGCTAACAATCCATGTGCATCTAGAACTTAACAAGATCGCGGACAGAATTCACTCAATATGAACAGTATAGAATTACTTCCTTTCGGGTTCTCTCTAACCATAAACAATTCTTAGAACCTTTTTACGATTATTGTTCGGATAAATATTGGAAACAATCTTATCCAATTTACTTTATCTTCTTAGCCATTTGTCAATCACCACACCTATTTCATCTAAACTAAATTTCAAAGTTAGCTCTAATATTTTGAGTTTTTTGACAAAAAATAATGGACAGCTCTTGCATGCCATGTAGAATTTTATAACCTAACCTTGTCAAATATTTATAGCCAAACCTTGTCAAAATATAAACCCAAATAACAAACACATGCAACATGCATGACAAATGAATTGATAATTCTCCAATACTTGAACATTAGCAAGGTTATACATGGGCCATGAAGTCGGCCTAAATTATAACTTAGTAGATGCATGTGCTCACGAATTGAAGAGTAAATTCCCAGCTACAAATCAATGGCCATAGCAGCAATCACGAAACTTGAAGAACAAATATGAAGCACTTGCAATTGCTGAACCCTGCCTCGCATGGTTGGGAAGTTGTTTCTATTCAACTACAAATCTAATCCAAATGGTTACACTACTAAATAGAGATTATTCAAAGGAGGGAATAAAGTTCAAAAGTAAGTGTCGGGTAGAGTTAAGTGTCACGTCGTAAGTTTGACAAGGGCAACCTCATAAATATCCCTTGTTATATTTGTGCTTTATCAAATTCAGTTTCATATAGAAAAAAAAAGTGTATTTATTGCATTTGTATAAACTTGCTAGATCCATTGTGAAGGTAGTGTTGGAAATCACTACGCGTGTGGTTTGCTCATCCCCCCACCCCAAGTGTTTCTTTGCAAACATGATTAAAAATATCAAAGGAGTTTCAGAAGTGAGGAGTTGCATAGGATGTTGAGATCATATGTATATTCCAGTGTATGTGACTATAAGAAATTTTTTATATTTGATTAAATATGATTAATTTGTGGATTAGAAGCACTGCATATTTCTACTGAATGGAATAGTTAATAACAGTCTTGGTTCCATTATTCGGAATTCGGTCTCGGGGCATTACAGAAACTACCGTGCCCGAGTGTTTAATATCCACTTCAAGTTTTGTGATTGCAACAAAGCTTGAAACAATATATTAATGCTTAAACCCGTAACCGTAAATAGTGGACTAAACTCAAGGATATTGCTATTATATTAAGGAGTAGTAAGTACATTAAAGACTGCTAAGATGGAACCTACAAAGTACAAACCCAACTAATAGTCTTAGAATCTAACCTTGTCAAAACTGACCCAAAAAATCAATCATATACACCATGAAGGACACATGAATTGATCAATCTCCAATACTTAAGCATTAGCAAGGTTATAAGTGGCCCACGAAGTCAGCATAAATTATGACATGGCGCATGCATATGTGCTCACGAATGAAGAGTAAATTCCGAGTTGGAAATCCATGAAATATAGGAGCAATCACAAAACTAGAACAAATACATAGAATCACTTGTGAATTGTGATTGTTGAACCTTGCCTCATATGGAAGGAAATTGCTCCTATTCAACTACAAAATCTAATCCAAACGTTTACAATAGTAAATAAAGATTATTAAATTGAGGGAATAAAGTTCAAAGTAGGGCATTAGCTGTTATTCAGATTTCGAAGAGAAGAAACTGTATTAAAATAACGAAGGAGACTAATTCTTAAGCAAAATGAAAGCTTACAATTTTCAAGAGCTCCATGAAAAATAGATTGGATTTACACAAAATAAACCTGACTTTAATCTAGATCATTTAACTAATAGGGAATCAATATTATTCAAGGGAGGGAATAAAGTCCAAAGTACAAAGTCGGTCACTAGTTGTTATTCAGAACTCGAAGAGAAGAAACAGTATTAGAATAAATGAAGGCGACTAACTCGTAATAAAAAAACTAGATATCTGTTCCTCATTCATTTGTACATATGGAATCTAACAAATGTTTACAGGCTCCAAGAGAAACAAATTGGATTTCACAAAATAAATCTGACTTTAAGTTGTACCAATTAACTAATTTCATATAAATCCTAAACTATATATTAGACAATGTGATTTTTGTTCTCAATGTTCATGCAGGTTGGTCTTCGCCTTTTCATTTGAAAAGCAACTTTACCTTAACAACCTTCATCTTATAATGGCCTTCTAGCACTAATATATTCAACTCAAATTTTGAAAGCTAGCACTTATTTTCCAACTCTAATTTTAAAAATCATTCACACTGTGGTGAAATATAACACCACCAGTCCAACTAATAAATGTTGAATTTCGATAAAGGTCTCCTTTGCTTGAGTTATGTATACTAGTTGTGAAGCATGTGCTTTATACGTAAGTTGTTTTTTTTTTACCTTTGGCAATGATTAAAAATGTGTGGTTGAGATTTAATTTGGTGGTGTGGATGGCTCATATAACTCCGACTTAAAAATGTGTGATCAAGATTGGATTTAGTTGGTTGATTCTCCACGATTTGCACAAAGCCAACACTCTGAATATAATTCCGAATTAAGCAGGTTGGTTTTCCAAACTTTACACAATGTCTATGTACTTGCTAATTACCTGTTTTCACTTTTATGGATACAATTTTGACTTAAATATCTTCTGTTGTTGAGATTTCATTGGGTGACCGATCCTAAGTGGAAGGTGGTCAATTTGTTATAAATCGGACTTTTAAGTTGTGTGGTTGAGATTATGTTTTGTGCCAACAATTTGCAGACTCAAAATTGTGTATTTGAGTTTTAAATTTAAATCTACAAATATTTTTTTGTAATCTTAGAAATTTGTTTTGAATATCTTTTTGAATTAGATGAATTTTTTTCTATTTTAAATTTCTAAATTTGGCAACAAATTTTTAGTAATCTTCAGGATATGTTGTTTATTTTTTAAGTTAGGGGTATTCAGTTAAGAGTGTTTTGCATCCTTCTAGGGGTACACGGTTATATATGGCCATTGAACAACACCTAGGCAGTTAAAATCGGTTTTTGAAATTAATAGGTCTAGAAGGGATTAGTGATTAATTGGTTAATCGGAAAATAATCAGGAATTAAATCGAAAAAATCATTATATATATATATATATATATATATATATATATATATATAAAATTAAAAATATATATATTCTCATTATGTAGCAACTCTAAATCCTAATATAAAACTATTAGGAGATTATCAAATATGAACATATAATTATAGAGAAAAAGTAGTACTTTGTTTGAGCTGAGTTTGGATTCTGGATATGGGTCGGGTCGGGTTTGCTAGTCGGTTCCATCAAACAAAAACAATCGGGGAGTATGAGCAGCGCGAGCAGCAAGAAGAGGAGGTACAGTAGATGTGGGCCGGATCAAGTATGCGACGGCGGGTCGAGTTTGGGTTTGCTCAAGAAAGAAGAAGAAAATCAGTTTGGGTTTGGATTTACGCGATGAAGAAGAAGAGAGTGGTGACATGTCTGGTTTGAGTTTGCGCGAGAACCAGAAACGGTTTGGATTTGAATTTGAGTTTGGATCGGATTGAGCCCAAATAATACAAACGAGCATGAAAATTAGATAAGGGGATTTAATCGGTTAATCGGCCACTTAAAATCGACCGATTAACCACTAATCGGTCAATTATACTCGATTAAATCGCTAACTATTGAAATATTATAAATCGCTAAAAAAATAATTGATTAACCTCCGATTAGCGATTAATCGGGGATTAATCGCGTGTAATCGGAGATTTTAACTGCTTAGAACAACACTCCTCTTGGTTAGTTGTATAGTAGATAGTACATGTAGAAATATGCAATTTGGGAATGTATCTCCCCCATATATAACCCATTTGCACAAAATCAAAACAACACAACAAATAAAAAACTACAAAGTAAACAAAACAAAAAACAACAACTAACAAAAGATAACAACAATCTTCCCCTAAATAGGTGGCAAGCATAGTTAACGGAGTGAATATTGAGATGTGACCACAACTATGCTACCAAATACAAACCATTGGGTAAGACAAGATACAAAATTTCTGCATAAACTTTCCAACGTTTACCCTCACTCAATAGCATTCATCATTGCAAATAAGCCCATAAAACACCACAAAACTACGTAATCTATCTCTTATGCAACTACATCGCAAAGCCTAATTTATCATGTCAACGGCCTATCACCCCCCAAAAAGAGGGCACAAATTCAACATCACAAACACCACCTGCTTTTCTCAAACCCCCACCAAACAAAAATCCAACCTCAATCCTTCTACTGCATTCATTATCTTCAAAAATCCCAATTTCATAACACTTACATTGATCAAATCTAACCAAGTTTAAATCTTTAAGAGAGACAGAGAGTAACGTGAATCACCAGAGCGAAGAGGAGACTCCTTCACCAACTCCTCGGCGATCCCTCGAAGTTGATGAGTGATTTCAAAAACCTGATCGGGCAAAGGCGGAAGGGGGTACTTCTCGTAGTAGCGCGCCAAGAAACTCCTCGTAATCGGCACTAAACCCTCAGCTGAGCTCGCCATGGATTCCGATTCGGAATCGGATGCCCTAGATTCGATCCAAGAAGACAAAGAAGAGGGAGAATCTCTAAACTAAAACCCTAGCCTTCTTTTTTCTGTATTTAAATCAATCAAAACCGAGGCATTAATATGAGTAGGTTCGATTGAATGAAATTGACGACAACAGAGACGAAAAGGAAAGGGTAGTTGGGGGTGTGGTTACCCACAGTGAGGTGGACTGTATTCCGAGTTGTTGATCTTTGCGGTGACAATGGATTGACTGAATGATGGACGGTAAGGTTACCGCAAGTGCCGCGAACAGGAAAAAATATCCAAAAGCACGTATATAATCCAGTGGGAATCGGATTCTTTTCCTTATTGGATTTGGGCATGGGTCGGGTCGGATTTCTTGGAAAACTAGATTCATGAGCATGGAAAATATACGTGTCGAGACGTATGATGCAAGATTTTATCAGCACTGGAGTTTATTTTCTAAATTCTACGAAATAGATTTTTTTTTAATGAAACGGATAGAGTCTTGCGACTCCAACCAGACAAACAATAATATTAAACGAAAGCAGTATATAAAATTGTTTTACAAGGCGTAAAACTAGCCAAAACGACCAAAAAACAGAGAAAAAACGTAGCAAGAAGAAAGAAAAGCATACAAAGGCAAAAGCTACAGTAACACAGCAACTATAATAAAAATGACTGCGAGCAGTCGCCGTCTCCAAACGCGAGAGAAGGGGAGCCACCCCCCCCCCCCCCCCCCCCCCCCCCCCCCCCCCCCGCGCGTGCGCGCAATGGAGAGACCATCAACTGCAAAGGACACTCCCAGATGAACCATCAAACTTGATCCAGCCTTCAGGAAAGAAAATAAAGGAACAGCCGGGGTAGATCGGTCACAACGATGCGCCGGCCAAGAAGCGCAATACCAGAGACACCCACCGAACAACACCTGATAGGACAGATTGCACCGATGCCAGGCAACCACAGATTGCCGCAAGGGGCAAGGGCGCAACCACTCCTGACGCCAGAAGGATAACTAGTAGCCTGGCCAAGGCCAAGCAACAATAACAAGTCACATCCCCTAAAAACTCACCGATGCCCTTCTACCAAAAACAGTCGCACAGATGCTGATAAAAAGATAGATATATATGTAGAGAAACATACAAACATAATCAGAGTAAGGAATAAACATGGGGCACCACAATCCAAATATAAGATGCAAAGAGGCAAGCTCCTCCATGCCCAGCGCACAGGGCTGCAGAGCACTGAAGAGGCCTCCGATCACACCTATAACAAAGAGTCATGATGCAGTCGAAAGGCACACACAAAATAGCCAAAAGACAAATAGAAACTAACTCCATTTGAGAGAACAATTTAACAATTCTGCCAAAACAACTATACACCAAGTATAGTCAGGGCAACAAGCTAGAATCGCCAGCCCAAAAGCACCCAGGGGAACAACAGAAGAAGAAAGCCTTACCAAAAACTAAGCCCCTGCTTAGAAACAAGATAGGATAACTAGAACATCGCAGAAAATAACCTATAAACAGAGGAACCAAGAGAAAAAGCAGCCACTGCGCTACATGCACGGATGAACCATAACATGACAAAAGGTGCACATTGAAGCAGCATCCAAAAAGGAGAAAATCCAATAGCTCCTTCAAACCTGCGAAAAAAGTCAGAGACTATAAATAATTGCAGAAAAATAGAAGATTATAAAGCATTAAGGTTACGGAGGCAAAGTAAAGAGTCGTCTAGTCTGCGAGTGTAAAGAGAATCTCTAGTTTCAATTTTTAACGTCGAGGACCAGAAATTAAAAAAAAATAAAAAGTCTTCAATAATAGGATAGATTGGGGAAGCGCTGTGTCTGAATAATCGCTTATTTCTTTCCAACCACGTAATCCAAATAATAATCTGAACCGATAGATTCCACGATCTGCAGTACCTTTTATTCGTGGGATGAAGAGACCAACATGAGGATAAATTGGAAGGGATAGAAGGAAATTCCCAGGCTAAAGAACTAATTTTCCACAGAGGGCGAATGAAATCGCATCCAACAAACAGGTGATCCACGTCTTCAAAATTATTAAAGCAAAAAGGACACATCTATCCCCACGCTAAGTTCCTTTTGTTGAGGATTTCGACAATAAGAAGCATGTTGTTGAGGACGAGCCAAGCGAGGATTTTAACCTTCAGAGGGGCACAGGTACTCCAGATGAAGTCAGCAAAAGGGGAGTGGATGCCTCGAAAGTTAAGAAAGTTATAAAAAGATTTAACAGAGAAGACCCCCGCCGAGTTCCAATGCCAAGTAAAATCTTCTTTCGAGCGCCACTCGAAGTTGTTAAGGGAAAATAGGAGGTCATTAAGATCAGAAGTAAGATGTGTAGAAAGATCGGCCGAGAATGGGATGAGCCAATGCCTTTGCGAGTTAATAAGGATGAAAGAGTCTGCCACCGTGGCGAGGGGATTGGAGGCCAGGCGGAAGAGGGCCGGGAAAGTGGAGGCGAGTTTGGAGTTACCAATCCAAAGATCGGACCAGAACTTGGTCTTGGATCCGTCGAAACAGACATGGAAGATGCCGCATTGGAACGCTGCGGTCGCTTTCCAAACCCCCCTCCAGAACGGAGAGGCGTTGCGATGAATTCTGGGAGGATATTCCCACATATGGCGAGAAGAAAAGCAGTTAATATTAATACTTTCGTTCCAAGGTAAGTGATCGAATTTTAAAAATCTCCATAGCCATTTACCCAACAAAGTGATATTTTGGTGTCTGAGATTCAGAACCCCTAAACCCCCTGCCGCTTGGGAAAAGCAGACCAATTTCCAGTTGCTTAGGTGAGAACCTGGCTTGAGATTGGAGGAACCCGGCCAGAAAAAATTACTTCTGATTTGGTCTATCCTCTTGATGACCCAAGAGGGGACATAATAGAACGACATCATATAAAGGGGGATAAAGGAGAGAACCGAGTTAAGAAGGATCAATCTACCACCACGGGAGAGAAGTTTCCCTGACCAAACGTTCAGTCTGGATTCTACCTTATCCACCATAGGTAACCAGTCAGATTTGTGCAGTTTACCCCATTGTAGGGGAATACCCAAATACGTAATGGGGAAAGAAGCAATAGGACAGTTAAAGAAGAGGGAAATCTCATTTTGGTGATTGGGAGAACCTCCAAGCCAGAGAACAGAAGATTTTTGAAAATTGATCGATAGACCCGAAGCTAATTCAAAACAGTAGAGCAAAAGTTGTAGGTTACGGAGAGAGTGAGAATTTGGTTTGGCGAAGATGATGGTATCATCAGCATATTGCAGATTAAGAACACCATGGAAATGATGCGAGTTACCTAAACCTTCAATGACCTGCGCTTCCCAAGCATTGCGAAATAATTTACTAAATACATCAGTAACAAGGAAAAATAGAAGGGACGAGAGCGGATCTCCTTGCCGGAGGCCACATTTAATTTTAAATTTGTGACCTTCAGATCCATTGATAATGATGGAAGATGTGCCTGAGAAGAGACTGGATTTAATCCAAGCAATCCATTTGGGACCGAATCCCCTGTTAATAAGAATTTCGAACGGGAAATCCCAGCTGACGTTGTCGTAAGCTTTTTGGAAGTCGAGTTTGAGAAGGATCTTTTCGGAGTTAGAGTTGTGACAATGAGAGATGATCTCTTGAGCTGAAGCAACACTATCAAGGATAAAACGGTCCTTGATGAAACCCAATTGGGCGGGATCAATGAAGGGTGATATGACCGCGCTGAGCCTCGCGGAAAGAACTTTCATAATGATTTTGAAGGAAGTGTTGATCAGGCTAATAGGCCTAAAGTTCGCCACTGAGTGCGCTCCCACCATTTTGGGGATGAGCACAATGTGCCCATAATTGATACGGTTGAAAGAAAAGCAACCCTGATGAAGTTCCGTAAACATACGGAGGAGATCGTTTTTAAGCCAGTTCCAGAATTTTTGGAAAAAGAAAGCGGGGAATCCATCCGGTCCTGGCGCTGAGTCGCTTTTTAAAGAGAAAACAGCCGACTTAATCTCTTCCATGGAAAAAGGGGCCTCAAGAGAAGAGAGGTCCTGTGACTGAGCACCATAAAGGTGGATCCAATCAAAGCTAATAGTGCGCTGTTTGTACGAACCAATAATGTTTTTATAGAAGGAAAGGAAAGCAAGATGGATCTCATGATCAGAGTTAAGATCGACACCGTTGTCTATGATCGAAGAAATTCGATTACAACGTTACCTGTGTGACGCAAAATTATGAAAGAAAGCGGTATTGCCGTCACCCTCCTTTAACCATCTAAATCTGGCTCTTTGAGCCCATTTGATATGGTCCTGATGAAGGATGTCGGCGAAATCTTGCTTGCACGAGAGCCATTCGGAACGAAGGGAATCAGATAAGGGACCTAGCTCCTCCAGCTTATCAATGGATTCGATGGAAGCTAGGAGAAAGTTTTTAAGGAAGATAGTGTTATTCTGTCTTTCGTAACGCCAGATCTTACAACCGAATTTGATGGCGTGAAGTTTGAGGAGGATGCTACCCGGTCCAGATGAGCCCGTAACTGAAAATAGGCATTCGACAATAAGAATGACGAAAAGTTGGTCTTGTAACCAAAATTTTTCAAAACGGAATTTATGATGATATGCGAAGGGGAAGTTAGGGTAGAGGGCGATGGGAACGTGATCTGAGGAAGGATTGGGTAAAGCCTTGGAGAAAGTGTTGTGAAACTGGTCAATCCAATTTTGAAAAATAAGGAAACGGTTGAGTTTTGCCATCGTCGGGGATTGACGAAGGTTTGACCAGGTGAAAGATCTACCGTTAAGCGGAAGATCAGTCAACTGCAGTGCTCGGATGCAATCGTTAAAACTGCTGGAGTGATAATCGGAGGAAGACGGGGTCGACCTTTCGGAGGAGAACCTGGTGATATTAAAGTCCCCACAGAAAAAACAGAGGCCGTTAGTGTAATTGTGAAGAGATTGGAATTCATTCCAAAATAGAAGACGCCTTTCTGATGAGGAGGGTCCATAAACAGAAATCACCAAGAGAGTGCAGTTGAGTACTGTCCAGTGCAGTTGGACGACAAGGAAAAAGTTAAGACGTCGAACCGCGATAAGAGAGAAGACCGACTCTTTGAAGCCGAAAAGGATACCTCCCCTAGATCTTATCGCATCTAAAGAGATACATTTAGAGATAATGGATTCGCCGATAGAGCGAAAGATAGCAGGGGAAGGTGAATCGATCTTCGATTCTTGGATAGAGATAAGGTCACAGTGAGAGGAAGCTATTAACTGGTAAATCGCCCTTTGTTTAACGGGGCAATTGAGACCCCGGATGTTCCAAGAAATACTAATCATTAAGAACTAGATGCTCCTGAACTCTATTACGTTCTTTCTGCCTAATGGTATAAAGAAGCGGCGAGTTATCCAAATTAACAAAAAAGCCCATTTCCTGGGTGAGATTAGCCATATCTTTATCTGACAATGAGTCAAATTGAAGTTGGAATATGGACCCTAATAATTTTTGCTCAGAATGGGGTTGGGGTTGGTCTAGGTTAAATCCAGAGAGATCCATTGCTTGCGGCAATGAAAAGAGAGATCCATTCTACGAAATAGATGGTGTGAACGATATTGATTTTTGAATTTATTTTTGGTTGACAACGACACATCAAAAAATATAGTCGGTATCCGATCTAATATGGACCATCCATCACCGATCCAAAAAAGATCGGTTTTTAAATTTTCTCATCCACAACCGATCCGAATCTTAATTGGATCGATTTTCATCCAAGCCGATTAAGCTCGGTTTGGATTGGATTGGATGGTCAGTTTGGCGCGCTACTTTTCACCTTCAACATCATTCATAATTTTGTTGAAATTTAAAAGATCAACTTCAATCAAACTTAAGAAACAACCTGTTATTTGTTATTCAAAAATGAATTTAAAATGAAGATTCATAAAACCACAAGTTGTTAATAAATTTTGCACTAATTGTTTGAGATTATGACGCTTAAATGGGTGAGATAAACAACTTTTTCACATGCATACTTCTGTAATCTTAGTTTATTATCATAAAAGAAACATTAAATAACCATAGCTAATTGAATTTCAGGTACAATAAAAAAAGATTTAGATTACAATTTCTACTTGACTTGATTAAAGCAACTACTAAATGTTACATCAACTTCATGATTCTATTAAGTTGGGACACACTGTAAAGCAAGCATTTCTCAACAACATAACACACAAGATTATGGAGAATCAAAACAAAGGTAGAACAATTGATCGCTTTGTATTAAAGAAATTAAAGAAGACTGTTTGTATCTCCAAGAAAATGAGAAATGACTATTTTTATATTCAAGAAATTATAGGAGAACTATATTTTTTATGGATTTATGCATAGAGGTATGGTCGGTTCGGTTTCATCGGTTATTTGAAAGCCTCATCCAACAACCGAACCGGTCTAGTTGGTTATTGAAGATCAACAACCGAGCCAATCCAAGCCCCCAATTGGTTCGGTTAAAAACAGGTCGGTTCGGATTGGTCGGTTCGGATAATAGTTGTCCACCCGTACTCCTTTCTATACCTACTAGTTGGACTATTATAAATTTTTTATTGGCTAATTTGTCAGAAAATACTACAAAAGTTCTTATGTTCTGTCGTAAAATACTTTGATTTGCTTTTTGTTATACATAGTTAACTTAAAGCGATTTTCAACCTTCATTTCCTAAACAACCCAATAGATGATGCAAAAATTGGGGTACTACCCTTTTATAGAGCTAACCTTACTAACTGACCCACTTTCAACAAATATTTAGCCAAACGGCCCACTTCCAAAAACATTTGGCCAAACGACCCAGTTTTACAGAATATTATAACTAGCTAACCCTATTAATATAATAACTGAAAAACCAAATTTTCTATATAACCCTACTTTAGAGCATCTGTAGTCGTTTGCTAAATATGCATAATATGCATATTTGGTCAAAAAGAGCGCTGCAGTCGTTGGCCAAATATGCATATTATGCATAAATCGCTACAGTAGATTGCTATAAATGAGAATCGAAATGAGAAATATGCATATATATACGACGGAGCTCGAAGTGCCGTTGCACAAAAAAAATATTTTTTTAATAGTTAGATGGCACTTCAAGTGCCATCCCTCCAAAAAAAATTTAATTTCGTAATTAAAAAAATCAAAAAAACCCCACTTCTCTTGGACGGCACTCTTTGTAGTTTCTGTAATTTTTTGTAATTTTTTTGTAATTTTTTTCTTGCACTTCGAGGACGATTTTTTCCCTTGAACGGCACTTGAAGTGTCGTCGCACCTTTTTATATATTTTTTTTTTCTCCGACGGAACATGATATGTTATCCCACCTTTTTTAAATATTTTTTCCCCTCTCCGACGGAACATGAAGCACCGTCTGTTATTATTTTATTTTTAAAAGGAAAAAATAGCATTCTACGACTGCAGCAAAACGAGAGATTGCTATATCCATTTATCCATTTATGCATATTTTTACCATCAACGACTGTGGATGCTCTTAGAAATTATAAACTATAATATATCTTATCCTTATAAAAGCTGGAGAATTCACAGAAAATAAAGAAACTAAAATTAAAAAATCTTTCAAAATTTAAGATTAGATACATTTATAAAAGATTAACAGAAAGAAAGCATATTGCTAGTAAAGAAATATTATTATACTTGTTACTAACAAGAAAAGTAACTAATAAACTACCGAAAGAAATACAAAAAAAGATAGCATAGAGAGTTGCATTAAATCCTAACATAACCCCAAAAATTTATATGATAAACATACAAGAGTTAGAAGAAGATTACAATGGTCCTAAAATTGTAGGAGATATAAGAAAATATTTAAAAACCATAAATAAAAATATAAAAGAATTAGGTAGATATATAACTGACTACCCAGAAGAAAAATTAGGCATAACGGAAGAAAGTATGAAGGAGTTAGAAGCAATAACAAAACTTAATATAAATATTTTGGGAATAGAAGTTTTAATGGCAAATCCTAACCCAGTAGAAATAGAAGAAGCCTTGAAAAATCCAGACATAACAAATGAAGAAGTAAAAAATGGACCAAGATAAGAGTATAGCAAAACCTTCAGAAATTCCAAATGATATGTACGAAATCTTAAGGTCACCACCTAACAAAAAACCTTACCAATTACTATGGAAATGGCAAAATACAAAAGAAAAATGCAGCTAGGAAGAGACAAAGAAAAGAAAACCCCAAAATATGAACCTACAGAACACTACGAAAAATAAATAACAGAAAATGGAGAATGGCTAGACCTAGATTGCGTAAAAGACGTAGATAGGACGATTGAAGAATGGTTAAAGTCCTCACTGATAGTAGGTGATGCGGTTTGTTTTTGGTCGCAGTGTGGATGCACCAGGTGTGAGTTCGGACTCAATTTGTAATGAGGGAAGAGTGCAGCACGGGACGATGAGCGAGAGGCTCGCTTCGGCGCTTGAGGATCGGCTCGGATGGCCTCGCCTCGAGTACCTGTAGACGGTCCTGAAACACCGGGGTTTATCCCGGTGGCGGACCCTCCGACGATCTAGTCAGTCTCTGTGAGAGAGTAGCAGTAACTAGGGGAATTTAGGTGGCCAAGATTGATTACCTGAAAAGGTGGGTGAGGGTCTGGTATTTATAGGGAATCCCAACCGGGTTTGGATCCGCTTGGGGGCCGGGTCTGAACCCGAAAGCCCATGGGCCTGACGTGGCAGGAGGCCCAGGGGGTTTAGGGCGGACGTGGCAGCGCCAAGAGTGGTATAGGGCTGACGTGGCAAAGCCCTAGGTGGTATTTGGAGCTGACATGGCCGATCGTGGGGCCCCTGTGGCTCTGGGAGAATCGGATGGCCTAGGTCGTGCCAGGTCATCCTCATTCCTTGCCAGGCTGGGCGGACGGCCCGTGGGCTGTCGTGGATCGAAGGCTGAGGGCCATTGAGGCTCTTCGGCTACGAGGAGACCCGTTCTGTGGGGGTGAATTTACGGCTCGGTGCCGAGGCTGTAGTGGTTCGGGGCCGAGCCGGATTGTTTTTTCTTTTCTTTTCGAGTGAGCCATCCTGGGCCTTGGCTGGGTCCCAGGCCATTTTTACCCTACCACACAAGCCCCCCACTCCTGCGGGAATGCGAGAGTCAGCCGTGGAAGAGTGCTTATGGTCGTGGAAATGGGATGGCGAATCGTTGGGCCTTCCTGAGAAGGCTACCCTGGTGCTAGACCGAACCTCGAGCGGGCGAGGGTTTATGGGTCAGCAAGGGCGATGGCGAGCCGTGGAGCCTTCCTGAGAAGACTGCCTTGGTGCTAGACCGAACCTCGAGCTGGCGAGGGTTTATAGGTCGGCAAGGGCGATGGCGGGCCGTGGAGCCTTCCTGAGAAGACTGCCCTAGTGCTAGACCGAACCTCGAGCTGGCGAGGGTTTATGGGTCGGCAAGGGCGATGGCAGGCCGTGGAGCCTTCCTGAGAAGACTACCCTGGTGCTAGACCGAACCTCGAGCTGGCGAGGGTTTATGGGTCGGCAAGGGCGATGGCGAGCCGTGGAGCCTTCCTGAGAAGACTGCCCTGGTGCTAGACCGAACCTCGAGCTGGCGAGGGTTTATGGGTCGGCAAGGGCGATGGCGAGCCGTGGAGCCTTCCTGAGAAGACTGCCCTGGTGCTAGACCGAACCCCGAGCTGGCGAGGGATTATGGGTCGGCAAGGGTGATGGCGAACCGTTGTGCCTTCCTGAGAAGACTACCCTGGTGCTAGACCGAACCTTGAGCTGGTGAGGGATTATGGGTCAGCAAGGGTGATGGCGAACCGTTGTGCTTTAGAAGGTTTGAGCGGGGCGGCCTGCTGTCTTCGCAGAGCATTGAAGGCGCTCCGGAATCTGTGTGATGTTTCCACTTCCTAGGGGCATTAATGGCACCGCCTAATAAATGCATGGCGCTTAGGCTTCCGTCGTTTGGCTTTCCCAACGTCATAAGGGCCTGTCTATGGGGGAGGTTATAAATACCCCTCTCCCCACAGCGGGTTTGGTCACAGCAAGGGTGGTCCATCGGCCACCAGAGGTGTCTGCTTTGGCGGACGTCTGTCTCTTGCAAAATTTTGACCCTGAGAGCGTTGGACGGGTCGTCACTCTATTGCCTTGTTCTTCTCCCATCCCTGACGGCCTCGATGTGAGTGTCAGGGTCGGGGGAGAACAAGGCAGAAGAGATGGCGGCCGTAGTCCGGGCTCGGGGGGCTAGGTGCTGAAAGGTTTTAACCCTGGGGACCTCGGACCGGTGGTGACTCTACCGTCCGGATCCTTTTTCGGGTCAGACGGCCCTGACACGGCTGTCTACCCGAGAGGGATCAGGACGGGAGGGGTATCAACCGAATTCCGGACCTGGGGCTGAGGAGCTTCGGATAGGTGGGTCATCTCCGATCTGCTTTCCGATAGGGTTCTAGGCGATGGTGGCTTTTCTCCCACCCTCGAACAGTTCGGGGTTTCGGCTGCTGAGGCCGTAAGCCCCGAGCTGCTCACGGGTGAGAGGGGAGCCGACCGAGCTCTGGAGCCCGGGGCGCCTGTCTGAGGACGACGCCTTAAATCTTTAAGTGAAAAATTTTCTCCGCTAAACACTTTATCCGAACCGACCCCTGTGTGGTCTTCAACCGGCGCTAGGTGACGTCAGCAGTGCCCTTTTCGAGGATGACGTGGCGTGATTCTATTGGTGGCAGACGCGCGCTGTTCGAGGAACAGTAACGCGAAAATCGAGGCGTCATATCTCCCTCTATAAATATCCCCCCCCCTCTTCCCTATTCTGTTCATTTCTCTCCTGCTGTCTTCTTTAGAAAGAAACCAAACACTTCAGTGCTCGGCTTTGACTGTTTTAGCGGCATCGGCTCGTCAGTCCGAGGCATTCAAAAGGTTAGTTTGTAAGTTTCTTTTGTTAGGCACAGATGGATAGGGCTCAGTCTGGCTCGTCGGCGTCGACGTCGAGGGGGAAAGGGAACCCTGTCTCCAAATCGACTTTGTGGGAGGAGCTGGTGTGCGAGGAGGAGTCGGTACACGATGCGAAGCCTTCCGATTCGACTTCGTGGGAGGAGCCGGTATTCGAGGAGGAGCTGGTATACAATGTGAGGCCGCTACGCTCTCGGAAACCTTTCGTGGTGGAGAGTAGTGAGTCTGAGGAGGCAAGTGACAGTTCAGACGAAGTCGAGATTCTAGAGTCGACTTCCAGAGAGGAGGGTGGCCCAGGCGAGGGCAAAGCCGAAGGGGCTCGGATAGGAGGTGCGGGGGGAGATCCACAGGTCAGGGTGTGGGTTCGGGCTCCACGCCGACCGGTCTGGGGCAATTATCTACCCCCTCGCCGGAAAGAGCCAAGAAGAAGAGGGTTCCGAAGAAGAAGGGGTCGAGGACCGGTGGCTCGAGCCAGGCGCCCGTTTACCGTAACTTAATGACAGGGTCGCCCGTTCAACCGAAGCCGTTCCGTCGGTACCCTGACGACCTTTCCGATCAGGAGTTTTTTGGGGTCCAGCCGTCTTCGCCGAGCCGGAAGAGGGTGAAGATGGACACGCTTCCGACCGTCTTGGAGGCTGGTGACTTGGAGGTTTTGCAGTTGGCATATCATATAGGGTCCGGCTACGAGCTCATGTTGCCGAGCTCTACCCTGCGCCCGACCGACCCCCTGCCTGATTGGTACTGCGTCTTCCCCGCGGACGCCTTCATCTCTGGACTGAGGCTGCCGGTCCATCCGTTTGTTCGGGAGGTGTTGAATTGGGCGTCCCTGGCGCCGATGCAGTATGGGCCGAACTCCTGGAAGCAGATCATCTGCTTCGTGCTATTATGCGAGGAGCAGAAGGTGCCCCTTCGGTTGAGCGTGTTCCGGGCGATGCTGGGGATCAGCTCGTCAGGGGAGTCGGAGGGTGTTTATTATATCTCGCCTCGGAATAAGGGGAAGGTCGTCCATGGTCATCCGGACTCCATCAAGGAGCGGAAGAAAAAATATTTGGTGATCCGGAGTGAGGAGCCTTGGAACATCCCTACTCGATGGAACCATTCTAAGCCGAGCTTCAAAGCGTCGAGGCCGAGGGACCTGATGGCCGAGGAGTGGAGGTCTGTTGAGCGTTTCCGTCTGTCGCACAGTATCAGTTGGCCGAAGGTGACGGAGGGTCACTTGGCGAGCGTCGGACTAAGCCCGGCCGTGCTTTGTATGTAGTTGTTTCTTTTCTCTCGGTCTTATTGTTCTTTTGCGCTCATTGTTCTTAATGGATCTTTTCGCAGGTATGGATCCAGAATCAATCAAGGCAAAGAGGCTCGCCATGAAGAAGCAGAAGACCGAGGTGAAGGGGGATGCGATGAGGACGAGGGGGTCGTCCCAGGTGGTCTCCGAGGCCCCAGTTCCGCCAAAGGGCAAGAGGACTCGCTCGGAGACGGGCAAGGAGGTTGCGGTTCAGGGGAGCTCGGACCCGGGCAAGGTAGCTGATCTTGACAAGGGGAAGGGTCCCCTGGTGGGGTCAGAGGTAGAGGAGAGGTTGCGGTGACCGTGGGTGCCGGCTTGGTCGATCCGCGAGGGGGACAGCTTAACCCGAGGGCGCCAGGCTGTCGAGGTGACGGATAAGCTGGCGACCCCCCGGGACCGCGCGGAGATGAACGCCGAGGGCCTGGAGGATGCGTACACGCGCCTCGCGCAGGCTAATGTGCTGGTAAGTCTGCCGACCCCACTTGCCTTGTAATTACGTCGTAGAGGAGGCTTTCTTAGTTGTGCTTGGTTACTGCTGGCGACCGTGCAGGGGGCCCACGTGAGAGGCCTGTATGAGGCGGCCTTGAAGCGGGAGCGAGACCGGGCTGACAAGGCCGTGCAGGAGATGAAGGAGATGAAGATAGAGCTCGAAGGCTCGCATTGGAGGGAGACGGAGATGAAGACCGAGTTCGACGCCAAGGAGGCGGAATGGGCGAAGAAGATGGCGGCTCAGAAGAAGAAGTTCGCCAAGGAGAAGGAGGAGCTGACGGAGGTGGGTCAGAACCTGGTGATTAAAGCCCAGGATGAGTGCTATGCGAAGGCCCTCAGTCATGTGAGGCACTTCTACCCAACCATCGACCTGTCCAACTTCGATTACGACATGGAGATTGAGGGGACACCGAAGAACCCTAACGAAGAAGGGCCCGTTGATGATCCGGCTGCCGACCTCCCCGTGAACCCGGCCGATGTTGAGGTGGGAAAACAAGTTGTATAGTTTTGTCTTTCTTTTTCCATCTCTCGATTGTATTTGCCTATCGCGGACTGGCCACCGCATTTTTTGTATGAAGTAATTCCATTTATAACAGAGGATTTTTGACTGGCCCAGTGTTTTGACCTCGGATATTTCCGAACTTCCTTGCTTATGTGTTTTGAGTGGGCTGGTTCTCTTGTAGGTTACGGCTCCCCTTCCCGAGGTGGACCCCCGTCGTTCCGACGTGGCGTGGCTCCGGAGCAAGGTTGAGGCCCTGGAGGCCACGTTGGTTCGCTACCGAAAGGGGGCTCGTGACACTGATGCGGCCTTTAACTTTTATCGGAACAAGTCTGAGGCCCTAAGTGAGGAGGCGAGCCGACTGAGGAGGGTGATGGTGGATCGGGACCTCGGGAGTGTCGGCCTTGGATATACCATGTCGAGTGCATCGGTGCAGAGGCCCTCCTCTGAGAGGCTACTTCGTGATGTCATTGTGGAGAAGGAGATGGAGATACACCGTTACAAGACGATGCTGGGTGTCTCGACATCTTCCACGGGGGGTCGGCGAGCGGAGGGGGTTCCCTCTGCGCTGCTGCTGCTGGAGCGTGTGCGACCAGTTGATGCCCAGAGCTCCGTGGCTGGTGTGTCGACCGTGGCTGAGCCGAAGGACCACCATGACGAGGAGAGGGCTCCTAGCCGTTCGGTCGGAGTGGTCCCGCCTTTCGTCGGACCCGAGGGGCCCTAAGATGGCGGCTTCCTTCAGTTTGAGATGAGTGGAGTGGTCTTGTAACGGTCTTTGTTTGTTTTTTCGGAACTAATAAGGGAGTATGAATAAAGAATTCTTTTCATTCTTTGCTCTGGTTAATAGTGTAGTGAATGATGGCGGGAGTGAGGTTCGGCCCCGTCGATCCGTGAGGGATTGGCGCGGGGTGTTAGGAAGACTCCCTGGCCTGAAGGCGATTCTTCCCTACCGAGACGTTGGGGGACGGCACCGGAGTGAGGACCCGGGTGCCGAGGCTCTTTGAGAAAGCGATCCCGCTGTCCGGTGTTAGGTCGGACCTGCCGAGGCGTTTGGAGTTTGACAAAAAGTGATTTCTTTCATATATGATAAGGAGGGTCGTTAAAACGGACCTTTACATATGACAGCTTACGAAAATATTATTTACATTAGCCAAGCTAGGACCTATGTTCGGCCCTCCAGGAACTTCATTAGGTGCTCGGCGTTCCAGGGTCGGCTGATCGGCCGGCCGTCCATATCCGTCAGTCAGTACGTACCAGGGTGTACGGTCTCGACCACTCGGTATGGGCCTTCCCAGTTGGGAGCCAATTTCCTCTTCTTGGTTGGGTCGGAGACGGACAGTTTCCGTAACACGAGGTCCCCCGCCTTGATGTTCGTGGGGCGGACCTTCTTGTCGTAAAACTTCTCGATCCGTTGTTGGTAGATACTTCTTCGGATCGAAGACTTCTCTCTGACCTCGGCGACGAGGTCCAGGTAGGCCCTCAGGCCGGACGAATTGTCAGCCTCGTCGAAGGCCATGACACGGGGAGAAGGCAGGCCAACCTCGACGGGGATAACTGCCTCTGTCCCATAGGTCAGACTGAACGGTGTCTCCCCCGTGGGGATCCTCTTGGTGGTTCGGTGCGCCCATAGCACGCTAGGTAGTTCTTCGACCCACAGCCCTTTGGGGAAACTGTCGAGGTGCTTTTTGAGGCCGTCGAGGATTTGCCTGTTCGCGTTCTCTGCTTGGCCGTTGGATTGAGGGTGGCAAATAGCGGAGAAGCGTTGCTGGATGCCGATGTCTGCGCAAAAAGTTTGGAAGTTCTGACCTTGGAATTGGGTTCCGTTGTCAGTGACGAGGACCCGAGGGATTCCGAACCGGCAAATGATGTTCTTCCAAAAGAATTGTTGTACTTGGCGCTCGGTGATGCTGGACAGGGGCTCGGCTTCGACCCACTTGGTGAAGTAGTCGATGGCGACTATCAAGAATTTCTTTTGCCCTATTGCCACGGGGAAGGGGCCCACAAGGTCCATGCCCCACATGGCGAATGGCGTAGGACTAGCCAGGGATCGGAGATTGGCTTGAGGAAGCCTCTTGATAGGGGAGAACCTTTGGCATGGGCCGCACCTCTTGACTAGGTCTTGCGAGTCTTGGAGCATGGTCGGCCAATAGTACCCCTGATTCAGGGCCTTCCGAGCAAGTGTCCTGCTCCCCATGTGGCATCCGCCGATCCCCTCATGAAGATCTTTCAGCGCGTAGCTGGCCTCGTCGCTGGTGAGACAGTGGAGGTATGGTTTGCCGTCGGCCAAGGTGTATGAGCGTTTGAAGAGGATGTCATCAATCATGACGAACCTTTCAGCTCGGACCCTGACCCGTCTGGCCTCGGCCCGGTCTTCAGGAAGCTCGGCATTAATTAAGAATCTCCGGATGGGGGTGGTCCAGTCGTCTGGACTGGCAACGCCTTGTACACACATTGCCTCCTGGCCTTGGTCGTTGATACTTGGCTTTAGGAGGATTTCTATGAGTACCGTCTGATCGAGACCCTCGAAGGAGGAAGAGGCAAGTTTGGACAACGCGTCTGCCTGGGCGTTCTGCTCCCTAGGGACTCTGGTAACCGTGGCGCAACTGAAGGACGCCAGGAGTCGCCGAACCATGGCCAAGTACCGTATCATCCGGTCGTCACGAGCCTCGTATTCCCCGATTGACCACGAGCTGAGAATCGCTATAGGCTCGGATTTGCTGGGCACCGGCTCGGTGTGCTAGGGTCAGTCCGGCGATCATAGCCTCATATTCCGCCTCGTTGTTGGAGGCCGGAAAGTTGAGGCGAAAGGAGTATTGAAGTAGGAATTGGTCGGGGCCTCGGAGGATGATGCCAGCCCCACTCCCCATTTCGCAGGATGATCCATCGACAAAGACCTCCCAGGTCGGATCCGAGCCCTCGATGCTGGGTTGCTCGGAGACGGTGCACTCAGTTATGAACTCGGCGAGGGCCTGCCCTTTGAAGGCCGTCCTCGGCTGATAGCTGATGTCGAACTGACTCAGCTCAATTGACCACTTGACTAAGCGGCCGGAGTTTTCGGGCTTGTGGAGGACCGTCTTCAGTGGCTGATCGGTCAGTACTTGGACGGAGTGGGCCTGGAAGTAGGGACGAAGCTTCCGGGCTGTCATGACCAAAGCATAGGCCACCTTCTCTATCTTTGCGTACCTCGTCTCGGCGAGAAGCAGGACCTTGCTCACATAGTACAATGGTCTCTGAACCCCCTCCTCTTCTCGGACGAGGACGGCGCTGAGGGCGCTATCCGAGGCGGACAGGTAGAGCCATAGTGGTTCGCCCGGCTCGGGCTTGCTGAGGAGAGGAGGGTTGGTGAGGTACTGCTTCAGCTGTTCGAAGGCTTCTTGTTGATGGGTACCCCACTCGAAGCCCCCTTTTCCGCGCAGGGCCTTGAAGAAGGGGAGAGACTTCTCCCCTGACTTGGAGAGGAAACGGCCGATTGCAGCCAACCGGCCTGTAAGCCTCTGAACCTCCTTGACATTCCGGGGCGGGGCCATGCCAATAATAGCTTGGATTTTCTCGGGGTTCGCCTCGATGCCACGCTGGCTGACGATGAACCCCAGGAATTTCCCAGTGGAGACGCCGAAGGCGCACTTAGCCGGGTTTAGCCTCATGTTGTGTTGCCGGAGGACCCCGAAGGCTTCCTCGAGGTCGGCGACGTGGTCCGGCCCGGCCCGGCTCTTGACGAGCATGTTGTCGACATAGACTTCCACGTTGCGGCCGATCAGGTCTTTGAAGATTCTGTTGACGAGTCGTTGGTACGTGACTCCGGCGTTTTTCAGCCCGAAGGGCATGACGCGGTAACAAAAAAGACCCTAGTCGGTGACGAACGAGGTCTTGGAGATGTCCGGTGGAAACATCCGGATCTGATTGTACCCCGAGAATGCGTCCATGAAGGACAGTAGCTCATGTCCCGAGGTTGCGTCGATTAAGGCGTCGATGCGGGGGAGGGGGAAAGGATCTTTCGGACATGCTTTATTTAGATCCGTGAAGTCGATACAGATCTGCCAGCCCCCGGTTGCTTTCTTCACCATGACGACATTAGCCAACCACTCGGGGTAGCTGACTTCCTGAATAAATCGAGCGTTCAAGAGTTTTTCGACCTCTGTCTTCACAATTTGCTGCCTCTCTGGGGTAACTTTGCGCCTCTTCTGGATGAACGGCTTAGAGTCCGGGACGACGCTCAGCCGATGCATGATCAAGTCTTCTGAGATCCCGGGCATGTCAGAGGGCTTCCAGGCGAAGAGATCAACGTTGCGGCGGATGCAGGCGATTATGCCTGGCTTCAAGTCCTCGGGGACCTCCTCCAGTTCGTCGACAGGCTCGGGAGCGGGGCCGTCCCTCTCGGGTTCGAGCTCAACGGCGTCGAGGGGGAACACACCCCCTCCGACGGCGGTCATGTAGCACGACCGCGCTGCTTCCTGGCTACCTCGGACTATGCCGACCCCTTGCGGGGTGGGAAATTTAAGTTTCAGATGGTAAGCCGAAGGTACCGCTGGAAGGGAGCATAGTCCCGGTCGGCCGAGTAAGGCGTTGTAAGCCGCCTTGACGTTCACCACCATGAAGTCCATGGACTCGGTCCTCTTGACAGGAGCCGATCCTGCGGTAACGTCGAGAGTAACAATCCCTTCTATTATGACAGGGACGGCGGAGAACCCATGCAAAGTGTATCCGGCCGGTTTTAGCTTGCCTCTGGGTAGCTTGAGATTCTCGAAGGCTTCGAGGAAAAGAATATTTACCGAGCTGCCGTTGTCGACGAGAATTCGGCGAACTTCACAATTAGCCATGTGGAGGCCAATGACGAGGGCATCGCAGTAAGGGAGGCGAACGCCTTCGAGGTCCTCTCCGGAGAAGGAGACAGGCACCGGTTGCAACCGGGGTGGGGGGTTGTCTTGGACAGTATTCACCTCTAGGATGAAGGCTTTTCGGGAAGTATTTGACTCTCCCCCCATTGGCCTCCCGTGGACACAGTGCAAGATGAATGGCGCCTCCGCGGCTCCTTCGGGCGAGCGATCCCGATCCTGGATACGGTTCGGAATAGGGGTCGGAGGCGAAGGCCTCCGGTTCCTCATATCCCGCCGATCCCGTGGGCCTTCTCTGGTGAATTCTAGGAGGTACCCTCGTGAGATGAGGGCCTCAATCTCGTCTTTCAGGGCCCGACATTGGTCGGTTTTGTGCCCATGGTCTCTGTGGAACCGGCAATAGAAGCGCTGATCTCGCTTCTTGTTGTTATTTGGTCGGGGAGGTAGTCGGACAAGGCCTTTGTCTTCGATTTCTAAGAGGATGGCGGACACGTTGTGTGTCAAGGGAGTGTACCTTTCGAAGCGAGGGACCGGAGGTGCCCTCTTCGCGCCGACCCCTTCCTTTGCTGTTTTCTTGGCAGGTTCGGCCTCATCGACCCTGCGCTTGCCCTTCCCCACGACTTCCTTGCTGCCCTCTGGGTTAAGAGCTTCAGCTCGTATGTACTTCTCGACCTGGTTGAGAAGGTCAAGGAAGTCCAGAGGTGGCCTCTTTGCTAAGGAGACCTTTAGCTGGTTGTGTCGGACATTGTGTCGGAAAGCTGCTGAGGCGACCCCTGCGTCGAGGGTGGAGACGGATCTTTAAACCTCTTGACGAAGTTACGGAGCGACTCCCCCTCCCTCTGGGTGAGGTTGAGCAGGGAAGCGCTCGTCCTCTCGGCCTTCCGGCTGGTGATGAAGTGAGCCAGGAAGCTGGCTTCCAGCTGGTCGAACGAGAAGATCGAGCCGGGGGAGAGTTTGGAGAACCAATCCCTGGCCAGACCCCGGAGGGTGGCCGGGAAGGCTCGGCACAGCAGGGGATCCGAAGCGCTGTGAATCATCATGAGGGTTTTGAAGCCCTCCATGTGATCAGCTGGATCACCCTCGTCGTTGTAAGTCTCGAACTGCGGAGGCCGGAAGTTCCGGGGGATCTCTGCTTCTATGATGTTGACGGAAAATGGAGGTCGAGAAGGTCCACGACCTTGGACTAGGTTGGGGTTCCCGTCGCCGATGCGTTCGAGGCGATTCTCCATCACTAGGAGGCGTCGGAGCACCTCGTCTGTGAGTTCAGGAGGGGGGTTCGGCGCGCGAGTGTGACTCCTCCCTTCGCTCATTTGAGGGGGTCGGCCATAGGTCGCGGACCTTGGCGCTCCATGAAGGGCCTCCATGATTTCATCTCTGAAGCTTCTGAACTCGCCCCTGGTGACCCCGCCATGGTCGGAAGGGTCGGGTCGGGGCGTAGGAATTCGGCCGATGCGGCTGAGTGCCGACGGTCTGTCCCTTTGCGCAGGTCTGGAATGGTTCGGGGCCGAGTTGGAAGCGGTCCCTCCCCTAGCCTGGCTAGCCCTTCTGTTCTGAATAACCCGACGAAGGTCGGGTTCGACGACGTGTGAAACGCTTCGTTGGGGTCCGGGGTTCGCCCCCGGATTATTGGATGCTTAGCCTCCATCGAGGGCCCCCTCGAGAGGAGGCCCGTCTGGTCGGGTAGAACGGGCCGATCTTCGGGCTCGGGGAGCCATGGGGGATCGGGTCGAGGGAGAGCGTCGGTGGCGAGGCTCGGACTGTCGTCCGTACCGGATCAAAGGCTTCCCACAGACGGCGCCAGCCTGATGCGGTTTGTTTTTGGTCGCAGTGTGGATGCACCAGGTGTGAGTTCGGACTCAATTTGTAATGAGGGAAGAGTGCGGCACGGGACGATGAGCGAGAGGCTCGCTTCGGCGCTGGAGGATCGGCTCGGATGGCCTCGCCTCGAGTACCTGCAGACGGTCCTGAAAGACCGGGGTTTATCCCGGTGGCGGACCCTCCGACGATCTAGTCAGTCTCTGTGAGAGAGTAGCAGTAACTAGGGGAATTTAGGTGGCCAAGATTGATTACCTGAAAAGGTGGGTGAGGGTCTGGTATTTATAGGGAATCCCAACCGGGTTTGGATCCACTTGGGAGCCGGGTCTGAACCCGAAAGCCCATGGGCCTGACGTGGCAGGAGGCCCAGGGAGTTTAGGGCGGACGTGGCAGCGCCAAGAGTGGTATAGGGCTGACGTGGCAAAGCCCTAGGTGGTATTTGGAGCTGACATGGCCGATCGTGGGGCCCCTGTGGCTCTGGGAGGATCGGATGGCCTAGGTCGTGCCAGGTCATCATCATTCCTTGCCAGGCTGGGCGGACGGCCCGTGGGCTGTCGTGGATCGGAGGCTGAGGGCCATTGAGGCTCTTCGGCTACGAGGAGACCCGTTCTGTGGGGGTGAATTTACGGCTCGGTACCGAGGCTGTAGTGGTTCGGGGCCGAGCCGGATTGTTTTTTCTTTTCTTTTCGAGTGAGCCATCCTGGGCCTTGGCTGGGTCCCAGGCCATTTTTACCCTACCACAGTAGGATTTAGGCAAAATCTTACAGAAAACGCATTTGAGAAATTTATAGAAGCCACCTTTATAGGTGTAGTAGCAAAATGGTGGAATGGATTAAAGGAAGAAGAAAGAAATACTATAAGAAAATCAAGACCAATTGATGATAGAGGAACTGAAGAAAGCTCAGCACAACGAACCTTATGTCTAAAAAAAATAATTACAAATTACGAGATAACAATAAGAACAGAATTCAGTGTATACGAAAAAGGAGAAAAACACACTATATGCAAAAAAGAATCAAGCAAGATGGAGACTAAGCAACTTAGAAATATGCGACATGTGTTATTTTGACAACTATGCTTGTGAATTTCAAGAATATTTTCAAGATAATTATTACACAAAAGAAGAAAGGAGTCCAATCCTGGATTCATTCTTTCTAAAACTTCCTGATCCATGGAGTATAAACATATATAGTTCATACATAGGTGAAAAAGTAAAACCAGAAGTAGACACTTTAGGGTATAGAACGCAATTCGTAAAAGATTATAGGGACAAAGTATGCCAAGATGCTAGAGCAACAATGAAATATTATAGAACATATAAAAAAAGAATTTGTTGTGAAGATGCAAGAACGAATCATTGGGCATGCAATAATAACTATAATTATACAAAGAAGAATAATCACAAATTAATAATCACAAACCAAAAATATAAACCAAAATATAGAAAAACTTTTAAGAGAGATAAAAAACCGAGACAAAGTATGTCAAGATGCTAGAGCAACAATGAAATATTATAGAACATATGAACAAGGAATTTGTTGTGAAGATGCAAGACCGAATCATTGGGCATGCAATAATAACTATAATTATACAAAGAAGAATAATCACAAATTCCAAAAATATAAACCAAAATATAGAAAAACTTTTAAGATTTAAAAAACCCTATAAAAAATACTTTAGAAGAATGAATAAAAATAAAAATAGACAGTATACGAAAAACCCTAAGAAATGTAATTGTTACATAAGTGGAAAGGTAGGACATATATTACCAAATTGTTCTAAAAGAATGAAAAAAGAAAATATAAAATATGCAGAAGAAATTAAAGAAATGAATAACATAAATTATGAACCCACAGAATATGATGAAGAATGGACAGAAATAAGTGAAGATGAAGAAATAATGGTAATGGAAGAAGATAATGGAAGTAGTGAAAGTGAAACAGAAGAATGTGAAATAAACATGATGACAGAAATAACAGAAATAGGAGAACCTTCAGAAAGAGAAGAAAACAATGATCAAGTAAGAGAAAGAATGTGCTTTGACATACAAAAATACGATAAAATAAGAGCGACCAAATTAGATATAAATCCAAAAGAAATTTTTTAACTACCAATATTCAAAAGGAAGAAAAGTACGATCATAATAGCTAGGAATAATGAACAACCTATAGACAATGAACAGGCACAAGGAAAAACCATAATTCCATTAATAACCGAAAGAATAATAAGATAAGAGATGGAAAAATAAATGAAAAAACCAGAAAAATATTAAGACACATATATTTAGGAGCTGTACAAATAATAATAAAAGCCTATTTTAAGGAAGAGATAAATACACCCCTCGAAATATACCTAATGGATGATAGGATAATATCAAGTACACAAGATGCCTTAATAGGAATAGTACAAGGAAACCTAATGTACCAAAAGATAAAATTTACAATAAAACCTAATTTCTCTATAAGCATGACAGAAAAAAATAAAGACAAAAGTCTACTCTGTATCATAGATTATTAGGAATATAAATGATAGAAAAAAGCAAAGTTATGAGTATACAAATAAGAAATATTTATGCTTTCACTAGCAAGCACGAAGTAAAAAATAGAAATACAGACAATTTTAAAACAGAGCCGCTATTCAGCGAAATTATAAGATACAAACCAGCTAGAGAAAATCCTGAAATGACTATACCAAATTATATAGAATTTGACTTTAATAAAGCAAAGAAACTACAAAAGAAAAAACACCACAAATAATGTTCGGAAAGAGATCACTATCAATAAGAAATAAACAACAAGCATTGGAATTAATACCAATAATAAATACATTAGAACACTAAAACAATAACCAATTTAAAATGAAAATAGAATATTATGACAATGGGAAATGGAATAAACAAATAGCCTTAATAGATATAGGAGCTACTAATTCACATATTAAACAAACAAATGTAAAAACAACTGAATTAATAACATTAGAAAACCCATATTACTACCTAGACTATTACAATAATAGACATCCAATTGTACATAAAATTATACTATCACTAAGGATAAATGGTAAAAAGAAAATGTTATTATACTTACACGTAGACCCAGAACACCATGTTAATGAAATGCTATTGAGAACTGACTTCCTTACATCAGTACAACCTTACTTAATTCAAGAAGAAAAAATCACAATAACAGTAAACAATGAAAGTATGGTAATAAATAGAATATTGGATAAATGAATCCATTAAGAGCAACAAAAAACACATTATACATACTAACAGAATTTGTTTACGAAGGATACAAATCAAGAAACTGTCATAGTCTAATAGACACCGGAGCAGGCACTAGCCTATGCCGCGAAAATATACTACCAAAATGGAAACAAGATGGATATAATAAAAAAAGCAATATCTGGATTAACTGGACAAACTATCATACTTGACAAGTATCAACAAAATGTTAATGTACAAATAGGAAGTTACATACTAAAAATACCAATAATATACCAGTTTGATTATATGAATAATGATGTACTCTTAGGAAATGATTTTTTCCCCAACAGTACTATCCCATAACCATATCACATAAATCAATCGTATTTACAACACCTTGCCGACACCAAGCAATAGCAATTAGAATACCCTAACCTTATTCCAGAACTGACCTGCCACACATCAGAGTTTCTTCAACCCAACGTGGTGAATATCAATATTTACCAAACAAAACTAGAATACAACAAGTTCAAGAAACAACAAAAGAAATTTTACAAAAACAAGTAGAAGATCTGTGCGGAGAAGACCCATTAGCAAAATGGAACTTAAGTAAACCCACAGCACATATAGAGTTAATAGATAAGAACAAAATAATAAAAATTAAACCTATAAGACATACTCCAACAGATCTAGAAGAGTTCAAAATACATATAAAAGAATTAATGAAAAATAATTACATAAGAAAATCACAAAGTCCACGCCAGCATTCATAGTAAGAATGCATTCAGAAGAAAAAAGAGGTAAATCTCGAATGGTAGTAAATTATAAGGAACTAAATAAAAATGCTAAGAGGTTTGGACACCCACTACCAGACATGCAAATACTACTTAACACGGTAAGAACAAGAAAAATATATTCAAAATTTGATTGTAAATCAGGATTTTATCATGTAAAACTAACAGAAGATTCAAAACCTTTAACAGCATTTAGCACACCTTAGGGATTTTATAAATGAAATGTATTACCATTCGGTTATAAAAACAGCCCAGGAATATTTCAAGAATATATGGATATTTTTTTTGAAAAATACAACAATTTCATATTAGTATATGTAGATGATATTCTAATAGGATCTGAAAACGAGGAACAACATAAAGAACATCTACTAAAATTCATAGAAATAGTGAAAAATACATGTATTATACTATCAAAAAATAAAATGAAATTATTCAAAACTAAGATAGAATTCTTAGGAACAAAATTATCACATGAAGGAATAGAATTACAACCACATATAGCAGAAAAAATAAAGTCATTTCCTAATGTCCTAAAAGAAAAAAGAAGTAACACCCCGTAATTTTCAAATAAGTATAATTATATATATATATATATATATATATATATATATATATGTAAATAGTTGGCTGTTTGGTATAAGAGCAATGGCTTGGATGTAAATAAAGGGAAAATGAATAGTGAGTGGGTGGGGGCCCACGTTGAATGAGACAGCAAATAAAAGCTAATGCTGCTGCTGCTCTTTGGTCCTTGCATCACCACATGCTGACGTAGAGGAGTGGGGCCCACCTGGAGAGAGACTTTGGGAGAGAGAGTATTGGGATTAGTCCTATATCAGTAAGATACATGAATAAAATAATATATAAATACTATTGCCTATGATTAAGAGTCACCAATTCGGTTAACCACCTTTTGAGAGGCAGCCTGTGGTGGGCATTTGTACTACATAGTATCTAATTTGTCTTCTAAATTGTATAAATTGTCTGAGCTAGGGGCAGGGGCATTACAAATGGTATCAGAGCCGACTTTTGACACCGAGTGTCGGTAAGAGTGGGTGAGATGTATGCCTGAGATGGAGCTAGCAGATTTACAGGTAAGTATGCCTGAGAGGGAGCGAGGTTGGGGACAGGTCGCCCAGGTATGGGGACTGTACAACCTGCAGAATCGGGGTACTGTGCAGCTAGCAGAATCAGGGTACTCCACTCCATATCGGCTAGAAAGGAGATCCTGCACTAGATTGTGCATGCCTTGTGCTCAGCGAGGACGTTCATTTCTGAAGGGGATGTGTGTGTAACACCTCGTAATTTTCAAAGAAGTATAATATTATACACACACACACACACATCCGCTTCATATATATATATATATATATATATATATATATATATATATATATATATATATATATAGTTGGCTGTTTGGTATAAGAGAAATGGCATGGATGTAAATAAAGGGAAAATGAATAGTGAGTAGGTGGGGGCCCACGTTGAATGAGACAGCAAATAAAAGCTAATGCTGCTGCTGCTCTTTGGTCCTTGCATAACCACATGCTGACGTGGAGGAGGAGTGGGCCCCCCCTGGAGAGAGACTTTTGGAGAGAGAATATTGGGATTAGTCCCATATCGGTAAGATACATGAATAAAATAATATATAAATACTATTGCTTATGATCAAGAGTCACCAATTCGGTTAACCACCTTTTGATAGGCAGCCTGTGGTGGGCAGTTGTACTACATAGTATCTAATTTGTCTTCTAAATTGTATATATTGTCTGAGCTAGGGACAGAGGTATTACAAAAGAGAAGTACAATCTATAATAGGGTTACTAAATCAAACAAGAGGTTACATACCAAATTTATCAGCAAAAACAAATTGGTTACAACAAAAACTAAAAGAGTTTCAGAAATGGGAATGGACCCGAGAGGATGTAGAGAAACTTAAAATATTAAAACAACAAACTTCAGAATTACATAAGCTAAGATTACTTGTTAAAGAATTCATGGATAATAGAAAGAGATGCGTGTGAAAATAATTGGTGAGCAGTATTAAAATTCATTGAAATAGGTGAAGAAGAAGAAACACTAGTCAAATATACTAGTGGATCATTCACACAGACCCAACAAAATTACCATATAAATGAAAAAGAACTACTAGCAATCTTAAAAGCTATAAAAAAGTTTGAGTTATTTATTATACATACAAAGTTCACAGTAAGAATAGACAATACACAAGCAAAGAGTTGGATTAACAAAATAATAGACTCAACTATAGCAAATAAAAGGTTGATAAGATGGCAAATGGAGTTAGCACATTACGGCTTCTCAATAGAAAATATAAAAGAAAAAGATAACATCCTAGCAAATTTCTTATTAAGAAGCTAACGATTTCATTTTTACAGGATGAAAAATAGAGTCCAGCATATCGAACATGATATAGTCTACCTAAAGGAGATTGCGGAAAAAATAAAAGGAGTATTTAATCAATTATAATTTCAAATATGTGGTCTGCAAAGTCTGTTCTACCAGCATGTAAGTCAACATGTAACCACAGAAAATATGGTGAACAATACTAGCAAAAAAATGAGTGGGATAGACGAACCTACTCATTTCTTAAAAGATGATGCACTTACATCCTCAAATAAGACTACATACAAGGAGACACTTCTTCCTGAGAAAGCTCCTATTAAAGTATCGAAGAAAGTATTATTTTTACAATATATTCAAAAACTATGCCAAGTAACAGAGGTGAACCAGTTCATCAAAACCATATCACAACAACATATGAACAAGGCCATCATCCTATTAGGAGCTAATCCAAGAACAATCAGGGCATTGTTCAAAAAATGACTTATTCATTGCATCTATCCTTCTAGAGAATGTGAGGAACTAGTCAACTTGCCAAGAGAAATATACAAAACAGCGAAGAGTTATTTTGGGCTCACAAAGGCCTCAAAAATATATGTCAGAATGTATTCAGCCATCCCTAAATATCTTGAAGACAATGAAGAGCTCCTAGCAGAATACGTTATAAAAATAGGGATGACCACCTAAGTGATCTATGGATCATCAATTATTGTACCATACAAAACTGAAGAATTTGAAAAATTAATCCCAGAAAGAAGGGCCATGGGCTTTAGAAACATGTACTGTGAGTTAAAGGATATAAAACTAAGAGACAGCAACATATGGATCTATGACAGCCCAAATCCAGAAAAAATAATAATGTATAGTATAGCAAAAATAAAACAGCCACAAGATAAGCATGTGCTGTTTGACAGCTTGTACCAAATACCATCCACTGGAGCAATGACAATGACAGAAGAGACAGCTGGATACTAATGTAGCTTGATGAAGACAGAACATCAACACAAATGTGGAGCATGTGAACATGTCTGCTAGGAGGAATCTCTTTTTCTAAAGTAGTCCACAAGGAAATTAATAAAGACTGATGTAAGCAACAATTATTTAACTTGTGATGTAAGCAATGACGTATGTAAACTTGTTGTAAGCTGATCCCTTAGTCTGTAAAAGGGTAGGCTGAGTAAGGTAGAAGGCAGACTATCTAGATCCCCCATATAAGCTTGTAAGAAAAGTCTGTAAGGAGATCAATAGCAATAAAATTATCTTTCTATGAATTTCTCTAATAGATCTTTTACTAAATAAGGTATGAGCAACTAATTTTTCTTATTTGCGGAGAGTTTTGTAATGCTCTGCCTCAAGGATCTTGCAAAAAGATATTGGGTTTATGTCTTGCATACTAGATTGGATAAAGAAGACGATGAGACGATAGAGGAATCGAGAAGATTGGAAACGGAGTGGAGGCAAGGAAACAGTCAGTTGCTGTATTTGCAGAAGTGGCGGTCGACCGGTCAAAGGGTGCGATCGACCGGTTATAGGGTGCAGAAGTCTCGATAGGGGGACGTTCGACCGACCTTGGGGGTGCGGTCGACCGGTCACGGCGCTGATGGGTTTATTGGGTCAGATCTTGGTGATTTGTGAGAAGCCCAACTTGTTCTTCAAGTTAGATCTGACGGCTCTTATCGTAGGGTTATCTCTTCAGGAATATCCAATGGTTACTGTATCAAGATATCAAACTAGATTTTCTCTAGATCTCTATATATTGTTGTTATTGGCCCCCATTGAGAGCCAAGAGTGAGAGTACTTCATTGAAGGCAAAGCTTGAGAGTTTCTCTAATTGTAAACAACTAGTACTTGCTGGTGAGGCTTGAGAGAGGATCGTGGTGAGAATTGTAATATTCTTGTATCTTCTCTAGTTGAATAACATCTTGAGTTTCTTCTCCCCCAGATTAAGGCAAAAGCTCCAACCAGAATAAATTTGTGCTCTTTGGTGTGTTTGGTAGTTTGTATTGATTGCATCGAATAACTCAATAAGATCCTGAAATAGGGGTTTCTAGTGGGAAATCCCTAACAATTGGTATTAGAGCTTCGGGTTCAAGGGTTTGTTCGAGTTCCTTGGAGATGATGGCAGATCAAATCACGAAGATCAAGCGGTTCAAAGGCAAGATCAACTTTAATCTCTTGAAGATGGACATGCATGAAGCATCGGTTCGACAGGACTTGGATCTAGTCCTAGAAGGAGATAAAGGGAGACCAATCGGCACAAAGCAGGAGATGTGGAAGCAGATGTGTTCAGAAGCCTTGGGTTTAATCTGATTGTCATTGATGAACGAAGTCAGGTATAGGAGAAGTACGGCGAGTCTTTGGGCAAGATTCAGAACTGACTACTCGGGATCGTCATCACAAGTTCGGATGCACCAGCGAAGAAAGTTGTGGGGTTTCTCAATGAAGGAAAGTACCGCTCTTCTAGATCATGAAGTGGAGTTCAGTATGGAGTTATCTGAACTGAGCGCGTTCAATGCAGATGATCTAAGGGTTTCCAACTCAATATATTCACCATCAAATCCATCCAACATGATAACCATGCTAGGCGAGAAATCTACCAAGGAGAAGTTTTTCATAGCAGGTATGATCAAGGGGTTGGAGGAGGTTGCACTTAGGAAGGAGAGTCAGAAATCGGCGTCAACTTCTGTGAGTTGCTTGGAGGTGGACTGTACTTTGATTGGAAGGAAAAGTGTATATCGGGTAAGGTCCGTGGCTACCAGTTCAAAGTGATTGAGCATTATATGAGAGACTGTTGCAAGCAATTGAGTCAAAGGGGTGCCAAATCAAGTGCCGTTGAATCAGGTGAAAGCTTAAACAGTGCTTTTGTTTCAAGTCCTTTAGATGTGACTTCTGGTTGTTCTTTTGATTCGGTTAATTCTTCTTAAGTTTGCTCCGAGAGGGAGATGATTTCTACTTACAAGTTTGCATCATGTCGTTGTGTGAGAACGAAGATTGACAAGACTTGTGAAGTAAGATGTGAGAAAACAAATGAGTCAAAGATGACAAGCAGAAGGGGACACACACTAGAGGAGGGCATGCATATTCCTTTGATGAAGCGGAGCCTTATTTCCATGAGAACTCTAGATGTTCAGGACTGCAGGTACACAGATCCAGGTGGAGTTCGTTCAGTTTGGGAAAGTTATCGCAAGGTGATGAAGGGTAAGAGAGGGACTGGGCGGATTCAGCACAACCTCTACCAGCTTTGTGGGAACAGGAAACTTTGGCCAAGTGGTTTGAAGCCCATTGTTCCTAAAACACTATCTAGTATGCCGTTACTAGAATCATCTGAGCGAGACTGCGACGTTCGAATATTGTCGGAAGGTGGAAACAGCCTTGAGGTAGGTGGAGTTCGTGTGGAGGTTTGCACCTCCATGATTACATCTACTGGGGTGTGCTCTTGAGGGGGCATACAGCAGGAGAAAAACAGGTGGAGATATATTCAACTAGCAGAGGAAGCCATTGAAACGAGTTGTTTGCAAGAAGAGAAGGAAAAGAGTCTAGAGGTTTTCAAATCACACAGGTTGGAATTCATGAGTATGCAATCCAAGGTGAAGATTATTGGGTTTATGTCTTGCATACTAGATTGGATAAAGAAGACGATAGAGGAATCAAGAAGATTGGAAACAGAGTGGAGGCAAGGAAACAGTCAGCTGCTGTATTTGCAGAAGTGGCGGTCGACCGATCGAAGGGTGCAGTCGACCGGTCATAGGGTGCAGAAGTCTCGAGAGGGGGATGGTTGACCGACCTTGGAGGTGCGGTCGACCGGTCGCAACGCTGATGGGTTTATTAGGTCGGATCTTGGTGATTCGTGAGAAGCCCAACTTGTTCTTCAAGTTAGATCTGACGGCTCCTATCGTAGGTTATCTCTTCAGGAATATCCAATAGTTACTGTATTAAGATATCAAACTAGGTTTTCTCTAGATCTCTATATATTGTTGTTATTGGCCTCCATTGAGAGCCAAGAAAGAGGGTGCTTCATTGAAGGCGAAGCTTGAGAGATTCTTTAATTGTAAACAACTAGTACTTGCTGGTGAGGCTTGAGAGAGGGTCGTGGTGAGAATTGTAATATTCTTGTATCTTCTCTAGTTGAATACCATCTTGGATTCCTTCTCCCCCGGATTAAGGCGAAAGCCCCAACCGGGACAAATTTGTGTGCTTTGGTGTGTTTGGTATGATCTTTGGTGTGTTTGGTAGTTTGTATTGATTGCATCGAATAACTCAACAAGATCCTGAAATAGGGATTTCTAGTGGGAAATCCCTAACAAAAGACTCATTTGTAACCTTCTAAAGTTAGAATATACACCTAGTAGCAGGAAACGAGCTAGGTTGTGGTTGCCTGTATCGAAGTGCTATTAGTTGTTCCAAACGTATCTCTTGGATGAAGCTCTTTTGAGAGCATAGTAATCCTGAGATGGGAGGAACGTAAAAGGCGCACTGAAATCGGGGTGCATACCAGAGGTATTTTATCCACTGGTAGTAACTGTTACAGAGCAGCTCAAAGAGGTTTAACTTGGTCGGAAGCATGATGGGCCGTTTTGTTTTGATTTTTAGGGTATACTTAGAAATCTCTCTCTACTCCTGATTTTATAATTATTGTTGTTCAAAAGGACTAATGAATAATAATAGTTTGAGTATTGCCTCAGAAATTTTTGAATTAATGATTAATTCTCAAGGAAGTGATAGAATGCTAGTTGATGTGTCTAATTTTTATATAAATATTTGTACTCATTTACCCATAAATATCGCTTATATTCATCTATATTGTTTATAATTCATCTTATTTCCATAAAATTCAGTTAATTAATTATTTGAAGGAATAAGATTTTTGATGCAAAAAGTGAAGATTTTCGGTAAAAAAAATCAACAAACAAAAACAAGCAGAATGATTTATTAATTTTTATTGATTTGTTAAATTTTAAATTTTACAATTTGGCCTTGTAAAAAGCAAAATATAAATTTTATTTGCAAATTGAGCTGAAAGTGCAATAAACATTTTTAAAAGGGTTTAAATGAGCTAATATAATTTTTTATTTAGTTTAATTAATTTTAAACTAATTATTTTTATTTTTATTTTTATTTTTAAATCCTAATTTCTGATTTTATTTTGTGTGTGCAGAACGTGTTTGAAGAAAAAGAAAGAAAAGAAAAAGGAGCAAGAAATATAGATCAAATTAAAGAAGGAAACAAATAAATAAAGAAGAGGGGGTTTTCTGCAAAAATAAACCCTAATCTCTATTTTCTGCTCCTATAAATGGAAGAGCAAACAAGAGAAGAAGAAAACGCGGAACGAAGGGAAAGAGCGACGGCTGATCCCTAATCATTAATTTAAAAAAAAGAAAAAAAAATAAAGAAAATGTTGATTCTTGATTTTGATGATTACAACACAATGCAAAGTTGTTGTGCTACTTCTTATATATTACAGGATGTACACAAAGGCAAAATGTTCAAACAAGCTCAAAGCAAATTAATCAAGCTCAAAGCAAATTGATCAAGCTCTACAAGGTTCTAAAGCTCAAGTGTGATCAAGCATTCAAAGACAAAGATCAAGGCTAAAGCTCCATCTCAAGACTCAAGACACAAGACAAGACCAATGCTGAAATGTGTTATTTTATATGTCTTGTAAACAATTTGTAGTTTTTTCCTTTCTTTGAGTCTTAGATTGATGTAATAGCCTTGCACACACACACACACTCACACTTATTTTATAACTGAGTGTTGTTTTTTTCAAAAGATTAAAAGGTCGAAACAGTTCGATTTAGATCAGCTGTTGAGTACCAGGCGACTGCCTTATGGCATCAGTCGACTGTTCAGTACGAAACTGTCTGAACTCTTTCAAACTTTTACCGGTCGACTTATCATGGCAACCCAGTCGACTGTTCAAGTCGTTTCGACAGTTTACTAATTTCAAAACTTGAATTTTCGAATTCAAAAGTTTATATTCGTTTTTAATCGGTTTTATAAACTGTTTTTATAACATTTCAATGGATTCCAGTCTATATATAGAGTCTGTGAATCAATATTGAAAGGTTCCAAGATTTTTGTTTAAAAAGCTTAAGACGCTTATTTTCAAAAGAACAAGCATTCTAACTTGCACTCCAAAATTCCTATGTCTTGGTTCTCTATTTTCAGTCCAGCATAACATCAAATTCGTTTTGGACTGAATTCAGAAGTTGACCGAATAGCCACGTACAAAATCACATTCACAACAAGGCTATAGGTTGATTGTAAACATTTTATTGTTTTCCTTTCACTCTCGGTTGTGAGAGTGGTCCTCTCGGTTGGAGAGTAGAACTCTAGGTTGTACAGTCAGGTTTTCACTCTTGGTGGAAGAGAGGGTTGCTCTCTCTAGTTGTGAGAGAGGACTACGGGTTAGGCAAGGTTGTTGTCTAACGCCGTAGGGTATTCTTGTACTTTTTCAAGAATAGTGAAAAATCTCAAGTGGGTTGCTTGGGGACTGGATGTAGGTCGGGAGGACCAAATCAGGATACATTGTGTGTGCTCTGTTGTTGTATTTCTTTGAACTTGCATTTCATTTACTTGTTTTTTTTAAAATTCTCTGTGAAACTTATCTGGACAGTCGACTGCGTCTCCTTTTCAGTCGACTGGTCAGACTTGTACTACATACTCTCTGAAAACTTGTTTGGTAAGTTGATTGGTTCTTCTATAAGTCGACTGATCAGACTCGTCTTAAAATACTCTTCTTAACTCTCGCCCCAGTCGACTGGTTTCTCTTTTCAAGTCAACTGGACAGAAGAAAAAGTTCAATTCTGCAATTATTTTTTATAAAACACTATTCACCCCCCTAGTGTTTCTTGCCTTGCCTACAGGATCCAACACTTAGTATCAGAGCCTGGTTGAGTGCAATGGCAATTACTTCTAATGCAAATCAATACCATGGAGGTCACTCCTCTTCGATGGAACTAATTACAACTATTGGAAGTGTAGAATGAAGATCTACCTTCAGTCCATCAACTATGAAATATGGAACATGACGGAGACCGAGTACACCGCTCCTACCATTCCATATGCACAATGGAACGACGACATGAAGAACCAAACAATGAACAATGCAAAGGCGATGAACGCGTTATTTTGTGTCCTTACAAAGGAGGAGTTCAACCGTGTGTCCAATGTAACAACCGCACATCAAATGTGGCACACACTCGAGGTAACTCATGAAGGAACAAATAAAGTAAAAGAATCTAAAATGTCTGTTCTTGTTCACAGGTTCGAAATGTTTTGCATGAAGGAGAACGAGAACGTGTTTGAGATGATTACAAGGTTCACGGACATCACAAATTCACTTGTGGTGCTTGGGAAGACATACACTCAAACTGAAATGGTGAGGAAGGTCCTCCGTGCACTAACCCCCGAATGGGAGAAGAAGACCACAACCATAGAAGAGGCCAACAATTTAACACAACTTTCTCTTGAAAATCTTGTGGGAAATCTCATGGCATATGAAGTTCAACTTGAAGAGCGCAAGAAGGATCTTCAACCACAACAATCAAAGAAGAAGACACTAGAATTCAAAGTCATGTCGGACTCCGAGGATGAAGAAGAAGATGAGGAAGAGATAGCCTTGTTCACGAGAAAGTTCAAAAAGTTCCTAAGGAAAGATAAGTTTAATTCAAAATCTAAGGAATCTAATAAACCTCCAATTTGTTTCAGGTGTAACAAAGCATGACACATGAAGAAGGATTGCCCACTAGAGAACGCAAAATCTAAAGGAAAGACATCCAACTTCAAGAAAGACAAATACACAAAGAACAAGTTCATAAAGAACAAAAAGGCGTACCAAGCAACTTGGGATGACAGCAACTCTTCATCGGAAGAAGAAAATGAAGAGACAAATGATGTTGCTAACGTTGGATTTATGGCGTCTCAAAATCAAGTAAGTGATGATTATGATTCTAATGATTTACTTGATGCTTTCAACAAGATTTTTCAAGAACTTAAGAAAGAAAAAAATAGAGTTAAGAACTTGGAGAAAGTAAATCAAACACTTTCCCAAGAGAATCTTAACCTTGACAAAGAGGTGAAATCTTTAAATTCTCGTCTTTCTAGTTTAGATATAGATCTTGTATCTCTAAAGAAAAATTATGAGGAGATATCCAAGAATGTATCTAAATTTAATAAAGGAAAGGAGAATTTAAATGATGTTCTCCGAAATCAAGTGCAATCCAATAAAAGGTTTGGACTTGGTTTTCAAAAGTCTCTTGAAAAATCTCATGTTTCTAAAAACACTAGTATAAATAAACCAGTACCTATTTCTAGTGTAAGAATAAACTGTATGATTTTTTTGAAAAACCTAAAACTGTAAGTTTAATAATAAAAGTAAGTCTATAGTTCAGACTAGTCGACTGAACCCAATTATCAGTCGTCTGTCCAGAGGTTCTGAGTTTCATTCAAAGAAACGAAAACCTCAGATAAGTCGACCTAATCTACCTCCCAGTCGACTGAATTTAAGGAACAGTCGACTGAAAGGTAACATAAAGTCGACTGGACAGAGCAAAAATATATGGGTTCCAGTCAACCTGAGTCCGAAAGATAGAACTACTTACATTAATTCATACATTCTTTCTATATGTAATTCTTTTAATTATATTTCTGCTTTTGGAGGAAAATCAAACTCTCTTTGGGTTTGGTTTCCCACCAACTATTTTGTTTTGGACCCAATGAAAAGGGTACCATATTCACATAGAATATTTTATAGGTACCTAAGAGAGATCGTTAGATACTTGACAGTGGATACTCAAAGCACATGACTGGTCATGCCAACCTCCTATCTTCCATTCAAGACATTGATGGAGGAACAGTCACATTCAGTGACAACAACAAAGAGAAGGTCATTGGAATAGGCATGGTCGGTAAGTACACTAACCTGTTAATAGAAGATGCTTTTCTAGTTAGTGGACTTAAGCATAACTTGTTAAGTATTAGCCAACTATGTGATAAAGGTTATAAAATCATGTTTGAAAAAGATGCATATTTAATTTATGACTTACCATGCAAAATATAATTTTTGAAGGATGTAGGAAAAATAACATTTATGAATTGTGTTTAAAGTCTTATGATTTTTCGAATGATTTCTGCTTAGTAGCTTCTAATAATGATTCTTGGCTATGGCATAAACGTTTTGGCCATGTGAACATGAAAACTCTTGCTAAATTGTCTAAGTACAACCTAGTTAAAGGGCTGCCAAGACTATCTTATAAAAAGGATAAGTTATGCGATGCATGTCAACTAGGTAAACAAATTAAATCTACTTTTAAAACAAAAGAAGTAATTTCTACTAGTAAGCCACTCGAATTAATCCACATGGATTTATTTGGCCCTACTAGAGTTGCTTCTTTAAATAAAAGTAGGTATGTATTTGTTTTAGTAGACGATTTTTCACGATTCACTTGGACTTTCTTTTTAAAACATAAGAATGATGTTTTTGTAGAATTTGCTAATTTTTGTAAGCGAATTCAAAATCAAAAGTCTCTAACCATAGTCACTATTAGAAGTGATCATGGTGGAGAATTTAAAAATGAAACGTTTGCAGAATATTGCAACAAGAATGGTATAACGCATTCGTTTGGATTTCCTAGAGCTTCACCACAAAATGGAATGGTTGAAAGGAAGAATAGGACTTTGCAAGAATGTGCACGTACCATGCTTGTAGAAAGCAATTTACCTAAGTATTTTTTGGCTGAAGCTGTTGCTACAGCTTGTTATGTTTTAAATAGAATTTTGATTAGGCCTAAGCTAAAGAAAACATGTTATGAGCTATTTTTTGATAGAATTCCTAAGGTCTCTTACTTTAAGATATTTGCATGTAAATGTTTTATTCTGAACGCTAAAGATCATTTAGATAAGTTTGATCCTAGATCTAATGAGAGTATCTTTATAGGATACACAAATAGGAGTAAGGCACATAGGATCTTCAACAAGTCAATATTGACTATTGAAGAATCCATGCATGTTACATTTGATGAATCTTTGCTTTCATCAACTTTAATTGAAGATGATGAAACTGATTCATCACCTTTAAATAAGGTTATTACATCTTTAGAGAAAACGACCCTTGCGGATAAGTTGACTGATAAGGAAGTCTAGTCGACTGATGGACAAGTCAAGTCGACTGATCCTGTTGTGATGTCTCCAAATTTACCAAAGTCTTTTGTTGAAGTTAGAGATCATCCTCATGACTTAATAATTAGTGACATTTCCCGTGGTATTCAGACAAGATCTCATGTTAACATGATTTCTCACACATCTTTCTTGTCGGATTTTGAACCGAAAAATATACAAGAAGCTTGTGTGAATGAGTTTTGGATGAATGCCATGCAAGATGAGTTAAACCAATTTATAAGAAATGATGAATGAGATTTAGTTCCACGACCTCCTGATCATACTATAATTGGTACCAAATGGGTATTCAAGAATAAGTTAGATGAATCAGGACAAGTCATTAGGAACAAAGCTAGGTTAGTTGCTCAAGGATATAATCAAGAAGAAGGCATATATTTTGATGAAACATATGCTCATGTTGCTAGACTAGAATCCATTCGTATTTTATTATCTTTTGCTTGTTTCATGAATTTCACCCTCTTTCAAATGGACGTGAAAAGTGCTTTCCTTAATGGGTTTATAAAGGAAGATATTTATGTTAAGCAACCACCTGGTTTCGAACATGAACAATTTCCAAACCATGTTTTTAAATTGAAAAAGGCTTTATACGGTCTTAAACAAGCACCACGTGCTTGGTAGGATCGATTGAAGATTTTTCTTTTAGAAACGAGTTTTGAAATAGGTAAAGTAGACACTACCCTGTTTATTAGGAGAATAGAGACAAATATTCTGATCATACAAATATATGTAGATGACATAATTTTTGGTTCTACTAATAGTAATCTCTGTCAAGAGTTTGCTAATACCATGAAAAATGAGTTTGAGATGAGTCACATGGGGTGAACTCAACTATTTCCCTAGATTGCAAATTAAACAGCCACCTAATGGCATATTTATTAATCAAGAAAAATATGCTAAGGAATTACTCAAACGGTTTGGAAGGGATAGCACGAGTAGTAAGACCACACCTATGGCTATTACCAATACCCTTGACAAAGATGAATTAGGTAAGAGTGTCGATCAAAAACTCTATCGAGGTATGATTGACTCACTCTTATATATAACTGCTAGTAGACCCAACATTATGTTTAGTGTATGTTTGTGTGCTAGATATCAGTCGAGTCCTAAAGAGTCCCACTTAAAAGCTGTGAAATGCATTTTAAGATATATTAAAGGTACGTCGGATTATGGTCTATTTTATCCATGCACCGATAACTTTCAACTTTTGTCTTATAGCGATGCGGATTTGCCGGTAGTAAAACTGACCGCAAGAGCACTAGTGGAACATGTCACTTTTTGGGACATTCCCTAGTATCTTGGTGCAATAAGAAGCAAAATTCTGTATCCCTATCAACTACAGAAGCTGAATATATCACTGCAAGTTTGGCATGTGCCCAAATTTTGTGGATGAAACAAACCTTATTAGACTATGGTATTTCTTTTTCAAAGCCTGCTATAATGTGTGATAATACCGGTGCCATTAACTTATCTAAAAATCTGGTTCAACATTCACGTAGACATCATTTTCTACGTGATCATGTTTTAAAGGGAGACATTTCTTTAGACTTTATTTTTACTGATAAACAGATAGCTGACATCTTTACTAAACCACTTAAGGAAGACACATTAATCACTTTAAGAAGAGAACTGGGAATTTGTAGTTTTTCTGATGTTTCTTGAGATTTTAACTCTGGTAAGTCGACTTAAGACCTTATTTCAGTCGACTGACCAACTACTTTTAGTCATATTTATTTTTCTGAAGAGTCGACTGCCAGTTGTATTTGTGCTATTTTTTGTTTCTTTATTTTGCTCTCGACTAAGTCGACTGCCCTACATATCAGTCGACTGTCGCGCATCTGATTTCGTCAAATTCAAAATTTCGATACATCTTTTGAGGCGACTCTTTACTTTTGACCAATCCGAGCTGTTGATACCCTTTTATTTTAATCTCAACCATCTATCTTGAGTAAAAACCTTACACTCTTACCACTTTCTTTCACTTTTACCTTCAACCTTTCTTTCTCTCCAGTCGGCTGCTGCTATTTGCTGCCTGGCGATTACGAGCTTTGAAGCCCCAAGTTTAAGCCCTATCTCCATCTCCAGTGCTTCTCAGAGGATATATTAGAGTTCTGTGTTTCTTTTGGTGTCTCCTTGTTGGTATAACTTCCTTAAACTCTTTCCTTCTCTCTGTCTTTGAAGTTTTGTAATGGCCCCCAAAAGATCTCGTTCCTCTAGTGTAGAGGAAGGACAATCATCTAGAGACTATCTTCAATATTTGAGAAGTCCTAATCTCATTGATAAATAGTACATTATTTGTTCCATTGTTATTTTTCCGGGTAGGTTTGTGAATTTTCCGGATTTAGATAGGTTCCCTCTAGCCCCATTGTTTGAGCAATGTGGGTTATTTGATCTATTGTCTCTTGTAAACTAACCCTTTTACTATCCTCACCTAATATATTTGTTTTACACAAATATGAAGATTACTACTTCGGAGGATGGTAATGAGACTTTTATTTTATCGTCTGTCAAAAACAAACGTTTGAAAATAAGCCCTGCTAGATTGAGTCTCATTTAGGGTTTGTCTGACGAAGGTGTTGACTTAGGAGATATTGAGATGACTTATGACTCCATCTTATCTCAAATTTATTTGCCGAATCGAGGTCTTCCCATGACCAATCAGTCAATCTCTCCTATTGCTAAGTTAGTTGCATGCATACTATCATATAATATTATTCCCAAAATAGGAAGTCATAATCAGCATTCTCAAGAGTTGCAACAAGCTGTTTGTGCAATATTCGACAATATTAAAATAAATTGGGGTCAAGTTATTTTCAATCGTCTTGCTAAGGCTCATACTTCGTTTCTTCCATTTGGTGGTTTACTCACTCACGTCTTCTATGCTTATGATGTTGATCTCGAATCTGAGACGAGTGTAGTTAAACACTATGAGTCTTTTGATCATGCTAGTTTAGCACGTATGAAGTTGCTAAATTCTCTACCTAGGTCTCCTTCTAGGAATGTACCTCCTATCCCCTTAGCCACTTCAGCTCGTCGGTCTTCTGCTTCTAGTTCATCTCGTCCTTGTGCTGATTTTGATGATCCAAGAAGTCTTTACACTTCTGTTAATTATCTTATGGATCGTCAAGATGCTCTTGAAGCAAGTATTTCTCATCTCACTCAGTTTTTCACCTCTCAGTTTCCTCCTTTCTCTTAAGGTGCTCAAGATGAAAATGACGAAGACTAATTAGCGACATTTTTACTTTTTATGTATTTTTTTTTACTTATTTTGTATTTTGTCTTTATGTAGCCCGTTTGAACTATGTATTTTTCACCTTCTATGTATAAATTTGCTTTTGCTTCTTTATGCTTCCTATGCTTGTCTCTCCTATTTTTTGTTGTTTTTGTTGATGACAAAAAGGGAGAGAAATAGCTATGTGCATGTTTTTTTTGTCATTTCGTCCATGTTTTATTGTTGTGCATGTTTTTTTTTTTTTTTGTGTGTGTGCATGTTTTTTCAATATATGCATATTGTACATTTGTTAGGGGGAGCATTGAACATTGAGCATGTGTAATATTTTTGTAATATTCCTATTATTGTAAGCTATTGTGTTGTCATCATCAAAAAGGGGGAGAATGTTGATTCTTGATTTTGATGATTACAACACAATGCAAAGTTGTTGTGCTACTTCTTATATATTATAGGATGTACACAAAGGTAAAATGTTCCAACAAGCTCAAAGCAAATTGATCAAGCTCTACAAGGTTCTAAAGCTCAAGTGTGATCAAGCATTCAAAGACAATGACAAAGGCTAAAGCTCCATCTCAAGACTTAAGACACAAGACAAGACCAATGCTGAAATGTGTTATTTTATATGTCTTGTAAACAATTTGTAATTTTTTCCTTTCTTTGAGTCTTAGATTGATGTAATAGCCTTGTCACACACACACACTCACACTTATTTTATAACTAAGTGTTGTTTTTTCAAAAGATTAAAAGGTCGAAACAGTTTGATTTAGATCAGCTGTTGAGTCCCAGTCGACTGCCTTATGACATCAGTCGACTGTTCAGTACGAAACTGTCTGAACTCTTTCAAACTCTGACCAGTCGACTTATCATGGAAACCTAGTCGACTGTTCAAGTCGTTTTGACAGTTTACTGATTTCAAAACTTGAATTTTCGAATTCAAAAGTTTATTTCTGTTTTTAATCGGTTTTATAAACTGTTTTTATAACGTTTCAATGGATTCCAGTCTATATATAGAGTCATTGAATCAACAATGAAAGGTTCCAAGATTTTTGTTTAAAAAGCTTAAGACTCTTATTTTCAAAAGAACAAGCATTCTAACTTGCACTCCAAAATTTCTATGTCTTGGTTCTCTGTTTTCAGTCCAGCATAACATCGAATTCGTTTTGGACTGAATTCAGAAGTTGACCGAACAGCCACATACAAAATCACATTCACAACAAGGCTATAGGTTGATTGTAAACATTTTATTGTTTTCCTTTCACTCTCGGTTGTGAGAGTGGTCCTCTCGGTTGGAGAGTAGGACTCTAGGTTGTAGAGTCAGGTTTTCACTCTTGGTGGAAAAGTGGGTTGCTCTCTCTAGTTGTGAGAGAGGACTACGGGTTGGACAAGGTTGTTGTTTAACGCCGTAGGGTATTCTTGTATTTTTTCAAGAATAGTGGAAAATCTCAAGTGGGCTGCTTGGGGACTGGATGTAGGTCGAGAGGACCGAACCAGGATACATCGTGTGTACTCTGTGGTTGTATTTCTCTGAACTTGCATTTCATTTACTTGTTTTTTTTTAAAGTTCTCTGTGAAACTTATCTGGTCAGTCGACTACGTCTCCTTTTAAGTCGACTAGTCAGACTTGTACTACATACTCTCTGAAAACTTGTCTGGTAAGTCGATTGGTTCTTCTATAAGTCGACTGATCAGACTCGTTTTAAAATACTCTTTTTAACTGTCGCCTCAGTCGACTAGTTTCTCTTTTCAAGTCGACTGGACAGAAGAAAAAGTTAAATTCCGTAATTATTTTCATAAAATACTATTCACCCCCCTCTAGTGTTTCTTGCCTTACCTACAGGATCCAACAGAAAACAGAGCTTGAGCGCTCTGTTCTCCAAGACAGAGCAGGCAACTCGACTTTTGAGGAGAGCAGAAGAGCTCGCTGACGTGGGCTAGCTGACGTCAGTGGTGCTCGAGACTCGAGACACAAACAGAGAGAAGCAGCAGGCACAGTAGTTAGGCGGCGGGACCCAGACCAACGTCACCTCTCGTTTGACGTAGCTTTCTTGCGCACGTGGCCCAAGACGACAGAGGTGAATTGAGGCACTGACGAGGCTGGTCTGGCGCGTACCCCAAGATGCAGCAGCGTTTCTCTGCTGACATGGCGACGTGCTCTGCTGTGGTGGCTCGGAATTCAAAGACGACAGACAGACAGACAGAGAAGATTCGATTGTATTTGCTGACTCGCTTTTCGAGGCCGTTCGGTTTGCAATTTCTTTTAAAAAATAGTCCCTTTTTGTATCTTTTTTCTTTCTCACTAATTTTATAATGCAATCCAGGACAATGTTTGTTAGTTGCAATACTATTATGAACTAAGTTTATTTTTCTAGGGCTTCGATGTAGCCTAGTTTTGATAACACAATTTTAATTCCATATTATTTTTCTATTTTTCCATGGTTGTGTGTTTGATTTTTATTCTTAACGCGTACAATTGGTTGACAGACGTTTGTATGATCTATTAAATCATGAAGAGACCGAACTGGTAATTTGTGATTAATAAAAATTGAACACCGTTACAAGAGCGAACTGCTGTTAATGTGACTATAGATCTTAATGAATTTCAATTAGTAATTTGTGCATGAACTATGACAAATAATTAGTTGAACATATTATTGATATTGCTTGAGAGAGAGTATTGAATAATTTTGGGATTTTGGTCTACAACTTGAAATATAATATTTTTATTCACTTGGAATTATACATTGTGTGTGATTATTTAGGTGAAATCAAAAGCCCTAGAATTAATTTTGCCATTAACAAATGACAAAAGTTTCAGATTCAGCACCCTTTAATAATGTTAGTTAGATTTTTAGATTAATTTAATTTAGTTGCTTTCTTGATATTAATTTCGATCTTCCAAATAGTGATTCATCTAGTAATTTCGGTACTCAGTAAAATATTTAGTCATTGTGGGTTCGACACTCTTTGAACTAAAACTATACTACTTGTTGCGATTTTGTACACTTGCAAAAATTCAAATCAAGTTTTTGGCGCCGTTGCCGGAGACTAGTTATTCTTTTATCGATATTGAAAATTGCTAGACTGTTACTAGTTTGGATTTTTATTTTTATTATTGTTTTATTATTATTTTAGCTCTTTATTTTCTTTTGACTCACTTTATTTTCATTCATTTTTTTTATTTTTAGTTTTTCTATTTTTTTTCTTTTTCAATACTTATATTTCAGGACATACAAGTACATTATCATGGCGAACTATGAGAACAAGGCTTTGAGAGACTATGCTATGCCCTCAATTTATGAAGCAACATCAAGCATAAAAAGGCCAGTTATTGAAGCTAACGATTTTGAGATTAAACCGGCTCAATTTTGGGGACTATCGCACGAGGATCCTTATGTTCATATTGCAAACTTTCTGGAAATTTGCGACACTTTTAAGTACAATGGAGTATCAGATGATGCAATCAGATTGAGACTCTTTCATTTTTCACTAAGAGATAAGGCTTGGCTTGGCTAAATTTTCTACCACCCGGTAGTATTACTACTTGGGAGGGACTTGCACAAAAATTTCTGGCTAAGTATTTTCCGCCGGCAAAGACAGCGAAGCTAAGGAATGATATTACCACATTCATTCAATTTGAGAATGAGTCTTTGTATGATCCATGGGAGAGGTATAAAGAGTTATTGAGAAAGTGTCCTCATCATGAACTACCGAAATGGCTGCAAATTCAAATATTCTATAATGGTTAGGGAGTTACAAATCGATCTGTGGCTGACGCAGTAGCTGGAGGTGCACTTATGAGAAAAACTCATGAAGCAGCCTATGAACTTTTAGAGGAGATGACATCTAATAATTACCAGTGGTCTTCAGAGAGAACAATGCCAAGAAAAGTGGCTGGAGTTTTTGAACTTGATCCTATTTCTACTTTAACTGCAAAAAATGATATTTTATCTAAACAAATAGGTAATATGAATGTTAATGCTATTCATACTAATATGATTTGTGATCTTTGTGCAGGAAATCACTTAAGTACAGATTGCCAAGTGGGGAACCCTTTTGCTTAATCAAATTTCAATCAAGTAAATTACGCGTCCAATTTCCAACATCAAAACAATCTTTATTCGAACACGTATCATCAAGAATGGAGAAACACCCCCAATTTTTTTCTTGGAACAACAATCAAGGAGTAATTAAACCACCTCAAAATTTTCCACAGCAAAAAAAGAAGCCGACACTTGAAGATATGTTTATGCAATACATGCAAAAAAAGAACAATACATGCAGAAGACAGATTTGGCAATCCAAAATGTTACAATTTCAACTTCAGCTTCAATTCGTAATCTTGAGGTTCAAATTGGTCAAATTTCAAATATTCTTAACGAAAGAACGGTAGGAACATTACCAAGAAAAAAAGTGGTCAATCCCAATGAGCAAGTCAAAGCAATAATACTAAGAAGTGGGAGGACAATTGAGCAACCACAAGAAGAAAATGACGAACAAAATGTGGTTGAAAAGGAAGAAGAGTACGAACCAATAGTGGAGGAACAAACACAGCATGAGCAAGTAACGTTTGATGTTTTTAAATCCATGAAGTTTTCTGCCGAAGAATAGTCGTGTTTTCAAGTAAGTGAAACATATTTAATTGTGGGCGAGAAACATAAGGCTAAAGTTGAAAAGTTACCAATCAAAGTATGTCCAACAAATTCAGCAACTCTTGAAACTGAGAAAGAAAAGATTTTGAAATATGTTATGTATTTGGATGCTACACCATATATTCATTCATTTTTTCAACAAAAATTCAAAGAGGTGGGGATATCAAATACGTCATCATCAAGGACGAAACGACTCAAACTAGAGCTTGAACCTAATCCACACCTAAAGAGAAGTATTAGAAAAGATGTTTTGATGTTGTTGGATCTTGGCGTCACATAACTATCTCACTATCAAGTCTGGCTGAAGACTTAAAACTTAGCGCTTCTTGGGAGGCAACCCATGTTTTCTTTTACTGCATTTAGATTTGAGTTATCTTTTAGTTTATTATAATTTTAATTTTTGATTTTATTTTTTAGGATTGCACGAGTTTGAAAGTTGTCGGGCGGAGCTGTTTTATACACCTACATTGATGGCTGTTTTTGAGCAGTATGGAGTCAGAATTTGGAAAAGTGCTTCAAAGAGAAGTTGTAGACAATTGTTTTAGCTTTCCAGCAAAAAACAGAATCAGCTCATTTGGACACCTACAGCTCCAGATATCGCTAAAACACTGAACGCCGCGCGTGCAGAAATTTTTAAGACGAATCAGGGGAGAAATTTTGAACTTTTTGCATTCTTTTTGTTTTTGTTTTTTCTTTCCCATTGAGGACAATGTGATATTCAAGTTTGGGGAAAGGGTTACAAATTTATATATATGTTTGAAAAGAAAAACAAAACGAAAAGGAATTTCAATTTGGCTTACCATTACACTTTTGAGTTCTTTGTTGTGCCAAAGCATTCAAATATATTTTTTTTAGTATAGCCAATTGCTTAGAAAGCAAGGTTAAGCATACTTATTTACTTTAGGATTATTGAATTTCTAAATTCCTTACACATGACAGTCATGCGATTATACATAAAACAAAAATGTAATGCTTTTTCTTGTGATTATCCCCTTTAATATAGTCCTAAACAGAGTTTAAGTAAATAGAGTAAAAAAACAAAAAAAAAAAACAAAAATGAATAAAGACTATCTACTCCAATGTTTTGAGTTGCTTAGTAACTAGGGGTATTCATCACCAATGTTTACTTTTACGTCAAACAATAACTTGAAATATGAGTATGCAAAGCACTCTAAGTTTGTGACTTGTTGAGTAACCGGGTGAATTCATCACAAATGTTTGCATTCGCGTCAAAAGGCAAGTGACAACTGAGAGAAGAGAAAAAGAAAAAAAGAAAAAAAAAGAAAAAAAAGAAAAAAAAACTCTAGTTTGCTACTCGGTTTGTAGTAGTGAGAAGGGGTAATCACAGATAGAGTTGTTACATACAATAATTACATTAATTGCATAACAAATATGATCGGGTTTGGAATTATGAATAAATAATTGCACGAGAGAAAGTGGGTATGCTTGGTTTTACTTTATTTGCTATTGTTTATATTTTTAATTGAAATTTTGATGCTTGCATGATAAGATTTCTTAGTGTCATGAGTTGAGCCTACTATTGATTATTATTCTTTGATTTATGATTTATTTTTTGCTCGAGAACAAGCAGAATCTTAAGTTTGGGGGTATTTGATGTGTCTAATTTTTATATAAATATTTGTACTCATTTAGCCATAAATATCGCTTGTATTCGTCTATATTGTTTATAATTCATCTTATTTCCATAAAATTCAGTTAATTAATTATTTTTGAAGGAATAAGATTTTTGATGCAAAAAGTGAAGATTTTCGGTAAAAAAATCAACAAAAAAAACAAGCAGGATGATTTATTAATTTTTATTGATTTGTTAAATTTTAAATTTTACAATTTGGCCTTGTAAAAAGCAAAATATAATTTTTATTTGCAAATTGAGCTGAAAGTGCAATAAACATTTTTTTTGATAACGCGGATAGAGTCGTAAGACTCCAGCCCAATATATATAAATAAAAAATAAGAGTACAATCGGGGCCAATTTTACCAGAAGTAAAATTGAGTAAGCAAAAAAACAAGGATATATACAAAAAGAAATGACAGACAGGGGAAAAGAGCTGTACAACCCCAAATAGCCACACACAACAAACATAGTGAAACCGCTACTCTAAGAGTTACAACCAAAATAAAAGCGCCGACGTGATAAAAGGCAAGGAAGGACTAAGACGGAGCAACTGCTTGCGAGTCACCCTGCAAACTCACGTTGCAAGACTGCAAACATGACTGCAGCGACCACGGCCAGTCACATAGCGCTTCAAGACCCAGATCAATCAGACGATCAGGCAGCGAGACCAACCAGAAATACAAGGCGCCAAGTCCAGAGCAGAGCAAAACAAAACATCGCAATCAAATAGGACATCTGAGCTAACACCCGAAGTCGGCAGACCACAGGATCTCCAGAAACAACGCCACAGTCAAAACCACAATAGAAGCCAAATACCGGGCGATCACTTCCAAAAAGCTGAGACCGCAGAGAAGACCACCGCAGCCCTCCAAAGGAAGAGAGAAGAAGGACTAGTGGAAACCAAGCCTGTGCACTAAAGGCGGCTACACCCTAGCTCGAAGAAAGAACTGAGAATGAAGCCTGAACAAAATGAAGCAAAGCCACACCAACATCTCGAGCAAAGACAACCCAGATCAGAAAACTCACAAAGCAGTAAAAATATAATAGCATAGAGGTAAAGGAGACAAGTGGAATAACAATCAAAATACAAGATTTTGATATCACACCCAATAAATAAGACCATACGTTAGTGAACCAGCCTGATAGGAAAGAAAATAGGCTTTTCTGCTAAGCCGCATAAATGCAATAACGCAACAAGGGGCTGTATAGCAACAACCAGAAGAAACAAACCAATTCAGCTAAAACGGGCAAAAAATTAATAAACATAACAGCCAGTAGCCAAGTAAAGAAATGGGAGCCAAAAGATAGGCCTAACATCACCCAACTTAACATCCAGCCATACAACAGTGAAAGAATTGGCTCCATTTATACATCAGAACCAAACCACCAGAGCAAAAAACCTTCAAACAGAACAAAATAGGAACAAGAACACAGCCCAAACCTGTTGGCCTCAGCCTTTATGACCCAAAAAGACAGCTGATAAGAGGGCAACCATCCACCACAACAACATCATGTCTGCAAAAAGAAGGGGAGAGAGCACAAATTAGAAATAGTTAAGAAAGCTAATATTAAGAACCAGTCAAACGAAACAAAATAATCGCCTCATCCAGGCGACTTAAATGCAAAGCTTCTACTTTATCATCCGATAAAGTGGACGGCCAGAACTTAGCGAAAAATAAGAAATCCTCGATAATGATCTCAATCAATGAGACAAAGTGATTAAAAAAATGATTGTTTTGTTCAGACCAAATAATCCAAATGATGACCATAATAGAGAGACTCCAGGATTTACGAAATTCTTTTCTGAGAGAGTGAGACTCCCAATAGGATGCAAATTCACCGGGGATATGAGGCGCTTGCCAGGCAATAACAATAATCCTCCATGACGGTTGAATAAAGATACAATTAAGAAAAATGTGATCAGCGTCCTTGTGAGCAGAGGAACATAAAGCACAAGATTGGCCTAAGGCCAGGTTCATCTTGTTAAGAACATCAACAGTAAGAAGTTTGTTGTTAAGAGCTAACCAGCTTAAAAGTTTAGCTTTGAGAGGAGCGCAAACGTTCCATAAGAACTTAGCACACAGTAACTAGATACCCCCGAAATTAAGGAAGTTATAGAAGGATTTAACCGAGTAATTACTAGAACTAGTCCATCTCCATTTGAAGTCATCAATAGGATGCTAGAGATATAAGTTGATACAGCTGAATAGATCGTGAAGGACGTTCACAAGAGGCGAAGGGAGAATGCACGTGAAGGGAATCGACCAAAATTTCTGGTTATTGATGATACTAACATAATCTTCCACCGTGGCGGATGGATTGGTTACTAATTGGTATAACAAAGGGTAAACATAAGCTAACTTGATATTACCAAACCAAAGATCTTCCCAGAATTTGGTCTTCGAACCAAAAGAGCACACATGTGCTAAACCACACCGGAATGGACCGACTACTTTCCAGATTCCCTTCCAGAACGAGGAAGCCTTGCGGGAGATGGGAAATGGGAAATCCCACATCTTACGGTGGGAGAAACAATTGAGAGAGATCAGACGAGCCCAGGGTAGGTGATTGTGTTTAAGAAATCTCCATAACCATTTTCTCAAAAGAGCTAAGTTTTGGTGCCGGAGATCAAGAATCCCTAAATCGCCAGCAGCCTTAGATGTACAAATTAGCTTCTAGCTGCAAAGGTGGGTGCCAGCTTTATAAGAATCACAGCCAGACCAGAAGAAGTTCCTTCTGATTTGATCGATCCTCTTAATCACCCAAGAAGGGAGGTAAAAGAATGACATCACATATAAAGGGATGGAGGAGAGAACTGAGTTCACAAGGATGAGTCTTCCTCCTCTAGACAGATGTTTACCAAACCAACAATTTAGTCTAGCTTCAACTTTTTCGATCATCGGCCTCCAATCCGACTTATGAAGCTTTCCCCATCTCAAAGAGATACCAAGATAATGGATCGAAAAAGAAGCCGCAGCGCAGTTAAAGAATTGCGCGATTTCCGCTTGGCGGTTAAGAGACCCTCCAAGCCAAAGAACCGAGGACTTTTGAAAGTTAATGGTTAAACCAGACGCGCTTTCTAAAACATAGGGAAGTAACTTAAGGTTACGCAACGAGCCACCATTGGGTTTCGCAAAGATAATGGTATTGTCGGCGTATTGAAGGTTCAACACGCCTTGATAACTATGAGAACCCCCTAGTCCTTCAATAACATCAGCCTCCCAAGCTTTACGGAGTAACTTACTAAACACATCGGCAACAAGAGAGAATAAAAGGGAGGAAATAGGATTGCCTTGGCGAAGACCCCGCTTACACTTGAACTTGTGGCCTTCGGTCCCATTAACAATAATGGACGATGTACCAGCAAAGAGACTGGATTTAATCCAAGCGATCCATTTAGGACCAAAACCACGATGTAAAAGGATTTCGAAGAGAAAATCCCAGTTAACATTATCATAAGACTTTTGAAAGTCTAATTTTAATAGAATCCCCTCAGAGTTGGATCTATGGCAGTCGGAAATGATTTCTTGGGCCGACGCCATGCTATCTAGGATGAAGTGATCTTTAATGAAACCCATTTGGGCGGGATCGATTAAGGGAGAAATAACCGTACAGAGGCGTGATGAGAGAACTTTCATAATGATCTTGAAAGTGGTATTGAGAAGGCTAATAGGCCGAAAGTTAGAAACCGAATTTGCCCCCAAGAATTTGGGAATAAGGACGATGTGCGCATAATTGATCCTATCGAAGGAGAAGTTCTCTTGATATAGATCAGAGAACATCTTGAACAGGTCACCTTTGAGACAATCCCGAAAACGTTGGAAAAAGAAAGCTGGGAACCCATATGGGCCAGGGGCTGAATCACTTTTTAAAGAGAACACAGCTGACATAATCTCTTCCGTAGTAAAGGGAGCTTCTAAATTGGACAGATCATGCGTTTGTTAACCATACAAAAGGGTCCAGTCCAAATGAATGGAACGATGGCTAGTAGAACCCAAAATATTTTTAAAGAAGTGGAGGAAGGTGGCATGGATATCCAAAACAGTAGTAATTTCATTACCATTGCCCATAATAGAAAAAATGCGATTGCATCACTGATGGTGAGAAGCAAAGTTATGTAAGAAGGAGGTGTTGCCGTCACCTTCCTTCAGCCAACGAAACTTCACCCTCTAAGCCCATTTAATGTGATCATTGTGAAGAAAGGACGCAAAATCTCTTTTACAAGACACCCTTTCGGAGTGAAGGAGATCCGATATAGGTACACGTTCCTCAAGTTGATCAATGGACTGAATGGTGGATAGTAAGACATTTTAAAGAAAAGAAGCGCGAGCTAGATGCTCTTTACGCCAAATTTACAACTGTATTTGATAGCGTGGAGCTTAATCAGAATACGCCCAAGCCCGGATGAGCCCGTAATAGAGGAGAGGCATTCCGTAATAAGGTTGACAAAGGTTTGATCTTCCAACCAAAACTTTTCAGATCGGAATTTGAAAGGTCTGGAGAAATTATAGTTAGAGGACAACGAGATCGGAACGTGATCCGAAGATGGATTAGGCAAGGCTGAGACAAAGGAGTTATGGAAAAAATTCCCATTCCGACGAAATAAGAAAACGGTCTAACTTAGCCATGGTCGGTGACATCCGCATATTAGACCAAGTGAATGATCTGCCATTGAGAGGAAGATCAGCCAAGTGGAGTGAGCGAATGCAATGGTTAAAACAGGAGGAATCTGAGGAGGAAGAGGAACCACTTGATCTTTCAGAGGAAAATCTGGTGACATTAAAGTCACCACAAAATAACCAAAAACCCTGAATGATATTTTGGAAGGAGATAAGTTTGTTCCAATAAGCCTCATGATGATCTGCGGTGGATGGGCCATAAACAGACACCACCGAAAGATCACAATTGAATTCGGCCCAATGAAGCCGAACCACCAGGCAGAACGTTAATCTTCTAATCGATATGAGGGAGAAGCAGGTGTCTTTAAACCCAAAAAGGATTCCTCCTCTTGATCCAATAGCATAAAGAGAGATCCAATTGGAAATTAAAGATCCGCCGATCGACCTAAGAAGGGAGGGAGAAGGAGATTCAATTTTAAATTCTTGAATAGAGATCAAATCAGAATAAGAAGATGAGATCAGGCTAAACAGAGCTTGTTTCTTAGATGCGCATCGCAGTCTCCGAATATTCCAGGAGATGCTAATCATTAAAAACCATAGTCTCAAAAGCTCTAGAGATTTCACGGCTGCGAATCGTATCAAAATCGACAAAATTATTAGAATCAACAAGAAACCCCGTCTCCCGAGACATCCACGGCATGTCTAGGTTTGATAGAGAGTCAAAATGCACCTGGTAAACGGAGCATAGTTGTTCCTTTCTAGACGAAGAAAGAGAGGGGGGGGGGGCATATCCAACTTGCGAAACTGAGCCACAAGGGATGCCTGAGAAATGGTCTAAGGTTTCGCAACCTTATTGGCTCGAATACGGGCACTAGAGCGAATAACAGAGAAGGTTTTAATAGCTCTAGCAGAAGTAGACTGCAGACTCCCAGGAAGGTTAGGGATAGGAGATCGCATCCGCTCCTCCAAAGAACAAACTGAATCAGAAGAGCTTCTGTTTAGTAGATCACTAGGAGCAATAGAGAGGAACGAGGGGATAGTAGAAGAGTGGGTGTCTCTGTCCTACCACGGCGATGGAGAAGATCAACCGTAATTGGAACAGGAGACGAAATAAGGAAATTAAAATGAGAAAAGGTTGTGAGGCAGTAAGTAAAAGTGTGTGTCGTAGCAAAAGCAGATAATCGGCTAAAACAAAGATTGCATATGCTATTGAAAGACGGATAAACCGACGAACGAAACTTAATAGAAACAGAATGAAAATTGACAAATACCTGCTTAAGCTCCCGGGATTGATTCAGCTCAGCCAATTCATCATCTAGGAGATTATCTTTATCAATCCAAGCATCAGGATTTGGAGCAGCGGACGAAAGAGCCTTGCTAACCTTAGGATTAAAAGGGGGATCTGAAGATGAAGAGCCGTGGATAGCACTCTTGAACTTGTCCCAGTCAGTGGAGTATTGGGGATTTGCCTCCAAAACAGGCCATTTCTCGTTAGATACAATCAACTTAGGCTTAGAAGGAGTAGAGCCTATAGTCGCTGTAGCAATGGGACCGTGGAGGATTGAGACTTGAGCGAAGGCCACAAGGGAAGTTTAGGAGGAGGCTCGATAGTAGCAGACTAAGAGGCATGGTGGGCTTTCACTGTGGCAATGTCCGGATTAATCCAGACTAAATTGGGAGCTTTAGAAGGAGAGATTTTGGAATTAGAAGGAGTGCCAATACCTTTGTGCTGAAAAGGGAGGTTCTTTTTGGGGTGACCTTTATGCGGAATCTTCCATTTGGCTGAGCGAGTGGTAGAAGTAGAAGAGGTACCAACAGCAAAGGAATTTGGGAGAGTAGAAGTAAACGCATGAGTGTTTGCGACCTCCTGGAGACCAGGAGCGGAAGACAGGCCTCCTTTAGCGAGGTCTCGATAAATGACCGAAATAGGAAAAGTGGATTTATTGTCTCTTAAAGAGAAAGCATCAATTCTTTCATTCACCGACGGAAAAGCGAATTCCGCCTCAACCTGAAGACACCCTGACGCTAGCCTTACGGAAGAGGAAATGCAATGCAATTCTCCAATACATTTAGTCAAGTCAGCGACGACTCGATGAGAATTGCAGAACGGAGGAAGACCCAGCAGCGTAACTTTGACAGGAGAGTGACTCAGGGAAGGAGCGGGATGGCCATGATACAATCATTTTCAAACGGATAACTTGATAGATCCGATCGAAAGAGAATTGATGGCAATAAGATCTTCCAAGATTTTAAGAGATGGGCAGTGAATGACCACTTTCCCGTTGGAACAAGCATTGATGGCCCACGCCCAGTCGGTCACATTACAAGAATTGCCAAGGAAAGCATCTAGAGTAGCGAAAGAAACCGAACCTCTGCTGAATGCTACAGTGCCGTAACAGACAAACCTGTTCATTTTATCGGAGAGTTCGGTAGGGGGAATGAACACAGTGACCTGGAACTTAGGTAATTGAGAGCGGGGAGGGTTAAAACTCACTTGGGAAGGTTGATGGTCCACCGCAGTAATACGCTGCGAGACGTGGGGCATGGGAAGAAGGGGGGAGGAGGACGATAATTTGGCCCTCTTCGGCTTGTGTGCTTGAAGATCCGCATGCTTAGCCTGAAGAGAGGGAAAATCGGGCGCTGCGATAACAGGATCGGCGATGGGAACACCTATGGACAACCCCAAAATTTGCTGCAAAGGAAAATAGCGATTTCGGGAGTGTCCAGATTTCATGCAGAACAAGCACTTCAAGTTGGCAGTGCAATACGCCTTGATCTGACCGGCTTGGAGACAGCGGTAACAAATCAGAGCTTGGGAGGTCGAAGAAGAAGAGGAGACCTTTGAGAGGGAACAGAAAGGGGAGGTTAAAGGGCGGCAATGGGATATTGCAAAGCGCCCTAGAAGGTTCGTCGGGTTGGGCCGAACGGAGAGATGGTTGGGCTTGGTTGCCTGGAAACATGAATTAATCCCCTAATTTTTATTTTTATTATTATTAATTTTTTTTAACCACATCAACCCAAAAGAGGCCCACAGCGGCCCAAGAGTACTGAGCTAATAGGGGGAGGAAGAGAAGGAAAAATCGAAAAAAGGTATGGCCCACAAACCACTACTGTAGCGATCAAACAGGTGATCGAAAAAAAGGAAATAAGGACTTCAAAAAACGTAGAAAAGAGAAGAAAATCGAGTTCTACCAACTCGACATAGGGGAATCTTGAAGAAGCGCAAGAACTTAAAAAGGGGATCGTAATGTCAATCCACACCAAACGAAACACACCAACAACATGCAAAAACAATCGCTCCAACAACCACTAACACTCACGCTGCTCTCAAGTAGATCGAGCAGAAGCATAGAGAACGAGCGAGAAAGTAAAGAAAGAGAGAGAAGAGGAGAGATCGAGAACGAACAGAAGAAATAGAGTGCCGCAGAGCGCTCCCTGAACAGAGAACAAAATAAAAACAGGAAAGCTAAAAAACGAAAAAGAAAAGCACTATACTTACAGTGATTGGCTAAGAACGGAATCGCTGAGCGAGGCTGAACTGAAGGAGACCTCTGGAGCCTAGAGAGGGAAGTAGCACCACCCACCATGGCCTAGAAGAGGGCACCGGGCAGGGAAGGAACCCCGCATTATCGCTAAGAGCTGAGCAACCAGAGCGAGGAGAGGGAGGGCACGAGGAGGACAATGGAAACACTAAGATCTGAACGGAGGGGAGAAACTAGAGAGAAGGAAGGAAGATGGGAGCAGAGAGGAGGAGGCGTCGCAGGGGGAAGGGGAGAAGAGGTCTAGGAGAGAAGGGAAGTAGATCTGAAGATCTAGAGGAGAGGCTTGGAAGTAGATCTGGAGGAGAGGCTTCAAATATTTTAAAAGGGTTTAAATGAGCTAATATGATTTTTAGTTAGTTTAATTAATTTTAAACTAATTATTTTTATTTTTATTTTTATTTTTAAAACCTAATTTCTGATTTTATTTTGTGTGTCCAGCACGAGTTTGAAGAAAAAGAAAGAAAAGAAAAAAAAAAGCAAGAAATAAAGATCAAATTAAAGAAGGAAACAAATAAATGAAGATGATGGGGTTTTCTGCAAAAATAAACCCTAATCTCTATTTTCTGCTCCTATAAATAGAAGAGCAAAGAAGAGAAGAAGAAAACGCGGAATGAAGAGAGAGAGCGACGGCTGATCCCTAATCATTAATTAGGAAAAAAAACAGAGCTTGAGCGCTCTGTTCTCCAAGACAGAGCAGGCGACTCGACTTTTGAGGAGAGCAGAAGAGCTCGCTGACGTGGGCTGGTTGACGTCAGCGGCGCTCGGGACTCGAGACACAGACAGAGAGAAGCAGCAGGCATAAGAGTCAGGCGGCGGGACCCAAGCTGATGCCACCTTTCCTTTGACATGGCGTTCTTGCTCACGTGGCTCAAGACGACAGAGGTGAATTGAGGCACGAACGTGGCTGGTCTGGCGCGTACTCCAAGAAGCAGTAGTGTTTCTCTGTTGATGTTGCGACGTGCTCTGCTGTGGCGGCTCGGAATTCAAAGACGACAGACAAACAGAGAGAGAAGATTCGATTGTATTTGCTGACTCGTTTTTTGAGGCTGTTCAGTTTGCAATTTCTTTTAAAAAGCAGTCACTTTTTGTATCTTTTTTTTTCTCTCTCTAATTTTATAATACAATCCAGGACAATGTTTGTTAGTTGCAAAACCATTATGAACTAAATTTATTTTTCTAGGGCTTCGATGTAGCCTAGTTTTGAGAACACAATTTTAATTTCATATTATTTTTCTATTTTTCCATGGTTGTGTATTTGATTTTTATTCTTAATGCGTACAATTGGTTGACAGACGTTTATATGATCTATTAAATTATGAAGAGACCGAACTGGTAATTTGTGATTAATAAAAATTGAACACCGTTACAAGAGCGAACTGCTGTTAATGTGACCGTTAAGAAATCCATAAATCTTAATGAATTTTCAATTAGTAATTTGTGCATGAACTATGACAAATAATTAGTTGAGAATATTTTTGATATTGCTTGAGAGAGAGTATTGAATAATTTTGGGATTTTGGTCTACAACTTGAAAAATAATATTTTTATTCACTTGGAATTATAAATTGTGTGTGATTAACTAGGTGAAATCAAAAGTCCTAAAATTAAATTTTCCATTAACAAATCACAAAAATTTCACATTCCACACCCTTTAATTAAGTTAGTTAGATTTTTAGATTAATTTAATTTAGCTGCTTTCTTTATATTAATTTTGATCTTCCAAATAGTGATTCATCTAGTAATTTCGGTACTCAATAAAATAATTAGTCCTTGTGGGTTCGACACTCTTTTCACTAAAACTATACTACTTGTTGCGATTTTATACACTTGCAAAAATTCACATCACTAGTTTTTTATGTTTATTATCCTTATAGAGTAACAAGCATGAATGATTATTATGAATTCAAATTATTCTTCTTTAGTGTTCAACGAGTAACAATTATAACAATAAAGCAAATAAATCTTGGAGAAACTAGTAAAATAAATGTCGAAATAATTGATGATTTAACTTTTTATGAAAAATCTTTATTATTCTATGAGAATGCTGTATTTAGTAGTTATAACTGGAGACCTACAACAACATATAGACAATTTCTAGAAGAAAATGAACAAATTGGAGAAGGAAATAGACTTATAGAAGAACTCGAAGAACCTCCATATGATAGTAATAGTGAAATATTTGAGACAGAATTAGAATATATGGGAGATCTTGAAGATACATTGGATTACTTTTTTGAGATAGAGAATATACATTATTTCGAAGAATATTATTTTACAGAAAATTATCATCTTTAAAAAATTTTGATCCTTTAAGGTTTTAAAGTTTTTTTATACTCCCTTTAATTCTATTTTGCAGGAGAGATTTCACGCTTCGCACACAAGTTGGTATCAGAACCAGTACAGAGTAAGTAATTTTTACTCAATTTCTGTAATTTTCTTTAAATTAATCACTACTTTATAAGCTATAGAATAGAAAACAAAAATTTAATAATAAAAGTAGAAGTTATCTTAAAACCCAAAAACTTTTAGAATTTAAAGAAAGGTCACACATCCTATAGAAATTATTATAGGAAGAATACTATAGAAATCTAAATAGTAACTAGGTCATTTAGCTAAATAGTTTTCAAACTAGGTCATATTGCCAAATATTCTCAAAAATTAGGTCATTTCACAAACTAGCTCCCTTTTATATCATTGTCCTCATCTCGAACAGTTCACAAACTCTAAATTTCAGAGGTGTTATGATGTGTGTGTGGCGCGGGGGGGGGGGGGGGGTTCTTCTTTTTTTACTAGAGAAAGACTTTAGGGTAGTTTTCCTTTTGAATGAAAAGGTGGTGCCACCCTGTCTTATTAAAGAGACAATAATGTAATAATGAAACAAGTTCATAAAACATGGAAAGTACAAGAAGTCAAATATACAACAATACCCCCTAACATCACTTGCGGGGTTACAATCTTGATATCCTCGTCATCATATCCAACAATCTAAAAGACGTTGGAAGTCCTCTCATTCTTGGCCAGCTGCAGCTCCATTTGCGCAAAATGAATGAGATGCATGATTTGGATTAGTTTACCATGTATATTATTACTCACCCACAAAAGTCAAATATATTGAGTAATGCTACACTCACTACCAGAATCACTACCTTTCTCTTCACTACTTTAGGTGGTACACTACTATTGGAGGTTTCTACCACCTACTCTACACCTACTCAAAAATAACATTTACTCAAAGATATTTATTCAGCTATAGAACCCAAGTCATCGATGCAGTTGCAATAAACCAAGCTTCTCTCATCATTTGCCTATATGAGACAAACTTATCTCCAGTGGACTGCTTCTCTTAAGAGGATGAATATTCACTAGATCCCATTGCTTGGAGGACCTCAATCCAAATGGACTTGCCCTTGTGGCATTCATAAGCTTACGGCCTCTGGTGTCCACCTCTGTGGTAAGAACCACATTTGGCCTCAATGTGCAACTGTCTTTTGGTGAGGTTTTGTCCAGTAAGGATCGCATTGTTGAGGATTAACTACTAACTTTAACGGTGCCATAGACTTCAAGCACACCCCTAATCATGACATGTGACAGACTGTAAACTGAATTTGGGAGTATAAAGATCAGACACAAAGCCCCCATCTCATTTGAGGTCCCAAGACTTATTCTCTGTACCCATATTACATCAAAGCTTTCTAGTCTTGTCTGAAGAGCATATTCAAGGCTGCCTGGAAATGGCGGTGTCCAGGATCTTCACCTCCATGCCTTAGCAACCGAGACAGGGGGTTGTGTGTTGAGTTCATAAATGTTGGCTACACATAGAGAACATATGAACACATACCCTAGCATATAATACTACAGGAAGGATTAGCCTTATATTGGATTTTGTATAAGCCAAACGATGTTTCCTCGCATTTTGCGAACTCCTCAACAAACTGCTCGTATATATGGTGGTGGATTCTATGGCGAGAAGCCACACAAACACCACACCTTTAACACCAAAGCTACAGATGGATGACAAATATGGAAGACAGAAAACAAAGACTTTTTTTTGGAGAGAGAGAGGGAATTAATATGGGAATTTAATGAATTATTCCTAGCATTCTCAAACTTAGTCTTTACTCTCTCCCCATCTATTTATAGAAGGAAGAATAGAGGAAATATTTGCGGTAAGAATCTGTTCCGATAAATCTTAAGACCCTCATTAATCTATGCCATTAGCATGGTCTCTACTCTCTACCCTTCTATTCATAGATAAGGAGAATAAAGGATTCATATGAGGCAAGGATCTATTCCAAATAAATCATAAGACCCTCATCAATCCATGTCATAAGAGGGTAAATCACTTAGAAAAGGTATCTCACCATGGTAGAAGGGAAGGATTTTTTTATTTGGAGCCTAAACAACCCCTAGGGGTAGGCTTACTCTGTAGTGACTTGGGCTCATTAACTTTTGGCCCACTAATCAAATGAATATATTGTAAATTAGTTTAAAGCTATTGTATGGCCAAAAAGATATAATCTTTGTTGGAGGTTCGAATCATCTGTCCATTTAATCTAACTTAATCATTTATGCATTTATTTGATTTCAAATGTGAGATTATTATTCGAGCCACAATCTCAACAATCTTCACATTGGCTCACATCCAGGAAAGCAACCAGAGAGCCAAAATTTTGGATAACCTCGGAGATTCATAGTCTCCGACTATAGTCCACATGCCTCTGCCAATATTTTTTACTTGATTTTTCTTCCACCACACTTTTGACTGGGCACCCATGCCTCTTGTCAATCATCTTATTGAGTCGGCAAGACAATGTCTTCTACCACTTGTTGACTCCATGCCTATGCCTCTCATCAATCACCTCACGAAAAGACAACGCCTCCCCACCAACCTTTTGACTTTACAAAGCCATCGCCACCACTTGTTGACTCCACGCCTATGCCTCTCGTCAATCACCTCACGAAAAGACAATGCCTCCCCACCAACCTTTTGACTTTACAAAGCCATCGCCACCAATTGGATTGACTCAACAACTCGAAGCAGCACTCCGCATCAGTCCAAGAATCTTCACAATGGACTATAATACCTTTGAAGTGATGTGGCCCTATTAACTTTCGACCTATTAGTCTATATAGATATACTAGATTTGCCCGTGGGCACGTGCCTATGGCACGTTTTCAGAACGATACAGTATATGAAAAGCCTTGTAAACAGTAAATCAACAATTATGTAGCTCAAGTTTGAATAGTATCACAATAATTAGTTGTAAATAAAAGTCCATGTTTCCATAAAAGCCCAGGATTTGAATTTGAGTTTTGGGGGAAAACTTTTAGGGGAGAAAATATGTTTTGTGAGGTTAGATCTGGGGCCTTTAATTTTGGGGAGATTGAAGGAGAGCCACTTGATAGCTTTCTTTGTGTTTAATTATATAGATGGTAAATTAGTTAAAAACCCCTATATGCCTGAAAGGAATAATCCCTATTGGAGTATAAGGACTAATTTAACCATCTGTCTATCAAATTGATCTTCCAATGTGAGACTATAATTGATGCACAATTTCAACATACAAAAGTATGGGTTGGGCCCAACTTGGGCCTAAACCCAATTTAACTAACAGTAAAGATCAGTGAAAATCTCTTTGAGGGTATGATAGTCACACCATCTATCCCACCCAAACTTGGTGGAGGGGAAATGTCTTATGAAGGAGATTGTACATTTTCTAAATGATTCAAACTTCAGTTGCCTTAGAAAATCCCTTTATAGAATGAGGATACCTTGATCCAGTACGAAATTCGTGGATTCTCGTGTACCTAACATGAAGAAAATTGGGTAATAGAATCTTGTCGAGCCTCACACTTTGAGCGAAAGACCTTCCACTACCAGCCTTGTAGAATAGCAAGGTTCATGTCTTTGAATTCAATAACACCTAAGCCCCCATGACCCTTGCGCATGCTAACTTTTTCCCATCTAAGAAGTTGATAAACCACTTGTAACACCCCGCAAAATTGAGTTGTGACAATTTTGCTCCACGTGTGTTACACACGTGTATTTCATACTGTTATGAGTAATAGTCGTAACGTATTTTCCTATGCATTTCAGTATTTTAACTATTTATACATTTTTCGTCTCCTCAAAACTCATCTTATCCAATTTTGAGCCAACTTAAACATTTATTTTTAATCCTTGTATTTTTACGTATATTGCACGTGTTTTCGATACACGTGTCGATTTCGTTACATGAAATATTCGTAACATTATTAAATATACATGTTTTGTATTTTGACTGCTTTTCGATCTCTCAAATCAATTTTAAATATTTGGCACGTGCATTGCACGCAAATTTTATGCTCATTTTATTTCTAAAATTTTCTAAGAATCATGCATATATATTCTTATTTCATTTGTCCCATCTAAGTTTTTTTTATTTATTGGATTTTAAATCCATAGGCCCAAATCTATTTTAAAAGCCCATTAGAAGCTAATTGCAAAATAGAAGCCCATGATTAATTATTTTTTCTAAAATAAACAATTTTTAACCCTACACATTTGTCATGTAACAAACACCTACAGATGAATTAATAACAATTGATTAAAAGAATGAGGAGTGTGTGCACGTTGGGTGCACATGTATGTGTTGTGCACCCAAGAGTTGGCTAATTCATGAAGGAAGGAGAATGGGTTTTGTGAGTGGGTTTGTGGTAGTAAATAGTGAGTGAGTATTTATCTCTAATACTATAATGGGAGAAGCCTTAGTGTCATTTGTGAATCTATCAACGCGTGTGACGCACGTACAACCAACACCATCAATATAAACTCATGAAATACGTAAACTTCCCGTGCATTCAAATCAATCTCTATCTCTCTAAAAAAATGACTATTCCTCTACCCCTCTCTCTTTCTCAATACCCAGACATTTTTTTTCCACTCACACTGTCTCTTCAAATCCCTGAGCCGTCGATTTGCCACCTACCACCAGTCGAATCGCCGTGCCGTCGCTCCGGCACTCACCGTAGCTCTGCCCCCCACCACCCGCCGCTTCACCGCACCGTAGCTCTGCCTTCGCCGCTTCACTGTACCGTAGCTCCACCACCCCGCCATCGCCGTTTCACCGCATCGTAGATCTGCCCCCCGCCACCCGCCGTCGCTTCACCACGCCGAGGGCGGTAGCGCTGCTCCAATTCCTGATAAGGTTAGGGTTTGAGTTGTGTTTTTGGATAATGTGATTAAGTTTATTTAAGTTGGTTTGTGGACAAGTAGGGTGTATAAAATTGGGATGGAATGAGTTTATGAGTTCAATATTTAGATGGGCTCTTGAGCTACGATGATTGCAAATATTTTCCATGTATTAGGATTGATTATCGTGTATTAGGATCAATTAGAGATAGAGATTAGAGATTAGGGATTAGAGATTAGAGATTACACAAATTTATGGTAAACTTTCATGTTCAGTATTAGGGTTAATCAAGTAACTAACTACTTATTTTTCTGCTTCTGAGCTTATAACGCGAGTTGTTGTAGATTTACAATTTTGGTGCAACTGTCTTTAATTGTACAGATGAATTGTGAGAGGTATTATATGTTAAATGACTATGAATAACTTGGTGTCTTGTTGATTGACCAGGTTTGCCCGTTGACACGTGCCTACGACACGTCTTCAGAACGGTGCACCTTGTTTGATCATATAAAATAGTTTTGGAGGTCCAGCAAATTAATTGAAGTAGCAAACATAGAGCAAAAAACATATTATATGATTTTTTTTGATTTTTTGAATTATTTTTAAAGTTTTTAAAGTTTTAATTTTTTTAATTTTTTGTTTTTTTATTTTTTTAAAATTTTTAAAATTTTTATTTTCTTAATTTTTTAAATAGAAGAGGGAGGCAGAGAGAGTGAAAAAAAAAAAAATTAAATAAATATAGGAGTTGTTTTGGGTGGGAAATTTGAATTTGAGTTTTGGGGGGAAAATATGTTTTGTGAGGTTAGATCTGGACCTTTGATTTTTGGGGGGATTGAAGGAGAGCCACTTGATAGCTTTCTTTGTGTTTTATTATATAGATTTGTTTATTTAGGTATCTAAATTTTATAGGGGAGTTCAATTGTACATTCTACAAGTTTTATTTAATTATACATTAAAGATTATAGATTAGAGATTAAGTTTTACATTCTAAAAGTTCTATTTATACTAGCTGTCACGCCCCGCTTCCCAAAAGAAATACGGAATACAGTACATAACTAAGCCCAGCAGATAGTTTTCACCATCCATAAGCTGTACGGATCTGCTTAACTCGTCACAACAATAAATATAACAGTATACTTAACCAGGCATCAAAAACAATTGTAACTCAATAGTATTTATTACAACAATAATAAATATCTCAACAAATACGAGATCCGAAAAAAAACAATAATCCAGTGACTACAAGCCCAAATACAAGTCTCAATACAATTCATGAATATAAAATAGTTCATCAAAATATTTAGCAAATTTCCCAATGCACAGCTCAAAACTTTTTCTCACCAACTCCGCTGCAAAACCTGCTCATATAGCAATTACAAGGAAAATAGGAAAACAGGAAACATAACGCCCGTTAGATGCAAGTTCCGGGCCGCAAGCAGTACAAGTAAGAAAATGGAAAGGGAAAGACTAAACTAAACACGAAATACTAACATGGAGAAGGTAACAAAGATAACAGTCTAAAGATGGCAGTAAGCAGCGGAATAATAGTAAGAGTATAACAGTAACAGTAAGTGGTCAACAGTAACAGTAACAAGATGGATCAACAATAACAGTGAGGTCAACGGTAACAGCAACAAAATGTGACAATAAAAATAGTTGTTCTTATGTCTAATGTTCATTACTATCTAGGTAGCACTTCATGCGTCCCAAATTATACCACACGGTTGCTACATCAAACAATTTCGTTTAAAGATTTCGTAGTGGAACTTCTATAGGGCAGTATATTTAGACAAACAATAACGGTAACATCAATATCAGATAGTGTCATGGATCATGCCCTCATGCATCCAGAGATAAACAGTAGGTACGACAGTAAACAGTGGGAAAAATGAGTTCCCTTCCGAATATGCATTTCTATATTGTCCACTACTAGATCTTTTCCCTTAAAAACCCCGGCTTGATTATTTTTCATTATTAACAGATGTGAACGAATACAAACAGGCTAAAGACATGGCAAGAACAAAGGATAAGTTTAAGATGAATAAGATGCACAAACGGTTGATAAAACAACTCATAACAGTCAAAACAATGAAACTTTCAATTCTGGACAGCAAGACACTACTTTACCAAATCTGAGATTCCCATTGCTAAAAAATAGCAAATCTTGATACTTCAGAAAATCCAGAAACTAGACTCTCTTTCAATTCTAGAACATATATATAAGTCATACATCAGCCACAGAAACAAAGTTGAAATAGCGTTTAATACAGAAGTTATGTTGAGCTAGAAAATACAAAATCTTGTTTATAACATGAAAGGGTTTAAAAATCATCATAATTAAATCTGAGAAAAATCTGGTAGATTCCCTAACATATCTAGTCTCAAAATATAGAATATCATGAAATTATATTACCGATAGCATAGTCAACAAAATTGGAAAAAAAGAGTAATGCAACAAAATCTCAATTCTGAAAGTTCAGATACAGCAGTACCAAAACAGAGATAATTCGAAATCCAGATCCGTCAAAAGGATGATAAAATAGACAAATCAGGCTACAGTTCATGTTTACAAAGTTTCCATAAAAAATGAATAGAATCAGGTTGAAAACATAGTTCTTTACTGAACAAAATGCAGCTTGGGAATATATCGACTAGTTTCATAAGTATGAAATGAGATATAAAAGTAATTAATTAATTCCACAAAAATTAGGAATTGATCACAGTCATGTCTAAACATACTCAGCAAAATATAGAGTTCAAATTCTACTTTTAACATCAGTTTTAAAATAATATTTCATTCAAAAATCACATAGTTCAGAATCTGGAATATACGATATGACTGCAGTAAAACAACAATAACTCATGCATCAAAAATCGGAATCAGATCCGTTGAAAGTTCTGAAAACTAGAAAACAAAGTCTACAAATCTTGTTCACAAACTTATTTATTTTACTGATGTTAACAGGGTCGAAATTACTGTACAAGAATAGGACAGCAAAGAAAAGTTCTTTTATGCATTTTATCAAACAGCTTAATTACAAACGATCCAACCTAAGGTGTCATACAAAGCATGGGATATGTGGGTTACTCAAATCAGCATGACATGTGTATAAATAGTCTATAATGAGATAATACATCCAACAAATATCTATGCAACAGTCATCTACAACATACGGTGTGTCACAAACAACACACACTCAAGATGTCATCTAATCTATATATTGTTGTCATGCAACGGGTGTCAACTACTGTAAGTTCAAGAGATGATGTCAACAGTTAAACTAACAAGATAGGATCATCATGAGAGTACAAATATTTTCATACTAGACTACTCACAGTATTTAACTTGTATGGCAAAAAGAACACATACAAGCTACTTGTCTGTTATGAAGACGACGGAAACGAAGATGAAGATTAGAATAACGGGAACGGATCCCGAACAACGAACACAACGAACGCATGAACAAGAACGAGATCAACACCAACCGAATCACGTGCACAAAGACACTTGTGCACACCACCACAAAAAGACAGCAGCAAACAATAGCAAGAGCGGCGGTAGCAGCACCGGGACGACGACAGCGCGGCGGCTAGTGGCGACAGCAGCACTGTCAACCACAGAGAAGTCAATAGCAGGGAGGAGCGGAGCGGCGCTGTGCTACTCGAACGAGGACAGGGAGATGGGGCTGGGGTGTGAGCACGAGAGAGAGAAGAGGAGAGGGATGATGCGGTGGTTGGTCGGGGATCGCCGGCGTCGGAGGTAGACGATGACAGTAGGGAAGGGGAAGGTCGGGAGAGGGTCGGGAGGTAGGAGAGAGAGGGTGACGGCTAGAGGGAGAGCAAAAGATAGTATTAGGGTTTGGTAATTAGGGTTAGGGTACAATTATGGTGATTATAAAGGGTCAATATGGGTTTGGGTCAACTGGGTAGTATCCAATTGAAAGAAAATATTCCAATAATAGACAAATAAGCCATGAAATAGGTTTTAAACAATAAACAAGCTCAAGAACAATTTGTAAATCAAATAAATGAAAATATAAAGCTGAATCAAGGCAAAATGAACTACAAGAGAGAGAAGAACAACACACAATAAAAAGGAATGAAAATAAATGCAAACAAAAATGCAATAAAATAATCAAGAATTTTATTTAATAAAATCAAAAATACAATAATAAGAGATAGGGGTTACAAATCGTAGAATTTCATCCTCGAAATTCAACCAGAAGTACATAGGGTAACCCCAAAAAGAACAGAAAACAAAAATATAAGCAAAAACAGCAAAACAAGAACTACACAAACAAATGAGGAAACCTCCGCTGGATATCCTCCTCCAGCTCCCAAGTAGACTCACCAAGTGAGTGAGGATTCTAAGAAACACGAACAAGCTTGATCACCTTGTTCTTCAAAACTTTCTCCCGCCGGTCCACAATAGCAACTGGCGGAATTTCACAAGACAAATCCGGCCTCACAGATAACTCCGAGTAGTCAATCATGTGGCTCTCAGCACTGATATACTTCCTCAGTTGCGAGACATGGAAGACGTCGTGCACTCTAGATAAAGCCGGTGACAATGCCAGACGATAGGCCACCTTGCCTACTCGTTCCACGATGTCAAATAGTCTGATGAACCTAGAGCTCAACTTGCCTCCGCCACCAAAATGAATGACACCTCTCCACGGCGATACCTTAAAGAAAACATGGTCTCCCACCTAAAACTCCAAGGCTCTACGATGAACATCAGCCCATCGCTTCTATCTCTCTTGTGCAGCTTGAAGTTGCTTCCTGATCTGACTCACTGCATCCACCGTCTTGGTGATCAACTTCGGGCCCAACAATTTCCTCTCTCCAATGTCATCCCAGCACACTCGCGATCGAAACTTACGACCGTAGAGTGCCTCGAACGAAGCAGCCTTAAGACTGGCCTGAACGCTGTTATTGTACGAGAACTCTACAAGATGTAAGTGGTCCTCCCAAGAACCTCCAAATTGCAGCACACAGGACCTCAACATGTCCTCTAGAGTCTGGATGGTCCTCTCTGACTTTCCATCTGTCTGAGGGTGAAAAGCTGTGTTGTAGTTCAACTTACTCCCCAGACTACTCTGAAGACTCCCAAAACTGCGACCTGAACCTCGTATCCCTGTCGGATACAATACTGACTGGAACCCTATGAAGTTTGACAATCTCTTGCATGTACTTCTCAGCTAGGCTTTCAGTAGACTGCCCAACTCTGAAGGAAACGAAGCGAGCGCTCTTCTTCAACCTGTCCACAATCACCCAAATGGCGTTGTGACCCTCAGGACTCATTGGCAAAGCGGTCACAAAATTCATGGTGATATGCTCCCACTTCCACCCCAGAATAGGAAGAGGATGAAGAAGTCCGGTGGTCCTCTGATGCTCTGCCGTCACCTGCTGGCAGACCAAGCATTGCGACACAAATCTTGCCATGGCCCTCTTCATACCATGCCACCAAAAGTGAAGCTTCAAATCCCGATACATCTTCGTACCACTAGGCTGAATTGAGTACGATGATTGGTGGGCTTCCTCAAGCAACTTTTGACGAACCTTACCTTTCGGAACACATAACCTGGACCCAAAACAAAGAGATCCATCTGAGTGAACAACCATATCGGTCCTCGTACCCGCTTCAACTTCGGCTCTAAACCCTTGTAATTGCTCATCACCTACCTGAGCCTCCTTAATCTGCTCAACAAGAGATGACTGCAACTGAAGCATCATGCAACTTCGAACAGAACCTGGCAAGATCACACCCAAATCCAACCTCCTCATCTGCTCAATAAGCTCTTTCAGCTGAGTTAGGAACATGGCGACTGGTCTCCTACTCAAAGCATCTAGCACCAAGTTCACTCTACCAGGATGGTATTGCAAACTGATGTCATAGTCAACCATCAAATCCATCCATCGCCTCTGCCTCATGTTCAATTTCTTCTGAGCGAAGACGTACTTGAGACTTTTATGGTCAGTAAAGATTTTCACTCGGTCTCCAAGCAGATAATGCCTCAACAACTTTAAAGCAAAGATCACCGCAGCCAACTCCAAATTATGGGTAGGGTAGTTCTTCTCGTGCGGCCTCAACTGTCTGGATGCATAAGCAACAACTCGATCCTTCTGCATCAACACTGCATATAGGACCTTGCCAGAAGCATCACGGTGAACCACAAAACTACTCGAACCATTCGAAATAGTCAACACTGGCGCTGACATTAACCGGCTCTTCAACTCTGCAAAAGCTCCATTGCAAGCTCCATCCCAGATGAACTTCTGATGTTTTCCTATCAGCTTATTCAAAGGACCAGCTATCTTCGAAAAGTCTTGTATGAACTTCCGTTAATACCTAGTCAAACCAAGGAAACTTCTCATTTTTGAAACTGACTTAGGAACAGGCCAATCCTTGACCGCAGAAATCTTGGTCATATCAACAGAGATACCATCGCCTGAGATAATGTGCCCCAAAAAGGTAACCCGATCAAGCCAGAACTCACACTTGCCGAGTTTCCCATAGATCTGATTCTCCCTCAAGGTCTGTAGAACCAACCTCAAATGACCAGCATGATCCTTCTGATTCCGAGAATACACCAGAATGTCATCTATGAAGACCACTACGAATCTGTCCAGAAATGGATGGAAAACTCTGTTCATCAGACTCATGAATACTGCTGGCGTATTTGTAACTCCGAAAGGCATCATAAGGAACTCATAGTGCCCATATCTGGTCCTAAATGGAGTTTTCTACACATCAGCTGTCTTCACCTTCACTTGATGATAACCAGAGCTAAGATCCAACTTCGAAAAGACAGCAGCTCCACCCAATTGATCAAACAAATCATCGATCTTGGGTAGCGGATACTGGTTCTTCACTGTAACACTGTTCAGCTCACGGTAATCCACGCACAGACGACGAGTCCCGTCCTTCTTGCTGACAAACAAGACAGGAGCGCCCCACGGGGACACACTGGGCCTGATGAAATCCAAATACAGCAATCCTTGGACCTGCACCTTTAGCTCTGCTAGTTCAACTGGTGCCCTCGGACTCTTCGATATCGGCGCAGTACCCGGCTGAACATCAATATCGAATTCCACATCCCTATCCGGGGGTAGTCCAGGCAACTCCTCTGGAAACACATCCAGAAATTCCCGCACAACAAGAGGTGCAGCCTCACAGCCTGAATGCAACTCCATTGCACAACCTGCATCGACAACTACTTCCTGACCACGCCCAAGGGGTAACTTCCCAGTATGGAACTCAAACTCCGCACGGCCTGACATCCTGAAAATAACCTTCTTCGCTCGACAATCAATGATCGCGTGGGTCTTACCCATCCATTCCATACCGAGAATCACATCAAATCCTGAACTGTCGATCACAAGATCTGCTCTGAAATTAGCACTTCCAATCACCACGGGACTCTGCTTGCACTCTCGGGAACAGACGACAACACCACCACCTGTGGTGATGTTCCAAGCTACTGGCATCATAATGCACTCCAACTGATGCTGATCCACAAAGTGGGAGAAGACGAAGGAATGGGTTGCCCCGGAATAAAAAGAACATGAGTAGGAATAGAATGAACAAGAATAACACTTAAGATGAGCCAAAACAAGGGAAAAGATGAATAGATGAAAGATAACCAAGGAATACGAAAAATGATGCAAGAAAGACAACATGGATGAAAGATGCAAGAAAAATAAATAAAACAAGGAACAAATAACATAACAAAAAAAAAAGAATACCTACAACGACTTCTTCCGCGGTCTCAGCTTCCTCCACGGTCAAGTTGAAAGCCTGACCTCTCCCTGGAGCAGCGGTCTTTTGACCGATGATCTGAAGCTGCGGGGGTAGTGGCGGTCTAACCTGACTATGGACTGGCATGACTGCGGCCTGGTTGTGCTTCCTCTGAGGACAATCTCGAACCAAGTGGTCAACAGCACCACAACCGAGACAACGGCGGTTGGCCTTCCAGTAATCCTTGCACAAATGCCCAGGGGTCTGGCAAAAGTGGCAAACAACATCCCCCCGTGGAGGAGCAGGACGGTAGGGAGCTTTCCTCAAGGAAAGGACCAGAGCTGGCCTCCTGATCGGGCCTCCAGTAGGCCTAGCAGCAACAGCAGCGGGGTACTGCACAACCTGCTAAGAAGGGGCATCCCAAGCTCGAGTCCGCTCTATCACTCGAGTTGCCACCAAGGCATCCGCGTAGGTACGGAGACGATGGGCGGCCAAGTGCACCTGAATACCTTGATCAAGACCCAAAATGAACCTCCGAGCACGATCTCCTCATTCGCCACCAAGGTGGTAGCGAAGCGGCTAAGCCTGGTAAACTCCGGGGCGTACTCGTTCACGGATCTAGAGCCCTGTTCCAAGAAGAACTTGGTGTTACAATACTACATATATAATATGTAATGAAATCTCAAAACACGGCACTAATAAATCATCCAGACAACCAACCAACCAACCTGCTTCAGGGCAAGAAGCTGATGCTCCATTTCTACCTGGGTTATGCGGAAGAAGAATTTCTCCAGGAAGCTCTGAGAGAAAGTAGCCCAAGTAATAGGCCGCTTTAACTTCTCGAATTCTACCCTCCACCAGATGTGGGCCTAATCCACCAATTGGACGCATACCACATCCACACGGTTGGCATCAGCGACCCTAGCTGCCTGTAGCAAACTCTCCGTCCGTATCAACCGCTACTCAGCCTCAAGCGGTGACTCAGTACAAGCGAACTTATCAGGTTATGAAATCCGCATCGGTATCCCGACAAGGGGAAAAAACTACCGGGGCAAGCTCAGCGGTGGTCGGAACAACATTCCGGTTAGCAGCCTCCAAATGGGCCTTAACCAGTTTGCTGTGCTCCTGCTGCATCTGAGCAATATGCTGGAGCACCTGAGTTACAGCTGCCAACTCAGGATGGCCTTCTTGCGAAGACGAACCATTCCCACGAGCCATAGTCTGCACAAAACCGAAAATAATTAGCTTCAGATCTAGTTAATTAATAATTCATTATGCATGCATGGCTTGTTGGTAGTCAAGTAAATGTTGATCGAGTCAGGTCTGCCTAATGTATTAGTCAAACTAACACATTAGCCAAACCTGATGCTCTGATACCACAGAAAACCTTGTCACACCCTGCTTCCTAAAAGGAATACAGAATACGGTACATAACTAAGCCAAGCGGATAGTTTTCACCATCCATAAACTGTACGGATCTGCTTGAATCGTCACAACAATAAATATAATAGTATACTCAACTAGGCATGCAAAAACAATTATAACTCAACAGTATTTATTGCAACAATAATAAATATCCCAATAAATACAAGATCTGAAATAAAATAATAATCCTCGGACTACAAGCCCAAATACAAGTCTCAATACAGTTTATGAATATAAAATAGTTTATCAAAACATTTAGCAAATTTCCCAATGCGCAGCTCAAAACTATTTCTCACCAACTCCAGTAGGCAATTGATCAACAAAACCTGATCATATAGCAATTATAAGGAAAATAGGAAAACAGGAAACATAACGGCCGTTAGATGCAAGTTTCAGGCCGCAAGCAGTAAAAGTAGAAAAATGGAAAGGGAAAGACTAAACTAAACACGAAATACTAACATGGAGAATGCAACAAAGATAACAGTCTACAGATGGCAGTAAACAGCGGAATAACAGTAAGAGTATAACAGTAACAGTAAGTGGTTAACAGTAATAGTAACAGGATGGATCAACAGTAATAGTAAGGTCAACGGTAACAGTAACAAAATGTGACAGTTAAAACAGTTGTTCTTATGTCTAATGTTCATTACTATCTATGTAGCACTTCATGCGTCCCAAATTATACCACATGGTTGCTGCATCAAACAATTTCGTTTTAAGATTTCATAGTGGAACTTCTATAGGGCAGTATATTCAGACAAACAGTAACAGTAACATCAACATCTAATAGTGTCATAGATCATGCCCTCATGCATCCAGAGATAAACAGTAGGTACCACAGTAAACAGTGGAAAAAACGAGTTCCCTTCCAAATATGCATTTCTATATTGTCCACTACTAGATATTTTCACTTAAAAACCCCGGCTTGATTATTTTTCACTATTAACAGACGTGAACAAATACAAACAGGCTAAAGACATGGCAAAAACAAAGGATAAGTCTAAGATGCATAAGAAGCACAAACGATTGATAAAACAACTCATAACAGTCAAAACAATGAAACTTTCAGTTCTGGACATCAAGATACTACTGTACCAAATCCGAGATTACCGTTGCTAAAGAATAGCAAATCTAGATCTGTCAAAAAATCCAAAAAATAAACTTTCTGCCGATTCCAGAAAATATATATAAGTCATACATCAGCCACAGAAACTGAGTTGAAACAGCGTTTAATACAGAAGTTATGTTCAGCTAGAAAATACAAAATCTTGTTTATAAGCATGAAAGGGTTTAAAAATCATCATAATTAAATCTGAGAAAAATCTGGAAGATTTCCTAACATATCTAGTCTCAAAATATAAAATATCATGAAATTATATTACCGATAGCATAGTCAACAAAATTGGGAAAACAGAGTAATGCAACAAAATCTCAATTCTGAAAGTTCAGACACAGCAGTACCAAAACAGAGATAATTTGAAATCCAGATCCGTCAAAAGGATGATAAAATAGACAGATCGGGCTACAGTTCATGTTTACAAAGTTTTCATAAAAAACGAATAGAATCAGGTTGAAAGCATAGTTCTTTACTGAAGAACATGCAGCTTGGGAATATATCGACTAGTTTCATAAGTATGAAATGAGATATAAAAGTCATTAATTAATTCCACAAAAATTAGGAATTGATCACAGTCATGTCTAAACATACTCAGTAAGATAGAGAGTTCAAATTCTACTTTTAACATCAGTTTTAAAATAATATTTCATTCAGAAATCACATAGTTCAGAATCTGGAATATACGATATGACTGCAGTAAAACAGCAATAACTCATGCATCAAAAATCGAAATTCAGATCCGTCAAAAGTTCTGAAAACTAGAAAATAAAGTCTACAAATCTTGTTCACAAACTTATTTATTTTACTGATGTTAACAGGGTCGAAATTACTATACAAGAATAGGACAGCAGTAATCAAAAGTTCTTTTATGCATTTTATCAAACAGCTTAATTACAAACAATCCAACCTAAGGTGTCATACAAAGCATGGGATATGTGGGTTACTCAAATCAGCATGGCATGTGTATAAATAGTCTATAATGAGATAATACATCCAAGAAACATCTATGCAAAAGTCATCTACAACATACGGTGTGTCACAAACAACACACAGTCAAGATGTCATCTAATCAATATATTATTTTCATGCAACAAGTGTCAACTACTGTAACTACTCATGATCAAGAGATGATGTCAACAGTTAAACTAACAAGATAGGATCAACATGAGAGTACAAATATTTTCATACTAGATTACCCACGGTATTTAACTTGTATGACAAAAAGAACACATACAAGCTGCTTATCTGTTATGAAGACGATGGAAATGAAGATGAAGATTAGAATAACAGGAACGGATCATGAACAACGAACACAACGAATGCACGAACAAGAATGAGATTAACACCCACCGAATCACGTGCACAAAGACACTCGTGCACACCACCATAAAAAGATAGTAGCAAACAATAGCAAGAGCGGCGACAGCAGCACCTGGATGTCGACAGCATGACGGCTAGCGGCGACAGCACCACAGAGAAGTCAGCGGCAGGGAGGAGCGGAGTGGCCAGCACTACTCGAACAAGGACAAGGAGCTGGGGCTGGGGTGTGAGCACGGGAGAGAGAAGAGGAGAGGGATGATGCGTTGGTTGGTCGGGGATCGCCGGTGTCGGAGGTAGACGACGACAACAGGGAGGGGGAAGGTCGGGAGAGGGTTGGGAGGTAGGAGAGAGAGGGTGACGGCTAGAGGGAGAGAGAGATTGTATTAGGATTTGGTAATTAGGGTTAGGGTACAATTATGGTGATTATATAGGGTCAATATGGATTTAGGTCAACTGGGTAGTATCCAATTGAAAGAAAAGAGTCCAATAAGAGACAAATAAGCCATGAAATAGGTTTTAAACAATAAACAACCTCAAGAACAATTTGTAAATCAAATAAATGAGAATATAAAGCTGAATCAAGACAAAATGAACCACAAGAGAGAGAAGAACAACACATAATAAAAAGGAATGAAAATAAATACAAACAAAAATGCAATAAAATAATCAAGAATTTTATTTAATAAAATCAAAATTACAATAATGAGAAATAGGGGTTACACCAGCCTATCTTTATTTTATTTCATAATAAAGCTAACTTTTAAATTCACATTGTTCCATTCAAGGAAAATGGATAGAGAATTGCAATATAACTAGGAGATTGAATCATCATCTAAAATACCTCAACTATCAGAAACTCAACAACTTCATGAACTCAGAGAGAGACGTAGACAATATGACATAAATAGAAGAGCTCATATGACTGCAACACAATTGGAGGAAAATAGACAAAGACAACGAGAATATGTTAGAAATCGATGATTATCGATGTCTGAAGATCAATTAGCTAAACAAAGAGAGAAACATAGGCAGTATACAAGAAACCGCCGCTTTAATATGAATGTGCAACAATTGGCTGATGAAATATCAAGAAATCAACAAAACATGCAGAAATGAACGTTAAGAATGGATGAACAACAACTAGCTAAACGTAGGGAGGGACTTCGCCAATATCGAAGGGATCGACAAGCCAGTGTCACTGAAAACACTATATAAAGAGAAGGTATCAATTATCGAAACCTTTTCGAAAATTCACTTAACCTTCTCATCACATGTCTTTATTCATAATATTATTTTTGTTAGGTGTGTTTGTGGCTAATACAAACAGCAATGCAGAAACTTCTATCATGAATGAGGGTATGAATTAATATCGCATTCTATTTTACCACTGCTGTTTTTTTCCCTTCTTAATTAGGTCGTATTTCTGAAAATTAAAGTAGGAACAACTGGAAATAATCAAGTATCAAGAAGAGTTTGAACTATTGTGAGGCACTATAATTCTGCAAGAAACCATGTTGACTCATCTCACTGTCAACAATTTCATCTACCACCTACAAGAAGGTGACCGCACTGTGCGGGAAAATTATTTTTTCATGAATCAGCTGATTTGTGTTGTCAAAAAGGCAAAGTGCAATTGCCGAGAATATCAGTTCCTCCTGAATTGATGAACATTTATCTTGATCAGTCTGAAGAAGGAAGAACTTTTAGACAACATATACGTACTTACAACCATATATTTGCATTTACTTCCATCGGGGTAAACCTTGATGAAAGATTTTCTAATATTAGATTGAGTGTTTACACTTTTCGTGCTCAGGATGCGATATACCATAAAATTGGTACTCTTATTCCACATAATAATTCTAGGCCTCGATATATGCAATTGTATATATATGTTACTGAGCATGAACTTGATAATAGATTAATGAAAAATGATTTGGTGAGTAGGCCAGTTATGGAAAAGCTTCAACAAATTCTACATGCACATAATCCATATATCCATAATTTGTGATGTCTTTCACGACACTTTGACCTTGACAATTGCAAACTAATACTTAAGAAAATACCAAACCATGAAGGACAATATTATTTGCCTACTTCTTCACAAGTTGCTGCAGTGTGGGTTCCTGAGGATAATCCTTATTATTGCCAGGAAAGAGAAATTATTGTGAAAACTTATTCCAATTAACTTCACAATGTTCCAGATACTGCTGGGTATTATGATCCTCTTCAATATCCTCTTTTATTACTTTATGGGAGCCATGGTTGGGATATCTACATTCATAATGACGGATGAAAAGTGTCATGTAGAGAATATTATGTATTTCGACTTTAGGTACTGACGATAGCTGACTCTTTTATTTTATATTTGTTCACAATCATTAATCAACCTATCAACCTATCAATCTATCATTAATGCTCTAATATATTTGTTCCTAGATTCATGAAAATGACACGTCTGTTTTTCTTCTTGGTGGGCGATTACAACAACAGTATTTAGTAGATAACTATGTTAAAATTGCCACATACAGGTTACGTTGGGTTTGTGATCATCAACATGAAATACGTGCTGAAATGTATCAAGGGTTACAAGATGCACAAGATATGGGCGAAATATTTGCAGGTAAATTAAATTTCATTTGTATATGAGTCGTACGATTTGAAAACTATTTTCAAGTAAAATAACTACCTAAATTTTACACTATTTGTTATATTTGCTAGGAAATGTGGGTCGTAAAACTGCGCTATCGCATCTTATGTCGGAAGTCCCCAAGATATGTACCAGAGATATCAAAATGCAATGGCTTTGGTGCAAAAATATGGCAAAGCTGACTTATTCATTACTATGACCTGCAATCCGACATGGATTGATATTTCCAGTGAATTACTACCTGGGCAGCTTCCACAAGACAGACCTGATTTAACAACAAAAAATTTTCATTCTAAACTTGAAGGGTTTAAGAAAGATATATTTAACAAAGGAGTACTTGGGAGAGTCATTGCACATGTACATGTCATTGAATTTCAGAAGCGCGGATTGCCTCATGCTCACATTTTAATCATTCTTGATGATATAGATAAAATTATTTCTGAAGATGATTACGATGGGATAGTAATGTAACGCCCATGCCCCTAGCTCAGACAATTTATACAATTTAGAAGACAAATTAGATACTATGTAGTACAACTGCCCACCACAGGCTGCCTCTCAAAAGGTGGTTAACCGAATTGGTGACTCTTAATCATAGGCAATAGTATATACATAGATATATTATTTTATTTAAGTGAAATCTCGATATGGGACTATTTTTCATACACAGTCCTCTTCAAGATTGCATAGCCGAAGCACTGCACTCTTACACTCGGGTGGATCCCAACCTTCGGCCACGTCACCCTATCCTTTTGACCGAAGTCAGCAGCATATGCTGCTTCTTTCCATTGCCGTGGGCCCCCCATGTTCAACATATTTACCAAAGTGCCATCTTTCCAATTTTAATACACAAATCTGCCATTATGCATGTACATACATTGGAAGTGAAGAGCCAATGGGAAATTATCAAAAATGGCAACTTATCAAAAATACTGAGACGAAATGTAGAAATTGGTAGGCTCAGAACAACACATCTCCAACAAAACTTGAAGGCTTAGAACAACAACATCAACAAAAAAAATGTGTAGGCTCTGAACAATAACACCACCAAAAAATTTGTAAGCTCAGAATACAGGTGCTGGAAATATGTCCAAAAAATCAAGTATAAGTTAGTCAAATGCAGAGATTTGAGTACTTCACTAGGGCTGCTAAATGAAGTGATGCCTACTCTGAACAATAAATCCATCTCTTCCAACTCAATCAGTTTTAGGCACGAAATTATGAAAATCATTTTACTTGCTTTGTATAAATCCTCTCCTTTTCTTACTCCCCGCGCTCTCAGGCTCAGAACACACTTCTATATATTCATTTTATAAATCAAGCATTAAGAATGTGTCTAGGGCTGCATTATTATGCCGCGCCAACTAGTTCTAACTTATTAGCTTGTTATGGAGTGCATATCATCATTGCCTAGACCAACACACAAAAACGGCCATGGACCTGATAAAAATACACCTCTACAACATATATACAGTAGAGGCCATATTGACTCAATTTCTAATAGTGAAACTTGAAAGAAGAAAACGAAATGTAATTTGAAAGTGAGAATACCTGAGAATACCTGATAAGAATGATTGGGGGCTGCTAGGGTTTCTATTCGAATCGATGAGGAATCGAAACCCTAATCGTAAGCTGGGTTAGACGTCGAAGGGAGAGAGAGAGAGCCTCGCAACCCACAATGGCGATTTGGGGCTGGTAAAGCTGGGTTTGACGTCGAAGAAGAAGAGAGAGAGCCTCGCAATCAGCCAGCGAATTTGGGTCTTCGATCGCAGGGAGAGAGAAAGAGACCACTGCGCGCAGCGGATTTGGGGCTAGGGCATCTCGTCGAAGAGAGTGACGGGATCCATGAAATCAGCCAGCGGATTGGGGGCTAGGGTTTCAGTCGAAGAAGGAGAGCGCGGGAGAAAGATAAGGATAGGGGGGCTAGGGTTTTCTACAGATCGTAAGAGAGCGGGATCTGAATTGGGTTCACAGCATGCCGCTCAAGATAAGGAGATGGGGTAAATGACCAATTCACCCTCAACAAAACAGGATGGAGAACGGGATCCCATCTCAGCCATTCGATCTGAATCAATTCAGATCAGATGGCTGTGAGCTCCCGCTCAAGATAAGGAGCCCCGCTCACCATCTCATAATAGACTAACTCTATATATATATATATATATATATATATATATATATATATATATATACTCTTTGAAAAATACGGGGTGTTACACACACAGAAATTAGCGTCCTCGCTGAGCACGAGCATGCACAATCTAGTGCAGGATCTCCTTTCTAGCCGATGTGGAGTGGAGTACCCTGATTCCGCTAGTTGCACCGTACCCCGATTCTGCGGGTTGTCCATTATTTCAGGCCGCAACATCGCTCCCTCTCAGGCATACCCGTACATCTGTTAGCTCCATCTCAGGCATACATCTCGCCCACTCTTACCTACACTCGATGTCGAAAGTTGGCTCTGATACTATTTGTAACACCCCTGCCCCTTGCTCAGACAATTTAGACAATTTAGAAGACAAATTGGATACTATGTAGTACAACTGCCCACCACAGGGTGCCTCTCAAAAGGTGGTTAACCGAATTGGTGACTCTTGATCATAGGCAATAGTATATATATATTATTTTATTCAAGTGAATTCTCGATATGGGACTATTTTTCATACACAATCCTCTTCAAGATTGCACAGCCAAAGCATTGCACTCTTACACCCGGGTGGGCCCCAACCTTCAGCCACGTCACCCTATCCTTTTGACCGAAGTCAGCAGCATATGCTGCTTCTTTCCATTGCCATGGGCCCCCCATGTTCAACATATTTACCAAAGTGCCATCTTTCCAATTTTAATACACAAATCTGCCATTATGCATACAATTTTATGTACTGCCAACTATTTATCAAAGTATACTATATATATATATATATATATATATATATATATATATATATATATATATATATATATATATATATATATATATATATATATATATACTCTTTGAAAATTACGGGGTGTTACAAATAAGAGCAGAAATTCCAGACCGTGAAGTGGAATCTGAACCATACGAAATTGTATTGAAACATATGATTCATGGACCTGGCGGGCATTTGAATCCTAAATCAACTTGCATGAAAGATGAAAAATGCAAAAAAGAATATCCCAAACAGTTTGCTCCGACAACTTTGCATGGAGAGAACTCATATCATGTATATCGCCGACGAGATACTGGTCGATATATCTCTCGAAGGTAGAACTCTAATCAGTTGATCGATAACAGATGGGTGGTTCCTTATAACCCATTTATGTTGAAAAAATATAATTTTCATATTAATGTTGAAATTTGTTTGAGTATAATTTCTGTTAAATATATCTATAAGTATGTTTACAAAGGACCCAATCGTGTGTCTTTTCAGATCCGACCAGGTGATGCTACAGATGAAATATCACAATATGTTGATGCCCGTTGTATATGCCCGCAAGAAGCCACCTGTAAAATCTTCGATTTTCCTATGACTCAAATGTATCCATCAGTTCTCCCATTGCAAATTCACTTGCCGAATCGGCAACAAGTTTTATATTATGCTCATCAGTCAATTGAGAATGTACTTGTTGATGATCGAATGAAAAAAAAACCGATATTGACAGAGTTCTTTACAAAAAATAACGAAGACCTGAAGCAAGACAATATTTGTATAGGGAGTTTCCAGAGCATTATAGGTATGAATTATCGAAACATTTTGGATAATTCACTTAATCTGTTTAGAATATATCTTTACTGGTAAGGTTTATGCTTTTAGTTATGAAAGGAACAACTGATAACATTTATGTTCTTTTTAATTATTGATAACATCTACGTAATTAGGTGGAAGAACAAAGAACAAAAATGGAGCAAGAAACGAAATAATATTCATCAAATTGGTAGGATATATGTCATTTCTCCTCGAGAAGGTGATCAGTACTATTTAAGGATGTTGCTAAATCATGTTAAAGGTCCATTATCGTTTGACCACTTGCTTACAGTAAATGAGATTAGATATCCAACTTTTAAGCAAGTGGCTGAGGTGTTAGGTTTGTTGGAAAGTGATAATAGCATCAACAATTGTCTTTTAGAAGCATCCAATACTATCAGCTTTATGGAGACTTTTTATGACACTATTGATCTATTGCGAGCCAGCTGGAGTAAGGCAACTCTGGGACCAATTCAAATCATATATGTCTGAGGATTATTCATTTGCAAGTAACCTGAGTGGATTATGTGACGTACGATTGCTGAAAGAGCTCAACGGTCTCTTAAACCAGTATGGCAAGAGCATCAATGATTATGACTTACCTACAATCAATGTTAATGAGGAGATCAATATCCCGCAATTGATAGACGAGAGAAGTCAATACCTATTTCTGATGAAGATTTATCCTCAGCTGAAAAACTTAATGCGAAACAGAAGTATGCATTCAATCTTATCACAGAAGCAGTCGTTAATGGGGAGAGTAAAGTTTTTTTGTTGATGGTCCTGGAGGTACTGGAAAGACATTTCTTTATCGCAGTATTTTATCTTTTTTGTGGCATAGAGGTCATTAGTATTAGCAACGGCATCCTCTGGAATAACTTCTATAATGATGCCTGGAGGTTGTACAACACACTCAAGATTCAAGATTCCTATAAAATTATGTTCCACTTCGTCATGTATGATCTCTATCCAATCTGATGAGGCCAAACTTTTACGTCTCTCAAGTTCTATTATTTGGGATGAAACAACAATGACCCATCGTCATGCTTTTGAGGCTTTAAACAAGACAATGAAAGATATAATTGGAAATAAATTGCCATTTGGAGGAAAAGTTATGGTTTTAAGTGGAAATTTTCGACAAATTCTTCTAGTTGTGCAGTATGGTAAAAAAGCACAAACTATTGACTCATATATAGTTAACTCTGTAATTTGGAATGATGTAATTGTTGTTCGATTGACAGGAAATATGCGAGCCAAAGAGAATTCTGATTTTTCCAACTATCTCCTACGTATTGGCGATGGAAATGAACCATATGTTGACAGTGAAATGATTAGAGTGCCATTAGATATGGTTATTCCATGGGAAGGTGAAAACTCATTAAACAATTTTATTGACATAATTTTCCCTTCGTTGAGCTCTAATGCACATGATAGGAAGTATATTACTAATAGAGCTCTGCTTACTCTAACTAATCAATCTGTTGACCAAATTAATGATTGTATAATACCTTTATTTCCTGGAGATGAACAAACATATTTTTCGTTTGACCCAGTTGAGAATGATACACATAATTTATATCAGCAAGAATATCTAAATTCTATTGCTCCTAGAGGACTTCCACCACATAAGTTGACACTTAAAATAGGTGCTCTAATCATGTTTTTGAGAAATATTGATCCAAAAATCGGTCTTTGCAATGGGACAAGATTAATTTGTAAGAAATTCACCCAAAATTTAATCGATGCAAAAGTAGTGACTGGTCACTGCTATGGTACAAGAGTATTTATTCATTGGATCTCTCTTAAGCCTTCCGAAAATGTAAGGATGCCCTTCACACTCATAAGGAAGCAATTCCCAGTACGGCTTAGCTTCGCCTTGACAATTAACAAGTCGCAAGGACAAATAATTCCATGTGTTGGTGTGTATCTTCCGGATCATGTATTCAGTCAGGGATAATTAGATGTTGCTCTTTCTAGGGGAGTTTCGAGATCTACTACAAAACATTTAATCAAGAATGGACATCTAGCAAGTCGGCAAGGCATATATACATAAAAATATTATCTACAAAGATGTATTGATGAAATGTCATGGAACTTCAAATTGAGTGGTATACGACTGTCTATTGAGTATGTTAGTAAGGCTATTCTTGGAAATTCAATTCAAGTTTGTCTCTGTTAATTTTTCAGAAATTCAATTCCAAGTACTCTCAACTTCTTTGATTTTATGGATTTTGGGCTGGTTTTTTATAAAGAGGGAAACAATTATGTTCATAAGCTTCCAACTGTTCTTAATCTGCAATTCTGCAGTCAATTTTTCACCCATACACTACAACATATTTTTTGTTTCTGTCACAGGAATGTGTTGAAGGCAACCATTGACATCCCCATAGTTGGAGAAGTAAATTTCCACTGCACCCATCTTGATCATCTGGATGAAAATTGGAATGAAGAAGATCAGCTCGATTCTTGAATCAAGTGATGAGCCCCACATTTTAGTCGGAGGCCTCAACTCTCTTGACGGAATAGATTACTCTGCGAAAAGATGGAATGATAATGTCAAGGTAAAAAGAAAAAATTATCAAAACAAGATTCATGAGATTCAAAAGAAAAAAAATAAAATAAAAATAAAATGAATAAAAGTTTATATTTGTAGTATTATGAAGAGATAGGAAAGCCGACACCAAAGTTTGAAGTGTTGAAACTTCAAACTGGGAAAGAAGCATTCAGATGCCAAGAATTTTGCAGGAGAGTGCGAATCCGTTGTTGTGGTAGCTAAAGGGCAAGGTAAAGGCCGTTATTCGATTCATTTAATTGTTTTATTTATTTTCAAACTTCAAATCAAGGATACTAAATTATCCAAGAAAAAATTCTTAATTTGGCAGATGTACAAGGGACTTTCAAATACAGAACAAGAGTGGATTACATACTTGCATCACCAAATTCACCTTACAAGTTTGTGTCCGGTTCATATGGTGTCATATCATCAAAAGGGACTTCAGATCATCACATTGTAAAGGTTGATATAGTTATAGACAAGAGCAATGACGATCTTAACCGAGGTCGACAAGCAAAACAAAGAGTTGTGAAAATTAATAAGGATTCTTCAAAAGGTATATGGGAAAATGATTCATGATTAAAGCTTTCTCTTTCTTTTTTTCCCTTCTTTTTTGGGCCCACTTAATCTTTGTTATTTGTTATAAGTTGATGTGTATAAATCTGATAATTGATGAAATGGTAGAAGCTATAGTGTGATATAAAAGAAGAAAAGATGGTATTATATTCTACTGTTGTAACTATTTGAAAGGAAATGGCTGCTATATGGACATTAGTGATTACTTATAATGTAAATTAAGTGTGCCCTGATATAAAAATAATAAATTAATTAACTAATAAGATTTAAAAAAAAATTCAAAACCATCAGAATATTTAGTAGCTTACTACAGTAAAAAAGTTGAATCAAGAGGGTTGTTCCCGTACTTTATTATTTAACACTTTAGTAGAAAGTATTTATAAGGTCAGTTCCCAACTTGGGGACATTATTAGCTTTTAACATTTGGCACTGTTGCTTATGGTTTTGGTGAAGTGACACCCCCATGCTTTTGTATTTTTTTGTATGTTTGGCTATGAGATTATCATGCAGGTGGTTTCTCTGTGTTATGTAGTTCTCTATGTATCGGGGTTTATTTGTAAATTTTGAAATTTTTTGTATAATAGAATTAGTCCACGTAGTGAGCTACTTAATAGTTATTTAGCCATGGTTCAAATGTGGATTGAATTGATATGCACAAACGACCATAGAATTAATTTAAGATTGTGGGTAAAAGTAGGTGCCCACTAGAACACCAAGAAGGATGATTTACTGTATCTTTTCTTATGAGCCGTTTATTTAATTTAATGACTATATAGTTTTTGTATTCGTACATCGCATGTGCATTATACTAGTTTTGGATAATGGGTATTTATTTTGGGTAGTGGGTGTCTCTTCATTCACCCATTTAGTCCTATAAATAACTCCTATTGTATGAGTATTTTCACAAGAATCAAAAGAAAAAAAAAGAAAAGAAAAGAAAGAGAGAAAAAGAAAAGAGAGTTTTGGTTTGCGCAAGGAGAAAGGAGGTTTCAGCTTGTTGGAGCTAGGAGCAATCTTCTAGGAGTTTTCTTTCACTTTTCATCAACTAAGGTGGGTGATTTCTTTTGCTTTCCAGATATTGTAGTATGCATGTCTAATTGTTCCATGATTAAAAATGTGGCATGTGTTCTTTAAATTTCTAATTTGATATGTTGCATGTTATATTGATAACTAAAAGTGAGATACGAAAATAAATGCATACTAGTTGAAAGATTTATTATAAAATTTTCATGATAAACAATTAATTTTTTAGATTGAGTTGTTATAGTGGTATTTGGTGCAAACTAGTATATCATGTTTAGATTAAATGGATTGGATACAAATTCATACACAAAGTTGTTAATTTATGCAAAGAAAGTTGTTTTAAGTTTTAGTTGCACTTAAGAAAATCATGTCTAATAAACTAGATGTAATATAGAGCTAAAATTTGTATAGGAACAACTCGTATATGTCAGGAACATTTCTTTAAAATTTTATAATTTTTCGATGTCGTTGATTATTTTAATAAAATCCAAACTTAGGACTGGTTGGCAGTTGACTACTTGCTGAAAATTTGTACACATTTAGGATTTTGATCATTTCAACATCTTAGATGAAGTAATTTGAGAAAAATCAAAACTAAGAACTTGAAGTAGACTTGTTAACATTTCTGTAAAGTCTATTTTCATAAAGAATTGAATTTATAATAAATTTTACAAGACTGAACAAGTGGCAGTATTTTAATATTTCGACCTTACTGTAGATTTCGAAGAATACAGGGTTATATATGCAATATTTTGGAGAAACTTATAACTAAGAAATTGTAGTAGAATTGTATACCTTTATTTTGATCTAAAGAACACAAAGTTTCATGAAGTATATAATTTTTTATAATTTTTACAAGTAGCATGAGCTGCAGTTTTTCTGATTTTGAACTTATTGTTTTGCAACTGAATTTAGACAAAGTAATTGAGGATGATTCTAGGTGATCTTAACTACAAAGATATAGTAGACTCTTTTATGAAACTAATAAATCTATTTTTTGAATACAATTGATATTTATAATTGAAATATAGATGAATATGAAAAAGGTTTATTTAATCGAAAAAACTTTGTTACTTATTAAAGTGAATTGTTGGTTGTGTGTGTCCAACCAAGAAGTGTTACTTCATGATTGATAACTAAGAATAAATGAAGGAATTGAATGAAATATGAATACATGAAATCGAAAATATGAATAATGAGGGCATGATTGACCCCAGTTGTTGAACATGAAAGATGTTAAGTTAGAGGCTAGGCAAGACCCTAGTAACCGGCATTGTGAATAATGGGAATTTGAGAAACTAACCAGTGTGGGTTAAATATCTCTTGAGAAGTAGCTAGTTTGGGCTAACTTTCTCTCGTGTTGATTTAAGTCTGGTAGGGTAAGCTAGCTCTAGGTTATGGTGATTTAAAATTAAAACTTAAGGACAAGCACTAAGGGGAGATGTGATGAAGTATGGTCAAACATGAGTATGAGGGTCTTGATACAGCGATTGGAGGTTATCTTCAGAATTATCGGAGTTGCAGGTCGCGGTGGGAGATTTCCTTCAGAATTACTGGGATCGAGGCGACGCTCATGGGGTATTTGTGTGATGAGGTACCAATGACAACGCGATGTGGGTTTCGTCTCCAGAATTATCGGAGTGTAAGGCATGATGGCCGTAAATCACTCGCGATGGAGGGACGACTCTCAAGAATTATCGGGGTCATAGCTCGCGATGTGAGTATTCGCCTCCAGAATTATCAGGGTGTGAGGCAGTGTGTTCAAAATCACTTACGGTGGGAGTGCGATACTAAAAAATGATCGGGGTGGTACTAGACACTCACATGATATCTAAGACATACATTAGTCACCGTAGTAGTAATTCATAGCGAGAGATTGAACCCTATATTGAGGAGTACGATAAGGGCTTGCCCTCGGACCTATGTAGAATGTGATGCATAGAATCTGAACAAGTATGCATTAGTGTCATTGTAGTATAACATCTGCATTGGGCATTAAGTCATATCATACACTGACATATTTAGGATAGTCACTCTTTTACACTTTATTGTGCATTCAAGTTTGTGGTTGCTAAAGTAAGAAAATCGTTATATTACGGTATAGTGAGGATAGCTGTTTTATAACATTGCATCGGTTGTAAGCAACTGACCTACCCACATATTTTTCAGTGCAGGGCTCGGATTGGCAATGACTCAAAGATGAATTGATGCTAAAGACTATTATCATGATTTAAGTTGTTGATGTTAATATTGTATTTATCATATTGTATTCTTTTTATTTCCGCTGCGTTGATGTAAAGACCCATGTTGTATCATGAAAATTTTTAATTTCCTGGTAAAATTGTACGAAATGAAGTAAAATATCCTACTGTGCTACGAATTACATGTAAATGAAATTCGGGGTGTTACACCACTGTAGAGTCAACTTTGCCCATTTCCACAAAAAAAGCATCTTCGAACTATGTGTAATCTTTGTATCACCCACAGTAGTGCCCCGAATTCCTATACTGAAAACTCATGACACAATCCAGAATCTTACTTCAAACGAATCCAAACACAGAAAAATTACAGGAAATTAAAAAAATTTATTACATCAAATGTTATTACAATATCCAATAATACAACAAATATTATATCATGAATTACAAATATCTTTAGACAATTGCAACTTCCACATGGATGCTTCCCGAGGCTTAAGTTTCCCGCGCTTCCCACTATCAGGTAGTTCTGTAAACTCATCAAACTGTGGGCATGTCAGTTGAATGCGACTAACGCAATGCTGATGAAACCAGCGACTCCAAAACCTCAACAACTAGAAATATTGATACAAAAGAATAGTGATGACAAAATGTCAAATCAAGTGTTAGTGTATGTCATGGCCTAAATCTAATACACACATTATGCACAACATGCTCCTAGAGCTAATGCACGCTTGATTGGAGAGCTATATATTTCATACTACACATTCCCCAATCAAACTACGTTATTCAATTGTTGGGGTTCAATCCCCCGCCATGCATCCTACTCTTATGCTATCTCCTGTCTCTGATACTCTAGTGATGATGAGGTTGCAGTCATCTGGTTCACTCCCATTGCTGCCATCAGTAGTGGTGTCAATACCATGTGTTTCCCACTATGCGTGGAATCGCAGTTGCACGACTCACTTTCGTTGCTGCAAAAATAATTAGTAAAGATGTGGTAATTTCGCCTCCCGGATCTCATAAAAAACAGATGTACGGACACAAGGGCTCCTCGCCGAAGACCTTAGAGCCTTTCTCATAGAGTCTCACTTATAGAGCCTTTCTCTAAGCATCCTACCCGCATTGAACAGCAAAGGATCTGGCGAATTTTTAGAGCTTCCCCTAATCTCCGCTCTGCTCTCGTCCTTACACTAGACTAGAACTTGCAGTCAAGACGACGATGCCACTCTAAACCTCCTCAAAAGTTGTTACAGACATAAAGACACTCCGACCGAAGATATTAGAGCTTTCCCACTGGGCCGCGCTTCAGCTGTGTAATGCCCCGCCCCAATACTCAGACAATTTTATTATTTTTAGAAGACAAATTAGATACCATGTAGTACAACTACCCACCACAGGCTGCCTCTCAAAAGGTGGTTAACCAATTTGGTGACTCTTGATCATAGGCAATTTTATTTATACTCAATTAATTTTTGTATATACTCCCGATATGGGACTATTATTAATACCATCTCTCTCTTATACCAATCCTGTATACCAAGTAAAGCCCGTGGGCCCATTAGTACACGTCACAACTTCTCAAAGCAGTATGCTGCTCTTTTTTCTGAAATCAAATCAGGAGTGGGGCCCTCCTCCAATGATGATGTTGTTGTCACCCTCAAACTTCAAACACAACACACATGCTGTATACTCTTACCGTGGGCCCCCCCTCATTGCACTATTCCTTTTCCATATTATTACCAACTGCCATCACATATATATATTATATATTATGTGTATTTAGAAATTACGGGGTATTACATACACCCCACCTTTTAGAAATCAGCGTCCTCGCTGAGTACGGGGCATGCACATCTAGTGTAGGATCTGCCTTTCTAACCGATGTGGCGTTGTCCTCGATCCCAGAGATCAATCACTCTCAACACCGCAGATCGGGTACCCGGAGATCAATCACTCTCAACACCACAGATCATACCCAATCCCGGAGATCAGTGACTCTCAACACTGCGGATCATACCGAGGCCCTCTTCCACACCCGGTGTCGAAAGTCGGCTCTGATACCATTTGTAATGCCCCGTCCCAATACTCAAACAATTTTATTATTTTTAGAAGACAAATTAGATACTATGTAGTACAACTGCCCACCACAGGCTGCCTGTCAAAAGGTGGTTAACCAATTAGGTGACTCTTGATCATAGGCAAATTTATTTATACTCAATTAATTTTTGTGTACTCCCGATATGGGATAACTAATATTTTACATACACCCCACCTTTAGAAATCAGCATCCTCGCTGAGTACGGGGCATGTCAACTAGCGCAGGATGCTCCTTTCTAGCCGATGTGGAGCAGAGTATCCTGCCAGCGTACTGCGATCCTCCTACCAGCATACTCGTCCCTGGTCTCTCTACGAGCGTACTGACCTCAACCAGGAGTGTACTGACCTCAGCCAGGCATACCTCTCCACACCCGGGGTTGAAAGCCGGCTCTGATACCATTTGTAATGCCCCGCTTCAATACTCAGAAAATTTTATTATTTTTAGAAGACAAATTAGATACTATGTAGTACAACTGCCCACCACAGGCTGCCTCTCAAAAGGTGGTTAACCATTTAGGTGACTCTTGATCATAGGCAATTTTATTTATACTCAATTAATTTTTGTATATACTCCCGATATGGGACTATTATTAATACCATCTCTCTCTTCTACCAATCCCGTATACCAAGTAAAGCCCATGGGCCCATTAGTACACGTCACAACTTCTCAAAGCAGTATGCTGCTCTTTTTTCCGAAATCAAATCAGGAGTGGGGCCCTCCTCCAATGGTGACGTCATTGTCACCCTCAAACTTCAAACACAGCACACATGCTGTATACTCTTACCGTGGGCCCCCCTCATTGCACTATTCCTTTTCCATATTATTACCAAACTGCCATCACATATATATATTATATATTATATGTATTTAGAAATTATGGGGTATTACAAGCTGGGCCTTTCTCTAAGTCTTCTGCCCGCATTAAACGAACTTAGGATTTTGCCAAGCGTGATGACGCCATGCGTCCCCCTGCCAGGCGAACACAACATCCACTAGTGCATGTCCTTACATTCGACAATGACCCAATTTAGTCCTAGAATATAATCAAGCTCAAGGTACTATAGCTAAATCAACTAGAGTCAAAGCTAAAAAAATGAGTTTAATTACACAATTACCAAATTATTAAGTGATTATAAGATTATTTGATTCCCTTAATCCCCTGCCTCTAATTAAGCTCTAACCATATTTCATTATCTAATTAGATGTATGAATCATTAGGCAAGTATAGGTCTATTTCATTTTAACCAATTATCTTTTAGTTAAGCGATCTACCAACTTAGTTAAGCGATCTACCAACTTTTCCATATCCTAACTTAGTAACCACATTCGTTTATTTTGAATAACTAGTTAAGTTCTACTTGTACGGTATTTTCTGGTAGCTAGCTTTTTAATATGAACCTAACTCATCCTACAATAGGGCTCAACCTAGCCCTTAATTCCGGCCCAAGAATTGACCCGCCTCAGCCCACACTTGGCCCAACCAAAAGACAAACCGACTCAGTCGATCGCCGCAACCGCAATCTATGCTTGGAGTCGATCGCACCCTCAGCCTGACCAAACACGTTGCTCCTGCTAACCTTCATGCTCCACGTCTCTTGACAAGTGGTAGCACCAAAACCAAATACCTGGAATTCCTCTATGGACGGCGAGCACGTCGGCGCTTGAGTCGTCTCCTCCAACGCATTCGATGCGATACGGGTTCCTAGACTACCAGTCTATTTATACAATCAAAGACTTAATCCTAGAATCCCAAGACTCTACCTAAGTGGCTCAACTAGAGTACATTTCTCTAGAAATAAACTCTACACCATGAACACACAAATGAAGTGTAGAACCCCGTACTTTTAATATATTATTTTTAAAGGTTTATAAATGACTAAAATGATTTTTGGAGAATTTATGAATATTTTCAGAAAAATTTATCTTTTTACACGTGCAAAACACGTGCAAATACTTACTGGAGAAGTTTGAAAGTCAAGTTTTATTCATGAAAAATCATTATTTAATATTTGGGATTTATTTAGTATTTTTCCAGATTTTTCTGAAATTAATTGGAACTATTTGCAAATTTTGAGAAAAGAAGGACCTTTTTGCAAATTTATCATTTTTAAGGGTTAAAATGTAAAATGTACTTTCTGGACGTTTTGAACAGTACCAATTGAGATTTAGGATTACATTTTTACTTTTAAATCCTAATTTAAATGAATTTTATTGAATTTCCAAGAATGGAACTATATATATATAAAGTTGTATTTTGAAGGGATTATTTTGCAAAGTGTGGGTAAAACCCTAAACACTTCATTTCCGGATATTTAAAGGATTTTTTCCAGCCGTCATTTGCTGCAATATATAGAATTTTGTGATTTGTTTTGGTGGAGCAAGAGGAAGATTTGGATCTCGCAAAAAGGAAGGCTTTTTCGTTGGATCTTCTCAATTCAAAAGTGAGTGACGTAAAATTGTTTTGTTTTGCTTTGTTTTGTGAGTGATATAAAGTTGTTTTGTTGTTTTGATTTATGTGAGTGACAATGTTTTGTTTTGTTTTGATGTTGTGAATGATATGAATCTTGTATTATGGTTTGATTAATGTGATCGATTGTTATATTGTTGGTTTGGCATGTATGTCATTTAGTATTTTTGCATGAGAATGATGCAAAGGTTATTGTTTGTACCATGTTTGTGAAATCTAAAAATATTGGATAGATCTTGGTTTATGAAATTGTAATGCTAAAAAGCATGTTAAGATTTGAGCATGGTCCTGATCGGATGGTGAGCATCTGGATCTTGTGTTTACAAATCAAATCTTGGTTTTGAGTTGTGAAAGAAATTCAGTATTGAGAAACCCTAATCGAAAAAAATTTAGTAATTTTAGAACATGTGAACTTGAGTTTTGAGATATTGGATGATTGAGTAATGTATCCATAATGAAGATTATTTGAGATTTGTCATTTTTACCTGAAAACGAATTATTTTCATAAACAATGAATCTTTAGAAAAACTCCAGTTTTGATTATTGTATTCAGACCTAAACTATGCAGACTGTAGGCCGACAGTCGACTGGTCTACTATTCAGTCGACTGGTACGACCCTGCTGCTGTATCTTCAGTTCTTTTGAAAATCCGTTCTGGACAGTCGACTAGACCATTATTCAGTCGACTGGTATACTTAGAAAATATTTTGTAAAGTTATTGCAGTTTCCTCTCTGGACAGTCGACCTATAACTCCTTAAGTCGACTGTTGGTACTTAGAATATTTTTGTGAAAATTATTGAAATTTGTCTCGGGTAAGTCGACCGATGACCTTTTTAAGTCGATTTATATGACTTAGTCTATTTTCTTAAAATCATGAATATTTGTCCTCTGGACAGTCGACTTACTACAGTATAAGTCGACTGGTACTGATGAGTTTTCGTAAACTTGAATGTTCTTTTGAATGGTTAGTCTTCAGATATTTTGAGATTATACTTTGTATTCAGTTGAGCATATGATTTTAAGATATTCAGTTGAGTTATTTTGTTTAGTGGAAAGTTGGTTTAGACTTTTTGAGTTTGAGTCTCTAGAGGATGTGTGTGACCCTAGTATACCGGTGTTGAGTTATTTTGTTAAGGCCTGTTAAGGCATTTCAGCTATTCAGTTTTGAGTTAAGTCCGGTAGGGTACACCAACTCTAGGAGATTCGTTGAGCAATTAAGTAACCCAAAAATAATAAGGATAGGCACTAGTGGTGATATGATGAACGAGAACATGGGTCAAATACCTCAATATGGCTTTCGGTGTGGGATTTAATCTCCAGAATTATTGAAGTATCTTACTTTGGGTGTGGGATCTATCTCCGGAATTATCCAAGTATTTTACTTTGGGTGTGAGATATATCTCCGGAATTATCCAAGTAGTTGCTTTCGGTGTGGGATTGATCTCCGGAATTATCGGAGTCGAGGCGAAGCACATGTGGTATTCGTGTGAGGATGTGTCAATGTTTCGGTGTGGGATTTAATCTCCGGAATTATCACGGTAGATTACTTGTGGTGTGGGATATATCTCCGGAATTATCACGGTAGATTACTTGTGGTGTGGGATTTATCTCCAGAATTATCACGATAATTACTTGTGGTGTGGGATTGATCTCGGAATTATCGGGCATGGACTACTATTCACAGCTTATCTTTATCTCGTAGTAGTCATCGTGTTAGGATTAGTTGCATAGCGGGGGATTGAACCCTATGAAGTGAAGACGTTAAGGGCTTGCACCGAGCCTATGTAGAGTGGGATGCATAGACTTCGACAAGTACGCATTAGAGAGTCCGCATATGGAATTTGTGTTTTCTTGACTTGGTTATCATGCATGTGGATTTCCTGTTTTCTACACATGACACTTGGTTTAGCATCACTTGTTGTTACATTTCTTGCTACTTCATATTTTATGTATTTTGGATTATTACATGTTGTTTAAGAATCCTTGCTTAATGATTATTTATGTTGTTTGTTTGTTTTATGTCACTCACACCATTTATGGCTGACCCCTTTAGTTTTGGGGGTTAGGGATCATCTCTAGCCTCATATTTTGCAGGTTGTTGCTTAGAGTATAGAGGTTGGATGCTCGAGATAGTTTTGAGATAATTTGATTTATAAGAGTTGGTGTAAAGTTGTAAAAGTAGTGTTGTAATAAGACTGTGTTGTAAATAAAATAAAATTATGATTTGAGTTGTTTTAAATTCCGCTGTGCTATGTAAAAGTTTGTTGTAATAAAAGTTGAAATTTTAGTGGAGTTGGTTGTGTTTAATGTTACATTGAAGTTGATGCTGGGATTGTGCCACGTATTTTCTAAGATATTATATTAGAAATTCGGGGCGCTACAGAGATTGGTATCAGAGCATGCTTCAATAGTAATAATAGACATAGTATGAAAACCAACCTAGGTGTGGACACTAGAGAGTGAGTACCTAGGTGTGGACATTAGAGTGTGAGTATCACATAGAGCTGAAACATGATGTTTTGGTTTGGGGTATGGTTGAGGTTTTGCCATAGGGCATGGTTGTGAATGTGAAATGTGTGTGATGCTCTAACTTTACCCTCGTTTTGCAGTATTCAGAATGGTTGCACCCAGGCCCAGGAATGGTGGTAACAATGAGGATGGATCTGGTAGTTCTCAAGGAACTGGAATCGATCTTGTGGCTGAATTTGCCAAGGTGTATCAGACCCTGAATGCGCTAATGGCATTTAATTTGGTGCAAAGTCAGAATCAACAGCAGAATCAGCAGCAAAATCATGGAGCTGGACAGGGATTGGTTAACGCCGATCCTATCAAGCAGATCGAGTCCCTTAAGAGGATGAGGCCGCCAGTTTTTGAGGGAAAATCTGATCCAACCGCAGCTGATGATTGGATTAGGAGGATGGAGACAATCTTCGAGGTATCGGAGACTCCGGTAGCCAGCAAGGTGAAGTTGGCTACGATGCAGCTGGAAAAGGACGCTGGTGTCGGGTGGGAATCGCTGAAGAGGACTTTGGGAGATCAGCCGATGACTTGGGAAGCTTTTCTGGAGGAGTTCAGGGATCGCTTCTTTCCCTTAGATGTTCAGGAGAAGAAGGCGACCGAGTTCCTGAACCTTCAGCAGGGCAGCATGACCGTGCGGGAGTATGAGACCAAGTTTGCTCAGCTTTCGAGGTATGCACCAGAGTTGGTCGTTGACGAGGCAAAGAAGGCCAAAAAGTTCGAGCAGGGCTTGAGACCAAACTTGAGGTCGAGGATGATCCCGTTGGGTATCAGAAGGTTCGACAAGCTGGTCAGGAGAGCAGCTATGACTGAGGAGGACATGGACTAGTTCCAGAAGAGGCAAGATATATGGAACCGGAACAAGAGGCCAGCATCAGGTCAGAGTGGGAAGGGATTCCCCGCGAAGCAGATCAAGTTCAGTGATCCGATGCAGAAGGCACCTGCAACTCAGGGAGTGACTTGTTATTACTGCAAGGAGGCATGACATTACAGGTCAGCGTGTCCGAAGTTGGCGAAGCAGATTTGTTCCCAGTATGGGCAGGCAGGACATTCTCAGCCCCATTGTCCACAATTGAGGAAGGATGGTTCAGGTGGAAGCGAATTCCAGAGGCAAGGGCGAGTATTTGCATTAACCGAGGAGGACGCGGGTAACTCGGAAGATGTAATACAGGGTATGCAAGAATTTTGATTTTATTTTTAAATCAATGTAATAAGTAAAACCTTTATTTGTGAACAATTGGAGATTGAGTATCACTCTTATTGTAACAGGAATTGTTTTAATTAATGGAATAAAGGCAAGGGTTTTATTTGATACTGGTTCATCGCATACTTTTGTATCGCCAAATTTTGCAAGGATCTTAGGTGTGGAACCTAAGTTGTTTCTAGGCAGGGTTTTGTCGGTGGCAACGCCGTCAGGTGAAGAATTGATCGCTGATCGATATTACGAGGGCTGTGATATCGAGATTGGTGGGAGGTTGTTCGGCATTGATTTGATCGAGCTGCAAGTCTTGGGTGTGGATGTCATCGTGGGCATTGATTGGATGGCAATATATGATGCCACAATTGAATGCAAGCAGAAGGAGGTGTTGGTGAAAGCACCAGGTGGTCCCGCAGTGACTTTCCAAGGGAAGAAGAAGATTCCGAAGGTGGCTGCAATGGTATCCAAGATGGCAATTTCAGATGAAGTCAAGGGCATTCCGGTTGTCCGAGATTTTCCTAAGGTGTTCTTGGATGATTTTTCAGGATTACCGCCGCAGAGAGATGTGGAGTTTTGCATCAATGTTCAGCCGGGGAGTGCGCCGATTTCTAAGGCTTCGTACAGGATGGCACCTGTAGAGCAGGATGAAGTGAAGAAGCAGATTGAGGAGCTGTTGAGCAAAGGACTTATTAGGCCGAGTTCTTCTCCGTGGGGAGCGCCAGTGTTGTTGGTCAAGAAGAAGGATGGGTCAATGAGGATGTGCATTGACTATCGGGAGTTGAATAGGGTGACTATTCAGAACAAGTATCCATTGCCTGCGGATTGATGATTTGTTCGACAGGCTTCGAGGAGCAGCTGTGTTTTCGAAGATTGATTTGAGATCAGGGTATCATCAGGTTCGAGTCAAGGAGGAAGATGTGAGTAAGACAGCTTTCAGGACTCGTCATGGACTCTATGAGTTTTTGGTGATGCCATTCGGGTTGACGAATGTGCCAGCAGTTTTCATGGATATGATAAATCGGGTTTTGAGGCCATTTATTGACTCCTTCGTAGTGGTTTTCATCGACGATATTTTGGTGTATTCGAAGTCGGAGGAGGATCATTCTACGCACTTGACAGCGGTATTACAGAAATTGCAGGAGCATAGCTTGTATGCCAAGTTGTCGAAGTGTGAATTTTGGAAGTTTGAGGTAGCTTTCCTTGGTCATATTTTTTCTAAGGAGGGAGTGGCCACTGATCCCCAGAAAGTTGAAGCAGTGAAGGATTGGCCCAGGCCAACGTCTGTGAAGGAAGTCAGAAGTTTCTTGGGTTTAGCTGGTTACTACCGGAGATTCATCCACGGTTATTCTCAGATTGCAGTTCCTTTGACAGGTTTGACCCGGAAGAATGTGGCATTTTTATGGACTGATAAGTGTGAAGAGAGTTTCCTTGAGTTAAAGGAAAGGTTGACTACTGCACCTATCTTAGCTTTGCCACATGCTGGGAAGGATTATGATATCTTCAGTGATGCGTCTCTCAGAGGTTTGGGTTGTGTCTTGATACAAGAAGGCAAGGTTATTGCTTATGGTTCGAGGCAATTGCGTCCGCATGAGAAGAATTATCCGATGCATGATTTGGAACTAGCAGCTATCATTTATGCCTTGAAGCAGTGGAGGCATTATGTTTATGGTGAGAAGGTTAACATGTACACTGACCACAAGAGCCTGAAGTACATTTATCAACAGAAGGATCTAAATCTTCGGCATAGAAGGTGGTTGGAAGTTTTGGAAGACATTCGTCCCGAGATCAAGTATCATCCGGGCAAGGCAAATGTGGTGGCTGATGGACTTAGTAGGAAGAGTAGTTTATCAAGTTTGGTCACTACTCGAAGTGAGTTGGCAGCAGAGATCGATCAGGCAGGTATCGAGGTAGTGTTGCAAGGTTTAGGGGCATATTTGGCTCAGTTGAGGCTGCAGCCGTCCTTGAGAGAGAGGATTGTGGAAGGTCAGAGATCAGACTCAGAGATTCAGAAGATGTTGCAACAGGTTTCAGAGGGCAGACTATCAGAGTTTCATGTCCAAGATGGAATTCTTTGGTTGGGTGAAAGGTTGTGTGTTCCAGATAATGCAGATTTGAGAGATAGTATCTTGCAGGAAGCACACAGTACATTGTTGTCAGTTCATCCAGGAGGCACGAAGATGTACAGGGACATCAAACAGCATTTTTGGTGGTCTGGTATGAAGAGGAATGTGGCAGATTTCGTGGCAAGGTGTCTAACTTGTCAGCAGATCAAAGTAGAAAATCAGAGACCTGGAGGTTTGTTACAGCCGTTGCCCATTCCGGAGTGGAAATGGGAGAATATCAGTATGGACTTCATCACGGGTTTGCCGAGGAGTTCGAAGGGCAATGACTCGATTTGGGTTATCGTGGACCGTTTGACTAAGTCGGCTCAGTTTCTAGCCATGAAGATTACTTGGTCGATGGAGAAATTGGCTGAGTTGTACATTGGTGAAATTGTGAGACTTCATGGAGTTCCTGTGTCGATTGTATTCGACAGAGATGCAAGGTTCACTTGAAGGTTTTGGAAGAGCCTACAAGCAGCTTTAGGCACCAGAACTGATTTCAGTACCGCTTTTCATCCACTGACCGATGGTCAGACAGAAAGGGTGAATCAAGTGTTGGAAAATATGTTGAGGGCTTGTGTTATGGATTTCGGTGGTAGTTGGGAGAGATACTTGGCATTGGTTGAGTTTGCTTATAACAACAGTTACTAGGGCTGTTCATCGGTGCGAAACCGAACCGAACTGAAAATAACCGAACCGAAAATAACCGAACCGAACCGAAATTTTTGGTTTGGTATATTTGAAACCGAAATCCGAACCGAAACTGATAAAATTTGGTTTGAACCGAACCGAATTTTATCGGTTCGGTTCGGTTAATAACCGAACTAACCGAAATTTTCTACTGTAATTAGTTGAGAATTGTATTCAGAAGTATGATTGATGAACAATTCTACAGTAGAATGTGTGATCCAAACCGAACCGAAGTCTTTCCTTTTCTACTGTAATTAATGTTGTAGTAATAATCTGAATAAATTGAAAGATTTTCTTCAAAATTGCCAAAGCAAAATTGAGTTTATTACATGTCCCAGAGTTGGAATACAGTGTTCTGATTAATTTGTGTGTCTAAGATACTATTCTGTTCTAATAGTGTGAATGTAACTATATAATTGTATTATATAATTGTATGTATATTTTAAGAGTAAAATGTTCTGTAACTATTTGGGTCCTAGATGTGAATTAGAATTTTAATGTAAATTTTGATGGTTTAAATATGAATTTTGATGGTTTCAATATGAAACGATATGCATCTAGGGAAAGAGCTACGTATACAAAGGAGATTGTCAAATTTTACAGTGAGTTTGAATGAGGTTACATTTATATTCTTTTGAAAATAACTTAGTTTGAGATGGAAGGGGTATAATTTATTTTGGTCCAAAAAAAGTTCGGTTTTTTGTTCGGTTCGGTTTATTTAGAAGCTAACCAAAAACCGAACCGAACTCTCTAAAAAAACGTCGGTTTGGATCAAAACCGAACCGAAAACCAAAAAACCGAACCAAATTGGTAAATTTCGGTTCGGTTCGGTTCGGTAGTCGGTTTTAACCAAAGTATGAACAGCCCTAACAGTTACCATGCGAGTATTGGGATGGCACCGTATGAGGCTTTGTACGGGCGGAGGTGCAGGACACCAGTTTGTTGGTACGAGGTTGGCGAGAGGCAGATGTATGGTCCTGAGATCGTACAGCAGACATCAGAGCAGATTGAGCTGATTCGCAAGAGGTTAGTCGAGGCTCAGAGTTGACAGAAGTGTTATGCTGATACTCGACGAAGAGACTTGGAGTTTGAGGTTGGGAATGCAGTTTTCCTCAAGGTTTCTCCGACCAAAGGAGTGATCAGGTTTGGTAAGGGAGGCAAGTTGGCGCCAAGGTATATTGGGCCATACAGGATCATGGAGCGGATTGGCAAGACAGCATATAGATTGAAGCTTCCAGAGGAGTTGGCATAAGTGCATGATGTATTCCATGTGTCATTGTTGAGGAAGTATGTGCCAGATCAGAATCATCAGTTGGTAGAGATTCCTGAAGATCTACAGGTGAACTTGAGTTACAAAGAACAGCCTGTTGAGATCGTTGATCGTAGCGAGAAAGTTCTTAGGAACAAGGTGATACCTATGGTCAAGGTGTTGTGGAGGAATCAGCAGTTCGAGGAGGCTACTTGGGAGCCAGAGGATCGCATGCAGAAGGATTTCCCTGAGCTTTTTGTATGAATGTATTTCTTTTATGTGATTGTGATTCTTTTGAATGATTGTACCAATGATTGAGTAAAGTTGTATTCCTTCTATTTTTGATTGTGTTGTCATATGCAATTGTTTGGACTATGTTTCCATTTATGAGATATTGTTCTTCTTGTTGGTATGTTGTTTGGACTCATTAGTAGTAGTTCTGAGGACAGAACTCTTCTAAAGAGGGAGTGATGTAGAACCCCGTATTTTTAATATATTATTTTTAAAGGTTTATAAATGACTAAAATAATTTTTGGAGAATTTATGAATATTTTCAGAAAAATTTATCTTTTTACACGTGCAAAATACGTGCAAATACTTACTAGAGAAGTTTGAAAGTCAAATTTTATTCATGAAAAATCATTATTTAATATTTGGGATTTATTTAGTATTTTTTCAGATTTTTCTGAAATTAATTGGAACTATTTGCAAATTTTGAGAAAAGAAGGACCTTTTTGCAAATTTGTTATTTTTAAGGGATAAAATGTAAAATGTACTTTCTGGACGTTTTGAACAGTACCAATTGAAATTTAGGATTACATTTTTACTTTTAAATCCTAATTTAAATGAATTTTATTGAATTTCCAAGAATGGAACTATATATATATAAAGTTGTATTTTGAAGGGATTATTTTGCAAAGTGTGGGTAAAACCCTAAACACTTCATTCCCGGATATTTAAAGGATTTTTTCCAGCCGTCATTTGCTGCAATATACAGAATTTTGTGATTTGTTTTGGTGGAGCAAGAGGAAGATTTGGATCTCGCAAAAAGGAAGGCTTTTTCGTTGGATCTTCTCAATTCAAAAGTGAGTGACGTAAAATTGTTTTGTTTTGCTTTGTTTTGTGAGTGATATAAAGTTGTTTTGTTGTTTTGATTTATGTGAGTGACAATGTTTTGTTTTGTTTTGATGTTGTGAATGATATGAATCTTGTATTGTGGTTTGATTAATGTGATCGATTGTTATATTGTTGGTTTGGCATGTATGTCATTTAGTATTTTTGCATGAGAACGATGCAAAGGTTGTTGTTTGTACCATGTTTGTAAAATCTAAAAATGTTGAATAGATCTTGGTTTATGAAATTGTAATGCTATAAAGCATGTTAAGATTTGAGCATGGTCCTGATCGGATGGTGAGCATTTGGATCTTGTGTTTACAAATCAGATCTTGGTTTTGAGTTATGAAAGAAATTCAGTATTGAGAAACCCTAATGGAAAAAAAATTAGTAATTTTAGAACATGTGAACTTGAGTTTTGAGATATTGGATGATTGAGTAATGTATCCATAATGAAGATTATTTGAGATTTGTCATTTTTACCTGAAAACGAATTATTTTCATAAACAATGAATCTTTAGAAAAACTCCAGTTTTGATTATTGTATTCAGACCTAAACTATGCAGACTGTAGGCCGACAGTCGACTGGTCTACTATTCAGTCGACTGGTACGACCCTGCTGCTGTATCTTCAGTTCTTTTGAAAATCCATTCTGGACAGTCGACTAGACCATTATTCAGTCGACTGGTATACTTAGAAAATATTTTGTAAAGTTATTGCAGTTTCCTTTCTGGACAGTCGACCTATAACTCCTTAAGTCGACTGTTGGTACTTAGAATATTTTTGTGAAAATTATTGGAATTTGTCTCGGGTAAGTCGACCGATGACCTTTTTAAGTCGACTTATATGCCTTAGTCTATTTTCTTAAAATCATGAATATTTGTCCTCTGGACAGTCGTCTTACTACAGTATAAGTCGACTGGTACTGATGAGTTTTCGTAAACTTGAATGTTCTTTCGAATGGTTAGTCTTCAGATATTTTGAGATTATACTTTGTATTCAGTTGAGCATATGATTTTAAGATATTCAGTTGAGCTATTTTGTTTAGTGGAAAGTTGGTTTAGACTTTTTGAGTTTGAGTCTCTAGAGGATGTGTGTGACCCTAGTATACCGGTGTTGAGTTATTTTGTTAAGGCCTGTTGAGGCATTTCAGCTATTCAGTTTTGAGTTAAGTCCGGTAGGGTACACCAACTCTAGGAGATTCGTTGAGCAATTAAGTAACCCAAAAATAATAAGAACATGCACTAGTGGTGATATGATGAACGAGAACATGGATCAAGTACCTCAGTATGGCTTTCGGTGTGGGATTTAATCTCCGGAATTATCGAAGTTTCTTACTTTGGGTGTGGGATCTATCTCCGGAATTATCCAAGTATTTTACTTTGGGTGTGAGATATATCTTCGGAATTATCCAAGTAGTTGCTTTCGGTGTGGGATTGATCTCTGGAATTATCGGAGTCGAGGCGAAGCACATGTGGTATTCGTGTGAGGATGTGTCAATGTTTCGGTGTGGGATTTAATCTCCGGAATTATCACGGTAGATTACTTGTGGTGTGGGATATATCTCCGGAATTATCACGGTAGATTACTTGTGGTGTGGGATTTATCTCCGGAATTATCACGATAATTACTTGTGGTGTGGGATTGATCTCCGAAATTATCGGGCATGGACTACTATTCACAGCTTATCTTTATCTCGTAGTAGTCATCGTGTTAGGATTAGTTGCATAGCGGGGGATTGAACCCTATGAAGTGAAGACGTTAAGGGCTTGCACCGAACCTATGTAGAGTGGGATGCATAGACTTCGACAAGTACGCATTAGAGAGTCCGCATATGGAATTTGTGTTTTCTTGACTTGGTTTTCATGCATGTGGATTTCCTGTTTTCTACACATGACACTTGGTTTAGCATCACTTGTTGTTACATTTCTTGCTACTTCATATTTTATGTATTTTGGATTATTACATGTTGTTTAAGAATCCTTGCTTAATGATTATTTATGTTGTTTGTTTGTTTTATGTCACTCACACCATTTATGGCTGACCCCTTTAGTTTTGGGGGTTAGGGATCATCTCTAGCCTCATATGTTGCAGGTTGTTGCTTAGAGTATGGAGGTTGGATGCTTGAGATAGTTTTGAGATAATTTGATTTATAAGAGTTGGTGTAAAGTTGTAAAAGTAGTGTTGTAATAAGACTGTGTTGTAAATAAAATAAAATTATGATTTGAGTTGTTTTAAATTCCGCTGTGCTATGTAAAAGTTTGTTGTAATAAAAGTTGAAAATTTTAGTGGAGTTGGTTGTGTTTAATGTTACATTGAAGTTGATGCTGGGATTGTGCCACGTATTTTCTAAGATATTATATTAGAAATTCGGGGCGCTACATGAAGTGCCAAAAAGCCCTAAACTAGAGTACTCGTGTTTTTCTCTTACTTTCATCACATCTTCACTATGTATCTAATCCTTAGTTATTGAATCATAAATAAAATCAATACTCTAGAGTCAGCATTTCTTCTATACCGGTCTTAATCATCAATTCAACAATACGACCCAAACTTGGTCTTTTCTTTTCAATATCTCTTCTCAACAGTATTAATTCAATGCCGGTATAAGGCTTAGCTACCCTCTAGCTTTTAATTCCATTTCATGTTCATAGCATTTGAGTATTCATATTCATAAGATCTTTCATAATTCATCACGACATTTTATTCCACTTTCATGAACAATTTCATGTATAAGACAAATGAGTTCATTTTCTAACTTGTCACATTCAAAATTCTTTTATTCACACTTTATCAATACTAAAACCCAAATTCACACTTTCAATTTTTTCCATACCAAGTCTCATTTCAAAAATTCTTTTAAGCAATGCATTTATTTTTTCTTTATCCAAACACAATTTAAACTAACAACTTATAATAAGTTCTTTCTCGCAAAAGTAGTCTCAAATTCTCATTTATACTGGGCCAAAGGTTATAGAAAATTATCTCAGGAAATTTATCTGAACTTTAGGGAAGTCGACTGTTAAACATGGCCAGTCGGCTGTTATGCGAGGTTCTAAAGCTCGAAAACACATAATCAGGGCAGTCGACTGTTCTGCGAGGTTCTAAAGCTCGAAAACACATAATCAGGGCAGTCGACTGTTAAAATACAGTAGGTCGACTGTTCTGTGAAGATTTAAAACTCGAAAACAAATAATCAGGGCAGTCGACTGCAAGAATACAGTAGGTCGACTATTCTGTAACTAAAATTTGAAATTTATTACCTCACAGAAGACTGTCGACTCTAATTCGGCCGACTGTCGATTGCACCAGGTTGCTATTTATAGTAAATCATGGATGTATTTTCGACATTAAAAACAAGAATCACAATTTTCACATTATTTATAATCAAGGTTTCCACAGAAGATTATTTTTAGAATACAAGTTTTCATCATTCTACATCGGTGTTGCTTAAAGTTAGAGAATCAAATTTTCATGGTGCATTTAATCAATCATTCGTCTCACAAGCCCAAATTTCTCAATAAAGCATATTTCAAAAACATGATAGATTCTAGCACATTAAATCACAATTTTAGCAACTAACAATCAATTGGTCAAGCATTCTCTTATTTAAAATTTTTCATCTCTAAATAGGCAAACATGAGGCTAAATTACTTAGTTTCTCTTTAGAAATTCTATCAATTCAAACCTTAGCATGATGTGTAAATTAGAAGCATGAGAATTACCCACCTCTAATGGAGAGAAAATCAAATAAAACTCGTAGGGATCTCCTAGAATGATCAAGTGAAGCCTTCTCCTCCTAGATCGGGCCGCCAAATGACTTCTCCTCCTTGCTTGCATTGCAACCCGAGCCTCCCCTTTGTCCCTTGAAAAAATCCGGCCACTTCTAGGGTTGAAGAACACACACTAGCACTCAATCTTTTGAACTCACAATCTACTCAATCTTTTGTCTCACTAAATTGCCTTTCTTTCTTTCTTTCTATTCTTTTCTTTTCAAGTTTTTCAAGTGTGAGAATGAAGAGTGTAGGGGGGGTATTTATGCAAATTTCGAGGGTGAATGGAGGGCTAGGATGAGTCCAAATGGTTAGGGATCAAGGGTCTAGATGAACTAGGGAGTTATAAAAACTACCCATGATGAAGCAACCAACTCTCCACCTCTTCCATCTCTCCCACTCTCCCATGCATTATCCGGCCTAGGTACAAAAGTGCACAATGCACACTCTAGTGCATGCACATGCCAACTAGTACCCCCTTTTTTACAAGTTTGTTCATGTGAATTAATTAATTGTTCACTAAACTTGTCTACACTACAAGTTGGATTAATAAAAGAGAAATTAAGTTAAATGGGCTCACTAATGGACCAATTAACCATGGGCTCTACTAATTAAATTAATTATTTAATTAAGATGGGCTAAAAAGAGACAATTAGGCCTAGAATTTAATTAAGCTTTTAAAATAGTCTTTTTGGAAAATAAAGGGAACAATTTCTTGTTCATGCTATAAAAAAATATTTTTATAAAAGAAAATATACATATGAAATTATACGTGCAAAACACATAAAATCACAAACTCTACATAAATAGAAATTTAGGGTGTTACACGACGAGCGGGGTGGTGATGGTGCCGCTTCGGGGATGATGGCGAGGATGACGGGGTGATCGGGGTGTTGCGGGTGGTCGATAGGTGCAGGGGGCTCGACAGTGGATGGCTCGAGCGGTGGTGGGGGCAATGGGGGAGAGCTCGGGGTGAAGGTGGAAGATGGCTCGGTGCAGCGGCGGAAGGCAGCTACAGAGAAAGAGCGGCGGCAATGGCGCTTAAGCGGGAGGTTGAAGAAGGCAGGCGAAAGGGGAAGAAGGTGAAGGGTCACGAGGCTCGACTGTGGTGGTCGAGCAGAGGAAGGCAGCAGGGACGAGGTGCAGGAGGCAATGGCAGGGACGAGGGTGATGGTGGTAGTGGCGAGCGGCGGTGGAGCGTGGTGACGGGGATGGGCGCGAGGAAGAAGGAGATGAAGATGTGGAGGGGGGGTGCTTTGTTTCGGTTTTGGGGAAAACAGAGGAGAGAGAAAGAGACTGAGTCGGGGAGAGAGAGTATAATTATAATAATATTATAATGATGGTAGTGGGATTAATTAGAGAATAGGGGGTTAATGGAGAGCTATGGGGATGTGGAGGTGATTGGCTGTTATATGAGAGAGTGGGAGAACGTGAGATGAATTTGTGGAGAAATCAGGGGTAATTTTAAACTGATGGTTTGACTTTGGGTAGGGGGTTATGGGTTTGGGTTTTGGGTATACTAGGATTTGGGTTTTATATTGGGCTTGTGAATATGGGCTACACATTTAAATTAACAGAATCAATTAATAATAAGGCCTTGGGTTGGGGCTTGTATGTGAGCTAAAATTGGGCTTTTAGAATAATAATAATAATAATAATAATAATAATAATAATAATAATACAATCAATCTGGTTTGGGCTTCCAATATAATAAAGAAATAAATAATTATAGGGTGGGCTTTAGGTTCACAAAATAAATAGGATTGGGCTTGGATGTTTGCAAATAAATCAAATAATCAGTCAAATAATTTTATTGAATGAATTCGGATTTTGATTCAAACAAAATAGTCAAATATCGAGAGGATGCAATTGGGTTCAAGAGAACAACAATATACATATATTTTCCAGATAATTTGGAACACAAGAATTGAAGAAGATACAAGAAATACGGGTAAAAATTCGTACAATCAAGAATGGGGGTTACAGCCGAGGAAAGCTACTTTCATCTTCCAGAATTCACACTTGAACAGCTTCGCGTACAACTCATGCTCCTAAAGCTTGCTCAGAACTGCAGTCAGATGTCTGGCATCATCCTCCTCTGTCCTAGAGTACACCAGGATGTCGTCTATGAAGACCACCACAAATGAGTCGATGAATGGCCGTAGAACTTGATTCATTAAATTCATGAAGATTGCTGGAGCGTTGGTCACTCCAAATGGCATCACCAAGAACTCATAGTGTCCATGTTGAGTCTTGAAGGCTGTCTTCGGTACATCTTCCTCCTTGACACATACATGATGGTAACCTGATCGGATATCGATCTTCGAGAACGCTGCTGCTCCTTATAGCTGATCGAACAAGTCATCGATCTTGGGAATTGGATACCTATTTTGGAATGTGACCTTGTTCAACTCTCGGTAATCGATACACATCCTCGATGACCCATCCTTCTTCTTGACCAGTAGCACCGGCGCTCCCCATGGTGATGCACTAGGCCTGATGAGTTTATTCTGCAGTAATTCCTCTACCTGCTTCTTGACTTCATTCTGCTCCACCGACGCCATGCGATATGGTGCTTTCAACACTGGCTCGCTGCCCGGCTGAATCATAATGCTAAACTCCACAACTCTTGGTGGGGGTAGACCCGACAACTCCTCCAAAAATACGAGCGGAAAGTCTCGTACAATAGGTATTCTCTTAACCTCCTTGGCACCTTAACCCTGGCTGTAGCCGCCAAAATATCCTCATTCTTCTTCTTCCCTTGAAACACAATCTCTGGTTTCTCGGGTACGGCTATGGCCACCTTCTTCCCCTTGCATTCGATGTTTGCCTTATGCTTGGAGAACCAATCGATTCCTATTATCACATCGACTCCTATAAAGCCCAATTCCAACAAGTCTGTACTTAAAGTTTCTCCTCCAATCTGGAGTTTACATCCTCTATAACACACATCCGTGGTGAAAGTCGCTCATAACAGTGTTCTTTCGATTTGTTAGTACCATCTTTGATGTTGTTTCATTTCCCCCCCTTTTTTTCCTTCCTTTTGTTGTTGTTGTTATTGCTTCACTTCTTTTGGCATTCGGTCATAGTTGTAGTTATCCACATCAAGGAGAGAGAGATTTTACAACCTCTGAGGTTGATGCTACTTTTTTGTGTGTGGTAGCAACAGATGATGAGTTCTTGTATTTGTGGAAAGCTCAGATTGCATCCGTTCGATCTGATATGGATGAAATGCTAGTATTTAAGTGAATTTGTGTAACTGATGGTAGTTGTGCCGGTTGTTGGCCGTCAGAATCCTGTAAAAAGCATGGAATAGTGGGAGTTTTCCTGATGACAGGCCCTCCGACGATCAAGTCAGTAACCAGAAAATGAGAACTAGGGTTTAGTGGCAAAATATTGATTACCTGGTAACTGAGGAGGGGGCATGTATTTATAGGCTTATGGACAATCAGTTAGAGAAAGATTTCTTAACTGATTAATCAGATCTCTTTTATTAAGGATCTGATTGGTTAATTATCTCCCTGAATTTAGGGGATTTGATTGCCATCCATAAATGGCTGGCCAACCTTCTCCAGTTGGGCAGCAGTTTCTGAATGTTGGCCTGGGGGTAGGGCTGTAAACGAATCGAGCTATTTGCGAGCTATTCGGCTCGAGCTCGGTCAAAGCTCGGTCAAAGCTTGGCTCGAACCGAGCTCGAGCTCAAAACTGAGCTCGTTTCGTAAACGAGCCGAGCTCGAGCTTCAGTTTTCTTTTTTTTTAGGCTAAGCTCGCGAGCTATTCGGCTTGAATACGGTCAAAGCTTGGTTAAAGCTTGGCTCAAACCAAGCTTGAGCTCAAAATTGAGCTCGTTTCGTAAACGAGCCGAGCTCGAGCATGAAGGTATTCGGCTTGGCTCGGCTCGATTGCAGCCTTACCTGGGGGTGGCCCATGTTTAAGTTGCGAGTTTGTAGCTGCTGTGAGATTACAATCTTGCCCTTTGGAGACTCAAGATTTGCGAAAATATCAAACGGTTCAGATTGATTGAGTTTTTTTACCCATTTCAAAGGTCGAACTCATTTCTAACCTCTCGGTTAAGCGTGAGACCCTGTGTCAACTGAACTCTAAGTGTTGGATTAGTTGTTATTTATATGGGCTTGAACCAAGGGATAATAATTTGCACCAATTACATTTTTGATAAGGTTATTTTTGGTGTTTTATTCTTTTTGTTTCTTTAATAATTTTCTTATGGCGAGGTTAATTACTATTGACAATTTCTTATGACATTCCCTAATATTCATTCACATGAATGAGATAAATAAACTTGAATTAGAACAAAACACTAATATTAAGCAAGATGATTTTGTAGAACATATTAAAATTAAATTTTAAGGAACAATAACTAGTTTATCTAATATTAAATTAGTAATATGCACGTGCGATGCACGTTTTTTTTAATATGTAGGAACAGAGCAAGTTCCACTGGCAACCTCTTTCTTGAACAACTTCAAAGCAGTGATGGGTGATTCTAAAGTAACAAAGCTCTCCAATTCTCTACTCCAATTCATTAGCAGATCATACCCAGTAGTCATTCCAGGCACGCAGTAGTCGAAAAGAGTCAAGTATTATATTTTCCATATCTTATTTGCTTCTTTGAAACCTTAAATTCTTAAAAAAACCCTAATTTTTCTTACCTATAAAATCGAGATAGAAATTTGTTCGAAATAGATCAGAAACCCTAACCGTAACACAAATCAATTGCATCAATCGAAAGAAAAAGAGAGAAAAAAAAGAAGATAAGATGAAGAGAAGAGTTCGATGAACCGTGGATTCGATGATCGAAATAGGCGCCAAATTCCGCACTCGATTTCACCATGGCAACTCACAGGCTCCCAGCTTTCTGATCAGAAACCCTAACCGTAATAATAGTATAGATAGATATTGTCAGAGTCACGCGCTCCACACTCAATATAATCATCGCATGCAGCTTTTTAATAAATTCAAATTCAAAATCAAAATCAAAAATTTCAAAATCAAACAAAATTACATTACCTGCCCTGACGCAATCAGAAGCTCGTAATAGTACAGCTCCAACGGCGTGGACGTCACGTGGATCCCAAAGAACGTCGCCGGATTCCTTACCTTAATCCTCACTGTCGCATTTATCGACACCATCTTCGTCGGCACCCCTGTGTCGTCCATCCCCGCTTGCACATTGTACCCCTCAAACACCACACTAAACACAGTATATAAAAAAACAATTTATATAAAAGAAAATATTAAACTATTGAATTCATAAATTTAAAAAAAAAAATCATTCTTCACCTTGACGACAATTTGAGGGTTGTACGTCCTACTGGCTCCCCATAGAATAATTGAGAACAGTCCAAAGAGAAACGTGAAACCGATAACGAACATAACGATGTAGCATTTGATTCCTACTTTGTATTCTTCTTAGTCATCCACGTCATCTTCTCCGACTTCGCAGGTGTCGGAAATCGGGGAGTTTGAGCCACGGCGCTCCACCGGTTTTGAGGGAGGTAGAGAAGCGAGTGTTGGAGGACACGCGAGTGGTGGATGAGGGAGCTGACGACGTAGCGGTGGTGGTGGTGGTGGCTGTGGTGCTGGAGAGGGGACCCACCGGGGGTGGAGCCGCCGTTGAGCAACATTTTCTCGGCGTCGGGGTGGGAGGGGTTCATCACGTAGTAGATCGAACGGCGAGGGGAGCGCGGCGGCGATGATGCGGCAAGGCTTGTCACCTCGGAATCCGTTTCACGTGCATTTTTTGGGGTTTTCTGGTTTTTGAAATTTGAGATTTTGATTTTGACTCGGAAGATGGTTTAAGAGTTTTTGAAATTTGAGGAGAGTGGTGGACAGCTAAGCGTAGATGGGTTTCTTGTTTTGGAAAAGTAGATTTTGGAGATGTTGTGTTTTTGTCACACAGATTTCGAGGGAAAACATTGGGAACTGGGATTGGACGGTTTAATGAAATGGGCCCTGTGTTTTTTTTGATAGAGAGAGTAATTTGGGTGAGAATTACGGTTGTGACCTTCTTTTGTGTATGGTTTAGGGGTAAAAATTGACAGATTTAACCCTATATTATTTTTAGGTGTGTTTTGTATATGAGGGCATTATAGTAAAAAACCGTCAAAATGGGACTTTGCTTAATAATAGTATAGATTTGGGGTGAAGCCTATCAAGCTAGGTATTTTCAATAATTAATACTAGTCTTACCCTGTGCAAATTGCACAGACTAAAATATTATTGAGAGACTCATAAAATTATATGAAAATAAAAATTATAGATGCCCCTTAACTATTCGACTATTGGTTGTGACCCACATTGGACCTCGAACTCGACAATGACTGTATGCCGCCTACGCATTGATGAGAAACCATTTCTAACTAAACAATGATAAAATTCTAGTCTAAACAATTTCTAACTGAACAATGCCAACAAAAAAGACGATTCTTTTATATCCTCCACTCCACTCAGACTCATAACGAAGCCTAGTTTAAACCATTTCTAACTAAAATACAACAAAATGACGAATTTTTTATGTCCACTCCACTCTGGCTCATAACGAAGCCTAACACCCCCCCCCCCCCCCCCCCCCCCACCACCACCACCAATTTTAAAAACAAAAAAAAAAGATGTATATTATAGAGTATACGCCCATTCCTAACCTGTGACTCAAATAAATGATTCCATTTTTTTTCCAAAACCAAAAAAATTAAAGAAATTTTCCTTCATATGAAGAAGAGCAAGAGTTACCAAGTGCACAATGATGAGAAAATGGAGGGAAAAAATGCAAAGGACTTGGACTGGGAGGAAGAATGGGAAGCTACCTATACCAAGTTCGATTATCATTTTTTAAAGATCTGAAGAGACATACGATAAATATTATCGCGTTAAGAAAATATTCGTGCTTCATTTTCATATATCCGAAACATTGAGATAAAAAAAAATTTCTAAAATATTTTGATGAATAGTTGGAAAGTGCAATACACCATATAGTCAAAAACTGCATATATTTCCAATGTAAAACAAAGGAAATAACATTTATAAGTACTCCATAAGAGGAACACAATACAAATAATTGTGTAGTACTAAAATTGTTCAGAACAGATTATTGTCACATTTGAAAATTGGTTGTCAATCTATTATGAAGATTTTCTTCAATGACTATATATTGAAAATTATCTTCATAAATAGATTATAATGCAGGATATTGACAGTTCCATTACTCTTTCGACATAATGCAATTACAATTTACACCATATCATAATTAGAAATGACATAAACTAAAACCTCTATTTATGCAGCAAATTGTATTTTAGAAAGAAAAAAATAGAATTAACTAAGTAAAATTCTCTTTCATTGGATGTTCAACATATTATCAATTATAATTTTTTTATCTTTTGTTTAAAAATAAATAAAATAAAGAATATCATACTGAATGTTTGACTACTTTCAAACTGACAATGATCAGAATCAAACTAACCATGGTCTTAATTAGTAAGAATTAAACAAACGCTTCATTATCCCTTTAAAGGCCCCTGACTACACCACCCCTGTGGATGATTAAAACATATATCATACAAAACAGTATGCAATTGATGAACACAAAAGTATAATCCATATATAGGTGAGGCGATGGATCAAGTTTATAATCAAACCATGCATTCAATACTAACTATTAACAAACTGATAAAGATTGTTAAAGCTCCAAAGATGCAAATTGCGGCTACTTTAGTTCTCTAAGTAGAACAAAAACAATAAACTAGATTATTGATATTTGATTATCATAGATAATGTTAACACGAACATTATAAAGAGTTGATAAAGTGTACAATATTTTTCTTCTTTTTTTTCCTTGTATTCTTTTGTGATGTTAAAATCATCTTTCCTATAAAAAATGAATTAAAATTACATCCATAACGATTTCGATTAAACATAGCCTCAATGATTTTATGTAAATGTTGAGAGAAATTGTTTTATCATGTATATATTTCGAAAAAGAAAATTTGCAAATAAATATCACGATATAAATTTATATATTAAAATAAGATATATGAATTTCACGATATGTCTAATATATCTACATCTAAGATAAGATATAAATTTCATGATATGTCAAATAAATATATGAATAATAATGAAACACAGATCACTTGTTAATAATGTCAAATGAAACCAAAATATTCATAGTTTATATACAATTACTAATCATTTTTTCTTGCATTAGCAGTTTTTTATAACAAAATCTACATGTCCACTAAATATTTTTTGAGAAACATTATGTAAATGTGAACATACATATGAAATTATAACCAACATCAACATGTCCCAACATCATTCTAACAAAAAACAAAATATGTGCAAATATGATTATATGAATGAACCCTTATACTCACAAAATCACACATACCTAACCTCCAAATTAAACCCAATCCAAGCCAATCAACAAAAGATCAAAAAATACAGTAAATACTTGAGATACTACTCACATACCTGATGTAATGAAAAGAGTCCGACTTCCCTCATTATAATTGGAACTCTCCTACTATCTTTGAATGTTCACACCTACTGCTGAAAACTAAATCAACCATTTTACACTCAATAAAACACATGTAGAAAAATATAATGACACACTACATATTGAGATAAATAACTATAGAGATTTACTCAAAAGAAAGTATAATAGGAGATAAAAACACATATAACATACCTGATGTAATGAAAGAGTCAAATGAATTTATTTTTTCTCTACCTGCTTAGATTTATAGTTGATTTTTGTTTATTTAATGCAGAAGATTTAGTCTGTGCAATTCTCAGTGATAGATTTAGTATATCCCCGTGCAATTTGAATGAAAGATAATTGAAAATCCCCTGTGCAATTCAAATTCATATTGTTATATAAATCTATCACTAAGGTCTTTCCCCATATATATAATAATCTTTCATTCAAATGAACAATTTTCTCTACCTGGTTAGATTTATAGCTGATTTTTGTTAGGTGCATCACATTAAAAAATAATTATTTATATAGCGGAATGAACCAGTACGAACAATACCTTCAAAGTTTTTTAAAAAAAGGAAATCATTTACGTAACCAAAAAATATTCACGAACATAAAAAATCCAAGAATAAAGCATAATCCATCAAATTATCCTTTTACCTTTGGGTGTGAAATCACAGCAAATTGCACTGCTATTATGGCCCGAGAACATGTTCAGCAAGGTACCCCATCAGCATTCCAGATCTCACACTTTCACCTAAGAAGTCATTCAACCATAATAGAACTCACAATAAATAATAAAATAAACAATTGTTTTTTAAAGGTAGAAAGCATAATTACCACTATGTGTCCAATACCTGATTAATTACACACATGAAAACTTCCAGATGCAAGTGCAGTCCATCAAAATTGAATGCCTTAGATAGAAAAATCTTAAGTAAAAGGGAAATTACGATGGAGGGTAGAGACGGCGGGGTCGGGGTGGGATCGACGACGGACGAGGACGATGGAGGGTAGAAATGGGCGGGATCGGGGCGGGGTGGACGGTGGGCGGCGGTAGGGATGGACGGGTGAGGAGATGTGGGTGGGTTTTGGGGTAGGGAGAGTTAGGGTTTGTGGGTTTTGGGGTGATGTGGAAAAGGAAAGTTTTTTTTATGTTTTTGTAATTAATTCTGTTTTAGCAATTGGTGTGGGTTACACGTGTTAATTTCTACTTTTGCTCTGATTTCTCTATTTCAAAATAGAGAAAGGAGAGATAGGGTAGGCCTATTAGCTTAAGATATATATAAATTTTAGAAGTCGACAAATAAATTATATTAAAGATCAGTGGATTATTGATTACCGAAACGATACAATTCTTCAATTATCAATTGTTTTTTTCTCAATTATGAAAAATAAATTTAACTATGAATTTTTTCCAATATGTCATATAATTTTTGCCACTTGTTAGCAATTCCTTCTATTTTGGATAGTAATAATTAATATTACAATTGTACCATTTTCCTACTACACTTTAATTTTTCCCTATTCCAATGGTAATATCTTATAGAAGATACGATAATTTTATATAAATTCATTCTTATGTATGCCAAGTAAAAAGAAATTATGGTTGTTTAGTGTTTATCATTTAATATCATAACAACAAAGAATTTTCTTCAAGAAACTTTTTTTTAAAGTTATGCACAAATCTCGAGTTATTCAATTTTGTATGTTCCGCCAAAATAATCATGGCAAAATGTAATTTTTCCATTAATACGGATGCATAAAAGAGTTCACAAATAAAATATATTTGAGATATTAGTTTCCACGGTCTCTGATTCTAAAGCTATATTCATTTAGTATCAAATGTTACACAAGGATGGTAGTTCTTTTGATAAAATGAAAGAGATATAGCCACAATTCTTCTACCTTCCCTGTAACTTAGGTTTATTTCTTTTCCTTTTCTCCTTTTTTTTTTGGGAGCTAATTTTATTAAGCATATATGCATGTATAACCTTTTCAAGTTCCAAAACATTAGGATAAGAAGATAAGCGGTTGTTAGGGTGCGAAAATAAAAAATTTGAAGTGTATGGAACTTAAACAATTTTGAACAATTTTGTTATTTTGGTTCTTTTAGTTCACTGCAATGCAAGCCTCAAATTTTGTTGTTTGGTGCTAGGAAGACAATGAGTGAGTAGTTTCTAAGAAGTACACAAAAATATCATATAAATCCATTTATCAAACAGGGAGAAATGCTACACATACATTGGTGTCTACCCCAAACATACATTGGTTTTATCGTTTAGTGATTATTGGTCTTTTTCCACTTGTCTTTTAGTGAGAGATGAACCCAATGATCACTAAAAGATAAGCCAAATGTTTGTTTGGGTAGAAACCAATGTATGTGTAACATTTTTTTTCTTAGTGTTCTCGTGAAAATTACCGAAGCATTGGGCTCGATGCACTTGGCACCTGCAGTCAGATCAAACAAATGTCATTCACTTTATTTTACTCTATATGGTTACACCCTTTTGCCAAGTTGTTTTTTTCAATTTTTTTTTTCATTTTAATTTCTTCTAAGCAACCCCTACTAATAAAGAGAGCTTTGAAAACTAAATGCATCTACAAAACAAATACATTTGCTTTTGTCATAAAAATGGTTAGAGCAGGAAAAATTATTTACAAGTCTTTGAGCAATTAAGATTTTTATGGATTTAAAAAAAGAATTATTTTCAAATTAAGAGTAAAATATTTTTACGCATCAAACAAACACCCCTAACAAGGGGGAGAATTAATATGCCAACTTTTGCATATGATATCGTACGAAACTATTTAAACACTATTGAATCATGTTGATGTCCTCAAATTCGAGAAGACTATAGAGTTGGAACAAGTGTAAGGAGCTCGTTCCATTCTCCTAAGTCATCCATAAGATTATTGTATAGTACATAATTATGCATATGAATTTTTTCCTCCAACAAACTAACATTAAGAATTCAAAGGACTAAAATTTCGGGAAAACCAATGAGTGAGAGAGTTTTGAATAGGCAATCTCTCCACTTATATTGATCTAAATTTACCCAAAACTTGCCCTTTATAAATTGGCCACAAACCCTCCTTAGCCAATATCGAAGACAGAGTAAAGCTCTGAGGTTTGCCTTTGCCTTCCCTATTATCTATATATCTATCACAAGTTAGCATATGCCTTCTCATTGATTCTCTCCACCTCCTCCTCCCATTCCCTTCTCTTTCTCCCCTCCCTCTCTAGTGATTGAAGGATCGAGACTAAACTCAACCATGATAGCTCGAGCTTTTATCCTGTTATTATCATTTGGAATTTTGGGCATCATCAATGCCGAGGATCCTTACATTTTCTTCACATGGAACGTGACCTACGGAACTATCTCCCCGATGGGTGTTCCCCAACAGGTCATCCTCATCAACGGCGAGTTCCCTGGCCCCAACATTAACTCCACTACCAACAATAATGTCGTCATCAATGTCTTTAACAACCTGGACGAGCCCTTCCTCCTCGCATGGTTTGTGTCTTCCCTGTCATGAACTTTACACTATTAGAACGTGCAATGCATATTTTAAAATTATTTTTGCTCATGTCAAATGATAATAATAATTGTCAATCAATGAAATTTTGAATGATGCATGACAGGAATGGCATCCAACAGAGGAGGAAGAGCTGGGAGGATGGAATGCCTGGGACAAATTGCCCGATCATGCCAGGCACTAACTGGACTTACCATTTCCAGATGAAGGATCAAATCGGTAGTTACTATTACTACCCATCGATCGGCATGCAAAAGGCAGCTGGTGGTTTTGGTGGCTTACGAATCAACAGTCGCTACCTCATCCCTGTCCCATTTGACCCCCCTGCCGACGACTACACCGTCATCCTCAATGACTGGTGGACCAAGAGCCACTCCGTTCTTGCGAAGATACTCGACAAGGGCCGCGGCATCGGTCGCCCTGCAGGAATTCTGATCAATGGGAAAACTGGCAAGGACAACAGCGGCAAAGACCTTCCCCCGCTTTTCACTATGGAAGCTGGGAAGACATACAGGTACCGCGTTTGCAATGTAGGCACTAAGATCTCCCTCAACTTTCGAATCCAGGGACATACCTTGAAGCTTGTGGAGGTGGATGGTTCTCACACCGTCCAGAACATGTACGCTTCTCTTGATGTCCATCTCGGACAATGCTTCTCCGTTCTCGTCACAGCCGACCAACCACCCAGGGATTACTACATGGTCGCTTCTTCTCGCTTCACAAAATACTTCAAACTTTCTACTGCTGTAATCCGCTATGTGGGTTCCAACACCCCGCCCTCCTCCGAACTCCCCGAAGCTCCAAAAGGTTGGCAATGGTCGGTTGGCCAGTGGCGAACAATCCGCTGGAACTTGACTGCGAGTGCAGCTCGTCCTAACCCGCAAGGATCGTACCACTATGGCAGGGATCAACATCACACGTACCGTCAAACTGATGGCCCATGGCGGGGAGGTCAAAGGGATACACCGGTATGGGTTTAACGGGGTGTCACATAAGAACACAGACACTCCCTTAAAGTTGGCAGAGTACTTTGGCATTGCTGACAAGGTGTTCAAGTACGATATCATCAAGGACGATCCACCAGCCGCCAATGCACCCCTCACCATTGCACCGAATGTCATCAAGATTGCCCACCGCACTTACATTGAAATCATCATTGAGAATTCCGAGAAGGGGCCTAACTTCTTCCATTTGAATGGCTATGCCTTCTTCCCCGTTGCGTACGTGATTTTTTTCTTTCTTTCTATATCTCTCTATATATATTTCATATTTCATTTCATTATCCGATCACAATCATCTAAATTAATAAAACCTTGATTATATGATATGATGTATAATATATTCTTAATTATGTGGTGTAATATATATAATTATAATTATAATTGTATTGAATTGCAGAATGGGGGCAGGAACCTGGACGCCAGAACGAAGACTGGGCTACAATCTTCTTGATGCAGTATACCGACACACGATCCATGTGTTCCCAAAATCATGGACAGCTATCCTGACAAGCTTTGACAATGTTGGGATGTGGAACTTTAGATCTGAGATGTGGGACAAACGCTACCTCGGGCAGGAGCTCTACATCAGCATTACAAATAGCGCGAGATCTGTGAGGGATGAGTACAGTCTGTTCAACACTGCTTTACTCTGCGGCGCCGTCGTTGGCCTTCCCACACCACCTCCTTATACTTGAATAAAATTCAATTCAAATTTTTAAGTTTGTAATATTATTTGTGTCTTCTGCTCCTAGTCCTGGCTAGCTACACCATCCAACTGCTAGCTAATCTTGTACGTTGTTCTTCTTCATCAAAGGGTTGGAGGGAGATATATATAATATATGAGACTCTTCTGCTTACAAACTTGTAATTCTTGTTTACAAAGATGAAAACACGGTTACTTGATTTTATTTCCCAACCTCATGAAACTCCCAAGTTATCTATCTAAGCTCAGCTCAACTCAACCAAACGCCAAACACGAGTCGACCTCTTAAAAAAAATATAATGGATGGATGGGTTTGGGTCCGAATCCGGATCTGATATGCAGATCCAATGGGTTTCTTCCCACTCTTTAAAATAAAATAAAAACAACAACAACAACAACAACAATCATCCAAGATCTCCATTAAAAAAATGTCAAAGAAGAACACACCTCCATCTGATGAAACCCTGGCATTTCCATGGAGCTCCAAAACCGAAACCACCCTCCTCCTCCTCATCATCCTCCTCTTCTCTCTCCTCGTCCGCCTCCTCGTCTCCCTCGGCCCCTACTCCGGCCAGTCAACCCCCCCGACCTTTGGTGACTACGAGGTCCAGCGCCACTGGATGGAGATCACCCTCAACCTCCCCGCCTCCGAATGGTACACAAACTCCCCCTCCAACAACCTCTCCTACTGGGGCCTCGACTACCCGCCCCTCACCGCTTACCAGAGCCTCTTCCATGGGTTATTCCTCAATTCGTCGGTTCCGGACTCTGTGAAGATTCTTGATTCGAGGGGGTTTGAGTCGTACGAGGCAAAGCTGGCGATGAGGTGGACAGTGATTGCTTCGGATTTGGTTGTGTTTTTTCCAGCGGCGGTGTGGTTTGTGTGGGTTTATGGGAGGGGGAGGGGGAGGGTGGGGGCGGGGATGGCATGGTTGTTGGCGATGGTTTTGATGAATCCGGGATTGATTTTGATTGATCATGGCCATTTTCAGTATAATTGTATTAGTTTGGGGTTGACGCTTGGAGCGATTGCTGGTGTTCTGTCGGGGAATGATGTTGTTGCGGCGGTGCTTTATAGTTTGGCTATTAATCATAAACAGGTAATGTGTGCTTTGAATCTCATAGATTGTAGTAGTTGTAGTGGTTATCACTGCGCCAATGTATTGGTAATTTGCTTCTTCTTCTCTTTCTTTTTAATGTGGCAATTGTCATCCCATGGCTGTTGTGGCGCTTAATGCTTGTGGAAGCCGAAGAAGACTATTAGAGCATGTTGGCTAAAAACTCAAAATTAGAAATAGATTTAGAAAAATGTCTTGCAGTCGTTCGCTAAAAACGCAAAATTTAGAATAGAAATAAACAATAGGATGCTAAACTTAGCAGTGCCTTTAGGGTCTGTTTGGTTCAAAGGAGGGGAGGGGAGGGGAGGGGAGGGATTTTAATGGAGGGGAGGGAAGGGGAGGGAAAGTGAGGGGAGGGATTTAATGAAAGCTCTGTTTGGTTCAAAGGAGGGGAGGGGAGGGAAAATAATAATTTTCTTGTTTGATTCACAAGGGGAGGGAATGGATTTTATAATAAAATTATTTTTATACCCTTTTGCATATAATAAGAAATTCATACAACCACTTCATACAATAAGAATTGAAACAACAACGAATTAGAGAAATTTTATACAAGCATTATCTTTTCTCTTTAGAATAGATACAAGCAAATTATGCAAGCATAAAGGACTTATTCTTCCTTGTGAGGTTAGCAAATTATGCAAGCATGTTTAAATACACCCTTCATTGAAAAGATTATTCACACCAGCCCTAGCATATTCTAAAGATCTAATCACATCTACATTATTGTCGAAAGAAACATTAACCATCAAACCCAGATCTATAGCTAAAGACTTAATATCATCATTAGTCAAGATCAACTGAACCAATAGAATTGCCTCCATCAAGCTCATCAGACAAAGGGGGAATTTCCAAATTTCTTATTTCAGCAGGCAAGAGAAGCCTTCTCAGGAACTGGAAATGAAGAAGATTTTTGAGCCTTGAGTCTAGCACTAGATTCTAGATCTGACATAAGAAGAATTGTACATTCTTTTTTGATACTTCCTTTTACTAGGAGCATCTGCTGCTATTGTTGTGATATCTAGATAGCAAGGATTAGAATCATGAGGATCTCCCTCGAAAGAACTGATACCCAAATTAGAAGATTCAATATCAGATGAACAAGTAGATGAAGATCCGGGGTTATGAAATACGAACACCAGTAGATAAAGGAGGGGTAGTCTCATAACTAGCAAAACAGTCCTAAGTAGGAAAGAGAGAGCGAGAGAGAAACAGTCGGTAGGGAGAAAGAGAGGTTTTTTATTAGATTAGGATTTAGATTTTAAAGGGCAATTTAGTCATGCCACTTTAACAAATTAGCCCTATTTTCTCTCCCCTCCAAATTTCCCCCACTTTTGGAGGGGAGCCAAAATTGGCTCAGGAGGGGTGTTGCACCCCCCATTTTCCTCCCCCCTCCTAAAAATTGAACCAAATAAGAAAAGTAATAAAAAATTCCTTCCCTCCCCTCCCCTTCCCTCCATTCCCCTCCAACCAAACAGCAATTGCTAAATATAGGAGACAGGCGATATTCATCCGTTTGACGAAAGGGACGGATGAAGATATGCCGTTTGGTTGAAGAAAATTTTTTTGAGAAACGGTTGAAGATCTTCCGTCTCTCAGTCGATTTAATTCTTTATAAATAAATAATATATATTAAATAGGTAAGGTTTAAAAAGTGGTATTTATTAAATGTGAAAGTGCCTCACTTCCTCTTGACACTATTCACCCATGTTGAAAGACCCTTTTACCCCTAAATGGTTATTTATTAAATGTGAAAGAGAGGGGCACATTTGTCATTTCCGCCAAGGTGAAATAAAAAAAAACTAATTAAAAATAAACAAACAGGCCAGACGGATGAAGATCATCCGTTTGGCACTGTTCATTTGTTTTTAACTAGTCTTTTTTAGTGTTGTAAACGGGAAAAAAAAAATTTAACGAGAGACGGAGGAAGAAGCACCGTCCAACACAATTCAATTTTTTTTTCCCCTCTCAAACGGAGGATGAAGCTCCGTCCATTCATTTTTTAATAATTTTTTTAAAAAAAAAAGCATTAGACGGATGAACAAGATTCGTCCAATACATTACTTTATCAAATTTTAGAAATAACGATAGCAGCGATCGTTGCTAAAAGCTAAAATCTCATTGCTAAAAATAGAATAGGTTTACAAAACGACAGTGGATGCTCTTATGGAATATTCATTATGTGTTTTTCTTTGAATTTTTTCCCAAACTGTCCCACTTTTTGAAAGTCTTTTCCAAACTATCCTACTTTTTAAAAAAATTCGAAACTGCCTCACTCGCTTTCTGAAAAAGCGAGTGTGGTTAAAACCTCATCGCTTTTTCAAAAAGCGAGTGTGAGGATTTTGATTTTCGAAAACCTAGACTCGCTTTCTGAAAAAGCGATTGAGTTTTAATCGAACTCATTTTCTCAAAAAACGAGTGGGTCATTTTGATAAATACTTTCAAAAGTGGGTCAATTTGATAAATACTTTCAAAAAGTGGATTATTTTGGTAACAAGTTCGATTTAATTGCACATTCAAATAGACCTCCCAATAGATCTGTGTGCACATTCATTCCGTATGTTTTTCTCTCTATGCACATTGAAATTAGTGAATTTGATTTATATTGTTGACCCATATGTATTGAATATGCTTGAAATCACTAGCAAATGTTTAGGGAGGTGTGGCTTTAACTTTTTCGAAGTTAGGAGTATTCGGCTTGTGATTCTCCAGAACTTCATCTAATTTCACTTTCTTGCAATGAGTTCGGAAACCTAGATGCTCCCAAATTGTTCATATGTTATTTGTGATATTTGTGGTCATTTGGTCGTGAGCCATAAATTTAATGCGAATCTTCTGTTCTAATAGGGTCAGGTGACTCAAAGACTGTCTTCAAAGGGAAAATACATCTCTATTAATATTGGACCAATTCGTGTGGTCTCAAGCGAGCAGGTATTTTTTTTATCTCCATCCATATGCAGACTAATTGATTTATCTCTGCTTAGCTTAGTGGCAGACTAGGAAGCATACATACTGCACTAGCGATGTGTATGGCACGAGACACGCCACATCTGTAAGAGTAGGATACAGCCGTACAGATTTGCAACCAGGGTATTATATATGAGAGTTATGCATAAAATTAATATCCAACAATGTAATCACATTTCCACAGTGGATACAATTTTGGAAAATAATGGAAGCTCCACCACAAAGTCAAAGTTAGTAAGAAACAACTAGTGTGAAATTTTGGATAAATTGTATGAATGTTGCTGAATGAGTTCCAAATATATAAAAGGGTCTGAGAACTGTCCGAAATGCAGGGCACATTGAGAAGTGTCGAACATGTGTCCAAGTCATGAAATGGTTGAAACACTTCGGCACCATAATAAATGTGATCTAGCTACATAGTAGCCAACTGGCTTACTTATTGCTTTTTCCCATTAAAATGGGGTCAGCTATGGAGTTTCACGTCTCCATGGAGAAAGATGAAATTTTAATCGACCTGAAGTCAAACCCTTCTTATTTAATGCCATTTTTTTTCTAGTTAAGGAAAAGAGAAGTGCTTTCAATAAACAAAATCCTAATTGACTTGTTTGTTTTCCTCCAGATTCTCCTAGATGGTAGAACATTTAGAAGAAGAGGAAGGATGATAGGTTTTGTTTTAGGAATTGCATCTTTTCTCTAGCTCAGAAAAGCTAAGAGAAACAAATTGCATTGTTACAAGGGGGCAATGTACGTGGCACCTCCCACCCTCTTAACTATCTAATCTTTGCTATTTAATATACATTCAGGAAGAACAAGAGTGTGAAAGAAAAGCGTAGACTTCTTTTTGCCAAAAAAGGAACAAAACTGTTACACAACCCTTGCACCTCCTGAAAACTCTCCTCCACCACTCAATTCCCCATGCTTGATAAAACATGAGTACCTATCTTATATTGGGTTTATTGTCATCTTCAATTTTGGGAGTGTTATGAGTGATTAATATATTAATACAAAAGCATATTAGATATTTCAGTCTCAATTTATAATGCATCAACCATGTTTAAGGCTATTCTTCAGGACAATACCATGTGAAATTACTTTTACAGTATAATCATAAGTAGAAGCTATAAATAGCACGAATGGAGATTGTTACTATGGAAAGATACAATCAGAAATGAGTGGATTTATGAAAGTTTGAGGTAGCACCGATTGAGGAGATCGATTATAGAGTAAAATTAGGAAGAGTGATAGGATGGAACTTGTTACCAAAATGACCCACCTTTGGAAAGTATTTACCAAACTGACCCACTTTCGAAAGTATTTACCAAACTGACCCACTTTTGAAAGTATTTACCAAAACAACCATTTCGCTTTTTGAGAAAGCGAGTTTGGTTAAAACCCAATCGCTTTTTCAGAAAGCGAGTCTAGACTTTCGAAAATCAAAAGCCTCACACTCGCTTTCTGAAAAAGCGATAAGGTTTTAACCACACTCGCTTTTTCAGAAAGCGAGTGAGGCAATTTGGGATTTTTTTAAAAAAAAGTAGGGCAGTTTGGGAAAAACTTTCAAAAAGTGGGACAGTTTGGGAAAAAATTCTTTTTCCTTTTGTCATTGTGTATCTCCTTTAAATTTTATGGAAAGACTAGATTTGCCCGTGGGCACGTGCCTACGGCACGTCTTCGGAACCATACAGCATATGAAAGTCTTGTAAACAGTAAAACAACAATTATGTAGCTCAAGTTTGAATAGTAAAACAATAATTAGTTGTAAATAAAAGTCCATATTTCCATTAGTATATGTTGAAAAATAATTATAAATGGGGGTATAAAATCCAACTTCTTAGAACTTTGAGTATGGAAAAATGGTGAAATTTAACTGTTGATGAGATATTTTATTGAAACCTTAGCAATAAAAAAATGCATAAAAAATCTAAAAATTACAAACCTGAAATCTGAAAATATAAATTTCTCAGTAAATAGAGAGAGAATGAGAGAGAGGAAAGAGAGAGAGAGAGAGAGAGAAATAAATAAATAAATAAATAAATAAAAGAGTTGTTTTGGGGAGATTTGAATTTGAGTTTGGGGGGGGGGGGGACTTTTGGGCGGAAAAATATGTTTTGTGAGGTTAGATCTGGACCATTAATTTCAACCCTATTTAATGAGAGCCACTTGATAGCTTTCTTTGTATTTTATTATATAGATGGTGTGCAAGATCATGCATTATGGTCTCACATCCTGCATGTGCAGCAGTGCAATAGTACTTTTTCGGCAAAAGACAACATAATACAATATGTATCAAATATGCGTGGGCATAAAGTAATATGTGCTAGAACTGTGGTTGCTCCTTTTTTATGCTGCACCCGAATATATACACCTTCCCTGCATTTGGGAATAGTAGATCAAAAACCAGTCCGAGGTTGCACTTGTGATGCTGTTTGTTTTTGGGGTGTGGGGGCAACAGGTGTGAGTTCTTGTAATTTGTGTATCAGAAGATGTGGTACTGGCGTTGATTCGATCCTAGCCTGTAGGGTCAGCTCGGGAGTAGGAGGAGAGAGGTGGAGGCTGGGTGCTCGAATTGGATCCAGTAGTTCGGCTCGGATCTAGTAGCTCGGCTCGGATCTTTAAGGCTCAACTCGGTTTTGTACCTGCATACTGCCTAAAAATACCGGGAGAAGTCCCGGTGACAGGCCCTCCGATGATATAGTCAGTCACTGAGAAAGCAACAGTAGCTAGGGTTCAAGTAAGGAAAAGTTTGTTACCTTCAGAAGTGAGGAGTGGGTCTTGTATTTATAGGCAGGGGTAAACGGGTTTGAGATCCTAACGGACCGGGTCGGACCCGTTCGCTTGTGGGCCTGAATGGGCTGAAGCCCGTTTGACTCATTTGACTTGATGATCACAGGGGAGAGAAGTCTGAGGAGTTTGGTGGTCCAGATGGGGCCACGTTACTTACCCCATATCAGGAGCCCCCCACTCCTGGAGGGCGGCGTAAGCCAGCCGTGGAGGAGTAGTCTGTCCCCGTCGGAAGAGTGGAGCTGTGTGTCTGGAGAGTATAACTCGTAGCTTCTTGGAGTGGTAAGTGGGGTAGGACGAAGGAGATCCCCTGAAGGAAAAAGGCATTGAGTGCCGGGGACCGATGGTCGGGAGCCGAGCGTCGAGCGTCGAGCCCCCATGCGCTCGGGTGCCGAGCTTACTGCTGTGCGTCGAGTCCCTAAGCTTGCTGTAAAATCTAGGGGATGGCTCGTGATCGCTGCTGAGCGTCGAGCCCCCCAGCTTGTTGTAAAAGCTAGGTGATGGCTCGAGATCACTGTCGAGCGTCGAGCCCCTAAGCTTGTTGTAAAAGCTAGGGGATGACTTGGAATCGCTGTCGAGGGTCGAGTCCCCTAAGCTAGTTGTGAAAGCTAGGGGATGATTCGGATTGCTACCGAGCGTCGAGCCCCAAGCTTGTCATAAAATCTAGGTGGTGGCTCGAGGTCATTGCTGAGCGTCGAGCCCCCCAACTTGCCGTAAAAAGCTAGGGTGTGGCTCGAAGTCACTGCTGAGCGTCGAGCCCCCTAGCTTGCTATAAAAGCTAGGGGGTGGCTCGAGGTCGCTGCCGAGCGTCGAGCCCTCCAACTTGCCGTAAAAGCTAGGGGTGGCTTGAGGTCACTGCCGAACGTCGAGTCCCCCCAGCTATTGTAACAGCTGTTGGTTGGCTCGGAATTGTTGCCGACCATCGAGCCCCCAAGCTTGCTGTAAAAGCTAGGGGATGGCTCGCGGTCATTGCTGAGCGTCGACCCCCCCAGCTTTTTGTAAAAACTAAGGGATGGCTCGGGATCGCTGCCGAGCGTCGATCCCCCAAGCATGTTATAAAAGCTAGGGGATGACTCAGAATCGCTGCCAAGCGTCGAGCCCCCAAGCCTGTTGTAAAAGCTAGGGGATGACTCGGAATCGCCAACGAGCGTCGAACCCCAAGCTTGTCGTAAAAGCTAGGGGGTGGCTCAAGGTCACAGCCGAGCATCGAGCCCCCCATCTTGCCGTAAAAGCTAGGGGGTGGCTCGAGATCACTGCCGAGCGTCGAGCCCCCTAGCTTGCTATAAAAGCTAGGGGTGGCTCGAGCTCGCTGCCGAGTGTTGACCCCCCCAGCTTGTCGTAAAAGCTAGGGGGTGGCTCGAGGTCACTGCCGAGCGTCGAGCCCCTCCAGCTGCTGTAACAGCTGTTGGTTGGCTCGGAATTGCTGCCCACCGTCGAGCACCCAAACTTGTTGTAAAAGCTAGGGAATGGCTCGTGGTCACTGCCGAGCATCGAGCCTCCCAGGTGGCTCGAGGTCACTACCGAGCGTTGAGCCCCTCCAACTGCTGTAACAGCTGTTGGTTGGCTCGGAATTGCTGCCCACCGTTGAGCCCCCAAACTTGTTGTAAAAGCTAGGGGATGGCTCGTGGTCACTGCCGAGCATCGAGCCCCCCTGCTTGTTGTAAAAGCTAGGGGATGGCTCAGGATCGCTACCGACCATCGAGCCCCCAAGTTTGCTGTAAAAGCTAGGGGATGGCTCGAGGTCACTGCCGAGCATCGAGCCCCCCAGCTTGCTGTAAAAGCTAGGGGATGGCTCGGGATCGCTACTGACCGTCGAGCCCCCAAGCTTTCTGTAAAAGCTACAGGATGGCTCGAGGTCACTACCGAGCGTCGAGCCTCCCAGCTTGTTGTTAAAGCTAGGGGATGGTTCGGGATTGCTACTGACCGTCGAGCCCCCAAGCTTGCTGTAAAATCTAGGGGATGGCTCGAGGTCACTGCCGAGTGTCAAGCCCCCAAGCTTGTTGTAAAAGCTAGGGGATGGCTTGAGGTCACTGCTGAGCGTTGAGCCTCCCCAGCTTGCTGTAGAAGCTCGGGGATGGCTCGAGATTGCTACCAACCGTCGAACCCCCAAGCTTACTGTAAAAGCTAGGGGATGGCTCAAGGTCACTGCCGAGCGTCAAGCCCCCCAACTTGCTGTAAAAGCTAGGGGATGGCTCAGGATCTCTACCGACCGTCGAGCTCTTAAGCTTGCTGTAAAAGCTAGGGGATGGCTCGAGGTCACTACCAAGCGTCGAGCCCCCCAGCTTGCTGTACAAGCTAGGGGATGGCTCGGGATCGTTACCGACCGTCAAGCCCCCAAGCTTGCTGTAAAATCTAGGAAGTTGTATATGATGCTGACGTCACGTGGGTGGAATTCGAGGCATTTGAAATCCTAGTGGTCGTTAGATCTTGATGATCAAGATTGGTCGGTGAGGATTTCGATGCTGAATTCAAGGTGTCATTTTCACTCTATAATTCCCCCACTCCCCACTCCATTTATCCACTTTGCCTTCTCTCTTTAACGAGCCGACGACGACTTTTACGGTGATCTCCCCGTTTACGGTATTCAGGTTAGTATTTTCTTTTGTAATGTCACGCTCTCAGTCTGGCTCCGAAGTGAGTTCTTCTGGTCGGGATGAGGGGGATCGCGAGTCGGACTCCACGTCCTGGGATACGGATGATCAGGTTTTGGACGTGGTCCCCCTCCAGAGTCGTAAGCCGGAGGTGGTAGGGGCGTTAGGCGAGGAGGATGAGGAAGGGGTGGTGGAGCAGGGAGGAGCCGAGGGAGAGGAAGAGGAGGTGGAATAGGGAGGAGCCGAGGGAGAGGAAGATAAGGAAGGAGACGAGGGAGGAGAGGTTCTTCCCCGTTTCCCCCTTTGGCAACACCGTCTCCTCCGAAGGCGCCTCGTATCCGTAAGAAGAAGAGGAAGTGGCATCTGCTGGATAGTTCGAGGACACCAGATGAGTTCGAACCAAAGCATGGGCTGACGTCCCCTACTATAAGAAGCCAGGGTTGATCAGGATGTATCCTGACAATGTAGAAGACTTGGTTCAATTCAACGTGGAGGTGCCTTCGTCTGGCTGGGCCCAGATAAGGATGGACAACATCCAGTGTGCATTGAAGGCCGATTATCTGCCCATAATAAGGGCCAGTTACTTCATTCCTCAGGAGTACGAGCTGATGGTTCCGAGCCCGAGTCTTCGTCCCACCACCGAGTTGGCCCCCGGTTTCTGCATGTTTTTCGAGAATGCTTTCGTCTCGGGACTAAGGTTGCCACTACATCCGTTCATTAAGAGGGTGCTGAGGTGGGGGGAGCTATGCCCAATGCAATACGACCCCAATTTGTAGAAGCAGCTAGTCTGTTTCATTCTGAAATGCGAGGAGAAGAAGGTCCCATTGAAGTTGAAATATTTCCGAGCTATCCTATGGGTGTGCTTGCTCGGAGATATGGAGGGCATATTCTACATATCCCCCCGTCCTCACAAGAAGGTGATGCATGGTCATCCTGATTCCATAAAGGGGTGGAAGGAGAAGTACTTCGTAGTCGGAAGCAAGGTGCCTTGGGAAATTCCTACGGTCTGGAATTTCTACAAGCCGAACTACAAACCCCTAAGGAGAAGGGACTTGACGGAGGCAGAGTGGGCTAATATGGAAAAAATTATCGAGGGGCACAGCATCGGTTGGCCGCACGTGACAGAGTTACACCTAGCTCAAGCCGGACTGAGCCCAACCGATCTTTGTATGTTATTGTTTCATTCTTGTCTAATTTTCTGCTTTCGTGTTAACATTCTCTTTTTCTCTGTAGCGATGGAACCATCGAAGCTCAAGGCGAGGAAGGCCCTGCTGGCACTGGTTCAGAAAAAGAGGGCCGAGAAGGCAGCGTCGACGATGTGGTCAGTCCACGGGGCGACGCAGGTCTCTTCGGAGCCGCCCTCAAAGAAGTCTAAGAAAAGCCACTCGTCCTGAGAGGCGAAAGAGTTGGGGCCAAGCTCAAGTAGCCGAAAGGTTACTGTCACTGACGTCCTAAAGTTCGGGACCCTCGCTATCCGTCCTGACGCCCGACAGATGGTGGGCGAGAGGGGCCTAAGGCCGTTCACCCCAGACTGGGCAGTTAAGGAGGGAGATTCACTGGTCGAGGGCCCTATCTCTATCGACGAGGTGGCCGATAAGCTCGCCACAGCTCGCGACCGAACCATCTTGGCGACCGAGACTACAGAGACGGCCTACATGAAGTGGGCTCAAGCTCAAGTAGCGGTTAGTGTTGGTTTGTTGTCTGTTTTCTTTTTGTGCTGGGCATACTTTTCTGACTCTTTGTCTATCTCGACCAGGCGCTGATGACCAGAACACAGCTAAAGAGGTGCTTGGAGAAGGAGGTCCATACCGAGAAACGGAACGCCGATCGGTACCTTCGAGAAGCGAAGGAATTGAGGGTCGAGCTGATAGCTGCTCAGGGGCGACCAGGCCTTCCAAGCTGACCTTGCCTTTCAACCAGACCATCATCTCCGCGAATTGGTGGCGGTTCGGGGAAAGGCGGCAGCGGATTACGATGAGCTGGCGATGGCGGCCTCAGAGGAGTTGATGACCGCCCAAGACGAGGCGTACAATAGGGCGAAGGAGCACTTTCTACTTCTTTACCCTGAGGCGAAAATCAACCATCTCCACTACGGGTGGGAGCCCCCCGTGCATCCGCTAACACCCGAGGGCGAGGGAGATGAGGCTCTGAGGGACCTCCACTTGGAGAAGGAGGGGGGGTGCGACGGCCGACGAAGAGGTGCAGATCCCCCCTCCACAATAGTTAAAATATTTTCTCTTTTTGTATTTGCCGAATGCGGACTGGCCACCGCCTTTTGTAACTAATTTTTGAATTAATACAATCATGTTTTTGGCCGACCTTCTATGACTTATTTTTGGCGAGCTTTTTTAGTGAATTGTCGTTTCCTTCCCTTTTTGCCAGATGAACGAGACTCTGGGTGCCACCTCAGTTATGCCGAGGTCCGGCGACTTCGGAATAGGATAGAGTCCAAGGAGAGTGTCTTGATCCGCTATCGCAAGCAGGCCCGAGATCAAGAAGTCGCGGTAAGCTATTTTATGAACAAGTCCAAGGAGCTCAGCTTAGAGGTGGCACACCCGAAGATGACTATAGCCGATTGAGACTGGGGAAGTGCCAAGATGAACTGGTCAATATCTGATGCTTCCACCAGGCGTCAGACCTCCGAGTCCGTTCTACGTGGGGTTGTGGTTGAAAAGGAGCTGGAGATTCAGAGGTTGAAAGTTATGCTAGGCACAAGTCGGTCTCGGTTCGGCCATCTTGGGGGAGGAGGCCCCTCTATTTTGGGTTCCTCACCGACCTTCTATCTGGAGATGGCGAGGACCGCTCAGAGCACTGTTACCGGGACGTCTACACTAGCGGTGCCGGTGGTGCCGGACGAGCACATCTAAGGACGTACCCGCTCGGTGGGGCTCGACATGGTCCGTGTTGGCCAAAAAAGCCCCAAGGAAAACACTTAGGTTGAGGTTAGCTGGAGCGTTGTAATAACTTTCCTTGTACTGTGGCCGTTCAAGGTGCTTGTGATGAATAAAAATTGATTTTTCCGTCCCTCCCAATTTTGTAAGAGAGATTAGGACACTGTACGCAGTGCAAGCCGAGTGTCGGGCTCCATCTTGTAAGAAAGTTGGTGTGGTTCGGGGTCATTGCCGAGTGCCTAGCCTATAAAGCTTGAGAAAGCTAGGGTATGGCTTGTCGAGCTCCTGTGCTTTGTAAAAGAGTTGTGGTTTGGGGTCATTGCCGAGCGTTTAGCCCATAAAGCTGGAGGAAGCTAGGGTATGGCTCGAGGTCAATGCCGAAAGTCGAGCTCATGCGCTCTTGTAAAAGAGTTAGGGCGTGGTTCAGGGTCATTGTCGAGCGTCTAGCCCATAAAACTGGAGGAAGCTAGGGTATGGCTCGAGGTCAATACTGAATGTCAAGCTCCTGTGCTCGTGTAAAAGAGTTAGGGTGTGGTTCAGGGTCATTGCTGAGCGCCTATCCCATAAAGCTGGAGGAAGCTAGGGTATGGTTCGAGGTCAATGCCGAATGTCAAGCTCATGTGCTCTTGTAAAAGAGTTAGGGTATGGTTTGGGGCCATTGCCGAGCGCCTAGCCCATAAAGCTGGAGGAAGCTAGAGTATGGCTCGAGTTCAATGTCGAATGTCGAGCTCCTGTGCTATTGTAAAAGAGTTAGGGTGTGGTTCGGGGTCATTGTCGAGCGTCAAGCCCATAAATCTGGAGGAAGCTAGGGTATGGCTCGAGGTCAATATCGAATGTCGAGCTTCTGTGCTCTTGTAAAAGAGTTAGGGTGTGGTTCGGGGTCATTACCGAGCGTCTAGCCCATAAATCTGGAGGAAGCTAGGGTATGGCTCGAGGTCAATGCCGAATGTTGAGCTGGAGGCGTCGAGTTTCCTTGCACAATAATTAGAACAAGAAAGGAAAGAAACAGAGTTACACTTTTTATTTACATACAAAAAAAGCAGGGCACGTGGTTTCGATTACATGAGTTTCTGTTACACAAGGAGTATAGTCGTCCCCTTCGAGGAACTTGATGAGGTGTTCTGCGTTCCAGGGCCTCTTTATGATCCTGCCCCCACGTCTGTGAATTGGTACGTGCCAGGACGTACCACTTCAGAGACTTTATACGGACCCTCCCAATTAGGGGCCAATTTTCTCTTTTTACTGGGGTTAGATACCGCTACCATTCTGAGCACGAGGTCACATAACTTGATGTTGGTGGGGTGGACCTTCTTGTTGTAAAACTTCTCAATCCGTTGTTGGTATATGCTTCTTCTGATGGTGGATTTTTTCCTGACCTCGTCGATTAGATCCAAGTTGGCTCTGAGGCCCGTTGAGTTATTCTCTTCGTCGAAGGCCATGATCCTGGGCGAAGGGAGCCCGATCTCTAGGGGATAACCGCCTCCGTACCGTCGGTTAGGTTGAACGGTGACTTACCCATGGGGATTCTCTTTGTCGTCCGGTGCGCCCAGAGTATGCTTGGCAACTCGTCGGCCCACCACCCATTTGACGAGTTATCCAACCACTTTTTTAGGCCATCAAGGACTTGACGGTTCGCGTTTTCGGCCTGGCTGTTTGCTGAGGGTGACATATCGATGAGAAGCACTGCTGAACGCTGATGTCTTCGCAGAACTTTCAAAAGTTATGGCCTGCGAATTGGGTCCTGTTGTCTGTGATAAGCACTTGTGAGATCTCGAATCGGCAGATGATGTTTTTCCAGAAGAATTGCTGAGTCTGGTGCTTGGTGATCGTGGCTAGGCGCTCTGCCTCGATCCATTTGGTGAAGTAGTTGATGGCCACCATGAGAAACTTTCTTTGGCCCGTTGCTTTTGGAAAAGGGCCGACCAAATCCATCCCCCACATAGCAAATGGGGTCGGACTTGCCAGGGAGCGGAGGTTCGCTTGTGGAAGCCTTTTCACCGAGGAGAATCTTTGGCAAGGGCCGCATCTTTTGACGAGGTCCTGGGCGTCTTGTAATATGGTCGGCCAGTAGTACTCATGGTTTAGGGATTTTCTTGCGAGCGACCTGCTCCCCATGTGACACCGCCCGATTCCTTCATGTAATTCCTTCAGAGCGTACTTGGCCTCATCGGGGGCCAGGCAGCGAAGATAGGGTCTGCCGTCCATTGTTGTGTACGAGCATTTGAAGAGTTTCTCATTTATTGATGAACCTCTCTGAACGACTCAGGTCCTTCTAGCATCGGCCCGATCTTGAGGAAGCTCGTCCTCGGCCAGAAACGTCCTGATGGGAGTCATCCAGTTGTCTGGCTGAGGTTTGGTGGCGAGTCAGAGGACTTCTGGGAGGTTGATACTAGGACTGAGGAGAACTTCGATTAGGACGGTGCTGTCTAGCCCTTCGAAGGATGACGAGGCCATTTTTTAAAGGGATTCAGCCTGAGCATTTTGCTCCCTAGGGATTCGTTCCACCGAAGAGAAGTCGAAGGTTGCCAGGAGTTGCTGGATTACTGCCAAATATCGAACAATCACGAGCCTCGTACATCACGAGCCTCGTACTCCCCATTGATCTGCTTGACCACGAGCTAGGAGTCCCTAAAGGCCCTGACTTATCTGGCCCCCACCTTGTGCGCTAGAGTGAGCTCGGCGGTCATAGCATCGTACTCTGCCTCGTTTGAGGCCGAAAAGTTCAGGCAGAGGGAATACTGGAGGATGAAGTTGTCGGGACCTTTGAGGACAACGCCCGTGCTGCTTCCTACTTCGCAAGACGAGCCTTCGACATAAACCTCCCAGATTGGATTTGCCTCTTGGGTGTTGGCCGACTCGGAGATAGTGCATTCCTTGATAAATTTGGCGAGGGCCTGCCCCTTTATGGCTGTCCTGGACTGGTAGCTGATTTCGTACTGGCTTAGTTCGATCGACCACTTGACTAAGCGGCTGGAACTTTTGGAGGACGACCTTGAGAGGCTAGTTCGTAAGGACCTGGATAGAGTGGGCCTGGAAGTAAGGGGGAGCTTTCGCGTGGCCATTACCAGGGCATATGCCACCTTTTCCATCTTTGCATATCTTGTCTCGGTCGAGACCAAGACCTTGCTCACATAGTAGAGAGGTTTCTGAACACTCTCTTCTTTCCGGACGAGCACTGCACTTAGTCTACTTTCCGAGGCTGAGAGGTATAGAAAGAGGGGTTCGCCGGTTCGGGTTTGCTCAGAAGCGGGGGGTTGGCGAGGTAGGACTTCAACTGGTCGAACGCCTGTTGCTGGGGGTTGCCTCATTCGAAGCCTTTCGCCTCTCGCAGGGCTTTGAAGAAGTGGAGGGACTTCTCTCCAGACTTGGAGAGGAAGCAGTCGATGGCTGCCAGTCTTCCCGTAAGCCGTTGTACCTCCTTAATATTCCTGGAAGGGGACATATCGATTATGACCTGGATCTTCTTGGGATTTGCCTCTATGCCGTGCTGGCTAACGATGAATCCAAGAAATTTTCCAGAGGAGACACTGAAGGCACACTTGGCGGGATTGAGCCTCATGTTATGGGACCGAAGGACGCCAAAGGCTTCCTCAAAGTCGGCGACATGATCCTGGCTCCGTCGGCTTTCGACGAGCATGTCGCCGACGTATACCTCCATGTTACGACCGATCTGATATTTGAAGACTCGGTTGATAAGTCTCTGGTAGGTGGCCCCGGCGTTCTTGAGCCCGAAGGGCATGATACGGTAACAGTAGAGACCCTGGTCGGTGACGAAGGTGTTTTGGCGACGTCTGGAGGGAACATCCGGATCTGATTATAGTCTGAAAAGGCGTCCATGAAGGTTAGGAGCTCGTGACCCGACGTTGCGTCGATGCTCGGGAGGGGAAAGAATCTTTGGGGCATGCCCTGTTGAGATCCGTAAATTCTATGCAGATCCTCCAGCTCCCGCTGGCCTTCTTGACCATCACGACGTTAGTCAGCCACTCGGGGTAGCTGACCTCCTGAATGAACCGGGCGGACAATAGTTTGTCCACCTCCGCTTTTACTGCTTGTTGCCTCTCCGGGGCGAACTTGCACCGCTTCTGATGGATTGGCTTGGAGCCCGGGGCGATGCTCAGCTTGTGCATGATTAGGTCCTCAAAAATTCTGGGCATGTCGGATGGGGTCCAGGCGAAGAGGTCGATATTGCGGCGAATGCAATCAATCAGTCCTGGCTTCAGGTTGGGAGAAAGGGTGCGGCTCACACGGAACCACTTGGATTTGTCTTCCGTCTTGAATGAGACCTCCTCCAATTCGTCTGCAAGTTTAGACTCGGCCTGGCTTCTTGCAGGTGGAAGCTCGACTGCGTCGAGTGGGAACACCCCGCCTTCGACCGCGGTCATGTAGCACGAACGTGCAGACTCCTGATTTCCTCTAACAATGCTGACTTTGGGGTCAGTGGGAAATTTTAGCTTTAAGTGGTAGGTCGAGGGTACGACTTGGAACGAGCAGAGGCCGGGTCGGCCAAGGATGGCATTGTAAGCCGTCTTGACGTTGACCACCATAAAGTCCATTGATTCAGTCCGTGTGATGGGGGTTGTGCCGGTTGTTACATCCAGCATTACGATCCCTTCAATCTGTACTGGGATGCCTGAGAACCCATGCAGGGTGTACCCAGCCGGCTTTAGCTTTTTTCGGGGGAACTTGAGGTTCTCAAATGCTTCCAAGAAGAGGATGTTGACCGAGCTCCCGTTGTCCACTTAAATTCGGCAGACTTCGAAATTTGCCATGACGAGGCTGATGATGAGGGCGTCGCAGTGTGGGAGCCGGACTCCCTCCAGGTCTTCTCCGAAAAAGGATACCGGTCGTTGTTGAATCTGGGGGACTGGATGGTCCCGGACGGAGTTAACCTCCTGAACGAAGGCCTTACGGGAGGTATAGATCCCCCCATGGGTCCACCATGGACGCAGTGTAGTATAGCCTGCCCTCCGGTCTTCTCGGGCTCGAGGTCCCACTCTGGTCGCCGGTTGATCGTTCGAGGGGGAGGCGAAGGACTCGAATTCCTCAGATCCCTCTGGTCTCATGGATTATCTCGGGTGAACTCTCTTAAGTACCCTCGCTGGATGAGGGCCTCGATCTCGACTTTAAGGGTGCGACAGTTGTCCGTCTCGTGCCCATTGTCTCAGTGGATGCGGCAGTAGAATCTTTGGTCCCGCTTCTTGTTGTTGCTCGGTCGGGGAGGGAGTCGGACGAGCCCTTTATCCTCGATCTCCATCAAGATTGCCGAGATGTTCTGGGTCAGCAGCGTGTACCTCTCAAATCGGGGGACCGGAGGAACTCTTTTGAGACTGGTCGTCTCTTTCGTGGTTTTCTTGACGGGTTCGACGTCGTTGGCCTTCTGCTTCCCCTTGGGAGTGGCTTCTTTGGTGCTCTCCGGATTTAGGGCCTCTTTCGCTCGAATGTACTTCTCGACCCTGTTGAGCAGGTTCGGAAAGTCGATAGGTGGTTTTTGGCCAAGGAAGCCTTCAGCTGACCGTGTCGAACATTGTGTTGGAAAGCTGCCGAAGCGACTCCTGCGTCTAGAGAGGAGACCGATCATACCTCGGCGGTGAACCTTCGAATGAAATCTCAGAGTGACTCCCCTTCGTTTTGCCTGAGGTCCAGAAGGGACGCGCTCGTCTTCTCGACCTTTTGGCTGGTCACAAAGTGGGCTAGAAAGTTTGCCTCCAACTGGTCGAACGAGAAGACTGATCCGGGAGTGAGCTTTGAGAACCATTCCCGAGCCAAAACGTGAAGGGTAGCAGGGAAGGCGCGGCATAGGGGATCCGCAGCGCTGTGAAGCATTATGAGGGTCTTAAACTCCTCCATGTGATCAGTGGGATCACCCTCACCGTTGTATGTCTCGAATTGGGAAGGCCTGAAATTTTGGGGGATCTCGGCTTCCAAGATTTGGGGGGAGAATGGGGGTCGGGTCAGCCGATGACCATGACCCGGCATTGGTCCTCCCTCGCCGAGATGGGCGAGGCGGTTCTCCATCTCTCGTAAGCACCGGAGGACGGCGTCCTCTTCCATGGGACGAGCCGATCTATAGGACTCGCCACCCCTTGCTCCTAACCGAGGGTCAGAGTAGTTGCGGACCTCGGTTCCATGGCCGCCTCAGATTGCTTGGAGGACCTCGTCCCGAAAGTTTTGGAACTCGGCCCTTATGATTGGGGCTTGCCCCACCGGGTCGGCAGAGGCAGAGGTTCACGAGGCGAGTGGCTGTATCCCGGATCGCGCTCTATGGATAACCGTCTGCGATGGTTCGAGACCGAGTTGGAAGCAGCCTCTCCCCTAGTATGACCGGCCTGCCGATCCAGGATGACTCGTCGCAAATCGGTTGCGTATGAGTGAGAAGCACCCGGGCCGTGTCCGGCCACACCGTTGACCCGCGGTTGGTTGGAACCCTGTGCGTCCGCGCGGCTGTGAAGTGGAGGGTCCGGGTGTCGTGCCGAGGTGACGGCCCTTCTGGCTTTGGGAGCCATGAAAGAGCTCGGACTTGAGGGTACTTTCCTGGCTGGGCTCGGATTGGCAACAGTACCTGAGTTCCCACAGACGATGCCAACCTGATGTTGTTTGTTTTTGGGGTGTGGGGGCAACAGGTGTGAGTTCTTGTAATTTGTGTAGCGGAAGATGTGGTACTGGCGTTGATCTGATCCTAGCCCATAGGGTCGGCTCGGGAGTAGCAGGAGAGAGATGGAGGTTGGTGCTCGGCTCGGATCCAGTAGCTCAGCTCGAATCTAGTAGCTCGACTCGGATCTTTGAGGCTCGGCTCGGTCTTTTGTACCTACACACTGCCTAGAAACACTGGGAGAAGTCCAGATGACAGGTCCTCCGATGATCTAGTCAGTCACTGAGAAAGCAACAATAGCTTGGGTTCATGTGGGGAAAAGTCTATTTCCTTCAGAAGTGAGGAGTGGGTCTAGTATTTATAGGCAGGGGTAAACGGGTCTGAGATCCTAACGGACCGGGTTGGATCCGTTCGCTTGTGGGCCTGAATGGGCTGAAGCCTGTTTGACTTGATGATCACAGGGAAGAGAAGTCTGAGGAGATCTGGTGGTCCAGATGGGGCCACATCACGTACTCCATATCAACTTGCATAATGAAACCGCATCTTCCACAGACACTGCCTTTCTTTTATTCTTGGAGAAAGAACTTGGTGTTGCTGAGTTACGACTCGATCACCGTTCAATCTAGTTTCTCTATTTGAATTTGGGGTATACTGAGTGATCATTATGATATATATACCTTGAGCCACTGACAAAACCTTGGTACCATTTTGCAAGATGCTTTTGGACCTCTTATTGGGAATGAGACAGTGGTCTGAAAATTGATTGATAAAGTTACCTTTTATCATGAGGCACTCAATTCTTTTGGAGCTAAAAGAGAGTACAAGATGCTGGCTATGAAGAGCCCTAAGGAGGGGAGGGGAGGGGGGGTTTGAATAGGGCTAGCAGCAACTTTTCACTATTCCAATTAGGAAACAAACAATTCAATGCTAACTTACAAGCTAGAAATAATCAAAGCAATAAATGAAATCAAGTAAAGAGTAGGGGATACGAGATTTTTAAGGTGATTCGACCAACACTTGCCTACTTCCACCCTCAAGGCCTTCATTCTCAGGCTGTGTATAAACTCTAACTTTGTCTAAGACCCCTAGCCAACACACTACAAGAATGTATTGTTCAAGTACAAGAAGCATACTCTCCACCTAGAACCTAACTCCAACAAACAAGGAGAAAACTATTCTAAAGAGAGCATCTCTTCTCACTTCACTCATTGTATCACTTTTAGAATAATCACACTAAGAATATAAATGATGGGTTTCTCTCTAAATACAATAGGAAGGTCTAGATCGAAAGTATTTGAGAGAAAGTTGCAAGTTTGGAGATCTTGTAATGGAAAAGGTTGCAGGTATTGGTTTATGAAATAGTCCAAAAAATGGAGTTTTTATATGGAAAATAAATTCTAGGCGTTTTATTAAAGTAACCAATAAAAAAGGAGTCAACGGGAACAAAACTGAATTCTAAAAATAATCTAGTTTTATACTTGTGCAGTAGACCGCGTGGTTTACCGAGGTTTACCAGCGCACTATTTCCATACAATTGGTTAAACCTTGCAGTAAACCGCGACCCCCTAGTAAAAAATATATGAAAATTGTTGCAGTTTTGAAATACTTTTTGGGGGAATTTTTGAAATAGCTGATTTGTAATTTTGTCTTATAGGGATGTATTGGAGTTGGGACCTAGGAATTATAGAGAACACACGTTACAATATAATCTATGAGTTTATAGGAATAGATCTCATATAATTTGCAAAATTACCTCCTATATTTCAGAGATAACAATTTTAGCTATAAATACAAATTCCAAGAATGGAATATTCCTTCATGATCCATTCTCTTTGATACTTTGAGCTCCCAATATCCATTCGTCCTCTCTTCAACATTTTGTTCATGCACCATATGTATATCACTTTGAAAAGCATGCACATCTCGTGAAATCTCCAATTTGCATTCAAATAGAATAAGACATTAATAATATATGAAACTTGACACAATGTGAGTTTTATCATATCAAAATTAGGAAATTAAGCACCTTGGGCCAACCATCCTCCTTTTCTTGATCGTGACAAAACTCGCATTGAGTTCAAGTGAATATGATGCATAAAGTGCATAAAAAGCGATAATTGAAACTCTCCCTATCAAAGCAATCCAAGGATGTAATTCATAATAAATTAAACAATTATGCTCCCCCTCAATATGCTTGATATCATGTACAAAAGAAATAATCACAAGTTACATTGCATTCATAAAAGATCAAAACAAGTAAATAAAGTTCATAGATTTCCATTAATATCGTCAATGATGAAGTTTTCATTCATTTCTGAAAGAGAAGGATTACAAAAGAGACTCGATAATATGTGACCCCCAAGGAACGGGTACAAGGAAGAAAAGAAGACTATGGAACGACTCGATGCCAACAAGATAGGAACTCAAAGACACAGAAACACAATACATAAATGACTAGACTCAATATCATGAAACTTGATCAAGACAACCACAGCATAGCCACCAACTTCCCCTTTCATCAACTACTAGTGCCAAACATCTCCACAACCACATTAATCACCATCAACACGCTTTGCTACTACTCCTAACTACTACTACACCTCCACAACCACATTAATCACCATCAACACTCTTTCTTACTACTCCTTACTACTACTTACCACCGATTAAATTTAACTTCCATCATTTGAAAATCATCAAAATAAAATTGGCACTCCAAAGCTTATCACCACATAACCCCTACCATCAATCACTAGCCAGACATTAAGCAGTCATCATGGAGAAGAAGAACTAATAATTCTTGAACTTAATCACACAAATTCCCCCCCCCCCCCCCCCCCCTTTGGCATGATCAATCATTTCACTATGAAGAAGAGCAAAAAAGATCACCATCAAGACTAAATAATTCGTTACCGGCTAGATAGTGGCTAAAAGTTTGAGTCGCTGGCTTGATAGTGGTCAATGTCTATGTGTCCACCATCAATAGAACTAGCACCACCACCACCTTGATTACCGTCCTCACCTTCATGTAAATTTGCAAGCTCAGCTTCAACCTCGTGGTCACGCCCTTGTTAAGGTTCATGGGTCGGCGTGTTTAATTTGAGTTGCTCCATAGGGCATGTGTGTAACATCCCGTATTATTTTTTATATATAAAAATATATTTTTTCTATTTTTGTACGTGCAACACACGTGCAATTTCATTTCATCTTTCATTCAAAAATATTTTTTTTGGTATGCATAAGTTCTCTTTTCATTTTTATTTAGTTGGTTACTTCTTATTTAGAACCCATAGGCCTAATAGCCCATTGAAATAAATAAAATAAAATAAAATAATAATAAGAGCCCAATGAGAAGCCCACAACTAAATTCTACATTTATTTTGTGCACTTTTCCTACACTTGTTTTGTAACATCACCTAGAATATAACTTAGAGCCAAGAATTAATAAAATAAAATTTAAAAAAAAGGGTGTGCTTGTGCACTGCACGTGCACATGTTTGTGGGCGTGGGGGTAGTGGAGTGAACGTTGTGTTTTCTGCGACCAAGTCGTGGGTCGTGAAGAGATGGAAGAGAAAAAGTAGGAAGTGGGATTTTAACTACTTTTTTCCTTATAAATAAACCCCAGCACAAACCACTCTCACACATAATCCAATTTACTTTACCACGCCGTCTCATCTCCCCCCTCTCCTAAAAAATCCCACCTTTCACCCCAAACCCATTTCCCCCCCTAATCCTTATCCCCGAAACCCTAGACCTCTACATAGCAAGGCTCGTCCCAGGAAGATGGAGAAACGATGCATGCGTTGCGGAGCGACCGATCACCTGATAGCGGATTGCTGCAAAAACGGGATTCATTGCTTCAACTGCCGCAAATTCGGCCACCGAGTTCGTGACTGTCCACTACATAACTGGAGGGAATCTATGGCCATTGAGGTCACCCACAACTTAGAGATCGCCTCAGCTTTCCCAGGGCTGCATGCAAGCGCTTTCCTTCATCTGATTAATCCGCGCACCCGCCCCGATACGGCGACAGTTGAAAGTGCCCTGAACTTTGCTTGGAAAAGGCAAGGATGATGGTGGGTTGTGAAGCAGGTCGGCGATGGGGTGTTCCATGTTCAGTTCCTTACCGAAGACGAGGCAAAGAAGGTGATCGCTGATGGCGTCTTCCAGTTCTCTGGTTTCAATGCCACTTTCTCGCCGTGGTCCATGGACTACGGTGCTAAGCTTAAGCCCAAGCCAAGTTTCATTTGGATAAATGTCCCACTTCTCCCTTTCCACTTGTGGAACCAAACCTCCATTGAGCAACTGGTACAACCCTTCGGCAAATTCATCACCATGAGTGGAGATATGAAGAACGTGGTCTCAAGGGATCAAGCACTCATCCTTACTGAAGTCGAAGATGTCAGCCACATTCCTAAGAACATCCAAATCCACTTCAGAGTGCCTTGTACTCATGAAATCCAGATCCATGATGTCCCCGTCCTTATCCTCGGCAACCCCATTCCTTCGGATGATGTTGCAAGAGGCAAAGTTCAACTCTTCACTTTCGGCACCGGCTCGTCTACCTCCTTTTGGCACCGAAGGGAAACTCCGGCAGAGAAGCAAGACTGAACCAACCAGCCGCAAATTCAGGAAATCGTTGGTGACGCCAAAGGAAAGGCACCAATCTCGGAAGCGAATCATTCTGTTAGAGGATCTGCGATGCAATCTGTGCACCCACCAAATCTTACCACCATTGTAGGAAAATTCCTAAATATCTCAGGTCTGGCTGACTCTAGCACAGAAGGTTTCAAATTGGTCCCCCCTCCCCCCAGATGAGGAAAGTAGCTGATCCTGTGGGGACCAAATCTGGCGAAAAATTTGTTTTCAACGCCCCTCCCCTAATTGAAATTCCCTCTGATTCCCCAAAGGGCAATTTGGAGATTGCTTCCAGTGAATCAAATAACAATCATGACAGCTCCGCAAGCTCACACGACATCTCCCCGGAAGAAGAGACTAGGCAAATGGTATGGAAGGGGAAGATAGTGAATATTCCCCTGTCTCTCTTCAAAGAAATTCAACCTGCAGTTGAGTCCGCCCTCGAGACCTCAGTGGCCAAGCGCATTGCCAAAACTAAAGCCCCTAAGACTATGCAATTCAACTCCGGAACCAGGGGAGTTCGCGCTTCAAGTTTCAGAACCAAGTCTCTCATACATCGGTACCGCAAGCTCATCTCCTCTTCTAGCACAGGCTTAGCCCCTCCAGGTTTTGAAGATGGCAGTAGCAAGCGGCGTAAGCGATGCCGATCAGCATCCAAAGTATCTTTCACCAGACCTTTCGTGCAACATCTGCGAGCCTCTGCCAAGTCAGCCTCCCACCGCAAGATCAAAGGTACCTCATCTTCTATGTTTTCAACTACTAACGCATGCAACAATCCTTTTGTTTTACTTTCTAATGAGGATATAAATGAGGTAGCTGAATCTGTAGGAGTGGAGGCTATTGGGCCACACTCGGTTGATAAACTCAAGCAAATTGCAGCAGTTACTGTTGATCCCCCCGATCAACAGTAGCAGCTCAATTAGTGCTTGCGTTTATTGGCCCCTTTCTTGTCATTGTTTTTGCTGTGTGTTCTTTTGTTTCAATAAAGATTGGTAGTTGGAATGTCCGTGGGTTGGGCAACCCCAACAAATGTGCCCTGATCAAGGACAGTCTTAGAAATGCTCAAATTACTGTGGCCTGCCTCCAAGAAACCAAACTCTCAAAGCCCTCCAACCATAAGCTTTCATCCATTGGAGGAAATTCTCTCATAAATTGGAAATCTCTCGATGCTATTGAGAGCTGTGGCGGTGTTCTTGTTGGTTGGAATGATAAAATTTTAGATTGCTTCTACTGTGTAGTCGACATTTTCTCCATATCCCTCTCCTTTCGTAACAGAACATCTGGAGTCGAGTGGTCCCTAACCTCTATCTATGCCCCTTTTGAATTGGATGACAGAGACCTTTGCTTCAGTGAAATCATTCTCCTAAGAAGTCTCTTATGTGATGCTTAGGTCATTTGTGGATATTTTAATGCGACAACTTCTAACTTTGAAAGGAATGGTGTACTAAGCTCGAGCAGAGATATGAAGGAATTCAGGAGTTGGATTCAGCAGCTTCAACTCATCGATCTCCCCCTTGCAGGAAGGAAGTTCACTTGGTCTAATCTCAGAGCTAAGTCTGCGCTTGCTAGATTGGACAGATTTCTCATCACAAGCCAGTTTGACCAACTCTACCCTAACTGCATCCAACACTCTCTCCCGCGTATCGCCTCCGATCACTGCCCTTTAATTCTTGACTCACAAGCTATTCCGGCCAGAGTTCACTACTTCAAATTTGAAAAGGCATGTGCCTCCCACAAAGACTTCACTCCTGCTATTACTACTTGGTGGATGAGCTTCTTTTGCTCAGGCTCTTTGGTTAATGTCTTTGCCAAAAAGCTGTTACTTCTGAAGAGACAGATCAAACATTGGAGAAATGAGGAATTCAGACATATTCCTATTAGAAAAAAGTCCCTTCTTGAGAAAATTCAAAACCTTGATATCTTGGCTGATTCTCAACCCCTAAACACCTCACAATCCAATGATCTCTCAGCAGCCCATAGAGATTACCAGAACTTGGTGCAGGCTGAGGTTACCTACTGGAGGCAACGAGCTAGAATTTCTTGGATCCAAGAGGGCGATGTCAATACAAAAATCTTCCACTCTATTGCTAATGGAAGACGACGCAAGAACTTTATATATTCCCTACTCCACAATGGAGACCTCAACCAAGATCAATCCTCTATCCGAACATGCTTTGAGCAACACTTCAGAGACATCTGTGGAACTAGATCTTCCCCTGATTTCAGAGTCGACTGGGCTGCTAATGTAATACCCCAGGTTTTAAATAATGTTTTTAAGATTAATAAATGAATTTAAAATGATTTTAGGTGATTTAATAAATATTTTTTCTGAAAATTTATCTTCTTACACGTGCAAAACACGTGCAAATGTTTTCTTGGGAAGTTTAAAATCAAAAATTATTTTTTGGAAAATCATTATTTATTATTAGATATTATTTGTGAATTTTCTGGATTTTTCTGATATTTATTGAACCTATTTGCAAATATTACGAAAAAAGGAACTTTTGTGCAAAATTACTACTTGGAGTAAAAACTCCAGATTTTTAGATTTTTGGGCTTGGCATGATGCCTAGTCAACTCAAAGTTAAAGTGGTTACTTTTTGTTTTAATAAATTTGGTTTATTTTGCAAGTCTTGATAAAAAATAATCTTTTTCCAAATTTGTCATTTAGAGTGGTAAAAGTATAAATTCGTTTTCTGGGTTTTTCAAACAGTGCCAGCTGGTTATAAAGTGTTTGTTTTGTTTTTAAAACTCAATTAAGTTGGTTTTATTTGGTTTCCAAGTATAAAGATTTATATATAGAAGGATATATTTGAAAGAGGTATTTTGCAAATCTATTTACAAAACCCTAAACCTATTATTTCCGGCCTATAAAAGAGTGGGTGCAGCTGTCTCTTGCTGTGCTACACAAGGGATTTCTTATTCTATTTTCTTGGATTTTTCAAGCGAGGATTCTTGGTTTTCTTGCGAAGGAGGATTTATCTTATTCTTTATTTCTCTTCGGTAAATTCTTCATAGAGGTGAGTGACATGTTTTTGTTTTCTTTTGTTCTATGTATGTCGTATGTGATGATTTATCTATTAGAAAGCATATTAGGTTTTGGATGAAGATATATGCATTTTGATGAGTACATAAAATAAAAATTGAATCTTTTCATGAAACCTATGCTTTGATAATATAAATTACATTATATGGCTTGAGATTTGTTAAGAATCTAATAGAAATCATGAGTAGGTCATTTTCCTCCATATACTTGCTGTTTTGATTTTTATAAGAAGATTGTATGTTGATTATTGCATAAAAGTAAACAAAATTTGATTAAAGATGAACCCTATAGTGTGTATGCATATGTGGTTTTGTTGTGGATGTTTTGATGGTTAAAACTTGACTATTTGCATGTTGTGAGTGCATATGTTCATGAGTAATTGATGTAAGTAATTGGGTATGTATATAACAAGTTATAGAAGGGTTTGTTGGATCGAAAAGATTAAGACTTGAAGTGTTAAAAAGGCTTGTTTTCAGGTCTGTATGTGTGCAGACCAAATTTCAGTTTGGTGATTTTTGTGAATTTTTGAATAGAATTTGAATTGTTTGGGTATTGAGATTTGGATTAATCAGTATACCACTGATGAAGATGTTTTCTTGATATTTTTAACTGATGTGCACACACCACAATTACACAGACACACATATACACATCCACCTTTATACACATTGTTTTTGAAGATTTTTGTGGATTCTGTGAGGTTTTGATTGGATTTCAAGTGTTTTGATACTAAGATGATTTTGGAACATTAGACTACTCATATTTGGTAAATTTCGATGTTTAAACTGAAGCTTAATTACCCTATGCATATATATGGATACTACCTTGCTGATTTTGAAGATTTATGTAACGCCCCGATTTCCGGTAACTGGGAAACCGTGAAATAAGCCAGAATCTTTTCTTCAATTAGCCACAATACACAGAAAAACAGAAAAAATTCAAACTTTTTATTCAACACAAATGTATTACAAATCTGAATGTTACATAATTGCAATACATTACAACAGTGTTACAATAATACCTTTACAATCCAAAGTGTTACAACTTTCAACATATTACATCAGAGTACAATGAATAAAGAACAACAGTTGGTATTTCACTTGGATTCTTTCCAACAAATAAATAGATTACAAAATTGTTACAATGGAACAATAGTAAACAACATATAATACAGCAGAAATGAAAACGACTCTTACTTCTCTCGTCTTGAGTCCTCTTGAATCCTGTACCTGTACTTCTGCAATCCAGTACCTATTAAAATGGGGACGTCAGTACATATACTGACGTTTTTAAGGCTGATAACTAGCAACGATTCTCCATTTGAAGCAAACAGATTGATGAAAAGAGAAACGTGTATATATAATTGATGTGTCAGTGTATGTTATGCCTTAGACTCTAATGCAAGATTGACTAACGCAATGATGCACTTATTCTAATGTAAGCAAGTCTTCGAAATAGTATGCAACACATACTACATATGCTCCATCTCAAGCCGTTTCTTCACATATAGGGATTTGAACCCCATGAACTCTACTATTGTACTCAACTTATTTCTGAAGATACAACGTGACTGATGAAGTTGCAGGTACGGTCTATTTCCGTTACTGCAGTCATATAGTGGTGATCGCATTTGCCACTATTGCCCGACTTAACTCAAATATCTTTGACGAATTCTTGGGGTCTCGCAAGCGCAGGTTAGCTCGAAGCATCCCCTATGGCACCCCTGGGGTCTCGCAAGTGCAGGATTGCACGTAGCATCCTGTGGCAACCCTAGCCAGACCATAGTCTATGGCTTCATGCCCCTAGATATAAGACAAGACGGAGTTCCGGGGGTCAATCCCCCTAGCTCCGTCAGGATCGCTCCTGCCTTATCAAGGTACTTCAGAAATTAACAGACGAGATACGGATCCCGTGCTCCCAACTCGTGAGAAGGCACAGACCATATCCCTTTGAGAAGAAGGGTACAACCCAATAACACCGCCTAGTGTCGGCTTATAGGACAGGTCGGATCATAAGGTATCACCCTTAACACCAATTCTTCCCCTTCGGCGAAAAATGATAATAAGTAGAGGTTAAGTAGTAATAGCCATAAGTTACTACCCTAACGATGTCACTAAATCCCAAACAATCTCACGGGGTTTTCAATAACTTTCTTATGATTATTCTGATCCAACCCATGGCCTATCGATCCAAGACACCGGTGACTGAAATCTCTCTCTCACTCATTATTACCCCTAACTTGGATCTCGTCAACATTCTCGGCCCACGATCAACCCACATCAGTTAAGATCCGTCGGTGCTCGAGGTGTGATTTATCCACAGTTTCCAAGGTGGTAAGATGCGATTCTTGATGGTCGAGGCCCCTAGGGTAATTATGAGACCCTATCACTACCCCTAACTCGGATCTCGTCAACACTCTCGGTCCGCGATCAACCCACATCAGTTAAGATCTGTCGGTGCTCGAGGAGTGATTTATCCACAGTTTTCAAGGTGGTAAGATGCGAGTCTTGATGTTCGATGACCCATAGGCTAGCTTTTATCTAGCTAATAATACTAGTGACTTTTCCAACCATTATTTACCTATGTATCGAAGATGAAGCATGTTCACATTATAAGGTCCAATTTCAATTAGAACGGCATACAACAAGAACTCATGAGTTCTTGTCCCAAATTGAGCTAGGACAACATGCGACTAGGTTCATGGGTTCTTTCTCAAGGTTGGGCTAGAACCACCTAGAACCTAAACGCATGGTTTCCTTGCCAATTCGAGCTAGAACTATCGTAGAGCTAGTTTCATGGGTTTCTTCTTAAAAATCGAAGTAGAACAACTATGGAACATGAGTTCATTTCAATAATTCCATTGGATTAGCATGCAAGCTAACTCATGGGTTCCTTTTAGAATTTAACAAAAACCACTATAATCATATAACTCAAACATGCATGGATTCTTTGAATCTAAAAACAACTACACATCTCAAACATGGGTTCTTTACTAGAACTACTCCAATAACACAAGCATGCGTTCTTTATTTAGAACAACTACAATAACTCAAGCATGGGTTCCTTACTAGAACTACTATAATAACACAAGCATGCGTTCTTTACTTAGGATAACTACGATAACTCAAGCGTGCTTACAACTTAAGCATGAGTTTCTTACTACAACAACTCAAGCATGGTATCTTTACTATATCTGAAGCATGATGAGTTTCTTTACTACAACGACTCAAGCACGATAGGTTTCTTTACTACACAATTTAAGTATGGTTTCTTTACAACTTCTCAAGCATGATGGGTTTCTTACTACAACAATTCAAGCATGGTATCTTTACTACATCTCAAGCATGAAAACAATTGAAGCATGGGTTTCCTTCTACAACAACTCAAGCTTGGTATCTTTCTACAACTCAAGCATGGTATACAACTTAACATGGGTTTCTTATTACAACAACTTAAGCATGGTTATCTTTTACTACATCTCAAGCATGATGGGTTTCTTTACTACAACAACTTATGCATGGTTTCTTTTACTACATCTCAAGCATGATGGGTTTCTTTACTACAACAACTTATGCATGGTTTCTTTTACTACATCTCAAGCATGGTGGGTTTCTTTACTACAACTTATGCATGGTTTCTTTTACTACATCTCAAGCATGGTGGGTTTCTTTACTACAACAACTTATGCATGGTTTATTTTACTACATCTCAAGCATGATGGGTTTCTTTACTACAATAATTAGAAACTCAAGCATGATGGGTTCTTTTACTAAGAACGACTAAATATCACAAGCATGAATGGGTTCATGGTTCATAAGCATGAAATGAGTTCATGGTTCACAAGCATGGTTCATGAGTTTACAAGTATGAATAGGTTCTCTTTTTGACATAGAACACAAAACTCAAGCATGGTATCTTTCTACAACTCAAGCATGGTATATTTCTACAACTCAAGCATGGGTTTCTTACTATAATCAACCTATAATAACCCAAGCATGGTATACTTACTATAATCAACTCAAGCATGGGTTTCTTACTATAACCAACCTACAACAACTCAAGCATGGTATACTTGCTATAATCAACTTAAGCATGGTAGTAAACTCATAAAACTATTAAGGACTTTATCTAGCTATTACATAAACCACTTCTTTTGTAAATTATAAGTCCTACTTAACTATTACAAGAATCTATCTTTATTGAATTTACAAGACCTACATATTACAAAAACTACATTTATTTAGTCTACAAATTTCTACATACTACAAACCCACTTTTCTTCAGTCCTACAAGTCCCTACACACAATAAGAGCAATTTTTTATGAACTAGGGTTAGTAAAGATTAATTTCTTAACAAAGTAGAGAGCAACATACAATAAAAATCTATCTTTAAAAAAAAGCTAGATGGGTCTATAACCCCAAGAATGGGTAGTAAACATTCTTACTACACTAATCTTTATATGCACATAGTTATAGTCCAAGTTGTTAACTTTGTGTTTAACAAAGTAACCAAAATAACAATCATAAACATAACAAGTTCAAGATCAACCTTTATGTGTTTTATTTAAGTTCTACCATCCATCTTTTTCATGGGATCCTTTTGATCCCTACAACTACCTTATGCTTAATACTTAGTCCAAGTCATTTTTAGAACACACATACAACAAAAGTGGACAAGAATTCACACAAATAAAAAGAGAGAAGTTCATCTTGATTTCCCACCGTCCTTATGCATAAATCTTAGTCCAATTAGTTCAAAATAATCATCATAACAACAATAACCATAGCAAGGTTCAATACTCTATCTTTATGTGATTTTGTTGAGTTCTACCAATCTATCTTTTTCATGGGATCATTTTGATCACTACAAACACCTTATGCTTAGGAATTAGTCCAAGTTATTTAGGAATATATATACACAACAACACATCATAAAGATGGGTTCTTTTTAACCTACAACCACTTATATGCTTAGAAAATGGTCCAAGTTGTTATAGAACATACACATACAACATCTACCATCATAAAGATGTGTTCTTTTTATCCTACAACAACCAACCATCAAAGATGGGTTCTTTACTCACATAGAACCAAAAATAACCCTAAAGATGGGTTCTTTTCTACATAAAAAATAAATAAGAACAAACAAACTAAAAATTAGAAGTAGAGAATCCCCACCTTTTGAATCTATGTAGGAAGGACTAGCTAGCAATCTTCTCCTTCCTCCTAGCTTTCTACTACAACTTGAATGAAGAACACCCTTATGGAAAAACCCCCAAATGAAGAACAATTAGGGTTTCCTTCTCTTTCTTTTTCTCTCTCTCTCTTTTTTCTTGTAAATGAGGAAAAAGGTAAAGGGGAGGGGTATTTATAGGATGAAATGAGGGTGGAGAGTGCAAAATGCACCAACATAATTGCACAAAACCCCTTGGGGTCAATTTGGCCGGCGAAAACAAGGTGAGGTGGAGGGGGTGAGGTAGAGGGGCGAGGTGGAGGAGAGGGTTCTAGTAGAAGACACATATTAATACTCTTATGTATCCCTAATTAATCTTAACCCTAGGTTTAAATCTCCAACCAAATTCTAGCCCTCCAATTTTGATTAATCATGACAAAAATAAGATATTTTTGTCCAAAATACATACTACATGATTTGTACAAACGTACGAAATCGGTACAATACGCTTACGTATGTATATATCTATATACTGATAATTTTCGTTTGTAAAATAGCTCAATCAGTACAAAAATAATTTAATTCCTAAAATAATATTAAAATAAATTTTATTATCAGCCCGAAAGATTTCAGTACCAATTTGATACAATACAGATATATACAGACTGGTATATATATACAGATAACGTTTATTAACAAAACCGGGTGATATCCACCAAAAATATTTCAATTCTGGAAATAAAAATAAAATAATAATAAAATAATAATTTTAAATACCTGTTCGGAATTTTCCGGACATTTTCTCAAAAATGTGTTTTTCAAGATTTCGCACAAGTGTACAAACTGATACAATACCTGTATATACTTACTAGTATATACGTTCAGGTAACTTTTTAAATGAGAAAACCAAGTAATTTCAAAAAATATTTTTATTCAAAAATAAAAATAAAAATTATACAATAAAATATCCGTTCGGGATATTACAATTTATGTGAAAAAATCCTATCTTGATATGTTTTGATGCGTTATAGTAACTCTTATATGTTATAAAAGTCATAATGGACCATCTCAGGAATTTAGTATTTAAAAGTTTGTGTTTTTATGAAATAAAACGATGTATTGGTTAAACATGCACAGAACCTTAAACTGTAGTCTGTAGGTTCGACAGTCGACCGACCAAAGTCGACAGTCAACTGTTGATGCCTTGGCTGAAGCATTTTCTTAAGTTTTGGATTTTCTTCGGGACAGTCAACTGGCTACCTTATGTAGTCAACTGTCACTGTTCTGATTAATGTTTTCCTTGAGTTTTGAATTTTACACGGGACAGTCGACCGACTACTTTATGCAGTCGACTGCCACTGCTCTAATTGATGGATTTCATGAGTTTGGATTTCACGCGGGACAGTCGACCGACCACCCTATGAAGTCGACTGCTACTGCTCTAACTGATGTTTTCTTGAGTTTTCTTATGCTTCTTTTGAACAATTGTTCCTTCAATATTATATTGTTTTAAAAGATGTTTTCCTATAGATTAAAAATATTTTACAGAGATTTATAATGGAGCTTTAAATGTATTCTTTTGGACCTTATTTGAGTTATACGTGTTTTCAAAGGAATTGATGTTTTGTGATATTCTACAACTTAAAAATATGATTTTCAGTTATTTAATATATTTAATATTTATTTGGATTCTGGAATTTTATATAAGATTTGGGTTTTTGTTGATTTAAAAAGTTTCTTCATATAATCGTTTTGACGATGGATTTGTGAGTTTTATTGATAGTTTTGGTCTTGATAGATGAGTTGTGATTTCTCTAGGAGTTGAGTGGGAGTCTTGTGAATCGGCAGACAAGATTTGTGGATTTAGACCTGCAGGGTCTTGGGTTTGTTTTGTGGAATTAAGTCCGGTAGGATACATTAACTCTAGAGATGAGGATTTTTGTGTTTTAATAATAATCAACTTAAGGACAGGCACTAGTGGAGATGTGATGGAACTTGGAAAATGTAAGTATATGCTCTTGGTCTGTTAGTCCAACAGATGCGTTCTAGGACTGTTTGTTGTCCTGTCTTGTGAGGACATTTGTATGTTCGCGTGTCGAGGGTCTGCAGGCCTATTCAAGGAGAATGCTGTAACGCCCCGGATCCCCATCACCGGACATCCGTGACATCACCAAGATCTTTGCCTTCAAATGCATCTCAACACAGTAAATAACACGGGAAATTAAACACTTTTATTGCCATCAGAGTTAATACGTCAATACTTACGAATATCAATTTATCATATCAACTGTAACGCCCCCATTTTGACTCCAAACTCAATTCCTTCAATTTCTATATCACTTTAAACATAAACTAAGATAGTTATATTTCAAAGAAAATCGGGCAGAGTCTCCCCTGAAATTTCTGCCCCGAAACACAAAAAGCTTACGGAATTCTGCTCTAAATTCCGTAGCTCACATTACAAGCAATAATATCACGGGCTCCCTAGGCCAAAATGAGCAGAATCACACAGGCAATATATATATATGCTCTAGGGGCCAAACTCATAATAGAATATCAGATATCAAATAAAAACCATAAATTCCTCTGAAAACGTAGTAAGGTTTTTAGAAGATAATTTATAAACCACACCACAGGGTCCGGTACTCCACAATAAGATGGGTACGGGTCAGAAACATATCATGCCACTCCACACTATTGCTCCTCATCATCATCCACGTACTTATACATCAAAAATACAATTTAAATAATAAAATTCACTATTCACCCAATTAAACCTTAAGTAACAAATTGTAGGATGAAGCTCCACTCCACAGAATCTACACCTCACCTCTGCACCACTGAGGACCTGTAACAGTAGGGGCCTAGGGTAGTCCAGAGACTCCCTAACCCCCCAAATACTAAGGGGTTAGCCATTTCTGGTGTGAGTACAATATATTAATAAGCAAATAAATTAAACTTATAAGTAGAACAAAATGAACTTACGAATACCAAGATAAATCTGAACCTGTAAATGTCATATACGGAAATTCACATCAAATACTCACTGCATCACTTCCTGTATGCATGTCCACACCTGCTCACAAACATACTTAACTTTAATTTGGAAAAATTATTTCCAAATTAGTCGCTTAAGGCCCATCACTTTACGTCTTATGCAAATATCCCTATAGCTTTATTCTCCCATAAAGCCTTACATTCACAATTACTCTACTCTCACATAACCGCACCATATTTACCATACAATTGCAATTACAGACTCACGACTTATAATCCTTCCTATTCTCATATCACATAACATCGCATTCATTCATTTTTTACAACACATATCATCACGTCTCGCAACACATCACTTCCGCACTCATTACGCAGTTCAACTATCACATTCACAGTTCAGCTTGAATGGAAAATAAACGTGTATCCTGATTTCCTAGTGTTCGTGCATGCCGTGACCTGAGTCTAATGAAAAATGCAGAGTATAGAGCAGATGCACTTAATCTAACGTCAGCAAGACTCTGGACACACATGCATCCCATACTACATGTGGCCCAGATCAAGCCAATGTACTTAGTCTAATGCAAGCGAAATTTTGGAAATGTATGCATCCCATACTACATACTTTCCAAATCAAGCCGTTGTCTCCAAATTTAGGGATACGAACCCTCGCTACGCAATGCATTCTAATTCGGTCCACTTCCTGTTCCCGATAGATCGTGGCAATAAGGTTGCAGTCAACGGTCCCACTGTTTTGCAGTCAACAGCCGTGACACTAAAGATATACGGTCCCACCGTATGGCAGTCAACGGTCCCACCGTTCTGCAGTCAACAGCCGTGACGATAAATATATACGGTTCCACCGTATGGCAGTCAACGGTCCTACCGTTCTGCAGTCAACAGTCGTGACGATAAATATATACGGTCCCACCGTATGGCAGTCAACGGTCCCACCGTTCTGCAGTCAACAGCCATGACGATAAAGATATACGGTCCCACCGTATGGCAGTCAACGGTCCCACCGTTCTGCAGTCAATAGCCGTGACGAATTTAAAGATATACGGTCCCACCGTATGGCAGACAACGGTCCCACCGTTCTGCAGTCAACAGCTGTGACGAATTTAAAGATATACGGTCTCACAATATGGCAGTCAACGGTCCCACCGTTCTGCAGTCAACAGCCGTGACGATAAAGATATACGGTCCCACCGTATGGCAGACAACGGTCCCACCGTTCTGCAGTCAACAGCTGTGACGAATTTAAAATATACGGTCCCACCGTATGGCAGTCAACGGTCCCACCGTTCTGCAGTCAACAGCCGTGACGATAAAGATATACGGTCCCACCGTATGGCAGACAACGGTCCCACCGTTCTGCAGTCAACAGCTGTGACGAATTTAAAGATATACGGTCCCACCGTATGGCAGACAACGGTCCCACCGTTCTGCAGTCAACAGCTGTGACGAATTTAAAGATATACGGTCCCACCGTATGGCAGTCAACGGTCCCACCGTTCTGCAGTCAACAGCCGTGACGATAAATATATACGGTCCCACCGTATGGCAGTCAACGGTCCCACCGTTCTGCAGTCAACAGCCGTGACGATAAAGATATACGATCCCACTGTATGGCAGACAACGGTCCCACCGTTCTGCAGTCAACAGCCGTGACGATAAAGATATACGGTCCCACCGTATGGCAGACAACGGTCCCACCGTTCTGTAGTCAACAGCTGTGACGAATTTAAAGATATACGGTCCCACCGTATGGCAGTCAACGGTTCCACCGTTCTGCAGTCAACTTAAACTTGAAGTTTAGTCTAATCAACAGGTCGCTAGCTTGCACGTCCATAACTTCCAACACACAATACAAAATTACTTGACTATAAAACCTCATGTACTCTCAATAGTACATTCTTCTTGCACTCGCTGCACCTTTTCAATATCATAAGAGTTTGCTCACTCATCGGAAATTCTCAATTCCGGGTCCTATGGGAAGGTGGGAGTGTCTATCTCGACTTCTTAATTTGACTCTTTCAGACTCTATCATTTGAGTTCTCGAAAACACAAGTTCCATCAGGTGTACAAACAGAGAGAAACTGGTTTTCTTAGCCAATAATACTTTAACTAAGATTGGGTCTGTTCCATCTTTTGAAAATCATAACTCTCAACCTATAAACTGGAATTACAAAACTCCAGATGGGTTAGAAAGCTATGACTCCCTATTACGACTCTCTAGTTGGTCAATTTCCCAACTTACCCTCATAAACATGCTTCTTAACTAGCTCATATAAAAATGAGTTGTTCTTTACCATACAACTATCCTTCTTAGCATTCCACTTATCATACAATGATGATCAAAATTCTCCAAACGTTCCCACAAGCTAAGAATTTACATATACATCACAACGCCATGTATGTATATCTACACAATACATCACCATCACACTGAATATTTAAAATCTCATCAACTCACCACATACACACCAATTTACCACATAACTTTTAACAAATAAGAACTTTCCGTATTTTAAATTAAAACTTCATTTGGCTGAATTAAACCAGGATTGCTCCAAAACCGCCTAAGATTTTATCATAACAGTAAACATATATTTAGCATAATCATACTCACAAATTGTCCCGCGAAGACTCGAAGCGCCACCACGCCTCCAAAGCCGCCAGTATATCCTATCATCAGAGTTCAAAGCAATCAAGGTTCAAGCATCCAAAAACAGTTACGGAAAAATAATAATACTAACTCCAATATCACATAGGCATTCTATTGAACGCCTAGGATGCATACGCGCTTTGCACGTAATCACTCAAATCATCCAGACCAATTATAAAAGCTAATAACAACATCCCAAATATCACACAAGCTTTTATTGAACGCTTGGGATATACACGTGCGATGCACGTAATAAACTAATGCCGACGAGATTCTTATTTCCAAACAATTACTAAATCACCCCGAAAATATTCTAATAGCCCAACTACAATTTCTATTACTATACGAGAATTAATTCATATCCATATGATTCTCTTTTATAAACCCAAAACCCTATTTTACTAACAACTTGAAATCTCTCTAAAAATCCGCTAATTTCTCACATCTACAATTTCTAATATCTCTAAATCTCTCTACCCTAACATTCCTACTCAATAAAAATTAATCCAACTAAATTTTATACAATAAAATAATTAGGGTTTTACCTTCCCGAATCCACTCGAAAATCCGACGCTACCACCATGTAGAGAATCCCTCACTTAGTCTACCCCTCACTTTAATTCGGAAATAACGAAGAAATGGTGGGGAATCGAGCGGGAGAATGATCGCCAAAGTGGGTTCTCGGTTTTGGGGGTCGGGAAGGGAACGGGATGGGAAGAAGATGGAGAAGGAAGAAGATGGAGGGGCGGTTTCGTTTCCTTCGGCTGGGCGCGAACGGGAGGAGGAGGGGAGGAGAAGAGGAGGCCGGGGGTTTCCTTCTTTCGGCTGGGAAGAAACGGGAAAGGGAAGGAAAGAAGAAGGAGAAGGAAAAAGGTGAGGTGGGGTTTTGTAAAAGTAATGAATAAATAAATAGATAAATAAATAATGTAAGGGATAATTGTCTATAAGCCCCCCAATCTCAAATATATTTCAAATAAACCCCAAAACTCTACTTTAACAATAGAAACAATACAAAGATATATTAAAACTACCTCGTAATAATCCTTTAAAATTATAAAATAAAGTAGACAATAAATCTGATACTTCTCAATAACAATCAATTGTTATTAGAAAATACATAATCGTGTGCAATTCTCAATTGCGCACAGATTACGATGCAAAATAGCCATATGCTATTTTTGCGGGGTATTACAAATGCAGGGTGTATTCGCGTGTCGAGGGTCGGCGGGCCTATTCACGGGATGTAATCGGTGTATCTCATGTCGAGGGCCTCGCAAGCCTATTCGTGGGGTACACGGTTGGGAGGTGATTCTCCAGTTTTAGAGCTATTTTTACATGATGCTTGTGTATCGAGGTTTGTGGTGCCTATTCGCGGAGTATTTTAGATCTTGTTTCCATCACCGTAGTAGGATTAGTTGCATAATGAGGGATTTAACCCTATAAAGTGGAGATCATTAAGGGCTTGCACTGGACTTATGTATTGTGGGATGCATAAATGCATTAGAGAGTCAGCATATAGCATTGATGTTTCTTGACTTGGTTTTATGTATGTTGTTTTCTGTTTTTCCTACACTTGACACTTAGTTTAGTTTCACTTATTATTTTCATGCTCTACTATTTATTATCTTATATTCCTTGATGTTTTCATGCTTTACTTATTGTTATTTCTCATTTCATTTATTCTTGCTGTTAATACATGTTGTTGATGACTCTATGACTTATGTGTTATTTATGTTTTTTTTTTGTAAGTCACACACACCGTTATGGCTGACCCCTGTAGTTTTGGGGGTTAGGATTATTACTAGCCTCATATTTTACAGGTAGGTCCTTACAGCTTTGGACTTGGTTGCTTGAGATAAAATGATGTTATGGCTTATGTAAAATTGTAAAAGATGTATTGTAAAGAAAAGATTTGTAATTCAAGGTATTTTGTATTCCGCTGTGTTTTGTAAACAAATGATGTAATAAAGATTGAAATAAAAATTATCTGTGTTTTTGGCTCTGTTTACTATTGCAATTGAAGTTGATGCTGAGAATTGTGCCACGTATTTCTGAGATATCATATTGAAAATTCGGGGCGCTACAGCTATGTATCCCCATCCTGCCATCGATCTCTCTGCGTTTGAAGCTCCTTTCAGTAAAGAAGAGATCCACAAGGCGGTTTTCAGTATGAATGAAGACAAGGCCCCTGACCCCGATGGCTTTTCTATGCATTTCTACCAACAACACTGGAAGACAGTTCAAGATGATCTCTGTCGCATGCTACTGGATATTCAGAATGGAGAGGCAGACATTAACAGACTTAACCTATTCCACCATTGTTCTCATACCCAAGTGTGAAGGTGCTAACACCGTCTCTGACTTCTGCCCCATCAGCTTCCTCGATTGCTCTATGAAGATCTTCACCAAAATCTTAGCAAATAGATTGATCCCCTGACTGCATACTCTAGTTTCTTCCTCACAAAGTGATTTTCTCAAAGGCAATTCGATAGTGGACTGTTTTCTTGTGGCCCACGAAGCAATCAACCTTTGCTGCTCCAAAAAGTTTGACACACTTTTTCTTAAGATCGACTTTCGGAAGGCCTTTGATAACCTCAGTTGGACTTTTATTGAGCAGATGCTAGTTGTCAGGGGCTTTGGTCCACGTTGGTGCAGTTGGATCAAAGCAATTCTCCACTCAACCAAATCCTCTGTTTTCGTTAATGGTATTGGGGGTAAGACTATATTATCCAAGAGAGGGTTGAAGCAAGGTGACCCTCTATCTCCGATGTTATTCATCTTGGGTGTTAATGTGCTTGCCCAAATGTTGCGCAATGGTAGAGATAATGCCACTTTCTCTCAGCTGAATCTCAGGGGTTCCTTAGCTGTGCTCTCCATTCTGCAATTTGCTGATGACACGCTCATCTTCTGAAAAGGTGATGAACAATGTGTGCTTTATTTAAAATTGCTGTTAAACATATTTGCGAACGTCTCTGGCCTCCACATTAATCTCTCCAAATCATCAATTCTCTACTTTCGGCATTCTATGGCCAAGCTTCACGCTTTCACTCACATCCTAGGTTGCAAACAGGATTCTCTTCCTACCAAATACTTGGGCATGCCACTATTCAAAGGTAAATTGAAGAAGAGAGACTGGCAACCTCTTATTCTCAAAATCGAGAGAAGATTATCCACTTGGAAGGGCCTTCTGCTCTCTAGGGGTGGGAGACTGATTCTCATCAACTCGGTACTTAGTGCTTTGCCAACCTATTTTTCTTCCTTCTTCAAACTGCCTCAATAGGTAATTGCTAGAATTGATCAGATTCAGAGTAGATTGTTTTGGGTAGGCGCAGACACTAAGGCTATCGGCAAACTGGAAGCGAATTTGTCAGCCCAAAAGGCAAGGAGGTCTAGGAATTTTAAACCTCAGCCAATCAACAATGCCTTGCTTATGAAATGGTGGTGGAAAATTTTGTCTGAGGAATCCCTTAGCACCCAAATTCTGAAATCCTTATATTTCAACAGAGTGACCAATTTCTTCATCTGCAAATCTCAAGCTTCTGACTTTTGGAAGAATGTCTACAAGCTCAAAGAGCAATTTGAGCAAGGAATTTCTTGGCAACTAGGAGATGGGCAAATGCTTAAGTTCTGGATCTCCAAAAGGATTGGAGGTAGCACATTGCCACTTTATTCCCTGTTTTATTTGAGGCAGCTTGCAACAAAGATGCCCCATTATGCTCTCAAGGTATCATGGATCATGGCAGATGGATTTGGAGACCAAGCCTTCACACTTCAACTTCCACTACCATTCTCCTTGAAAAGATCCAACTTCTGCAACTACTCTCCAATGTCCAACCTTCTACTTCTACTGACATTGCATATTGGAGGCATTCTAGCACAGGGAGCTTCACTGTGAAATCTGCCTATGATTTCTTCAGCATTTCAGGCCTTCTCTCCCCCTTCTGCCGTGCCTACTGAAAGAATTTAGCACCGCTCAAATTCAAAAATTTTATTTGGATGCTGAGTTGGGAGATACTCAACTCTAAAGAGAGACTACACTCCAAAGGATGGGATGGTGATCTGACATGCACAACTTGTGCATGTCCGATTGAAACCACCTTCCACATTTTCTTTCAATGTCTCGTGGTTGTTCAAACTTGGCAACACTTTACACACCGCTTCAATATCACTAATTTACCCTCATCCATTGCTGACTGTTTCACACGCTGGTGTTCTGACTACCACAAGCACAAGTTCACACACTGTTGGCATTTGGTTATACTTGCTGCTTGTTGGAGCATCAGGCATGCTAGGAATGATAAAACTTTTAACAACAAGCTTATTACTGTGGATAAACTTATCACTAATACCAAATTTTGATTCTCTCATTGGTTAGATGCCAGCGGTGAGTCCAAGAAGAAGGCCAAGATACTCCAACAGCTTATGGGTACTGGAGATAGTGATCTTATGAGGCCGGGAGGCAACAGCTCAACTCAAAGTGCAGGAAACACCCAGGGATGATCTAGGGCTCTGCGTCTCAGCTTGTTGATTATTTTGTTCTCTTTTTGGGACACTGTTTGTCCTTGCTACTGTACTTTTTAAACTTGCTTATGTTCTGTTGCCCTTAGGAGGATTGGTATTATTGTGTTAAGGGCTATTTGTGTTGTGTGTATGGGGGATAAGATCATACCCTTGAGGCTAGTTGAGGAGTACGACAGAAGTCCAATGCCCTCTCTACGACTCAATAGTATGCCATCTCAAGCTCAGACACACACACAGAGCTCGCTAGGAACTAATCTTCTCCTTATTTTTTTGTAACTATTGTTCAAACTTTACCTATATATATATATATATATATATATATATATATATATATATATATATATATATATATATATATATATTCTGTGAGGTAGGATAATCCTACCTTTAACCAGTCAAAAAAAGTAACCAACAGTGAGAACAGTGAGGAAACAAACAAAAAAAAAACATCAGAGTGCCAAGGCAGTATTCGGGTGTTTTCTCGAGTGAGGCTTGCTGTGGATTTCGGGGTGTTTGCTCTTGGCTTTGGGAATTTTGGTGGAGATATTGTGGGCTTGCTTTTAGCTTTTGGAAGGAAATTACTCTCTTATTAGGTGGGTGTTCCTTTATACTTTCTAATTTATTGAGTAGTTGCATGTGTAGATACTCTAAAATTTAAATTGTTAATGTAGAATGGTTAATTTACTCTCATTGATTGTAATGTGTGTGATAGAAGAAACTCCAAAAATTTTGAGTGAAATGCAGGTTAATTAAAGTAGATATGAGAAATTGAAGTTTAGAAATTGTGTAAATTAGCATGTGAAATGTAAATTTGTGTCCCTTTAGAAAAGTAGATATTTTTATGAAATACGAATTTAATTGACCCTGAGAAAAATTCTCTTATTATTAATTGTCTGGGAAAAATAAATTTATTGAAGTAGAATTGACATTTCATAAGTTATAGTGATAATTGAGTTACTCTTCATGTGATAGAAATTTTAAATTGTGTGAACTTATTGGTGCATTAGAATTTAGTATATTGTTTTAGATTGTGCATAGATTGACCTTATTTAATTGCCGGAACGGGTAAAAATTGAATGCATATACATTTTTTTTTATAAATGAATCAGTCAAGGTTAAATATTTGAGGATTTAAACTCTATATATGTTAGTGATCTGAGCAATGGCTCAGTGGGTAGGCGTTCAGGTGCCTCTTAGTTTGGTATGGGTTCGAATGTAGGCGACGTTCAGTTGGTTTTCAAAACAAAACAAAAAAAAATTAACAGAATGAGATAAGGTAAACTCGAGTATTTAAAATTATAAGTCCACTTTACTCATTGAGCGGACTCGGCCCATTGGTTTGGGCGTTGGGCTTTCTTCTTACTGATGCTGGGTTGTGTGGAGGCTCTGACTTTATTTCTAAAACCCCTTTTTTTATTAGTTTGTAGAGGCTCTGACTTTATTTCTAAAACCCCCTTTCTTTTATAAATTTGTGGAGGCTCTGACTTTATTTATAAAACATTTTTTTTATTAATGTGGGGAGGTTCTGACTTCATTTCTAAAACCTTTTTTTATGTGTTTCCAATGGATATTTTTTTTGAAAGTATTGGAAAAGTAAGAAGAACATAATTAAAGTTTGGAGATTTTATTATATGGTTCTAAAAGAAAAGAAAAATTAACCTAAAAGGTATGTTTTTCTTTATGAGTTGAGTTGGGCTTCAAAATTTAAAAACACAATAAATTGAAGATTTGTACGTTTGAGTTTCATGATTGATAGCTACAAGAGTAAGATGAATTGATTAAGATGTGAATGAATAAAGTTGAGGATATGAATAAAGTGAACATTTAATACATTAATATTGAAGGGTATGAGTACCCATGAAGTATAGAACATGAAAGGTTGTGATCTAGAGGTTTAGTAAGACACGGGTACCGGCATATGTTGAAATAATTGATTGATTTGAGATATGGCTATATGAGCTATTGCGGTACTTTTGTTTAAGTCCGGTAGGAGGGGAAGCTAACTCTATGTATTGTAATTTATTCATGTCTTGAACTTAAGAACTAGGCACTAAGTGAAGATATAGTAAACTTGGGCAAACGTGAGTGGAGGGCCTCTATATAGTCAGGCGGTGGATATCCGGGACTATAGACACAGTCGTGCAGTGGATTCCAGGACTGTAGTTGCTTGCGATGGAGGTGAGCCTTAATTAAATCCGGGATCATGATTGGTTGGGCGGATAGTAGGCCGTACTTCAGTGTATCTGCGTATACCGGAGTATACCGGAGCTAGAGGGACACTTGCGGGATGTTTGCACGACAAGGATTCTGTATAGTCGGGCGGCGAATTCCGAGACTGGAATCTGTACTCGTGGAATGTCTAAACTTTGTTTTATTACTGGGTAGTTATCATGGCGAGGGATTAAACCCTTTAATGTGGAGTACGTAGGTGCTTGCCCTCGGACCTATGTAGTATGGGATGCATTGAATCCGAACAAGTATGCATTAGTGTCATCTTAGCGTAAAACATCTACATTAGGCATTAAGACATTGCATACATTGATATGTTTAAAGTAGTCACTTTTAACACTTTATTTACGGTCAAGTTTATGGCTTGTTAAAGTATTAAAGAATCATTATATTTTTTGCATAGTGAGAATGGTCGTGTATAATATTGCGTCAGTTGTAAGCAATTGACATACCCACAGTTTCATATGCAGGACTCAGAATTTACAAGAGGATATAAGATGAATTTGATGCTGATGATTACTTAGATGCTAAAGTTGTTGTAGTTGTACATTGATCATTGTTGTATTTCATTTATTCCTCTACGTGTTGATGTAAAAAGACTTTGTTGTAATAAAAATTTTAAATTCCTTGTAAAATTATATAAAGTGAAGTGTAAAGATCATGTTGAACTTCAAATTCAGACTTATTTGGAATTCGGGGTGTTACAATGTGATACCTATCACCATCTTGCATTGGTTCGTATCTAACCCCGTGAGAAACACACGAATTGAAGCTAGCATGTTTGTTCGTCATTGTCTGTGGCCCAACCTTTTGTCAAAGTATTCCTTGTACTCCAATTGTTTCTTGAAGAACTCTTCTTACTTTTGTGACATACCTTCCAAAAAGTTTATTATTGCCAAATGAGAAGCTTCTCGTTGTTGTGTTTGTTTTCTTTGCGGTTCAAGTTTAGGAACATAATCTTTAGGTGATGTAGAGACGTAGCCTTGATAAAGCTCTCGCTACTAAGGGATGTAGGAAAATTTTCCATCTCCAATTCTTCCATCGGTATACCCCACTTCATGCTCGTTAAGGTAATAATGCTTGCATATTGGAGACTTTTGCGATTTGGAGAATCATGGACGTCAAGCATACCTTGAAACATTGTCTCGGGAAGATCGTTCTAAAAGTGCTTAATCAATCAAAAGATCATGTAGCACCAAGGCAACGAAATCTCATCGAGGTTACTATTCTTTTGGAGAATGGAATGAGTAAGAATCCTCCCTAGAATACGTATAAGTGGAGTGAAACTCAAACAATATTTATTCTCAAACAAACCTGACACACCATGAACAAGTCTAAAGATATCATCTTGAGTATGCTCTTCCCAATTGAAATCATCATACTTATGCTTTCTAAGAATCCGATTTCTTTCATTGGGGAGATTTGGCCAAAAAGAGAAGCAATAACTTTCGAGGCGACACTTCTTCCACTTTCCCATTTAGATAAGTAGAGCGAACACCACCCTCTTTCTTTCTACATAAATTAAACAAACGGTGGTGGCATGAACCAGAATGTCTAAATTATAATAAGACATCCAATTTTTAGCTTTAAAAAATCTCCAACACTTAATCTCCATATTCTTTAAACTCGATGCGAAAGATAATCAGGGCGTCTAGAGAAACTCCTTTGGTTAGTTATTCATACCTTGAGACAACTTCTTGAGCACAAAATCGGCCATTTTCAAGATGAGTAGGAGATGTCTTCTTCTTTCCTTGCCCACGATTTGGTCGTTTTGAGGACCCTTGTCCAACAACCCTCTTCCCAAGCCTTTGCTTCGTGTTTTATGCCACTGAGTTTTCAAAAAATATTTTTGATGTGTGGAAGTGAAAGAGAATGGTTGAGATAGTGAAAAAAGAGTATTAGTTTGTTGGATTTGGTAGAGAAATGAGTTTGATCTCAAGTTGCAAAACTAGGGTTTTGGATATGAAGTGTGATTAAGGAGGATGGAAGAAATAAAAAGAAAAAATGAAAGGGGGGGGGGGGGATATTCGGTTGGAAGAGGATGATACCCAAAAAGAATAAAGAAGGAAAACATAAACAAGTTCGGGTGGTTATTGGGTTTAACAACCAAGTGGACCCCCAAGTATTTAAATGAAGGTAGAACATGACAAAAATGAGGCTACTACGGTAAACCATGCAGTATACCAACTTTAGACTCATAATAGGTAGGAGAAATGAGGTTTACCTCATGGTTAACCAAATTGCAATCTTAGTTTTTTTATAAAGTTGATTTAGGGATGATAAAAAGACCAAATTGAGGTATACCGCATGGTTAAACCAACTATACTTGATCCAGATGAGATAAAGAATTTCAGGAAACTAAAATACTTGATCCAGATAAGATAAAGAATTTCAGGAAAGATATTGAATAAGGATCAAGAATAAGGACTCCAAAAATATGAAAGAATACGACACAATCAATTCTTTCGAGATTCACAAAATATTTGGCAATATAAGACATGAATATCGAGAGAAGAAATCTAGACAATAGAGCACATTTGATTCACCTTGAATAGACGAAAAATGAGTCTAATTGTTTAATGGAAATGCCCGCTAATTGATTGTCGGTATTAGTATAATTTAACACAATCCCCCTTTTTATAATGATTTCTAATAAAGTGATAATGGATGTCAATGTGCTTTGTTCTACTATGTTGAATTATTGATAGGTGCTCTTTGTCATGTGTACGGTACTAATGTTGTCGCATATGATTGGAACGTGATATATGGAAATATTAAAATCCTTCAAAGTGTGCATCATCCAAAGAATTTGAGTACAACACCCTTCGACCGCAACATACTTCGCCTCGGCTATCGAAAGAGCTACATAATTTTGTTTCTTAGACGACCAAGAAACTACGCAATTTCAAAGGAATTGACAAGTGTCACTTGTGCTTTTTCGATCGATTTGGCTCTCGACATAGTTCGCATCCGAAAATCCTGTCAATTTAGATTGATTGTTCTTCAGATAGCATGAGCAACATCAATCGTACCTTTAAGATATCTAATGATATGCTTGATGGTGGTTATATGCGATTCTGTAGGACAAGCTTGAAATCTAGCACACAAGCACACACTATACATGATAACGGATCTAGTAATAGTTAAATAAAGCAAACTACTTGTAATGTCCCTACCCCGAGCTCGGACAATTTATACAATTTAGAAGAAAAATTAGATACTATGTAGTACTACTGCCCACCTCAGGCTGCCTCTCAAAAGGTGGTTAACCGAATTGGTGACTCTTGATCATAGGAAATAGTATTTTAATATTATTTTATTCATGTTGAAATCCGATATGGGACAAATTCCTTACCTTTCTCCCCGTGTTCTCTCTCATCTGAAAGATACACCTGAGTCATGTGGGCCCCAAGCATTAGGTGCCACGTCATCAGAGCACACAGAGAAGCATCTTTTCGCTGTCTTTCTCTGCGTGTGCCCCCCCCCATCACACTATTCCTTTTCCAAATATTTACATGATATGCCATCCACATTATATTTTACCAACAACCAACTATCCAACTATTATCAACATATTTATATATATATATATATATATATATACTCTTTGAAAATTACGGGGTGTTACACCCCCCCCCCCCTTTCAGAAACCACCGTCCTCACTGAGCACGGGGCATGCACAACCTAGTGCATGATCTCCTTTCTAGCCGATGTGGAGTAGAGTACCCTGATTCTGCTGTACACACTCCCTCTCAGGCATACTTACCCGTACATCTGCTAGCTCCATCTCAGACATACATCTCACCCACTCATACCCACACTCGGTGTCGAAAGTCGGCTCTGATACCATTTGTAACGCCCCTGCCTTGAGCTCGGACAATTTATACAATTTAGAAGACAAATTAGATACTATGTAATGCAACTGCCCACCACAGACTGGCTCTCAAAAGGTGGTTAACCGAATTGGTGACTCTTGATCATATGCAATAGTATTTTAATATTATTTTATTCATGTTGAAATCCGATATGGGACAAATTCCTTACCTTTCTCCCCGTGTTCTCTCTCATCCAAAAGATACACCAGAGTCACGTGGGCCCCAAGCATTGGGCGCCACGTCATCAGAGCACACAGAGAAGCATCTTTTCTCTATGTTTCTCTGCGTGTGGGCCCCCCATCACACTATTCCTTTTCCAAATATTTACATGATATGCCATCCACATTATATTTTACCAACAGCCAACTATCCAACTATTATCAACATATATATATATATATATATATATATATATATATATATATATATATATATATATATATATATATATACTCTTTGAAAATTATGGGGTGTTACACTACTAATCATAGCACGATAAGTCTTAAGGTCAACATGTTTACTTGCTCGTCCTTACCTAGTTTGGTAGTTGTTGTCATAGGAGTGTCAAAGGCTTTTACATCTTCAAGTCCAAACGGTTTGTTAAGTTCCTCTGTATACTTGGCTTGGTTAATAAAAATACCGTCCTTAATTGCTTGATTTGGAGTCCAAGAAAGTAGTTTAGCTCACCCATCATGTTCATTTCGAACATATTGTTAGCAAACTCCTCACATAAATCATTAGTGGAGCCAAAAAGTACATCGACATAAATATGAACAACAATCAAATCTTTATCCACATGTTCTGTGAAAAGTGTTATTAACAATTCCATTTAAAAAACTAATTTTAAAGAGACGCTAAATCTCTTATATCAACACTGAGGTACTTGTTTGAGACCATATACCACCTTATGCAGTTTATAGACGTAGTTTGGATCTTGAAAATTTTGAAAACCAGAAGGTTGCTCCACATACACTTCCTCAATAAAACCATTTAAAAACGCACTTTTGACATCTATTTAAAAACTTTAAAACCCATATAATGGGAGCAAAGGATTCTTCATTCCCTCCAATTGGTTGAAATCTTGGACCATTAATCTAGTTTTGTTTCTAACCATTACACCAGATTCATCTAATTTGTTTCGAAATACTGGTTTAATGCATATAACCGGTCTATTTGGAGTACGAGGCACTAATATCCAAATATTATTCCTCTCAAATTGATTTATCTCCTCTTGCATGGCTATCGTCCAATATTCATCCAATTAGGCTTCATGAATATTTTTAGGCTCAATGTGAGATAAGAATGCAAAACTATTACAATTATTATGAGTACGAGGTCGAGTTGTTACCCCCGTTTGTACATCACCTATGAGATCATGTGGGTGATTTGCTACATATGTCCAACTTCGTTGATCATTTGCATCCATTTCAGTTGTTGAGGTTGGAGCTTGTGGTGTTGAATTTTGTGGGTTTTGATTTGGTTGCACTTTCTCCTTTTACAATAGCCTTGTGCACCTTGAGTAGCTCGAATCACTTCATTGCCTACCTTGATTTCTTCAACTCGTACACCTAACTCTTCATTATCAACACTAATAAGTTTTCTTTTCTCGCAAGGGGGTTAATCTCATTAAATATAATATTAATAGACTCTTCAACTATATGTGTTCTTTTATTAAATACCCGATAACCCTTGCTAGTGTGAGAGTATCCAAGAAAGACACCCTCATCACTCTTTTGGTCAAATTTTCCTAAGTTATCTTTGGTCAGATTTCTCCAAGAAACCAATAAGGAGTCAAAAGGTTAAAAGAAACATAACTCAGTTAAGAAAATAAGCACATTATTTCCTCGTTAGGCAGAGGGCGTGGTTTATCGAGGTTTACCAAGGCCTTGTTTCCATAGAGTTGGTTAAACCTTGCGGTATACCGCAACCCTTAACAAAAAAATATATTTGAAAATTTCTGCACTTTTGATATACTTTTTTGGGTTTTTTATAAATAGATTAGTTGTATTTTTGTCTTGTAGTGATGTACGTGCACTACAATATAAACTATGGGTTTATAGGGACAGAGCCCATATAACTTAAACAATTACCTCCTATACTTTAGAGTTAACAGTTTTACTTATCAATAGAAAATTGCAAGAATGGAATTTTCCTTCATGATTGTAGTACCCCTAGAAATAATCATCAAAGATTTTGTATGACTATATTTAGTTAATACTTTTTTTTAAAATATATATATTGTTAGCGCTAATGTTGAAGCATGCATCTTTATTATAAATAAAGCCCAACCCAACAATCAAACACAATCATGCAAATAAGTAAAGCCAAGGGGGTTTAATGCAAATATAGGACACCTAAGCATTTCTATATTTTTCCACACAACCCTACACTCACCCATAGATGCTTGGCCGGCCATCCCCCTCTCGTTCTATATGTACATGTGAGTGTATGAGAAAACCCTAGCTCTTTTCTTACTTCTTTCAAACCCTAGTATACTTTCTACATACTAACCCCTTCTCATTCTCAATATTTTCCTTTTCCAAAGCATCCATCTCTCTCTCTCTCTCTCCCTATATATATATATATATATATATATATATATATATATATATATATATATATATATATATATATATATATATATGGGAAATTCTCAATTGAAAACGCAATGTCTGTAAAAACGTGAAAACGAACCTAGGCCGTTGTTGGAGACAACGGCCTAGGTTATAATGCATTATAACCTAGGTCGTTGTCTCCAACAACGGCCTTAGTGGTTTTCCACGTTTTCACAGACATTTGTGTTTTCAATGGAGCATTTCCCTATATATATATATATATATATATATATATATATATATATATATATGTGGAAAGCTTCGGTTGTGCACTCCTCTAGTGCACACGGCGTGTGCACTAGGCCTTTGGGCGTTCATATCGACGATCTGAACTGTTCACATTGATCTACACATCTAAATTAGTCTAAATATGTCAAATCAAATCATTTGAAATTCATTTACCCATCCATTGAAGTGTTACAAAATTGTATGGCTGAAAATCATTGTTTTTTATAGTCACATGATGGATGGGCAAATGAATTTCAAATGATTTGATTTTACATATTTAGACTAATTTAGATGTGTAGATCAATGTGAACGGTTCGGATCGTCGATACAAAAGCGGGAAGGCCGAGTGCACACGGAGGGGGAGTGCACAACCGAAGATTTCCTTATATATATATATATATATATATATATATATATAGTTCCTAGGAGCTTTTGTGTTCATAATAAAGCTAAGTAGAGAAAGGCCAAAGAAGCAAGGAGAAGAAGGAAGCTTAAAGCCAAGGGTATTATTGAAGCTTGCAAATTGAAGTGGGTATTCTTCTTACCTCATGTATTATTATTTTTAGATGGAGTGAATGATTGATGCTTGCTATATTGATGCTTGCTAATAGCTACTAGCTTACTCATATAAATAATTGTTAGAGGTGTTGATTGAAATTTATATATGCTTAAGTACATATAAAATAAATATAGCAGAGAAATGGATTAAATAAAAGAATTATTAGTGATGCATGTTTACTTACAAGTCATGTTAGTGTTAACTTATAGATAGAAATTTTGTTGTATTGATTAATTATTTGTTGTAGTAAAATTATATAGAATAAAATTATTGGTGTCATATGCTTAGTTAGTATTATTAGTAATTGTTAGTATTGTCTAGTAATTAAAGAAATTTTGTCTAGTTAGCTTGTAGAAATTCTTAGTAATTCATGTCGTTACCGTGGAGAGACTACTTGTAGTGGACTACTTATAGTAGTCACTTGTGGTAGTTTTATGTTTAAAAGCTCGTATTGTAGAAAAATTCGCATTGTAGAGTTTATGTGTATGTTTTTAAAAAAAGAGGGGGGGGGGGGGGGGGGCATGTAGTAGTAGTAGTGGTAGAAGAATGACTAGAATTACTCTATGTTAACAGTCCTGTGTGGGATATTCATGTGTAGAACAATTTCACGTTGAAAAACCATAATACATATGTTAAGGTTTTGGTGTAGGAGAGTTATGCATCAAAAGAATTGAATGAGTAAGCATGCATGAGTAACTAGAAGATTATTAGATTCATTTTTTCATGAAAAGTTAGTATAATTTAAGCAAAAGAATTAACAGTTGCATTATTGTGTTAGCATTCAAGTGCGAACACTCACATGTGTGCAAAATACTAAACACGCGTAAGGAGATGATTCGTGCATATTAAGTGTACTAGTTGAGTGTTTAATGAATAAACTCTAACATAATTGGAAAGGTGGGTTGAATTCAAATTAAGATAACTTGCTGCATTTCAACGGTTAACTAACTTATAGATAGTAGCTCGTGATCACGTGACCAATAATATGAGGACATACACTAGTTTGGTGTGTACTCACCTGTCAAGGGGACACATACAGCATTGTCTTGTTTGGGACACGTGCGCGACTGTTAATTTTTCGGATCTAGTGATAAGAATTGAGAATGGTGGGAGTTAGGGGATAGACCTCTACATAGCCACCTAAGGTTCTATGTTGTTTAATGCGAACAGGGAGCAAGAACATAGGCTCTAGGACTCTCGGTAGAGCAGGTGGGACCTGCAGGGTCACCTTTATGTTCGTAACAACTTTTAGGAGAGGTCCAGGAGTGGCGAAGGACCACATGGGCCGGGCGGAGTATGACCGGGGAGTGGAGTAGGACCACAAGTACTTGGCATACATAGTGGCATAATCAATGATTTCCGATGCAGAGGCGGAACTAGACCTGCAACCTCACCAGTCACTCGATGAATGTCAGAAACAGGATAAGAGTACAAGAGCAGGTTTGCATTGCAAGGGATCGAACCCTATAAGCAGAAGTACGTTCCAGCTTGATGGGAAGTATGTAGTATGAGATGCATATATTTTCAATCAAACAAGCATTAGAATAAGAGCATCATGTGCGTTAATGTTATGCATTAGATTTAGGTCATGGCATACACTGACACATTCTGTTTGTATGGTTTCCACGGTTATGTTATTTTCATATTGTTGTTGAAGGTTTTGGAGACTTACAGGTTTCATCCGTTTTGTGTCAGTTGCATACAACTGACGTGCCCACAGTGGGTTAGTTGCAAGACTGATCGCGGGAGCAAGAGATTTGAGTGGTATTGCATCCAAGTGGTGGATACGATAAGGTAATAAAAAGTATTTAATTTCCTGTGATTTTTTCTGTGTTATGTGCTCATTTGAGGTCAAGATTCTCGGTATGTGTCACGAGTTTCAGGGCACGAAATTCGGGGCGCTACAATGATACTGTCTTTTGATACTTTAAGCTCCCAATATCGATTCGTTCTCTCTTCAACATTTTGCTCGTGCACCACATGTATATCACTTTGAAAAGCGTGCACATCTCATGAAATCTCCAATTTGCACTCAAATAGAATAAAACATTAGTAATATATGAAACTTGACTTGATGCGAGTTTTATCATATCAAAATTAGGAAATTAAGCACCTTGGGGCAATCGGTGAAAGATTTAGTTTTGTTTATGAGATGTCGGTGAAAGATATAATTTTGTTAATGAGATGTTGGTTAAAGATATAATTTTGTTTATGAGATGCAGAGCAAAGCTGATTTAAGAAATTGAATCATGAAAAGCCTTTGATCATTACTATGATAGCTTTTGACGCGAGGGTCCTCTCAGTGTTCTAATTTTAAGGAGACATTTTTGGTAGCTTTTGGCGTCATGGTCCTCCTTACTAGGAGAGAGATTTGCTTATGGAGAAATAAGGAGGGGATATAATTTAGTGATGGGAAAATAGTCATTTCCTTCATCTTATCTTTTATGAGATTTGGGAATGGGGATTGTGTACCGAATGGAGTTTGGATTACATATTGTGCTACTGTTCACTGTCTACCTTGTTTCTGCTCATGTTCGAGATTACGTTTGTGGCTTGACTTCTTTGGAGGATGTCTTATTGATTTTTCTACAATGTTCAGTTAGTTCTTTTTTCCTTATTTTTTTGACTTTTGTTTTATTAGTGGTTTATTAAAGAACAAGATGGAACAAGGTAGAATATCTCGTCATCAAGCTCAGAAAATATCTGTTGCCGCTGAATCTGGTGTGGAGGCAATAGATAGAATTTGTGGATTCGCTAGAACTCGAACGGGCTGGATCTGACCTCTTCCGCTGCTGGTAGGTTGACTCTTTGGTGCTCTCGTAGACCTGCACAAACATTCGAAACACCGGGATGGATCCCGGCGACGAACCCTCCGACGTTCTTGTCAATACTCAGAAAAGGAAAGGAAAAGAGCTTAGGTAGACAAAGAGTGATCACCTTGTAACGGTAGGAGGTAGGGGATATTTATAGTCGCTGTGGGGATCTGTTTCGGGATAAGAATGAATCCCTACTCTCGCTGTGACTGGATAGAAGTGGTTAAAATCACTTCCAGTAGATAAGGACGAGCCAGGATTTCCTTATATCCCGTTGAACTGGTCCTTAACTGGTTGTGACCCGTTCTCAGTTTGAACAGATCCGTTCACGGGTTAGTGGGTCCAAGAAAAGAGACATGGTTCCCAATTCGGACCCGTCTGTATGTAAAATTACCATCTTGCCCCTGTAACTTTAAAATTCGTGCCCAATTTGAACGGTTCCAATTTAACTCCATTTTTAGCCATATCACGAGCCCCATACTCCCAAAGACTTTGTGCTACGACCTCTGGGGAGTAGTTTTGTTGTTTTAATGGCGTATAGGGCTTTATTAGAGTTCCCAAAGGGTGTTCGAATCTCGTTTAAGGGGTGATGGTACTTTTCTGAGCTGGTAACGTGCTCAAGATTGTTCTTAGGCTCTTCTGGATTTTTCAAAGATATTCCCAATTTTATATTATTTTTTCGAACTATTTATTCAATTTTACAAAGCGATAATTTTTTCGGGAGCACTAATTAATTGTTCTAACCAAGAATTATTTATCCAGGGGCTCAAAAATGTTTCCTCGAATTTATAATTATTTTCTAGAATTTTTAATTATTTTTTCTGAATTTTTAATCATTTTTTTGCAATTTTTAAATAGATAATTCGAATTAATAAAATAAAAAAATAAAATTTATCACCTATTTATGACGTGGCATGATCTGGATCGTCCATCAGCCCTGGGCGCGAAAATCTGGATGATCGAATGGTGGACCAACACTCGATGACGTGGATCAATCTGAGATGTTGATCAGACTATCGCGCGAGTTTTGGGGTGATCCGACGGCTCGCGTGGTACGAAGGCATACTTTCTCTCGTTTGGGGGTCGGTGGCAGGAACGCTCGGCAACGATTGCCGACCCCCATCAAACACCTCGGTAGGCTGACACGTGTCAGGGTGGAGACCGAAGTCGAGGGGGTTCGGCATACATTACCGAGGTCTAGTCTGTTGGATACTGTAGGCAAGGCAAGAAACACTAGAGGGGGTGAATAGTGTTTTATAAAACTTAATTGCGAAATTTAAAAATTATCTTCTGTTCAGTCGACTGTAAATAAAAGTTTAGTCGACTGAGGCGTCTGTAATGCCCTGATTTCTTCATTTAATGAAAAATTATTTATTTATGCACGTAGTGTGCACGTGCAATATTTTTTGGTAAATATTTTCATCATGATGAGTATGTGCATAGAAATATATGTATATATGTGCTGTAATTTTTATTTTGATAAAAAGGCCCTTTGTTTTCAAATAAACTAAAGCCCAAAGATCTAATTTATTTTTGATAAAAGCTATTAGTTTGGCCCATCAATTTAAGCCCATAAATTAGTTCTTTGAATAAACAACTTGTAATGTAAACATTTTTCAAAAAGATTATTATTTTTTATATAGAAATGTATTTGTACAAGTTTTTATATGGAGACTTGCGCATGCACGTGCATTTCACACACACGTGCATGAGCACCATTTTTTCCTTGACCGGTTTTTGGAGGAGGTGGAGATGGTGTAGGAGTGGTTACCTAGTTGTGGGAAGTTATTACAACTTCTACTCTCATCCTAGCCTTCCATCTCATAACTACTTACTAAATCCTAGCCCTCCATTCCACCAAGGATTTAGTATAAATACCCTTTTTTCTCAAATGTGTTCTACACTAAGAATTTCATTGTAAGAGAGATCTATTGTAAGAGAGTTGTGTGTGATTGTTCTTTGGAGGCCGGTTATCATTTCAGAAGAATTCTCGGTGGCAAGGAGCAAGGAGGAGGAGTCACATTATCAAACTAGAAGGCTTCGCGTGATTCGTTTACTTCGTCTAATTGAGGAGACATGAACGAATGAAAAAGAACTAGTGATAATTAGAAAACTGAGAATAACCCGTACAGTCGACCGCTAATGTAAACAGTCGACTGGTACATTGGGATAAATTATGTACAGTTCAGAGTTCCATGAAACGAGGTATTTTTAATGTGATGCTCTAGTGTGTTAAATTGAGATTAGTATTCATCTCTGCAAGTAAATGATGAGTAAATGAAAGTGCATGCTTAGCATTTCCTTAAGGAAAGAGAACATTAGTTATGTGGAATTTGTATGTTGTGATGTTAGTGAACAGGTAAGAAATTACATGTTTATGTTAGTATGAATATATTGTAATGTGACAAAAGATGTATGAGAATTGAAGAACAGAAGGAAAAGATGATTCCTTAATTTGAAATTTAACCTGTTCAGCCGACTTAATGCATGTAGCAGTCGACTGGACTGAGCATGAAAAGTGTACAGTTAAATCACCCAGAACAGATGACTGATTTGAATGACAATAAAGGAAGTCTGAGAGGCTATCAAATGAATTATGAGTTGGAAATGCTCAAATTGGAAATTGTGAATTTGAATTGAACGAAAGGAGTAGCTAAGTCTCCCCCGGCATTTGGAAAGAAATGAAATGAAATGTGAACTGAAAGACCAAGGTTGGTCAGGTTGAATAAATGAATAAGTTCGGTTTAGTGGAGAGGCTAACTCTAGAGCTTTGATTTTCATTCATGATTCTAAAAATTAGTACATAATGGAGATGTGATGAAAGTGAGAAAAAACACAAGTATGAGAACTAGACTTTACGGTGCGGGTGTGTGAGCCACAGAATGCATGCTTGATGAGTCAAGGCATGGCGTGGGCACAACTCAGTAATGATCGGACTTTAGCCACAGAATGCAAGAGGATCGTGTGCCATGAAGGAGGCTGAATTGCCACAGAATGCATGCTTAATGAGTCACGACATGGCGTGGGATTTCCCTCCAAGTTTTCTGTACACGTGCTTGTACTCATAGATCATCTAGGATACTGACCGTAGCTACAGTAGTAGATTAAGTCATGGCGAGGGATTGAACCCTACAAAGATGAAGAACGATTAAGAGGCTTACCCTCGGACCTATGTAGTATGGGATGCATAGAAACCGAACAAGTGCGCATTAGTGTCATGTAATATAAATAATTGCATTAAGGATTAAGTGCACAATCACGACACGACATCATTAAGATTTTTCCCTTTACTTTAATTTGATTTGTGAACAAGTTTGTGATCTGTTAAGAAATATGAATCGTTATACTGTTTCTGGCTTAGAGAGGATGGCCATGTATAACTATCGTCGGTTGAATAAACTGACGTACCCACAGTTTTATATGCAGGATAAATGGCATGATAAAGATTAAAGAGGAGCAGATGCTTAAAGATTATTCTATGTTGTTGTACATTTGTTTCAATTGTTGTAAATTTTACATCCGCTGTGCAGTATAAATTGTAACGTATTCATGTAAACTCTGATGTAAAGTGAAAGTTCAAATTTCCTTGTAAAATTGTACTAAATGAAGCGAAAAGTTTCTGTAGAACATCTCGAATTCAGTGCATTTGGGATTCGGGGCGTTACAGAGTGGTATCAGAGCCACGCTTTTCACACTGGTACAAATTTATAAGGAACGACACCCTAGTAGTGGACATTAGAGTGTGTGTTTGAGTTTAGAGATTTAAATATAAGTGACTTACATTTGTGTTGCTCTATGACTTATGCTTCTTCTTCTCTATTTCTAAGATGGCTGATCACTTCGACCCTGTTGTAGACGACAACTGGCATATCATCGAGGAAGCGTACCACCCAGGGCAAGCAGATTCTAATGAGGAGGAGTGGCCTGAATCTCGAGAGATTACTCCACCTCCAGACTCGCCTGACGATTCTTCTTCTGATGAAGAAGAGGGACCAGTTTTGAGTAGTCTTGTGGCTTCTCTTCAGCGGCGAGTTGAATCACTGCGAGAGAGAGTCGGATTATTAGAGGCTCAATTGGCAAAGCGTAAGGACGACTTTTCGGTTCTCAGTCATCGGGTATGGGAATTCGAGAAGAGGAAAAATCTGACCGATGTGCTGAAGGATGAAGTTGATGAACTACGGGGAGAACATCGAGAAGCGAAGAGGAACCGTAGGAGTTAAACTGTTGTAGCTTCTACTATTTTTATTCTGATGTCAAGAAATGTTTTTCAATTCGAATGTATAAAGTTTGGAATTTAATGAAATACAAATTGATTTAAAATTCATGTCTTATACTTCGAATTTAATGGATCTTTTGCATCAGAATATGTCTAGAAGAGGAGCTAGAAACGGTGAAGGTCTGGATCTGGAAACGGAACTTGCGAGGGTCTATCAGACGCTCAACGCCGTGGCCATGAATCAGAACCAAGGAAGGGGGCCTGTGAATCCGGTACCCGAAGCGATTAAACTGGTGGAATCGTTCAAGCGAATGAAACCACCTGTATTCGAAGGGAAGTCAGACCCTGATGTGGCTGACAATTGGATTCGTCAAGTGGAGACAATCTTTGAAGTGCTGGAGACCCCTGAAGGCAGTAAGGTGAAGTTGGCGACTCTGCAATTTGAGAAGGACGTTGCTGTTTGGTGGCAGTCGATGAAGAGGACAATGGGAGGTATAGTTCTTGGCTGGGAGGAATTTCTGGAAGAATTCCGCAGTCACTATTTCCCCTCCGATGTTCAAGAGAAGAAGGCTATGGAGTTTCTATCGCTACAGCAAGGTAGCATGTCAGTTAGGGAGTATGAGACCAAGTTTACTCAGCTCTCTAGGTATGCTCCTGAACTAGTGATGGATGAAGCTAAGAAGGCTCGTAAGTTCGAGCATGGATTGAGGCCAAGCATGAGGTCCCGGATGATACCTCTTGGGATCAGGAGATTCGACAAGTTGGTCAAGAGAGCAGCAGCGACGGAAGCAGATATGGAGCAGTTTCATGTTGTTCAGAACCGGAGGAACAACTGGCTGTCTGGGAAGAGGCCCGCCAATTCTGGGAGTTTCAAGGGACAACCATCTGCACAAAGGTTCAAACCGACAGGGGCAAACTCTATTAGTGTGGCTGGAGGATCTGGGAACAATGTGGTGAGACCTCCTGGGTAACTTGCTACAATTGTGGTGAAGCGGGACATTACCAATCTCAATGTCTAAAACCACGGAATGGTAATCGCAATGTACCAACGCAGTAGACTGGGAAGAGACCGTACCAACCAGGGCGAGTATTTGCCTTGACGGAAGCTGATGCTGATGAAGTTGATCATGTCATCACTGGTACGAGGGCTGATGTTTAGAGGTTTTTGTTATTTCTTTTTCCCGCTTTTTTAGTGAAACTGTTATGTAATGAGTGTGTATTATGTAACAGGCGAACTTTATTTGAATGGAATGAAATCTGTTGTGTTGTTCGATACTGGATCCTCTCATACTTTTGTGTCTCCTAAATTTGCTAAAGTATTGGGAGTTGAACCGAAGATTTTCCTAGGCAAGATCTTAGCAGTAGCTACTCCATCAGGGAAAACTTTAACCACTGGTCGGTATTACGCTGATTGCGAGATTGTGATTGGAGGTCGAATCTTCGGCATTGATCTGATCGAGCTGACTATCCTGGGAGTTGATGTTATCATTGACATTGATTGGATGTCGGTGTACAGTGCAAGCATCGAGTGTAAGACCAAGACGGTAACAGTGAAGGCTCCAGGTGGACCTGAAGTCACTTTCCAAGGGAAGAAGAAGTGTTCTAGGCTGGTGGCAGCTATCCGCAAGGAAGAGACTCCTGTGGAAGTGCAAGGGATTCCTGTTGTTCGGGACTATCCGACTGTGTTCTTGGAAGAATTTCCTGGGTTACCCCTGCATCGTGATGTAGAGTTCAGCATTACTGTTCAACCGGGAAGTGCACCCATTTCTAAGGCACCATATAGGTTGGCTCCAGTGGAACAGGATGAAGTGAAACGGCAGATTGAGGAACTGTTGGAGAAGGACTTTATTCAACCTAGTGCATCACCTTGGGGAGCACCAGTGCTTTTGGTAAAGAAGAAGGATGGATCGATGAGGATGTGTATGGATTACCGGGAGCTGAATAAGGTCTCTGTTCAGAATAAGTATCCTATTCCCCGAATTGATGATTTGTTCGATCGTCTACAAGGAGCAGTTGTTTTCTCCAAAATAGATCTTCGATCAGGATATCACCAAGTTCGAGTGAAAGCTGAAGATGTGCACAAAACTGCATTTAGAACTCGACATGGGCATTACGAATTCTTAGTTATGCCATTTGGAGTGACGAATGCACCCGCAATCTTTATGGATTTGATGAACAGAGTTTTGAGGCCGTTCGTTGATTCTTTCGTCGTGGTGTTTATCGACGATATCCTCGTGTACTCCAAGTCAGAAGAGGAGCACACCGAGCATTTGGCAGCAGTTTTGAAGAAGCTGGAAGAGCAGGAGTTGTATGCCAAGTTATCCAAGTGTGATTTCTGGAAATCTGAAGTGGCATTTCTAGGTCACATCCTTTCTAAGGAGGGAGTGGTAACTGACCCTCAGAAGATAGAGGCAGTGAGAGATTGGGCTAGGCCTACTACAGTGAAGGAAGTCAGAAGTTGTCTTGGAATGACTGGATACTACAGGAGATTCATTCAAGGTTATGCCCAGATAGCCGTGCCGCTTACTGGTCTGACCAAGAAGAATGTGAACTTCAAGTGGACTGAGCAATGTGAGGCGAGCTTTCAGGAGTTGAAAGAGAAGCTGACTACTGCACCTATTTTGGCTTTGCCTAGAGCAGGTGTTGAGTATGATGTCTACAGCGATGCTTCACATCGTGGGCTTGGTTGTGTCTTAATGCAAGAAGGAAGAGTAATCGCTTATGGGTCTAGGCAACTACGACCACATGAGAAAAATTACCCGACTCATGATCTGGAGTTGGCTGCGATTATCTTTGCCCTGAAGCAATGGAGGCACTACGTGTACGGTGAGAAATTGAACATGTATACGGAACACAAGAGTTTGAAGTATATATATCAGCAGAGGGATCTGAATTTGAGGCAGCGGAGATGGTTGGAAGTGCTCGAGGACCTGCGACCTGAGATCAAGTATCATCCTGGGAAAGCTAATGTTGTTGCTGATGCACTTAGTCGCAAGAGCAGTTTAGCCAGTTTGATTACAACTCAGAAGCATCTGATTAAGGAATTGGACCGAGCAGGTATTGAAGTTGTCTTGCAAGGATTGGGAGCATCTTTAGCTCAGTTGAGGCTTCAGCCTACACTGAATGTAAGGATCATTGCAAGTCAGGAGGTTGATGCTGATATCCTGGAGATGAAGGAGCAGGTTGGTGCTGGCAGGTTGCCCGGATTTCAAATCAAGGATGGAGTGTTGTGGTTCGGAGATAGGCTGTGTGTTCCGGATCAGGCGGACCTGAAAGAGAGTATTCTTCAGGAGGCGCATGCTACTCTTTTGTCGGTACATCCTGGGGGTACTAAGATGTACAAAGACATCAAACATCATTTCTGGTGGTCAGGTTTGAAGCGGGATGTGGCTGAATTTGTGGCGATGTGTGAGGTTTGTCAGCAAGTCAAAGCCGAAAATCAGAGACCCGGAGGTCTATTACAGCCGTTACCTATTCCGGAATGGAAGTGGGATAACATTAGTATGGATTTCATTACGGGATTGCCTAAGAGTCCTAAAGGCAATGACGCGATTTGGGTTATAGTCGATCGACTAACCAAGTCCGCTCACTTTTTGGCGATGAAACTCACGACTTCGATGGACAAGTTAGGTGAGTTGTATGCTGGCGAGATTGTCCGGCTTCATGGTGTTCCGTCAACTATTGTGTATGATCGAGATGCGCGGTTTACTTCGCATTTCTGGAGGAGTCTTCAGACAGCTTTGGATACCAAGACAGATTTCAGCACTGCTTTTCATCCGCAAACCGATGGGCAGACCGAGAGAGTCAACCGTATTCTTGAAGATATGCTTCGGTGTTGTATACTAGATTTTGGAGGCAGTTGGGAAAGGCATTTACCTTTGGTAGAGTTTGCCTACAACAACAGTTTTCATACTAGCATCGGGATGGCACCGTACGAAGCTTTGTATGGCAGGATGTGCAGGACACCTGTTTGTTGGTTTGAAGTTGGGGAGCTTCAGTTGTTTGGTCCTGAGCTTGTGCAGCAAACTTCTGAGAAGATTGTTCGGATCAGGAAAAGGTTGGTAGAAGCTCAGAGCAGGCAGAAAAGCTATGCAGATAACCGGAGAAGGGACCTTGAGTTTGAGTTCGGTGACTTCGTCTTTTTGAAAGTATCACCCAGTAAAGGTGTGGTTAGATTTGGCAAAGGCGGGAAATTAGCCCCGAGGTTTATAGGCCCGTACAAGATATTGAAAAGGATCGGGAAAACTGCTTATCGGCTTGAATTACCGGAAGCGTTGTCTCAGGTGCACAATGTCTTCCATGTGTCTATGCTGAGAGGTTATATTCCAGATCCGAGTCATCATTTGCCTGAAGTGCCAGAAGGTTTGTAGTTGGATCTGAATTACATCGAGTCTCATGTCGAGATTGTTGACCGTCGAGAGAAAGTCTTGAGGAATAAGGCGATACCGATGGTCAAGGTAGTCTGGAGAAACCATTTGGTTGAAGAGGCTACTTGGGAGTCTGAGGAGAGGATGTTGAAGGACTATCCTGAGCATTTTGTTTGATTTGTACTTTGTATCTTTTCTTGTGCTTGTCGTGAATGTTTGTTTTCTCGCTCTTGACTGTAGTTCCGGGGACGGAACTATTCTAAGGAGGGAGTGTTGTAATGCCCTGATTTTTTCATTTAATGAAAAATTATTTTTTTTGCACGTAGTGTGCACGTGCAATATTTTTTGGTAAACATTTTCATCATGATGAGTATGTGCATAGAAATATATGTATATATGTGCTGTAATTTTTATTTTTATAAAAAGGCCCTTTGTTTTCAAATAAACTAAAGCCCAAAGATCTAATTTATTTTTGATAAAAGCTATTAGTTTGGCCCATCAATTTAAGCCCATAAATTAGTTGTTTATGTAAGGTAAACACTTTTCAAAAGATTATTATTTTTTATATAGGAATGTATTTGTACAAGTTTTTATATGGAGACTTGCGCATGCACGTGCATTTCACACACGTGCATGAGCACCATTTTTTCCTTGACCGGTTTTTGGAGGAGGTGGAGCTGGTGTAGGAGTGGTTACCTAGTTGTGGGAAGTTATTACAACTTCTACTCTCATCCTAGCCTTCCATCTCATAACTACTTACTAAATCCTAGCCCTCCATTCCACCAAGGATTTAGTATAAATACCCCTTTTTCTCAAATGTCTTCTACACTAAGAATTTCATTGTAAGAGAGATCTATTGTAAGAGAGTTGTGTGTGATTGTTCTTTGGAGGCCGGTTATCATTTCAGAAGAATTCTCGGTGGCAAGGAGCAAGGAGGAGGAGTCACATTATCAAACTAGAAGGCTTCGCGTGATTCGTTTACATCGTCAATAAGGTGGGTGTTTCTCAGAACTTCTAATATAGTAATTATGCTATGGCAATAATGATTGTTACCATGCTTATGAAAAGTAAGTTTAAACATATTAGATCGCCCTGTGTATGCTTATTGTGAAAGTTGTAAAGGACTAATAATGAAGTAATAACACTTTAAAAAGACTGAAATGGGCCTGTACAGTCGACCGTCATGTGGACAAGTCGACTGGTACGCAGCGAATGTTTTTCTCATGATTTATTAGAAGATTTAATTGTGTGCATGTATACAAACTGAAGTGATAGAATGATTGCTAAATCCATATCCCCCATGTTGTATATAATTGAGGAGACATGAACGAATGAAAAAGAACTAGTGATAATTAGAAAACTGGGAATAACCCGTACAGTCGACCGCTAATGTAAACAGTCGACTGGTACATTGGGATAAATTATGTACAGTTCAGAGTTCCATGAAACGAGGTATTTTTAATGTGACGTTCTAGTGTGTTAAATTGAGATTATTATTCATCTCTGCAAGTAAATGATGAGTAAATGAAAGTGCATGCTTAGCATTTCCTTGAGGAAAGAAAACATTAGTTATGTGAAATTTGTATGTTGTGATGTTAGTGAACAGGTAAGAAATTACATGTTTATATTAGTATGAATATATTGTAATGTGACAAAAGATGTATGAGAATTGAAGAACAGAAGGAAAAGATGATTCCTTAATTTGAAATTTAACCTGTTCAGCCGACTTAATGCATGTAGCAGTCGACTGGACTGAGCATGAAAAGTGTACAGTTAAATCACCCAGAACAGACGACTGATTTGAATGACAGTCGACCATCAAGTGAACGATATTTTAGACATGAAAAATTGCGGAGCAGCCGATTGGCCATGTGCAGCAGTTGACTCTCCTGAGCAGTTATGAAGAACCTTATTTGACTGAACAAGTCGACTGGACTGTCTCCAAGTCGACTGTCCAGGATACTTTGATATATCAGAAATCTTATTTGGTTTGTGATAAAGATTGTGAATCTTATGGTTGATATTGGTAAACTCTATTTGTCGTTGCATGATTTTACATGAAATGAATCATTGATTTGAATTGGGAATTAAATGAATATGAAAGCTAGGAACATGATAAAGGAAGTCTGAGAGACTATCAAATGAATTATGAGTTGGAAATGCTCAAATTGGAAATTGTGAATTTGAATTGAACGAAAGGAGTAGCTAAGTCTCCCCCGACATTTGGAAAGAAATGAAATGAAATGTGAACTGAAAGATCAAGGTTGGTCAGGTTGAATAAATGAATAAGTTCGGTTTAGTGGAGAGGCTAACTCTAGAGCTTTGATTTTCATTCATGATTCTAAAAATTAGTACATAGTGGAGATGTGATGAAAGTGAGAGAAAACACAAGTATGAGAACTAGACTTTACGGTGCGGGTGTGTGAGCCACAGAATGTATGCCTGATGAGTCAAGACATGGCGTGGGCACAACTCAGTAATGATCGGACTTTAGCCATGCTTGTGGGGTGTTTGGTGACTGCAAGAGGATCGTGTGCCATGAAGGAGGCTGAATTGCCACAGAATGCATGCTTGATGAGTCAAGACATGGCATGGGATTCCCCTCCAGGTTTTCTGTACACGTGCTTGTACTCATAGATCATCTAGGATACTGACCGTAGTTACAGTAGTAGATTAAGTCATGGCGAGGGATTGAACCCTACAAAGATGAAGAACGATTAAGAGACTTGCCCTCGGACCTATGTAGTATGGGATGCATAGAATCCAAACAAGTGCGCATTAGTGTCATGTAATATAAATAATTACATTAAGGATTAAGTGCACAATCACGACACGACATCATTAAGATTTTTTTCTTTTCTTTAATTTGATATGTGAACAAGTTTGTGATCTGTTAAGAAATGAGAATCGTTATACTGTTTTTGGCATAGAGAGGATGGCCATGTATAACTATCGTCGGTTGAATAAACTGACGTACCCACAGTTTTATATGCAGGATAAATGGCATGATAAAGATTAAAGAGAAACAGATGCTTAAAGATTATTCAATGTTGTTGTACATTTGTTCAATTGTTGTAAATTTTACATCCGCTGTGCAGTGTAAATTGTAACGTATTCATGTAAACTCTGATGTAAAGTGAAAGTTCAAATTTCCTTGTAAAATTTTACTAAATGAAGCGAAAAGATCCTGTAGAACATCTCGAATTCAGTGCATTTGGGATTCGGGGCGTTACAGCATCAGAGTAGAAGAGTATTTTGATACTAGTCTGATAAGTCGACTTAATACAGAGAGGCAGTCGACTTGCCAGAAGAGTGTCTGAGAATATTGTAATACCAGTCTGATCAGTCGACTTAAGATAGGAATACAGTCGACTTACCAGAACGGTTTTGAGAATTGAAATGCAAGTAGTAAAAGGTTCAAGGGATACAACCACAGAAATTCCAACCACATAGTACACGCGATGTATCCTGGTTCGGTCCTCCCAACCTACATCCAGTCCCCAAGCAACCCACTTGAAAATTTCCACTATTCTTGAAGAAAAGTACAAGAATACTCTACGGCGTTAGACAACAATCTTGTCCAACCCGTAGTCCTCTCTCACCACTAGAGAGAGCAACCCACTCTTCCACCAAGAGTAAAAACCTGACTCTACACCCTAGAGTCCTACTCTCCATCCGAGAGGAAAAGAAAACAATAAAATTGTTTACAATCAACCTATAGCCTTGTTGTGATTGTGATTTTGTACGTGGCTATTCGGTCAACTTCTGATTCAATCCAAAACGAATTCAATGTTATGTTGGATTGAACTCAGAGAACCAAGTCTTAAGAATTAAAGTGTTTGAGTTAAAAAAAAAACTTTTTCTCTTTGAAAGTAAGAACACTTAAAACTTTTTCTCAAAAGGCTTGGGAACCCTTCCATGGTGATTCTAAGCCTTTATTTATATAGTAGAATCCCTAGAAGTTGTAAAAACAGTTCTTACAACTGTTTACAAACGGATATATCTTTTTTAAATCAAAAAATCAAAATTTGAAATTAGAAATCTGTCAAAACGACTTGAACAGTCGACTGGGTTGCCGTTATGAGTCGACTGGCCAGAGTTTGAAGAAGCTCAGACATTTTGTACAGGTACAGTTGACTGGTCCTTAATGGCAGTCGACTGGTACTCAACAGCTGACCTAGTTCAAACTGTTTTGACCTTTATTGTTGAAAACCACACAGTTATAAAATTATATGTGAGTGTGTGTGTGTGACAGGGTTTTTAGATCAATCTAAGACTCAACAAAAGAAGATTACATTTGTTTTTACAAGACACAAAATATAAGACATTGAGCCTTTGGTCTTGTCTTGAGTCTTTAGTCTTGAGAGAAGCTTTAGCCATTGTCCTTATATGAAGCTTTGCTTGATCGTTCTTCTGCTTTAGAACAACTTGCTTGATAAATATGCTTTGAGGCCTTTGTGTATCATACATGATAAACTTTGATACAACCTCAATATATGAGAGGTAGCACAACAACTTTGCATTGTGTTGTAATCATCAAAATCAAGAATCAACATAGTGGTGCTTCGAGATGGCGACACGTGTCGAAGGGGTTCGACGAGGGTTGCCGAGGTCTAAGAGAGATGTTTTTCTCACGTTTGGATGTCGGTGGAAAGAACGCTCGGCGATGGTTGCCAAACTCCAAGAGAGATGTTTTTCTCACGTTTGGACGTCGGTGGCAAGAACGCTTGGCGAGGGTTACTGAAGTCCAGGATAGATGTTCTTCTCACGTTTGGACGTCGGTGGCAAGAACGCTCGGCGTGGTCTGCCGAAGTCCTGGAGAGATGTTTTTCTCACGTTTGGACGTCGGTGGCAAGAACGCTCGGCGAGGTCTACCAAAGTCCAAAAGAGGTGTTTTTCTCACGTTTGGACGTCGGTAGCAAGAATGCTCGGCGAGGTTTTCCGAAGTCCAAGAGAGATGTTTTTCTCACGTTTGTACGTCGGTGGCAAGAACGCTCGGTGAGTGTTGCCAAAGTCCAAGAGAGATTTTTTCTCACGTTTGTACGTCGGTGGCAAGAACGCTCGGCGAGGTTTACCGTCCAAGAGAGATGTTTTTCTCACGTTTGGACGTCGGTGGCAAGAACACTCGGCGAGGTTTGCCGAAGTCCAAGAGAGATGTTTTTCTCACGTTTGGACGTCGGTGGCAAGAACGCTCGGCGAGGTTTGCTGAAGTCCAAGAGAGATGTTTTTCTTATGTTTGGACGTCGGTGGCAAGAACGCTCGGCGAGGGTTGCCGAAGTCCATGAGAGATGTTCTTCTCACGTTTGGATGTCGGTAGCAAGAACGCTCGGCGAGGGTTGCCGAAGTCCAAGAGAGATGCATGTGGCACGTTGACAATTCACCAATGACTAGTCAAATACACGTGGCACTCTGACCATTTGACCGTTGGCCAGTCAAGAGCCTGTTGAGTTCCTTGTCGTCTTGTGGTAAATGGGCCTGTCTCTTGAGTTCTTAAAGCCCATTAGTCTCGATTTGTGTGCAGCCTCTATAAAACTTCACCCCCACCTTTCACTTGTTCATTTCTCAAGTTTTTACTCAGGCGACAAGTTTTCACCAACGGGAGCTTCAGGCGTGATTTTACCAACTTCCGGTGATCTTTCCGACCGTCACTGTCACTTCAAAGTAACTCAACACTTAGCTTATTTTTTGGGCAAATGTCTAGTTTTCCCCTGTGGTCAGAGCCCCCCCTCCCCCGCCCCGCCCCCGTCGCCGATGCACCGACTCCGAGCCAAGTTCCTACTGTCGACAAGGGCAAAGGCATTGAAGGACCTACTTCGGTAATCGTGGAGATTGTAGTTGAGAACCCACACAGGATGGGGGAGTTCGGGAGATTGCCTGGTGTTCTGACCGGACTTCAGAGGGTTCGGGAACTGCCGGAGGAGCACGCCGAACGAATAATGTAGGAAGGGGGCGGAGTTTTGAAGAGAACGCCGCAAGGGAGACTTCGAAAGTTGATGATACTATCTCCATCCTCAACAAGTCCAACTTGATAGCTGTTCGGGAATGTTTTCTGGTCCCTGAGGAGTTTGAGATGATGTTGCCCGAACCTGGAGTGAGGGCCAATTCACCGATGCCAGGTGGATATGTGCTTCTGGTCAGTCGATGCCTTCATAGCCGGGGCGCGGCTGCCACTCCACCCCTTTGCTATCCAAGTACGGCGGTGGTTCCAGATCAGCCTAATTCAGCTCATACCGAATGAATGGAGGGTGATCAACTGGTTCATCCTCCACTGTCATGCGGCGGAGATCGAGCCGGATCTGAGGGTGCTTCGGACGCTATACCGACTTCACGAGCAGCACAGGTCAGAGTTCAGGTTCTACCTAGCTCCGAGGCATGGGGCTCGACTTATTAGCTGTCCCGACTCGATAAAGCATTGGCGAGACAAGTATTTCATCATCCAGAGTCGAGAGCCGTGGTGCATCCCGACGGACTGGGTCGAAGAAGTGTCGAAGAGGGTAAAGGAGCTTCCGGTGCTTTACCCTAACAAAGAAGACATGGTTCGGGTTCTCCTCGATCGACCGAAGCTCGACTAGAGGGACCTAACAGAGGATGTGCTCTTCAGGCAGGGGGGGGTGGGGTGGGGTGCGCTCAGCCGCATAAACCCCAGTATGCGGCTTACCCCTTTTGTTGCTTTTTTTTTGCTCAGTTTTTACTTGCGTTTAATCACCTCTTCTTCTTGTGCAGAAACCATGGATTCCGAAGCCATGATGGCTCTTCTTTACGCGGGGCTCTTGGCAGCAAGGCTCTGAGGAAGAGGAAGATGGTCGCCACAAAGATGACCTCCCCAAGGCCAAAAACAATCGCCACCGCCATCGAAGAAGCAACGCGTCGGCCATTGTGGTCCCGAGGGCGACGACCACGGCAGCCACTTTGGCCTCAGTTGAGGTAGGTGAGTTCCCAATGGCATCCGCTTTGGGAATAGAATGGGCACCGCTGACGGCCGAGGCCGAAGTGTTTCTGACTGAGGAACACAAAAAGATTTTTTTCCCGGACTGGCAGGTCTGAAAGCTTGATGGGTTCCTCAGCGACTCGATGTCGAGCATGTAAGCTGTCCAGCACCTTGCGACACTGAAGGACCGTGCCGCCATGGATGCCGGTAGAGTTGGGGACGATGCGCTCGAGATCGCCCGAGCAGCAGTGTCGGTAAGTAGCGTAGTTTTGCCAGTTGTATACTTGTACTTTCTTGCTTTTCATGCTGCCTTATTTTTCTTTCGCAGATAACCTGCCACTTCGGTCTTCTAATGGAGAAGATAACCGAACTTGAGAACGAGCTGAAGCAAGAGGTGGACAGGGCTCGGGCAGAAAAGCTCGGATCGCCAACGAACTTAAAAAACTGAAGGCCGAGGCAGATGGGAAGACGACGAGGATGGAGTACCTCGACGGCCTCGTGGAGAACATGGAGGCCGATGTCGCTACTCTGCTCCGACAGAAGGAGTCGGCGGTGAAGGAAACGGAGGAGACTATTGAGGCTGCCAAGATCGCCGCTGCAAAAGAGGCTGAGGCTGTGACCATGGAGAAGGCTCAAGGGTTCCTCGCGGCCAATATGGCCAAGGCCTAGCCCGTGCCATCGAGCAGGTGAAGGAGAGTTACCCCGAAGTCGACTGCTCTGGATGGCGCCTCTTCGCCGACCATGTGCCGGGGTTCGACGAAGATTCAGATAAAGGCGAGGAAGGGGACGACAATGCAGAAGCCGAGGTCGAGGGTGCCAACATTGAGCCCGGCTCAGAGGCTACGCCCTTAGCGATCGTCGTCGCTCCTGAGCGGTCGGATCTTGCAGCGACCGGCGGCCACGGCAAAGAGGTCGGGCCTTGCCTTGTAACTTCAAATTTTAGATAAGCAATGTATCGCCTAATCGCGGACTGGCCACCGCTTGTATCTTTTTGAATTCCGATGGAATGAAAAACTTTTTGAAATTTTTGGCTAACTGTTCAATGTGGTTTGTTTGGTTTGCTCCCGAGTTTTGTAGTGGCTTTGTTTGAACTTAGTACTTTGACTTGGCTCTTTCAGATCATCGCAGCATCTCAGTTGGTCGAAGTATCCGACCTTACCGAAGTGTCACGCCTCCGAAAAGTGCTAGTGATCACGAGGTTGAGCCTTGCCCAGACTCGAGAGAGGTTGTTCAAAATCGAGTCAGAGTTGGACTATCTCAAGTTGACGTTGGCCCGTCGAACATCTAAGCCGAAGCAGCAGAAGGAGAAGACTCGCAAAGTGCCCCCCAAAGGGGAAGAGACGTGCCACTCGATGGCGGTTAGTCAGGGGTTGCAATTAAAATCGCTTCGTAGGTCTCTATTCGAGGTCGGGACTGAGAGAGATGGACTGAAGAATGTGGTGCTCGAGAAGGGCATCGAGGCTACAGAACTTCTGAGGACACTCACCGAAGCCTCTCGTGCGGGTGGCTCGAGCCGAATGCCACGACTGAAAGTTAATGTGACAGATGAGTCGCTGAAGGCACGGGTCGTAGAGCTAGAGGTCGAGATCCACTAGCTGCGATGGCTTTTCGAAGGGAGCAACGTAAGGAGAACCTCTTGCCCCCGAGGTGAGTACGCTATGGGGAGGTCGTTTGATGAGTTGGTGGTACGCTGGACCCCCGTTATTGGACGTCTCGGTGATGCACAGAGCGGGGTAGTTGGTTCTTCGAGTGGAGCATCCATTGGTGCGACACTCAGGCTTTCTGGTGCCGACGATGTAACTCGGCTCGTTGGTCTGGATACCTCAGCAGGAGTAAGGCCCCAGCAGCACAGTGTTCACCGGCCTCGTCTGTCACTTAAGAGAAGTATCCCGCTCCCTAGGAAGGGTTAGGGCAGCGTCTTGTAACTTTGTAAACTTTTGCTTTCAATGAATTTCACCTTGATGTATAGATGAGTCGCTGGTCAGTAAGTAGACTTGTACCTCAAATTCTAATGAAATAGCGAACTCATTTTCCGAACTTGTGTGCTTTGTTAGTCGTGGGGCAAGGATGTTCGGCCCGGATAGCTGAAGTTCGAGAGATTGGATTTTCTCGTATTTGGATGTCGGTGGAAAGAACGCTCGGCGTGTGTTGCCGAAGTCTAGGAGATTTTCTTCTCACACTTGGACATCGGTGGCAAGAACGCTCGGCATATGTTGCCAAAGTCCAGGAGATTTTCTTCTCACGTTTGGACGTCGGTGGCAAGAACGCTCGGCGCTCATTACCGAAGTCTACGAGATTGGTTTCTCATATTCGGACGTCGGTGGCAAGGATGATCGACACACATTACCGAAGACCACGAGATTGGATTCTTGTATTTGGGCGTCGGTGGCAAGAATACTCGGCATCCGTAGCCGAAGTCCGGCGGGCCGTCGTCTAGGGGATTTCAACAGTTGTGGGAGCAATTTCGAATGGTGATCCGCTTCGTACTCGCTTAGAAGCAAGTAATTGAAGCGGAGTCAAACAAAGTGTTGGACTCCGAGCGTGTCATTTAGAGATTATCAATAGCTGTAGGAGCAATTCCGAATGGCGATCCACTTCGCACTCGCTTAGAAGCAAATAGCTGAAGCGGAGTCAAACCAAGTGTTAGACTCCGAGCGTGTCGTTTGAGGAGTTTCAGCAGCTATGAGAGCAATTCCGAATGGTGAACCACTTCGTACTCGCTTAAAAGTAAGTATTTGGAGCAGAGTCGAACCAAGTGTTGGACTCCGAGCATGCCGTTTTGATGCAAATTTTTTTGTAAGTACAATTAGACTTGCTCAAAAATAGAGAACTTGCAGGGATAGATTGCTTTTATTAAAAACAATTAGGCCGTCGCTTCTAAGTTGCGAGCCGTTCTTATACTTTGATAAAGAAAATACAAATAAAATCTTTTGACATGTTTTATGGAGCGCTCTTGGGGAAGTTGCTTGGAGTGGTGTTTAGACACCCTCTTGGTACTTCATCAAGTGCTCCGCATTCTATGTCCTCGGTATTCTCCTTCCCCCCGGGTCTTCGAGTTGATACGCGCCTGGGCGAATAACTTTGGAGATCCTTTACGGACCTTCCCAATTGGGTGCTAGCTTGCCTTTTTTGCTCGGAATGGAGATCGACAGCTTCTGGAGTACTAGGTCCCCCTATTTAGGATTAGTTGGTCGTACCCTCTTGTTGTAAGACTGAGTGATCTTACGGTGGTAGGTCTCTTGTCGAATGGCAGCTCTCGCGCGGACCTCGTCTATGAGGTCTAAGCAGTTGCGAAGCTGGTTTGCATTATGTGCTTCACTGTAGGCTATCAGTTGGGGTGAAGGCAAGCCCACTTCTAAGGGGATGAGGGCTTTAGAACCATAGGTGAGGTTGGAGGGGGACTCCCCTGTCGGAGTTCTTTTAGTGGTGCGATAGTTCCAAAGCACGTTGGGGAGCTGTTCGACCCACAACCCCTTTGTAGATTTATCAAGCCTCTTCTTCAGGCCGGAGAAGATTTGTCGATTGGTATTCTCTGCTTGACCATTGGACTGAGGGTGGGCTATCGAGGAGAACTGCTGCTTGATGTCGAGGTCGGTGCAGAAATTGCGAAAGGTTGCTCCTGCGAATTGAGTCCCGTTGTCGGTTACGAGGATGCGGGGTACTCCAAACCGGCAAACGATGTTCTTCCAAAAGAACTTTTGGACCTTGTGCTCGGGTAATCGTCGAAAGGGGTTCAGCCTCGATCCACTTTGAGAAGTAGTCTATCACCATGACTAAGAACTTCAGCTGGCCTGGCACTAGAGGGAAGGGTCCGAGCAAATCCATCCCCCACATTGCAAAAGGGATTGGACTTGCTAAGGAGGTAGCTGTGCTTGAGGCAGGCGACGGATCGGGGCGAATTTCTGGCGGGAGTCGCACTGGCGGACGTACTCCTCGGAGTCACTCAGTAGTGTGGGCCAGAAGTATCCGTAATTTAAGAGTTTACGGGCGAGGGATCTCGTTCCCAAGTGCGTGCCACACATACCGTCATGGGCCTCCTTTAGGGCATAAAGCGCTTCCTCCGGGGAGAAGCACCTCAGATAGGGTCGGCCATCAATCTGAATGTAAGAGCATTTGTACATGACTCCGTCAAGGAGTGTGTACCACTCGACTCGGGTCCTTATCCTCCTTGCCTCTTTCGGGTCTTCGGGAAGGACTCCGTCTCTAAGGTACTCGAGGAGGGGCTTCATTCAGTTCTCCCCAAGTGTTAGGAGCAAGGCTTCGATCGGCTCAGGGCTATCTTCCTCGATACTTTGTCTGAGGAGGACCTCTATCAAGACAGTCCATTCCAATCCTTAGTGAGACGAGGAGGCAAGCTTGGAGAGAGCATCCGCCTGTGCATTTTTATCTCAAGGAACCCGCTAGAGTTGAACGTCTTCGAATAAGGCTAGTAGCTCCTTAACCTTCGCCAGGTACTTGGCCATGCACTCGTCCCTTGCCTCGTATTCCCTTGACACTTGGTTGACGACCAACTACGAATCACTGAAGACTGACACGCTGGGCTCCTGCCTTGCGAGCCATACAGAGCCCCGCTATGAGGGCCTCATACTCTGCTTCGTTGTTTGATGACGGGATGTTTAAGCAGAGGGAGTATTGGAGGACAAAAGTGTCTTGGCCGGTCAAGATGATGCCAGCCCCACTTCCGTTGGCGCAAGGAGATCCATCCACATAAACTGTCCAGACTAGGGGATCGGCAGATGACTCGCAAGGGTCAGGGATGATGCTCTCCACAATGAATTCTGCCAGAGCTTGGGTCTTGATAGCTGTTCTGGGTTGGTAGCTGATGTCAGGTTGGCTTAGCTCGATGGACCACTTCATAAGGTGCCCGGAGGTCTCGGGCTTGTGGAGAACTTGTTTGAGCTACTGGTCGATGAGAACGACCACCGAATGAGACTGGAAGTAGGGACAGAGCTTTCGAGCCGCCATAACCAAGGTAAGAGCCATCTTCTCCAGCTTCGGGTGACGGAGTTCAGCATCCCGGAAGACCTTACTCACATAATAGATGGGCATCTGTGTTCTATCCTCTTCCCTTACAAGGACTGTGCTGAGGGTCTGCTCTGAAGCAGCGAGGTATAGATAGAGGATCTCCCCGGGCACTGGATTGCTCAAGAGTGGGGGGTTAGCTAAGTATGCCTTGAGCTGGTCAAAAGACTCTTGTTATCCATTCAAAGCCTTTTAGCCCCCCTGAGGGCCTTGAAGAAGGGGAGGAACTTCTCCCCAGACTTGGAGAGGAATCGCCTAATTACCGCGAGGCGCCCAATGAACCTCTGTACATCTTTAACACTGGAGGGGGGAGCCATTTTGAGAATGGCCTGGACCTTTTCTGGGTTAGCCTCTATGCCCCTCTGGCTGACCATGAACCCCAAGAACATGCCGGATGAGACGCTAAACGCACACTTGTTCGGATTCAGCCTCATATTATGCCTCCTGAGCACCCTGAAGGCTTCTTGGAGGTCGAGAACATGCTCCTGCCCTCGGATGCTCTTGACCAACATGTCGTCTACATAGACTTCCAAGTTTCGACTAATCTGGTCTTGGAAGACCCTGTTCATAAGGCGCTGATAAGTAGCTCCCATGTTCTTCAAGCCGAACGGCATAACCCGGTAGCAAAACAGGCCCTGATCCGTCACGAACGAGGTCTTCGGGATGTCGGGAGGAAGCATCCGAATCTGGTTGTACCCCGAGAAGGCATCCATGAAATTGACGAGCTCGTGCTCGAAGGTCGCTTCGATCAGGGCGTCGATGCTGGAAAGGGGAAAAGGGTCCTTCGGGCATGCCTTATTGAGATCGGTGAAATCGATGCATATCCTCCAGCTCCCGTTGGCTTTCTTGACCATCACCACATTGGATAGCCACTCGGGATAGTTCACCACCTGGATGAATCGGGCGTTGATGAGCTTTTCGACCTCTTCTTTGATTGCCTGTTGACGCTTGGGAGCGATCTTGTGTCGCTTCTGCTGAACGGGCTTGACTCCCGGGGCAACGCTTAGGTGGTACATTAGGAGCTCCTCTAAGATTCCAGGCATATCAGCCGTGGTCCAGGCGAAGAGATCGTGGTTCTTCCTTATGCATTGGGAGATGTCTTCCTTGATGGAGGGGGAAAGGGCCTTGCTGACCCGGAATGTCCTGGTGGCGTCTTCCTCCAAGAAGGCCACTTCTTCTAGTTCATCCACTAGCTCGGAGATGGTCTGACTACTCTCCGGTGGGAGCTCGAGGGCTTCTAGGGAGATGACCAGGCCTTCCATTGAGGTCATATAGCACTTGCGAGCCGCCTCCTGACTCCCACTCACTTCTTCCACCCCTACGGGAGTGGGGAATTTCATCTTCATGTGATAGGCCGAAGGGATAGCTTGGAGTGCGGCCAGACCTGGTCGACCCACGATAACATTATAGGCAGCCTTCACGTCCACCACCATAAATTCTATTGGCTCTGTGCGACTCCTACCATGATAGACCGGGGTTTTGCCTGCGGTGACATCGAGAGTTATAACTCCCTCGATCGTCACAGGCACCCTGGTGAATCTATGAAGGGTGTAGCCAGCTGGTTTGAGTCGGTCTCTTGATAGCTGGAGGCCCTTGAATGCCTCCAAGAAGAGGATGTTGACCGAACTTTCGTTGTCCACTAGGACCCGGCAAACATCGAAGTTGGCCATTCGGAGGTTAATGACGAGGGCATCGCAGTGGGGCATGCGGACGCCCGTCCAAGTCCCCATCAGAGAACGTCACAGAGACTCCCAGGCCCTTGGGGGGAGGATGGCTCTGCACAGAATTTACTTCCCTTACGAAGGCTTTTCGGGAGGAGTTAGAATCTCCCCCCATTGGGCCTCAGTGTATGAGGTGCAAGATGGCCTCTGCTTCGGCCTCCTGGGCTTCCACGTGCTGTTCCGTTTAACTGTTAGCTCCCCTGGGCGATGGAGGCGGATCGGCTCTGTCCCTTCTTACGAACCGAGCGAGCTGTCCCTCTTGATGAGGGCCTCGATCTTGTCCTTCAGGGCCCGACAGTCGTCTGTGTCGTGCCCATGGTCCCGGTGGAAGCGACACCATTTATCCCGATTTCTCTTCTTCCCAGGAGTGTTCATCTTCGGAGGCGGCGGCAGGATACCTTCGTTCCCAATCTCCATCAGAATGGCGGAGACACTCGCATTGAGTGGAGTGAACTTTTCGAAGTGGGGGAGAGGGCATCGCTGACCTCCGTTATCCTTTTGGAGCTTCTTAGCTCCTTCTTCCTCTGCAGTCTTTTGTTTGTTCCCGGAAGACGACCCTTCCAGAGTACGGTGATTGAGAGCCTCTTCAGCTCGGATGTTCTTCTCGCTCCTGAGGAGGAGCTCGGAGAAATCCCGATGAGGCTTCTTGGCCAGGGAAGCTCTGAGGTCGGGGTTGATGACATTGGATTGGAAGGCAGCCAAAGCTACCAATTGATCCAGGGAGGCTATGGATCTGGCTTCTACGATGAACCGCTTGACATAATCTCTCAGCCGTTCACCCTTCTTTTGGCTGAGGAAGAGCAGTGAGGTGATCATCATTTCGGAGCAGCGACTGCTCACGAAATGCATGAGGAAGAGGCCTTCAAACTGGTCGAAGGAGAAAATAGATGCCGGTGCAAGTCGGGAAAACCACTTCCGGGCCAGCCCCTTGAGTGTTGCCAGGAAGGTCTTATAGAGGAGGGTGTCGGAAGCATGATGGATCATCATGAGAGTTTTGAAACTTTCAATGTAATCTGCAGGGTTCGACTCCCCGGTATAAATCTCGAAGTGTGGAGGCTTGAAGTTGTCTGGGATGGGGGCCTCCATGATATTGCGGGAGAATGGGGGCCTTCTCAGGTGGAGGTTCCTTGCTCGCTGCTCTTCATCTCTGTCCAGCTGGCCGAGGCGCCTCTCCATCTCGGGGAGACGGCGGTTGACCGAGTCCTCCCTTCGATTCTGCCCCGCTGAACCCTGAGACTCGTCTTCGTGTCGAAGAGGGCTAGGGCTACGGCGGTAGCTTTGAGTTGGCCAAGGACTGGGAGAGGGACAGCGATAGCTCGGAGCCGGCTTAGGACTTAGGAACGGCGATGATGGCTCGGAGCTGGCCGAGGACTGCGGGAGCGGCGATGATGACGAGGAGCTGGCTGAGGGCTGGGAGCCCGATGGCCGTTGTTGGGGGCAGCATTGAGGGCCCGAAGGACCGCCTCCTGGAATTGTTGAAATTCCACCCTCGTGACGGGGGCCTCCTGCTCGCGATGAGCTCGAGTTGCAGGGCAGCCAGCCAGGGAGCGATTTTGTCTTGGGCGATGCTGGGGTGACTCTCTCCGCCTCTGAGGAGAGTTGGACCATCTGCGGTCTGTTCGGTGGGGTGAACGGTCCCTCTGGTGCTCTCGGTGAGGGTTTGCATCGCGGGTCTGCCTCTCCTCCAAACGGATCCGAAAGTCGGGCTCGTTCTGCCGGTTGTTGAGCACATCCCGCAGATCCTTTGGCATTGCAGGGCTATGGGAGGCCATGGAATCTGTGGAGGCATTGTGCATGGAGACCCGAACTTGGTGCAAAGGTTGCTTCTGCAGCTTTGCCGAGAAGGCTCCCCAACAGTCACTTGGGGCCCTAGGGACTGCTGAATAGACTAAGGGTTCAGCTGTTCGAGCTATAAGGCTGGTTGGACTGGCGGAGGGAGACTCTCCGGAGGAGGAGGAGGAATAGTGGAGGTGGTTCTACGGTTGGAGGTCGCGGACTTCCTCTTGGGAGGCATTGCTAGGAGTAGCTTTGGTTGAAGAAGGAGGGTTGAATTACTATTCGAGAGGTTCCCACAGACGGCGCCAATCTGTTGCCGCTGAATCTGGTGTGGGGGAAATAGATAGAATTTGTGGATTCACGAGAACTCGAATGGGCTGGATCTGACCTCTTCCACTACTGGTAGGTTGACTCCTTGGTGCTTCCGTGGACCTGCACAAACGTTCGAAATACCGGGATGGATCCCGACGATGAACCCTCCGATGCTCTTGTCAATACTCAGAAAAGGAAAGAAAAAGAGCTAAGGTAGACAAAGAGTGATCACCTTGTAACGGTAGGAGGTATGGGGGTAATTATAGTTGCCGTAGGGATATGCTTCGGGATAAGAATGAATCCCTACTTTCTGGTGTGACTGGATAGAAGTGGTCAAAACCACCTCCAGTAGATAAGGACGAGTCAGGATTTCCTCATATCCCGTTGAACTGGTTCTTAACGGGTTGTGACCCGTTCTCAGTTTGAACAGATTCGTCCGCGGGTTAGCGGGTCCAAGAGGAGAGACCCGGTTCCCAATTCGGACCCGTCTGTAGGTGAAATTACCATCTTGCCCCTGTAACTTTAAGATTCGTGCCAATTTGAACGGTTCTGATTTAACCCCATTTTTAGCCATATCAATATCCAACTGTGATATGTTGTTGTCCTTAAATGGATAATTAAACTTTAGCTAAATACTTCTCATTTTCCACATACATATTGTAATGCCCCCAAGTCGAGGACAACCATTTCAACTACATAGTACTTATCAAATCTGATGGCGATAAAATTCGTCAATAGAAAGCAGCTCAAATGGCTATCCAAAATATATAATTCAAAATTTTTTAAGCAAGAGGTTTTATTACAACTCCAACACATAAAATAACTTGAAATAATGTTCGAAATCCAATTTATTAGCTTAACACTCTCTACAATAATTTTTTTTCAAAAGATGTAAGCTTAGGCATACATCCCTCTCATGCGGTGAACACTTACTAGCCCGGTTGACAAGGGAACACTACTGCAGTCTGTGGTAGGGATGATCAACACTTACTAGCCCGGTTGAAAAGGGAACACCACTACAGTCCTTGGTAAAGATAATTTATTACACAATTTTCAACACTCATATAGTGGACACATGAGAGTCTATAAGAGCTTACTTAAAATTCGGATGCATATACCGGTATATAAATGTAACCCCCTGTTCCAGTTATACGTATTTTATTACGTGAATTTTTATACTTCAATTTTCAAATCAATTTTATTTTTATTTTTATTTTCTTCTCTTTGGACTCTTTATCGTAGGTTATTTCATTCTTATTAGAACTCAAACATTTTTCGGAACCATTCTAAATTTTTTTGTGATTTTTCGATTGGAGTTTAAATTTAAATCCTGATTAATCCTAATCCTAATCCCAATCCTAATCCTAATTCTTAATCCAACAGTAAACCTAACTCTCCTCTCCTACACCTTATTTTCTTCCTCCTTACACTTCTTTTTCTCCCTCCCTATAATCTCTACTTCTCCACTTCTGCATACAGCCAATCTCTCTCTCATTTTTTCTCCTACTCTACTGCCTCCACCACCCCTACTACTGCCAACTCCTCTCTAATCCGTCAATCCCC